>JAEIFV010000070.1:0-708296 GCA_018904265.1 Lordiphosa collinella | reverse complement strand
AGGTGACAGAAAAGTGCATGTTGAAAATATGTAGTTTCTATTCTTGATAGTTGAAAATGTTAAACTTAGACGAAGTCGTGGTCAATATATTTAGGCGCAAGAAATGGTAAAGGTTTGAATTGGCATTTAATGTATACTTTCATAATTATTAAAAAATTAAACCATAATAACACAAAGAATGGCAGAAACTAAAGACTCCCAATGTAAAATGTATTTAGTCTAAAGAGGTCGAAATCCATCTGATGTACCTTTGGTCTAAACACATCAAACCTTTTGCAGACAAAGTGACACGGATGAACTTGTCAACATTAGTTGCCAACGTTAGATATTGTGTTTCTACCAGCGAAATAAAATCATATTTTTCATTTTTGTATCATTTTTGATTAATTCGTATTCTTTTATGCTAGTCACTTTTTAATTGCAAACAAAGCACAAATAAACTAATGCTGAAGCAGCACAATGAGGTCAGGAAACTCCATTGGAAAATGTGCTTTGGTGCCATATTACGTATCAGTTGATTAAGGTGAAAAAGTAGTCAAAGGAAACATTTTAAAATTGCTACTCGAAGGCAATTCCAGAACAGATGAAAGAAAATCATTTCAGTTTGTTGTCATTTGAAATAAAAAATATGTGTGAAAGCCGCAACAACCTAATAATCTTGGGTTTAGAATTTCTCGTCTTTCTTGACTTTTGACACCGTTTTGTCTTTGTATCGATTCGCTCATATCTTTTAGTGTACTCACAAATTTAATATGCATCTTATTGCTTTTTGCGGCTAATTACAAAATGCATCTTCTTTCTCTTTTCAATCAACATTCCAAATCAAATTAGCTAAAAGAATTACACAAAATTTCATTTCTATATTAAAAATTTTTCGCTTTCGCTCTTAAAACACTTTCCATTTCCTTACTTTTCCGTTTTTCGTTTTTTCTTCTCACTCATTCAAATTAGCTTTCAACTTTGTGTGTTTTCAATTATATGAAGCACTCCATCGAGCGCAGGCACAGCGAGCGAGCAAGGGAGAGAAAGGAAGTGGAAGTCTCCACAATTGATTAAATTTTACTGTCCTCAGGTGTTCTCACTTTTCTATTTTGCCTGTTTTATGCTTTTTTTGTCCTCTGCTTGTAATTTTATACAGCAAACAAATACCATCAAATGACAATTTTTTTTTTATCTCAAATGTCATTTATGTTTCCCAATGGTTACATTTTGATATATAAAACAAATAAAGATTTTGCTGTGGCGAAGTGAATTTTAAACGTGGTTACATTCCACTCTCTGCCTGCTTCTTTCAGTTGCCAAAACCGCTTCTCAAGCTTTCTGCCACATTTTAAAGGCTTAAGCCACCGTTTTAGTTATTGCCTCATAATTTAAATGGGCAAACCGAGCAATAATCCTTAATTGCTCATTTTACTTAAGCATATTTTCTTGATGCCCGTCCGTGGCTCAGCAATCAGCCTACCTTTTAGTTGCAGCTTTAGCTTTTCATTTAAAATGCCCAACGCAAACAAAGTTTAGTCAAAAGGGGAGTGTGAAACTTGGGCCGGATCGTGTCTGTTAGCCAACTTTTCCATTATACATGAGCGCGAAGTCGCGAGGTGAGGGCTGCTACCCACACACACACACACACACACACGAACAATTTTAGGCCTTTCAGCGGCCAACGCGTATGTATTTACTTTTATAGTTTGTGAAGAAGAAAAGGGGGGCTAGCACTCTGCCTGGCACAAAAGACGACAGCCATGACATGGCCGCACCCTCGCACGATGCGATGGATGTGCACTTGCATTTTACGTGCTACGTGGCGTATGCAAAATATTTGCATTGATAAACAGCTCGCAGCCAGCAGCGGATAGTGTAGGACTTTTGTGTGTGGTGGTAAGGTGTGGCGCTTGCGGCCAACATGAAGTCATAGTGGTTTGCTAGTCGTAAAACTCTTGCCTATAATTTTTGAAAAAGTTTTGGAAGCTAAAATATACATAAATCAGTTTAGTATGTTAACAAATTTTAGCAAAAGTTGGATTAGGATTTTTTCATATCAAATTTAAACATTTTTCTTATAGAAATTAGAATTAGCATTTTTTAACAGATGCTTTAAAAAATGTTAAGTGGCGATTTCTAGTATTCTTCATAGAGCTATCTCTTACACAATCTTACAAATAACAGTGCCAAATCTAAATCTTGTCTTCGAAGTCACTATTAAACAAAAGCCTGCTGATTTCTGTCGGCATCTCAGTGTAAACGCTTTTTGCGGCATATGATAAGGGCAGCCTTTATGCCTTAGTGTAAATTGGCTATTAACAATCGAAATATTACTCAAACTGGCTCTAGTTTATACAAGTTATAATTGATCATAATCATTTATAATTAACAGTACTCACACCATTCCATAAAGGAGGCTGGTGTTCTATCAAGGCTCGTGTGGCTGGATATGCCGCCAAGATGTTAAAGAAAACCGCCCTTATGGCCAAACCCGCGGTGCTGCTCAATGTCACACCCTGGGATGATGAAACCGACATAAAGTATATGGAATAGATTGTTCGTCCCATCGACATAGACGGCATGCTGTGTGGTGTCTCCAAAATGGTTACCGTAGGCCATGGCATTCACCAGCTTCAGATCCGCATGAAATGAGGGTGATAAGGTGTCAATTGTTTCTTTTTCAGGAGAAAACTGAGGACTTTAAACAGTCTGTTGATATTGCTGCCTTCAACAAGAACTAAAATGTCAGATGTTAAGAAAAAAAATGAATTTTGAAATAAAACAAGGCAAGATTATTTGTCCAAATGCTGCAGACATCCCTGCCAAACTCGTAAATTGCATCATCATAGCTTCATTTTTCTCTATCCCAGAAAATAGTAGCTACAAATAAGTTGCTTGCATTCATTTTTCTTTTTGTTCAAAACTCGGCTGTTCTCTTAACTCTTAACGCATAACGCAACATAACGCTAATATAAACAACTATTCTGCGTTATTGCGGCGATAACGATTTCAATAGCAAACTGACTGTAGTGTATACATTGCATTACGATAGCAGCTTGGAGGAGATAGTTTCGTTCGGCTTTCATCAGCTTAATATAAATGTCAGCTCGAAGTGTATTTTCTTGTTATTGTTGTTTTAAGTTATCGTTGTTGCTTTAGCACGCATACCCACTTGCTGTTTACTGAGGCACACGCGGAAGATTCTCCTTATGAATGACATTTTTTCTTACTAAATTTAGTTTTCAATCGATTGCTTGTAAATATCACAGCTAAACGCATTTGTCATTCGATCCGATAAGCCACAAAAACTTCACTAAATAGCTGACGACATACTAAGTTCAATTGTTCCACTGGCACATTCAAAAGCTCATTCTCAATAAGTGAATTTTCAGCGTTCCTCTGACGGATGAGCTTTAGGGTCACACTAACGTAAGCAAAGAAGAGCTGGTTGGATTGCTTTGCTTGCAATGCTACGTGCTCTTATGGTTGGCCCTTCCTGTTGCAGCCAATTTTCGGTATGATAAATATAATGGCAATTTAACATTCTAGTTATAACAAAGAAAGCAAAATTGGCGCTTACCTTGGCCATGCACAACCCAAGGGCATAGTCACTTTTCAATGAATGGGGCCATAAACTTCAACCACTCTGCTAAACCCCCTCTCCCAGTGAGTTAGAACCCTCTCCACCCATGAGAACGCCACTGACCAACAGCTGTTCCTATTGGTGACTTTTTTAATTCGATTACCGAAAATGCTCAGGAACAGAAGCATAGCTCGTACAAACTGCCGTGGTACACAAAAGGGTTAAAAAAATTGAAAAACCTTCGTAATAAATACTACAAGCGCTTCACTAAAAGCCACGATCCTGCTGATGGTGAAAAATATCGTCTGCACAAACGTGAGTTCGAATTTTTAAATAAGTTTCTGTACATGCAATACATATCTAATGTCGAAAGTCGACTTAAAACTAATCCAAAGTCCTTTTGGAGTTTTATAAACTCGAAAAAATCAACCTCTTCCATTCCATCTAGTATGAGCTTTGGTTCGCTGTTATCAAATACTGATGAGGGGACAGTGAATCTGTTTGCTTCCTTTTTTAGCGGCAATTTCGAGCCAGAGAGTATCTGGGATGACCAATTTACTCTTGATTTCATTCCTTCTTTATTTAATGTCGGGACTATTCCCATATCGAATGAGGATGTCTTAGAAGCAATCAATGACTTTGATGACTCGTTTAAGCCGGACAGTGATGGAATTTCTTCTTTTCTCCTGAAGAATTGCATTGGTGAGCTTTGTGAGCCTCTCACTATGATTTTTTCCAAGTCCCTTGAGACTGGTCAATTTATACGTAAATGGAAGACTGCATCAGTTATACCTATTCATAAAAAAGATTCAAAAAGTGATGTCTCTAATTATAGGCCTATTGCTAAGCTTAGCAATATTTCTAAGCTTTTTGAACGAATAGTCTCAAAACATCTTAACTTCATTATTAATTCTTATATAGATCCCAACCAGCATGGTTTTTTTCCTGGCCGTTCCACGGTAACGAATTTAGCAGTATTTAGCAATATCTGCATTTCCGCATTTGAAAATCGTTGTTAAGTCGATGTAATCTACACGGATTTTTCTAAAGCATTTGACAAAGTCTGCCATAGTGCTCTTTTATCCAAACTCGCCAAGCTTGGCTTTCATTCTTCCATCCTCAATTGGTTTGAGTCTTATCTTGATGGTCGATCGTACCAAGTTCTCATTAATGGCATACGTTCAAGCACCTACATAGCAACATCTGGCCTCCCTCAAGGGAGTGTACTAGGTCCATTGCTATTTTCACTATTTATTAATGATATCGGTTGCCTACTTAACTCGCATTATCTAATGTATGCTGATGACTTAAAAATCTTTAGATCTGTTAAAAACATCAGCGATGTTGAAGCTCTTCAATGCGATCTTAATTCGGTTGCTGACTGGTGCGGGCGCAATTTACTGCCTCTTAACTTCTCAAAATGCTTCTTTGTTACATATGTAAAGCGCAACCTGCCGATATTAACATCGTATTCCATTAGTCATCACGCTTTGAGACGGCAGTATGAAGCTATTGATTTGGGGGTGGTGTTTGACTCCAAATTTCTGTTCTCTGAGCATCTAAATTATATCCTCCCCAAAGCTTATTCAATGCTGGGCTTTGTAAAGCGCAATTCCAAGCAATTTAATGATCCCTATACACGGCTAAGTTTGTATTCTGCCTTAGTGCGTTCTAGGCTTGAATATGCTTCGTTTATCTGGAATCCTTCTGCTGCCGTTCACATAAACAGGCTTGAGCGTCTGCAGAAACGATTCCTTAAATTTGCACTCGCCCATTTACATTTTTCTGAGCCTTTTCCACCATATCTGAGTAGATGTCGCCTATTGCATCTTTCCACCCTTGAGGATAGAAGGACAATTGCGTCTTTAATTTTTTTAAATGACATTGTAGTCGGCAATATTAATTGTCCTATGATACTGGACAAGATTCCTTTCAATGTTCCGCCCAGATCTTTGCGTGACTTGGTCCCCTTTAGAGTAGCAACTCATAGGGTCAATTATGCCAATAATGAGCCGATATGTAGAGCCCTGTTGATGTACAATCGTCTCCCAGTTGGCATGCGGTTTGACTTTAGCATCGACAATATTATTGTTAAACGACTTCTTAGGGACTTCTTCTTGTAGTTAAATTGTTACTGTTAGTTTTAAGTTTTATTGTAGCCAGTTAAGGTTATCCTTTGGCGAAATAAATAAATAATAATAATGATAGCTATATATATATAGATAAAAAAAACAAGTTTTTTGCGTCAAAAGACTAGATCATTTAGCCTTTGGTTATCCGTCACGGATGATCTGCCGAATGGACATTTATCTCTTATGAGCAAATACAAAGAAAGAATGAGGTCATTTAGCTCAACCAGACAATGATCTATAGAATGTGCCAGTGGGACAGGAGTATAAGTCATATATTGGAAATTGGTTTTATTAAGAGATGGTCCAGAATAGCATCCTAAGTTCTATTAGGATTGGACATTGACAAAAAAAGAGACGAAGCTTTGAGCTCAAGGTAAAGCACTTTCGCCATATACTAATATAACGATTGATATAACGATAAATCCATATTGCCATCTCATATGATTATAAATTTTTAAGAGAACATCTAGACAATTACACTTGGATCAACCATTGGTAGCTCTCGTGCTAGCCGATCTTTATGATAGGAGCTAGAAAATGCAAAGGGGATAAGTATTGAATTTTAAAAAATTCCGTCCAAATTTTAAGCCTTAAAATGGAGGGAAGCTAACTTTGGCTTGGCCGAAGCTTATATACCCTTGAAGCTCATGTAAATTTTCAGGACGCCTACTAAGACTGTTTTTCAAACCTAACTTTTCTTTGGCAGCTCTTCTATACAGTCTTCCGGTTTCGACCAAACTTAATGGAACCAATGAAATTCCTTTGGCAGATCGATAAAAAAAAAACGAACCTTCTTTCTATACAACTGTGAGAGATATAACTTTTTTCGATATTGCGGGGGCGGGAGGGGGCGTGGACAAAATTTAAAATAGACTTCATCTGCCAGCAAGTATAAGAAGTTTTTCTCCCATACATGTCGAACCTCTATCTCTTACCATCTCTGAGATCTGCTTGCTCATACGGACAGACGTACATGTTTGCACAAACTTATTATACCCTGCTTACCTCTGGTACAGAGTATAAAAATAATAAAATAATAGAATAAACCTTTACTATAGACCATTATCCCATTGGATGTTACGGAAAGAATGAATGACAAATCGACAATCGCCCATATTGTCACATCTAAAATCACATCGGAATATCGTTTATCGTCTACTGAAATCATAGTCTTATCGATACGATATCGGCAACCCTAGTCTCCATCCTATCAAAAATAAAAGGACCAACTCGAATCAATTCAAAAACAGCTTTTAATTTTGGCCCACCGTGGCTAGAACTGGAATTCCAAGTGTAATCTACAACCATAACTTTGCCTTTTGAATCTACTTTTCCTCATTAGCCGTTGGATATATACTGTGAAGTAAAATTGACTTAAGAGCTCTGTAAAGCTTTTTAAGTCCTGCCACTTATAATTTCCCATAAGGAAGAAGTTTAATTAAAATACAAATACAAAGATAATTACAAACACTCCAAACATTTTCTAATTTAATACATAAATGTTCGCGTTTTCTATGAAATTATCTATGCATTATCTCCCGCAGGGACTAGTTTCATTTGGTTTCATTTTAGTACATTTGAAATGTTTTGAAAATTCACTGTATTCTTATGTTTTCAATTTTTTAAGTTTAACCCCCTTGGGCGAAAATTGGTAAATTTTTTTTAACTGCTGCTGTAGATGTGTTCTGCTAGTATTAATGTGGCCATCAATCGCGAAACTATCTGGTCTAGAATTTATTGAGTGTGATTTTAAACTTTTCATTTATCCACAATCGCAATCCATTTCCCCAAAAATGGCTGCGTTCTGTATGTAAATAATTTAGAATAATTGAGAGAAACCACTGTGCAGCGTGCACACATGCCTCATAGCACTTAAAGTTTTTCATTTAAAGTTTTTGAAAGGTACCATACACGCGGGACGGGAAGGGGGGAAGGGGGAAGTTCTCACTATTTCATTCTTCGCCCCCTCAAGCAGCATTCGCGCATCTATGCAAAGGCTTATCGATTGGCATTGCCACACAGAGCCAAGAGCTTTGGACCGCCTGGCTGTATGCAACGGAATTTTTATTATATATTTTCAATGGCCGGGGCCATTCAGTGAGAGTTCTTGGAAAGGTTAGGGGCAATGCATTTATTGATTATTATTATTAACTGCTTTCATTGAGGACGATGATGAGGTTGGAATTTTTGTGCGACCTTCACAATTATAACACGAGCTGCTCTTTAATTGCGCAATTGACTGTAAATTGCTGAAGTAAATGCCACTTGCTGATGTGCCATGAAAATGCCGATGCCAATTTTTATTGCGCCTTTAAGTCGTGATGATGCGCTTCATTGGGCAAAAGTGCAAAAAAAAACAAGCACAACAACAACAGCAACAGGAAAAATAAAAAAGCATAACATGAAGATGAGGCAGAGCTAGAAAAATGAAAGCATTCATGCAGCATGGGATGCATCATCATGTTTATGGCCAAGCGTAGGGAGTTGGACATAATTTGAGTTTATTTGGTTCTTGTGTACTTGATTCGTTTGCTTGTGAATTGGTTTACAAAATGGTTACCAATTTACCAACTAATCATCTGTACCATGAACATTTTATGGTTATTAATGGAGCGACATTAGATAGTTAAAGCAGATATTCTGGAATTATGCTTGAATGGTTAAAGGCAATAAATAAAATGAGGAAAAATTTAACAACAAATTGTGTGCTAAATCTCTGCTTACTATTTAGCCGTCAAGAAGTGAGATCAATAAGACTATTTCACTACTTATGTCAAGACAAATAATTTAAACAAATGCCACCGCGAATCAAACCAAATCATTTGACCGAAATAATGAGTTTGAGTTGAGCAAATTGTGTAAGTAGTTGGTTTTTAAGAATATTTACTAGCGTTTATTAATGGCATATTCTCACCTCACTATATTGAGATATAGTGATATAGCTAAGATTTCTTTATCATTAACTCATTAAATCGTTAACTTTTTGAGTAATGACAGTCTTGAAATAAATGAGCAACATCTTTATTAGATAAAGGCAGATATCAAAATCCACCAGACGCAAAGTGCAACAAAAAAAACAATTGTCCATGGCCACAGTGCTGAAACAACGCAAAATTATCAAATGGGATGAGTGCACTATGGCGCTCAATCATTTATATGGGGCATTAAACAGAACACTCACATATCTTAAAAACAACAATAAACTACAATATATGGCGGCACTCAGTAACTCCTATCTGGTGATCTCAGAAAATCACCTTCCGTCAATCCACGTTCAACGTAAGCTGATGAGATCAACACTTGGTTCAAAACATCGCCTCTATGGCGTTTTTAAAACAAGAAAGAAGTCGGTCCAGCCCGACTATAACATACTCTGTACCTGTGAAGTGCTGCCCATCACCGTTGCGACCGGTGCTACCCATAATTATTTGTTTTCCTTATAACTCGACTATCGTTCATCCGATCTTCACCATTCCTTTGGCGGATCGATAAAGAATCCCGATTAATAAATATGTCCAGAAGGTTCCCACCTTCTTTCTATAAAACTGCCGGAGATATGACGTTTTTTTCCAAATTGCGGTGGCGGGAGGGGACGTGGAAAAAATTGAAAATAAACTTGATTTGCCTGCAAGTATAAGAAGTTTTTGTCCCATACATGCCATACCTCCATCTCTTACCATCTCCGAGATATGATTGTTAATACGAATAGAAGGACAGACAGACAGACAGCCAGTCGGACAGACGGACATGGCTAAATCGACTTGGTTGTTGATGCCGAGCTGAAAGATTTTTGCTATTACTAATTTCAATGATTCTCAGATTAAGTCGCGTTCAATTTTCTATTAAATTGACATTCGCAATGACAATCAATAAGTCGCAAGGCCAAACGATTTCGGCTTTTATTTGGGCTCATCATGTCGTTAACAAGGACAATTATACGTGGCACGTTCTTGCATGGAAAAACAATCGAGCTTCTTTGTGTTTGCTAATGATAGACTTGTTAATAATATCGTACAATCCATTGCTCTTTGAAATTAATATTGATTTACTTCTATGACTACTTTAATACAACATTTTCACTAGGACTGCGTTAATATCCAACAAACAGCTTTTTTTATATGGCAAAAAAGCTAACTGTTAGCTATTAACGCATAACGCACTTCTAGTGTAAATAGCCTATAAGATAAAAATATATTTCTTTTTTATATAACAAGTGTCGGCTTTCCATTGAATTTATAATATTACGAGGGCCGTCCCAGAAATGGCCGACCTAGCACAGTAGTGTTGCAAAATGTTCACAAAAAAATGTTAAAAAGGGGAAGTACCGACTATTAAAAGTTTAAGTTTGAAGTTTGCTGCCTTTACCTAACACAGTTTTTTTTTTGTCGATTTTAATAGAGAACGCTTGTTATTGATTTGCAAACATGGACAAAATTGGTCATCGCTTTGTGATACAATACTTTTATATAAAAGGTCTTAGTCCAACCAATATTAAAAAGGAGCTGGATGCTACCTTACGTAATTCTGCTCCCTCGTTTACAACAATAAAATATTGGGTGGCTGAGTTTAAGCGAGGTCGTTTGAGCTGCGAAGATGAACATCGTAATGGGCGTCCAAGTGAGGTGACCACTTCAGAAATTGTGGCCAAAATTAAAAAATGTATATTGAGTGACCGGCGGCTGAAATTTCGTGAGTTAGCTGATTGTGTAGGCATTTCAAAAAGTGCTGTACATCGCATATTGACCGAAAAATTGGACATGAAAATGTTATGCGCAAGATGGGTGCTGCGTTTGCTGTTCCATCATGACAATGCGCCGGCTCACACCTCTGCCGTTGCAATAGCTAAAATTAATGAATTAAAATTTGAATTGCTACCTCAAGCCCCTTATTCGCCAGACTTAGCTCCTTCTGATTATTTCTTATTTCCAAACTTGAAAAAATGGCTCGGAGGAAAAAGATTTGGCACCAATGAAGAGGTGGAGTCCGAGGTTAATGCCTATTTTGAAGAGCTTCACAGTTCCTATTATAAAAAAGGTATCGAAGCTATTGAACATCGCTGGGAAAAGTGTATCGACCTAAAAGGCTCCTATGTTGAAAAAAAAAAAAAAAAAATGATAAATTTTTGTGTTTTAATAGTTAGGTCGGCTATTTCTGGGACCGCCCTTGTATGTATGCTGAGCATGGTACTTACTTGAAATCAGAATCCAACCCCAGCAATGCATATCCGTGCTTACATTTTACAGTACATGTCCTTGTTTGGCGAAAATTTTCAGGGCATGTTTTTTACACTCAAACACATAGCGGAAGATAAGAAAACAAATTTTGCTGAAGGTATACAGTACCCTTAAAGCGCTGGCACCCAGCTTTAACCCGAAAAATTGCTGTGCTCTAAGAGGTCGATAGACAATTCTCTAATTCAAAAGACTATTAGCCTTAAACTTAACGATTAAATAAACCGAACCAAACCGTTTCCGCGTGTATGAGAAAGGCTCCATATTACAATAATGTTCAATTTTTCATCGGTGAAACTCTGTCGCTGAAACTTTTATTGTATTGAATGTATTTATTATTTTATAATCATACTTCATTAAACTTTCTAATGCAAAGGACAAACTAAACCTGGTCACACTCAAAGTTGTCCATTCTCAAAATATGAAAGGCAAAGCAAAGGAATTACAAAAAGCAACAGTTCTAATAAATTTAATGAAAACCTTCTATAAGACTATATCCTAACAAAACCAGATTTATAGCTTAAAGAAATCTTTTGTGTAAGTTTAGCACTTTGTTAGTTGATGCCACAAATCGATAGCGAAAATATTTTCAAATATTATTTCTAAAAATCAATTGATTGTTTTCCTACCCAAAGTTCTTCTCCTGTTCAGCCCTTTTAAAGCAATTTCCATAATTCTGTTCGCATTCAACTGCTTATATGAAAATCTTTGGCACATTTGCGGTCAGTCAAAACTTTTTTGTGCACCCGAAAACTTTGTCTAATTATGCGCAAAAATTTCTCAGAAGTCATGAAAAACAAAAAAAAAAAACTAAGGAAATTTACAAGTAAAAGGTTCTTGTGAAACTTTCCACCATTAGCACTGAAAGGGAGAAAATGCAGCGTGTTAACAAATGCGTGTCAAGCTAACTTTTTAATTACGTTTAATTAAGGCTGGCCGCAACAACAACAACAACAACAGCAGCAGCAGAAAAGTAAGTAAACGCAGCTGCCAATAGGCAAAGCGCAAAAAGTTTGTTGTTTTTTGCACTCTCTTTTTGCTGCTTCCTGCTGTCATAATTAAGTCAGAGAGCCACTGTGCTGCGGGTCATTTTGGCCAGTTGAGTGCAGCAGCTGTCGACAGGAGTTTATCCCACATGATGAGCCTCAGAGCCGGAGCCGCCGTTGCCGCATCGACAGACTACAAAACGTTGTACAACATCATTAAATTGTTTTCCCTAGCTGCATGTCAGGCCATAGACAGCAACTGACAATTGTAAACGAATCCTGTCGCCCCACCCCGTCCCGCTTACTCCACCACTCTCTTGTGGCATCTTGTAACTGTATATACTTGTATATGTCGTATCGCTTTCGCATTGCTCTCGCTTAAATGTTATTTGTGTGCACATTTCAGTATTTTGCTCACGAAAATTTTGTTATTGAAGGCAAACTCCTCGGCTTTACTTGCATGCCTGGCCATGCTTCCTCCAAGTGTGTGAAAATGTGACTTGACATGAGGCTGGGGGAAGCGGGAGGGGGAGGACATAGCGCACAGTATACATTCCATACAAGCCAAAACTGTCAAAAGTGCTGACATATTTCGCATTGAACGACATCCGAATAAACTTGGAATCAAAGTTGAAATTAGTTTTATTGAAAATCCAATTAAAACTAGTGAATTGTATATTTGATTAGAAGAATTTTAATTTCGGCTATATGCAAAATGCTCGCCATGATTGAATAATTGATTGACAATGCAAGTGCCATTTCGCATTGTGAGAGCTTTGTGGGCGTGGTAATCAAAAATTCTGTTGATTTAATAAATAAAATTGAATATTGCATCGTAATTGGATATTGATATGTGAAATGGAAAAGATAGTGCTTATACAAAATTCAAAAATTATTTCGTTACCATCATTTGAGAGCGAGCTCTCGAGTTTGGAACAGGTTGGATTGTTGGAATATGAAGATTGTATTGCTCTTACAACCTTGAAATTGGCTTAAACCAATCTTAAACTAAAAAACAGAAGATCACGAATAAATAAAATGAATAATAGAGCTGTGGAGAATTTTGCTCTCAGATTTTGAAATTGCGAACTTAGTCAGCTTTTCAAATTTCAACGGTCTGAAAAACTTAGAAAGTTCGAAATATCATAGAATGAGAACCAAAATTCGCACTTTAAGTTCGATTTGAAAATACAAAATCTCTTAAGTTTGATATATTCTAAATTCGTCCTCTCATATTGTTAAATTTGAGATTAGACATATGAAAAAAGGGTGGTTTGAATTTGAACCTAACGGATAAAATTGGCGATCTCGATCGATATTGATTAATAATCGATAGATATCTATGGCAACCCTATAAAAAAAACTCAAGGGGCGTGAGCCGAGAGCGAGCAGAGCATATAAAACTCTGACACCATGCGCTTAAGAAGTCACGAAGTCACTTAGTCACTAGGGCGCGCAGAACAAAGGTAAGCCCGCAGAGGTACCTAGCCACCTTAGGTATGCAGTCGCAAGGCATCCACCTTCGTTTGTGTAGTTTGGATTTCCAATCCCCCAGGATCCGTAGTGCATCCACCAGTTCTTGTTTATCTTGTAGAGCAAGTCCTCCTCAAACATATAATACTTTACGGAGCAGTCATGCGTCTACTCATCTCTGATTCTTGAGCAGCCAGTCCTCCCCAGAACTGAAATACGGTACGGAGCCATTGAGTTTGCACCTAGTTCTTGGATAAGGCCGGAACCCGAAGTCTAACTTTCTTTCCTCCTGCAGGGCAGACGCCCACAGAAGGAGCCTTCATTTTGGAACCAACCCCTTGCACCCTGAGAGACCCCGTATCCCAGATTTTTAGCATAACCCTAGAATTACTTGAATTATTGTCACATAGAATATCCTGAATATCTATCTTGTAGTTTTATGATGGATTTTGTGTGTGGAACCCGTATCAGTTTTGGAAAATCGTCCATATCTACGGGATATTTGGTAATTTTAGCTACAACTTGCTTGGAGACCTGTAGTTCTGCTGTGACCAGTGTTGCCAGATGAGGTCAAGAAGTTGCTACGAGGGCGGTCCCAGAAATAGCCGACCTAACTACTAAAACACAAAAATTTATGAATTATTTTTTTTTTTTTCAACATGGGATCCTTTTAGGTCGATACACTTTTCCCAGCGATGTTTAATAGCTTCGATACCTTTTTATACCCTTGCTGAGGGTATTATAAAATTGTGCGGATGTTTGTAACGCATTGAAGGAAGCATCTCCGACCACATAAAGTATATATATTCTTGATCAGCATGACGAGCTGAGTTGATTTAGCCTTGTCCGTCTGTCCGTCTGTCTGTTTCTATGCTATTTCCTCCGTCAGTTTTAAAGCTATCCTCACCAAACTTTGCACGAAGTCTTTTG
Organism: Lordiphosa collinella; assembly: GCA_018904265.1. Lineage (NCBI taxonomy): Eukaryota > Metazoa > Arthropoda > Insecta > Diptera > Drosophilidae > Lordiphosa > Lordiphosa collinella. The sequence goes on along the minus strand of JAEIFV010000070.1, from coordinate 693,979 downwards.
GAATAAATACGCTGCACATTAGTCGGAACCGGCCGAATCGAATGACTATAGCATATAGCTGCCATAGGAACGATCGGTCGAAAAACTAGTCTTAGTGAGAAAAACTTTTTTGTTTTTAATGGAAACGCCTCCAAAGTGCGTATTTCTTAGTTTACCATCCTTTCTCATGATTTCACTAAGTTTGTTTGAAATCGGATGACTATAGCATATAGCTGCCATAGGAACGATAGGAACGATAATGAAAACGTCCTTATCATTGGCTTACACTTAATTTATATACTTTTACAATTCGAATCGAAGGATATTATGCTGTTGAAGATCGGTCAAAAAACTTGTTGTAAAACATTTTTGTTTTTAATGAAAACGTCCTTTTTATTGGCATATTCTTAATTTATATACTTTAACACATTTCTACAAAGTTTAAGTCGAAATCAGATGACTATAGCATATAGCTGCAGTATGAATGATCGGTCAAAAAAGAAGTTCTAGTGAGAAAAACTTTTTTGTTTTAAATGGGATCGCCTCCAAATTTCGTAATTAACAGGGTATTAAGCTTATCCATAATCTCCAAGTTTTGTCGAAATCAGACATCTACATATATAGTATAGATCCCTTAGAAAAATAAGGTCAAAAAAGTAGTCTTAGAAAAACTATTTCGTTAACTTTCCCCAATTTTTTATAATAAGAACTGCGAAGCTCTTCAAAATAGGCATTAACCTCGGACTCCACCTATTCATTGTTGCCAAATCTTTTTCCTCCGAGCCATTTTTCAAGTTTGAAAATAAAAAATAATCAGAGGGAGCTAAGTCTGGCAAATAAGGGGCTTGAGGTAAAAAGTAAAGTAAAGTAAAAAGTAAAATCGGCTTGTCAAGATGACAACAGCCCCGAGGGGCCAAAGCCGAGCCTCTCTCAACCTCTTGGCTTGTGCGCTTCTAATTTTAGCACAAGAGAAGGGGACCTACAGTTTAACGCCGAATCCGAACGGCAGTTTTTGAGAGGCTTTTCATGGCTAATTACTGCAATGCTGGCGCCAACAGCAAGAGGTGTGGCCCGGGGTGAAGTTTTATTCAAAGAAAAAATTTTTCATTAGAGTTCCGAGGCGGGATCGAACCCACGACCTCATGCTCAGCAGTCGCGCACACTAACCGCTGAGCCACTCCGGCCACATGATGGAACAGCAAACGCGGCAGCCATCTTGCGCATAACTTTTTCATGTCAGAATTACGTAAGGTAGCATCCAGCTCCTTTTTAATATTGGTTGGACTAAGACCTTTTATATGAAAGTATTGTATCACAAAGCGATGACCAATTTTGTCCATGCTTGCAAATCAATAACAAGCGTTCTCTATTAAAATCGACCAAAAAAAACTGTGCAAGGTAAAGGCACCAATCTTCAAACTTAAGCTTTTAATAGTCGGCACTTCCCCTTTTTAATATTTTTTGTGAACATTGTCCAACACTACTGTGCTAGGTCGGCCATTTCTGGGACGACCCTCGTAATAGGTGTAGTTTTTTTTTTTTTAGACATAATGAAGCTATACTTTTTTAATAGGTCACACTGTTTCGGTAAGGAATCAACTAGCTTTCTGACACAAATTGTGGATTGTTTTATTGGTTAGACTGCAAAATCGGCTGGTCAATAAAATAGGTGTATGAAGCAAAGCATTAACCTGTAGTTTATAAGTACAATTATTTGGTTGCAGAAGGTAAGGTATTAAAAAATTATAACTAAATGGGGACTTAAAAACCATAAAAATTGTATTAGATGGGCCGTTGGCGTCACTGCAGTCCGGAGGAAAGAAGTCTCATTCGACGACTCCGAGATGAAGGAAAAACGTATAAACCCATTGCCATGTTAATGAAACGTTCTCAAAACTTCATAATCAATGCCATAAAACCGGAAAGCACCTAGAAAAACATAATCTAAGACCGACGATCGCATGGTTCAGTTTTTTAAACGCGACCCGTTCAAGTCTTCCAGAACGATTGCCAATGAAATTGGGAATATTGTGTCATCACGGACCGTTCGGCATTAGCAAACCTACCAGGTAGCTTTGCTCGTAGGGTTCCTTTGCTTCGGTCGGCAAATTTACAGATAAGGAACAAGGTTGCATTAGATCGTAGTACCTGGTGCGGACCGGAGGGTGAGACAAAATGTCGTAATATCCTCTGGAGTGACGAAACCAAAATAAATTTATTTGGAAATGATGCCAAAAGGAATATTCGTCTTCCGAAAGGCAAAGAATTTGATCCCAAGTACAAATATTAAACTGTGAAACATGGAGGTGGTAGGTATGGTGTTGGTCCGATTCATCGTATTGACGGAATAATGGACAGAATCGTATACATCTATTGGAGTCGGTGATGCTACCATATGCCGAGGATAATATGCCACTTTAATGGAAGTTCCAGCTGGATAATGACCCGAAGCACGCATCTCGAGTAGTAAAGGGTTGGTTCCGAGAGCAAAATGTGGATGTTCTTGAGTGGCCAAGTCAATCCCCGGACCTCAATCCCACCAAGAATCTCTGGGGTGAGCTCAAAAAAGAGGTCGGAAAAGACTTTTTGTCAAAATAAAAGTCATCTTTGGGATATTGTCCAAAGAGCATGGTACAACATTCCAATTGGAGCTTGTCGCAAGTTAATATCCTCCATGCCAAGACGAATGGAGAAAGTCCTTGCAAAATAATGGCGGATATGCCGGTTATTAGCTGCCAGATACTAAGTTTAATATAAAACAAGACCCAAAATAGTGCAATATTGATTTAATTTATACATTTATCTTCGTAAACCTTTTATTGCGTCCAGCCAAAATTGGCGGATTTAAGGAAATATTTAATTTAGTTGTATATTAAAGCGTTTGTGAAACTGTTTTTAATTTTGTTTAAAGACAATTAATTTAAGTTTTGAAAAAACTTTGATTTGTTGAGATTAGAGAAGATATGAATTAGAAATAAAAAGTTAAAAAGAAAAAAAAAACACACGTATTATTTTGTCCATGTGTGTATACTAGTAAATATTTTAAAAGGAAATAATTGATTTCATAGATATACGGCCCTGTTCTGAATTCCGAGTCGGTTTTCGTATAAACGTTTGCATTAAAAGTTTAAATTTTACAATGTTATATGGAAAGTGATAAGCATATCAACGGTTACTTGATTAGGTTTGAAGAAAATCGGAATTGCTTAAGCAGTTGAAACCAAGTGGATTCAATTCGTCGAAAAGAGACAACCTGATATAGTAGCCACAGACATTCTTCTTACTTTTCATATGAATCTGTAAACTGTAAACTAGAAAAAGCAACGTTTACACGAAAACCGACTCGGAATTCGGAACAGGCCCGATTGATTATGCGATTATGGAATTTTCAAAGTAAAGTAAGGGGCTTAACCTTACGCTATTCCACTGATGATGTTCTTAGTATTGCGTAGGAAAGCTTAATCAAGTTAGAATTCGTAAGTGTGCGACTTCGTTTGCCACTCGCCTTGCCTATGACAGAGTAAAATGGAAACAGGAAATATGTATGTATAAGAGTTTGGAATTGAACTCAATCTCGTATGCTATTTATATGTAAAATCCTTTTCCTGATTTCAATTATCCACTGTTAAACTCAGTGCTCCAAAGTTAGAAACTCTAACAGCGAAGTCCATGATTAGAAAATATCCACTATCATTTAACCACAAATGAATAATAAAACTTTCTTTTTCACCTAAAAATGGTGACTTTACTTAAGCAGTTTATTAAATTAATTGCCCCTTTTAGCTCGTGCAATCATTTGAACTAGTCTGTTGGCACAAAACCTTAAACGTGTCGCCGCTCTCCTGAGCCATAAAAAAGCGAGCCACATAAATGGAAGCTTCTACTTTAAGCACCTAATTTTATCACAATTTCCGGTAAGCTCTCTTGAGAGGACTTTTCTCTTTTAGTTGATTGAGCATTAGAAATTGATCTCTACATTTATGGGCTTGTTTTCCCTTTGCTTGTGGTCAGCGTTAGTTTATGGCAAATGAAAGTAAATAAATGGGTTCGAGTATTTTTTGTCCACACCTGAAAAAGGCCGGCAAGGGCCCGGGGATGTTGAGCCTGTTTATGGCTCTCATTTTTTTGCCCGATTTTATTTGTGTTATGCGCTCGTAAATGTTTTATGTTCTCGCCATGAAACATTAAAGTCTTCCGCTCTAGCTCTTTCTGACTTTGATGCGTTTCACTTAGCAGCAGCAACCTTAGTGTCAACATTATTTTGCCTCAACCTTAATTGGAAGAGGTCTGACAATGATTTTAATGCCTTGCAACATGTCCGAGGGTGGGTGAAATTCAAGCATGCTTAGACACCTTTCTTTCTCTACGCTGCACTTCAATTACTTTAATGAGGCGGTGGTGGGGGAGCGCATCTTAAGTGCCGTGTCGCCACTTGAGAACAACTCGTCTGTTGCCAAGAGCTGTTGCACGTGATGTGCTCTCTTTTTGGGTTGAAGGTCACGACTTAAGTTCCAAATTAAAACAATCAGCTAAGCCTGTAAAAGGCGGCCAAAATGTGTCAAGGTCTTAGATTTGACTTTTTGGGGGGCGAGAAAAATCCCTGCTTGAAGTGAAGCCCAAAAAGGACTCAGGCGAACACTCACATAAAATTCGTATAAAATGAGGCTCTTTTTTTATGCCTCAGCTAAGCCCGCGAATTGCAACGCGGACGCATTTAATTTAATTCCAAGTCCAAAATCCCCTCGGCTGGCTGCTAAAAGGGTCGAAACGAAACGTTGTTGGCTCAAAGCGAATGGGGGAAGATGGAATATTTGTTAAAACTACGGTAGGACATAAAGAAAAAGGCAAGAGTGAAAAAAAAACAGATGGCTCAACCTTTTTATAATTAATAAAAAAATCATTTAAAGTGACAAATGGAATAAAAGAAGGGGACACTTTTTCTTCTTCTTTAAGCAAAGCAGTTCTCAAAACGTTTCCTTATGCCCAACAGCTGCTTTCGGTTTGCAGTCGAAACTTTATTTTAAGCATGTCACTCGCAGCCTGCCCACAAAAACCTTTTTATGTCAATTATATATGTAAATTCGCACAAAAAAAAGTTCACCGCAGAAGAAACAGAAAACTGTTCAGCCATAAAATAATGACAAATTAAATTTAAAAAATAATCCAACAACTAAACGATGAAGAACTGAAGTTGAATTGACAAACTGACATTTCAATTGTGCTGTAGAAATGTCAAATAAAACTGAAAAGTTTAATGAACCGCAGTAAACAGTCACCAAATGCTGCTGTGAATAATAAAGGACAGGGAGATGGGCAATTAAAATTTTACCAAAACCGTCTACAACTCCATAGCAGCGATCCCAGTCCCCGTCCCGGTCACCTTCAAAAGACCATAATAGTCTGCGAAGCAGTTGTCAAAATTAACTAAATGCAGAGCTGCTCATTAATCTCTGTCCCAGCAGCAGCAGAAGTGCCAGCGGGCAAACTGAATGAATGGCCAGTCCAGTGAACCAAAATGCTGTGCAGAATTCTCCTAATAAAAATGAAAAATCTACTCAAAATGACAGCAAAAAGTTGCGTGAATGAGGCGTCTGGTTTGTGTCCCGAAAATTGGACAATGAACAGCAGTGGAAATGCAAGAGCTGCGTGGTAACTGGGGGAGAGTTAATCATTTTGTTGTGTTCATTTGTTTAAGCGGGGCGGGCCATCATAAATGTGCGTATACGCAGTGTGGGCCAATTAATTAAGTGCAAGGCAGCTTTAAAAAATATGAAATTACATAAATTAGTTAAATTGAATGCTAATGCAGCGTTGTAGATAATTGAAAATTTAAACAAATCTCAATTCATAACCATTTGACAGTGTCACAGAAATCAAGCGTTTCGTTCTAAGCCTCTCGAGCTGCGGAAAAGATTTTGCTAAATATATGTTCTACCCAAAACAGTTAAAAACAGTCTTTTTAATGATTTTGGAAAAATGTCATTGGGAGAAAGCATTTTAAAATTCAACTAAAACTTAAACTTAAGTTATGAAACGATTACAACAGTACAGAAAATACAATAGTCTCTTTTTATACCTGTTGTGCACGCAAGTTTTTTTACTACACCCAAAAAAATTGGTATCAATATCAAATTGATACACGTGGTCTCAAATTGAAACTAACATCAGTTTCGTTTTTTTGGTATCAATATAATCCTAAAGAGTATCAAATTGATCTTTTGGTTATAAATTTGATACGCAAAAGTATTAATTTAAAACAAAAACATTTTTATGATAGTTCGAGTATTCGAAATGTCATGCTCGTATTTGAAACGATGCCTGCTGAGCTGGCAGACCAGTAGGCGTTTGAATATTGACATTAACTATTTTGGTTTTAGTGCCAACAAATCGATAATTTGCTTAAAAAAATCTATGCAAAGCAATCCCCTAGACGACGTGTTGAAGACTAATGTGTTTCAATATGGAGCACTATCTCTATAATTACTAGGTTAGTAGCGAAACATATGAACTACACATCGTTCTTTACACAGATTTGTAAATAACAAATATAGCTTTTTAGGGAGAAAGGATGCCACGCTGTTTCTGCGCTGTCCAAGATGATCGAAACAAAGTCAGCTCCATTACTAAAGAAGGTTTGAAAACTGGGACAAATTGCACAATCATGCCAACATAATTGGGACAGTACTAAATCAGAAGGGCGAACTGTTATGTCAATTAAGTTCGCATGATGTACTTCCTTACAGTGACTTCCGTATTTGAATAACATCCGCGTTGAAATATGAGAGAACAAAGTTTCCCATAGACATAAAATACGTTTTGTAAGAAGACAAAATAAAATAAATCAGTTCTTAAGTGTTTATGTTTTAGTTTCAATGGCAGTTTGGTGATGACTGAATTTGTACTTTAGCTTGATAAAAAAAATGTTAAATTGAGGAAAGCTAGTATCAAAATGATACCAAAAAGTTTGACAGTCAAAATATCAAAATGATAATTGTTAGTGTCAAATTGATCCTAAAAAATTAATACGAAATAGTGTCAGCCAGATACTAGTTAGTATCAATTTGATATTTTCGAAATATCATTTTAATACTTTCGAAAATATCAACTTGATACTTGGATGATTAAGGAGAATTTAATACTCAATAGTTTCAAATTGATGACTAAATAGTGCCATTTTTATGACTACTTTTTTGTGGGTGTAGGTTTGTTTATGCAAATTATACCACTTTATTTCCGAATAAAAAAGCAACGAAAATTGGGGTTATAGTTTAGTTATGTATGTCTTTATTCACAATGTTGGATATGCAATGAGTAAGGAATAGCAAATGTTTATTGTGGGACCTATTGTCCAATGAAAGGTTCAATACTGCAATTGACTAGTACCGAATGTCCGTCGAAAATGAGTTCGAGTTTGACTGAGACCGACTCACAGTGGTCCCAAATCCCAAAAAGCTGGCCAAAAGTCGAAAAACGTATTTGATTTGGCTGAAAGTTTGTACTCGGAAGTTTTTGGGGTCGCTGATTACAAATTCAAAGTCAAAATTCAAAAAAACAAAATGGCGGATCCAATATGGCGGGGTCTTCAGGGGTCGCTGATTACGAATTTGAAGTAAAAATTCGAAAAACAAATATGACGGATCCAATATGGTAGAAAATTTCTTCAAAAACGTATTTGATTCAGGTGAAAATCTGTAATCAGGGAAAACCACTAAATTGCATCTGTTCGGCAATACCAGTTTGGCACACCCAACACCCGCTTTTCTGGATTTTGTGGTACCTCACAAAAATCATCACCGAGACTGGAGTCGCAGCTAGATGCAGCTAATTTTTGGATATGTTTATAAGAAGTGTCTAAACAACAATTTTTATTTTGTTTGAGATAGAGATCTGATAGGAGTTTTGACTTATTGCTTTTTCTAACACGACTTTTTAGAATGTGATTTAGAAAAACGTCTACTTTTATTAATGACTCACTATTTCATAGTTTTGAGTTTGTTAATAATAGTTTTGAGCCACTACTACGCTACCACTACTACTTTTCAACAATTAAAAGTCCCAAAAAAGAATATTTTTTTTAACTTTTTGGGATTTGGGACCATAGTGCGACTGTCTTCAGAAACTACCAATTAGCAACTAACAATGCGTTCGCTTCAAGATCCAATAAGCGACTAATATGCGTGAGATGGGATTAGCGTCAAAGAATACAAATAGAAAGATAATAGGAGAGAGCGATACACCCTGCATAGAAATTGTCAACTCGGCTCGGCCGAAGTTTTCTAAATAAATCTACTTTTCGAACCTTACTTATTAGGAGGCGATCCCAGTTAAAACAAAAAAGTTTTTCTCACTAGAACTTCTTTCCCGACCGATCATTCATACTGCAGCTATATGCTATAGTCATCCGATTTTGATAAAACTTTGTAGAAATGTGGCCGGGTGGCCCAGCGGATAGTGTGCGCGACCGCTGTGCAAGAGGTCCCGCCTCGGAACATCTAATGAAAAAGTTTTTTCTTTGAATAAACTTTACACCCGGTCACCCCTCTCTGCTATTGGCGCCAGCTTTGTAGTAAATAGCCATGAAAAGCTTCTTAAACTGCCGTTCGGACTCGGCGTTAAACTGTAGATTGAGAGGGGCTCGGCTTTGGTCCTTTGGGGCTGTGTCAAGCCATTTTACATTTTAAACTTTTGTAGAAATCTGTTAAAGTATATCAAATAAGAATATGCCAATAATAAGGACGTTTTCATTAAAAACAAAAAAGTTTTCCTCACCCGAACTATTTTTACGACCGATCGTTTCTATGGGAGCTATATGCTATAGTCATCCGATTTCGACCAAACTTCGTAGAATTGTGTAAAAGTATATAAAAAAAGTGTATGCCAATGATAAGGAATTTCCATTAAAAACAAAAAAGTTTTTCTCACTAGAACTAGTTTTTCGATCAATCATTCCTATGGGAGCTATATGCTATAGTCATCCGATTTCGACCAAACTTTGTGAAAACATGGGAAGGGATAGTAAACTAAGAAATACGTACTTTGGAGGCGTTTCCATTAAAAACAAAAAAGTTTTTCTCTTTAAGACTAGTTTTTCAACCGATCGTTCCTATGGCAGCTATATGCTATAGTCATCCGATCCAGCCGGTTCCGACAAATGTGCAGCGTATTTGTACCAAAAGACTTTGTGCAAAGTTTGGTGAGGATAGCTTTAAAACTGACGGAGGAGATAGCATAGAAACAGACAGACGGACAAGGCTTAATGAACTCAGCTCGTCATGCTGATCAATAATATATATACTTTATGTGGTCGGAGATGCTTCCTTCAATGCGTTACAAACATCCGCACAATTTTATTATACCCTCTGCAAGGGTATAAAAAGTAAGGATCCGTAGTCCCCGTTGAGTAAGGCGGTCATTCATTGGACCGAATTGAACTGATGTCTTCATTGTTCAATGTTCACCTCAAAAATTTGTTATTGCCGAGTTTTTCGTTGTATGGTCACTCGCTGTGTTCTGGCTTCATCACTTTTGTGAGCAGGAACTTCTCTTCATCTCAATCGTTCCTGCTTATTGTAAGCTGTGTGATCTCTACTGACCGTTGCGTACGACTTTCAATCATTGTGACTCGAGGTGATTTTCTTTCAATAGCACGATCCTCTTCCGTTCGATTTGGTGCGACTTTTAAGTGTCGACTTGCCTTTATGAGATCGCCGACTATGTTTTCTTCTTGGCACTGTTACGAATATCAAACAGTAAGTGATCATCACTTGTGTATAAATCACTAATAATGAAAAATTTACCTTTAAAAAAGACAAAAAAAGGAAGTATACAAACGAAAAATATGCAATTGAAGTTTGCATAGGAACTGGAAATACTAAACAAATCAGAAAGCACATATGCTGAGCAATCAAATGGAATGACCGCCTACCGCGCCACTTGTTGAACTATAATTGAATTGAACGGAAACAACTGTTCGCCTACAGCGCCACCATTTGAGAATTTCCCAACTTATCTTTTTCCCAAGCCTTTGTGTAGCAATTACAAACAAACCCACAAAAGAAAGTATCCAATTTGCTCAAGTCGTTTTCAAGTTTTAAGCATCCAAACAAACCAAGATACATGTACATTTTTTTGGTGCAAGTACCAATTTGTCAATTAATTGAAATGGACTTGACTAGATTTACGACCTTAAAGTGCTTGCTCCACATTCTGGCCTCATTTCATGACTGGGTGAAATTCTCACTCCTTGCTCAATTATTTAGATCCCAGGACTTATTTGCTCAAGCTTCGCCAGTACAAATGCATTATAAATGCTCGGGCACAGAGTACATACGTACAGAGTACAGAGCACTACAGCAAAACAATTGCGAATTCCCCACGTACCGGCCATGTGTCGGCAATTGAAACTCAATTTAGTCAACTGGCAAAACACAGAACGGCATTCGGGCGACAAACTCGGGCACAAAAAATGAGCCAGCAAAATGCATTTTACAATTTTCACGCCAATTGCCATAAAAGCCCGTAAGTGAAATACTTAAATGGGCGCTGCAGTCAACCAGCCACACGACTCCATCTGGGTCTCTTGACTAGAGGACAGTGATTCTGTCGGTCGGTCGTTCTCTCTCTCTTTCCATCTGTGTGGTTGTGTGTGCCTGGTACGAGTATTCGACTCACGTTTTTGGCCAATGTGTCGCGACAATCAACAAGCCGCGATGTTATTGCTGTTTCAATTTGGGCTGACTGAAACCAGCCGGCAATTAAAGGGATTCTTTTTTATTTTGGGAGAAACTTTAAAATAAATAGCCCAACAACAGCAATTAATGCGAATTTATTTCACGAACTCATTTGGCGGTAATTGCCCAGGCATTGTCCTACAAAAGCAGGCGAAATTATTTGGACAGCCAGGGACGCTGCAGAAGTTTTGGTAAAGTGAATCGAAGAAGCAGGAATACAATTTGAATATTTGAAATGCTGAGAAACTCAAAGAAATATGATTAAAACAGTTTTGAAAAATGGAATGACCGCCTACTGCGCCATGTAGTGAACTGTAACTGAATTGAAGTGTTTTAAAAAGTAAACAAAAAATAGAAGAAATCGAAAAATTAGTTAGAGTCACAGAAAAAAGTCGACAGGAACACAGAATCAAAGCTGCAGCAACATGGCGCAACATACCATCACTGATTCACACCATTTCAAATGCTGCTGTGCTGCTGCTGCCTTCTTTGGTTATCAAAAAAGGACGAGAAAGAGTTCTTCAAATGTCTTTTAGCTATGAACATTCGTTTTGCAGAGTTTCAATCAAAAACAGTGAACTTATCACGCCGCCCTCTTGGCACCAAAATGCTCGTAATTCCCATAGAATTTGCTGCCTGCTTATTTACAATAAATTGTTGGACAGCCTACGCAGCAAAAGGCTTAACACGCTACCCCTGGCCCCATCCCACCCCATTCACTTCATCACTCTTTACCCCTTCTCAACCATCATTTAAGCTGTTTTACGAGCTACAATTGTGTGGCCTCCTCCTGTACCATTTGCTCAACTGTAAATAACTTTGCTTATTTGGAACATTTATTGGTTGACGTAAACGGGCTGTGTTTTTGGTTGCCATTTGGTTGCCGATTTTTACTCGTGTTAATTTCCTGTAACGCGGAATTTTTGTTTATTTTTTTTTTTTTGTGAAATTACAGTTCCCTTGGGCGCAGACCTTGGCTCTCACATGAGGGAGTTTTTCTTTCATTTTATTTTTTGGTGAGTTGGTTTAATGCTTGTCAGGTTTATGCCCCCTGGCTGAGAATTGGTCTTCTAAAACTCGTAAAAACTCAGCTCTGGCTACATAAAATATGATGAAGGGCACTTAAGGCATCAGCCCCGACTTGATTCTTGTACTTGCTCATGCTGACAGCTATCAAATATGTACACAGCATGCATAAATGAATGTCACACACACACCCCCTGATGGGGGCTGGTGACACGCCTTTTGTTTTCATAAATATTAAAGTGGGCCGAAACCTTTGAAAGGCAATCTAATTTTTCCACACCAAATTTTCTTGGACAAGTTTGCATACACCTGGAAGCTTTTTGGCATTTTTGGCAGAAATTGTATATAATTTATAGAAAATATGCAATTGCATTTTTAGCTGCAGTTGCAACTTTGTTTGGCTTTCGACCATATTTCAAGTCAAATAGTTGTGGCACCACCCCCCACCCCGCACCCAACCTGTCAGCATCGAATGTGGCTGGAAAATATTTACGGAAAAGTTTTCCAACTGGAGCAGCAGAAATGCTTGCAGATTATTAATAATATTTTAATGCCCAGCAAAAATGTGACAGCAGCAGGCAAGTGACTAAGCACTAGTTGATAGACTTACGAAGGCGATTTGCTGTGTGTGAGGTATGAAATTGTTTTCTCATTCCCAAAGGGTGGGAGATTAAGTATTTTTTTGAAATTTATACACATGCTAAAAATGGTTTTACCTGAAAAACCTTCTTTTGTTTCTAGTTTTTACCTAAACTTCTCTTCTCCCTTTTGTTTCTTACAGGTAAGCCTTCACATCTAATACTTAGCTTTGGTAAAGGATAATAAAATCTGAGTAAGTTTCGTTTGATGACATTTTATAAGCTTGGTAAACTTTGGACAATAGGATAATGGCAATGAATTTGGAAAATATTCTAGCTGTAAGTTGGAGGCATCAAATTAATAATTGCAAAAACACACACGAAGTCTTGGAGATAATCTTTCACAGAAATGTAGAATATTAAGTCGTAATAACTGATATGAGCAGAGTACCCAAGATTTTCATAAGGCTTTTCTGGGTATTTTAAAGCAAAATGTAAATTAACCAAAACTCGTACTAATACACAGAACCAAAATATGTCAAAACTAGATAAAAAAATAGGGGAAGGTTAACTTCGGCTCGGCCGAAGTTTTGTATACCCTTGCAGCTTCCATTGAAAACAAAAAAGCTTTTCTAAGACTACTTTTTGGATATTACTTTTCTAGGGGATCTATACTATAAAGATGTCTGATTTCGATAAAACTTGGTGAAATCATGGAAAAGCATAATACACTGTTAATTACAAAACTTGGAGTCGATCCCATTTAAAACAAAAAGTTTTTCTCACTAGAACTTCTTTTTCGACCGATCATTCATACTGCAGCTATATGCTATAGTCATCCGATTTTGAGAAAACTTTGTAGAAATGTGTCCAAAATATATAAAATAAGTGTATGCCAATAAAAAGGACGTTTTCATTAAAAACAAAAAAAGTTTTCTTCACTCGAACTAGTTTTTCGACCGATCGTTCCTAAGGGAGCTATATGCTATAGTCATCCGATTTTGCTAAAACTTTGGGCAATAAAAGGAGTGTTCATTAAAAGACGTATAAAAAAATCAGAACTAGTTTGACCGATCGTCCTAGGGCTATATAGTCAGATTTCGACCAAACTTTGTGAATGTGTAAAGCCAATGATAAGGACGTTTTCATTAAAAACAAAAAAGTTTTTCTCACTAGAACTAGTTTTTCGACCGATCGTTCCTATGGAAGCTATATGGAAATCATGAGAAGGGATAGTAAACTAAGAAATACGTACTTTGGAGGTATTTTCATTATAAACAAAAAAGTTTTTCTCTTTAAGACTAGTTTTTCAACCGATCGTTCCTATGGCAGCTATATGCTATAGTCATCCGATCCGGCCGATTCCGACAAATGTGCAGCGTATTTGTAAAAAAAGACTTCGTGCAAAGTTTGGTGAGGATAGCTTTAAAACTGACGGAGGAGATAGCATAGAAACAGACGGACTGACGGACGGACAGACGGACAAGGCTAAATCAACTCAGCTGGTCGTGCTGATCAAGAATATGTATATTTTATGTGGTCGGAGATGCTTCCTTCTATGCGTTACAAACATCCGGACAATTTTATAATACCCTTTGCAAGGGTATAAAAAGTAGTTTTTCCACACTTTTCAACGGGATTTTCCACCCACAACGGTAATGTAGCTTCTGAAGGCCGCGCTTACTTTTCTCATTTCTACAGCTTTCTACAGCTATACAGCTTCTATAGCTTTTCTACACGCCACGTTTAGGTCCATAAAAAAACATGCTGCTCTATATTCGATTGATTCAAGGAAGTTGGAGGAAGAGGGTAGGTAGTGTGGGGAGGAAGGGACAAAATTAATTTTTTTTTACTTGCCCCTTCTGGGATTTGAACTCACAACTTACTTCCCTTGTCGCGCGAATTTAGACATAATTGTCCGCATCCTAGCCCATACGAATAATAACCACTTGCCCAACAATGCCGCAAGTCAGCAAATCACATTTAATCGTAAGGTCCATAGCAAAATTATAAGACACCTTGTATTTTGAATATAATTTTCCAACACTTAAACTTATATAACACTTATAAACCATAGGAATGAAAAAAAAAACATTTAAACTATTTCAAACCACTAATTTAGGCATTAATTGTCGATCCCCTACATCTTCCAACATCAAAAATTCCTTTTTTTATTGAATCAATCAGATTTACTAATAACTGCGGTTCAAGGAGGTTCCATTCTCTTAAAATCGCACTTTTAAGGTTGCTAACACTGTCGTAGCTTGTGTTTTCCTTGTAGACACGTCTTGCGAGGATTCCCCAAATATTTTCAATTGGATTTAAGTCTAGTGAGCATGCTGATGATATTGATATCATCTGCAAAAGCGAATCTGTGGTAAAACGGGCGTTCTCAGAGATAGAGAAGCAGTCAAAACTTATGGGCTTAGCGGTAAATGAGGATAAGACGAAGTACCTACACTCAACGCGCAGTGAGTGTACGCTTGGACAATCTGTTGCAATTGTCTACCTCGGAACGACGATAACCAGCGACAACAACACCAGTCTGGAAATGCGAAGAAGAGTTATTCTTGCCAATCGATGTTACTTCGGGCTCAATAAGGAGTTCAAGAGCAGAGCCCTCTCTCGGAAAACGAAAATTGCGCTATACAAGTCGTTTATCATCCCAGTCCTGCTATACGGCGCAGAAGCATGGACAATGTCAAACAAGGATGAGGCGACAATTGGCGTGTTCGAGAGAAAAGTTCTTCGGAGGATTTATGAACCTCTAAACGTTGGTGGCGAGTTTCGCATCCGAATGAATCACGAATTGTACGAGCTCTATGGGGACACTGACCTAGTCAAGCGCATAAAACAACAGCGGCTGCGCTGGATAGGACATGTTACCCGTATGGATGATAGCGCTCCAGCAAAACGGGTGTAAAGTCGGCATGCGAACGAGTTGGGAGGCATTCCCCCGCAGGGTCGTCTGAAGCGGAAATGGCGCGACCAGGTGCAGGAAGATAATGCGAAGCTGGGAGTGTCCTCCTGGTGGAATGTCGCTCGGGACAGAGGCGAGTGGCGGGCATTTGTGGCAGCGGCCGAGACCGTAAAACGGTTGTGATGGCCAAAGAAGAAGAAAAAGAGCATGCTGGCCATTTCAATAACTCGACCGAACACTCTTGTAAAAAAGCTTTTGTGACCCGACTAGTGTGAATTCGGTCATTATCTTGCATGAAAATATAGGGAGCTTCCCGGTTTTCATTTAAACTGTTTTCTAGGACTCCAATGTAGTCTGCACTATTCATTCTGGAGCTCGTAAATTGCAAATCCCGCTTTCCAAACTTATTGAATGCTCCCCATACCATTGCTGCCCCGCCACCAAAATTTCTTTTCGAAAAGTAATCGGGCTCCTTTTTTAAATCACGCCAGTAATGACGAAATCCATCTAGATTAAACTTTCTTTCATCCGAAACAATTACCTAAACAAAACTAACAATGCGACATTAATGACCGAGGCCCAGTTTGAGGGCAAGTTTTCTAGTGCAAACTCGATCCGAACTGCTTTGTGGCGCGCTGTCAAATGAGGAATTTTTAAACCCTTGCAGAGGGTATTATAAAATTGTCCGGATGTTTGTAACGCATAGAAGGAAGCATCTCCGACCACATAAGGTATATATATTCTTGATCAGCACGACGAGCTGAGTTGATTTAGCCTTGTCCGTCTGTCCGTCTGTTTCTATGCTATCCCTCCGTCAGTTTTAAAGCTATCCTCACCAAACTTTGCACAAAGTTTTTTGGTACAAATACGCTGCACATTTGTCGGAACCGGCCGGATCGGATGACTATAGCATATAGCTGCCATAGGAACGATCGGTTGAAAAACTAGTCTTAAAGAGAAAAATTTTTTGTTTTTAATGGAAACGCCTCCAAAGTACGTATTTCTTAGATTACTATCCCTTCCCATGATTTCATAGTTTGGTCGAAAGATGCGTTCTTTTTCGTATGCTATAGCATAGAGATCGGTCGAAAAACTAGTTCTAGTGAGAAAAACTTTTTGTTTTTAATGAAAACGTCCTTATCATTGGCATACACTTATTTTATTTACTTTGAACACATTTCTACAAAGTTTTATCAAAATCGGATGACTATAGCATATAGCTGCAGTATGAATGATCGGTCGAAAAAGAAGTTGAAGTGAGAAAAACTTTTTGTCTTAAATGACATCGCCTCCAAATTTCGCAATTAACAGTGTATTATGCTTTTCCATGATTTCACCAAGTTTAATAGAAATCAGACATCTTTATAGTATAGATCCCATAGAAAAGTAATGTCCAAAAAGTAGTCTTAGAAAAACACTTTTTGTTATCAATGGAAGCGGCAAGGGTATACAAAACTTCGGCCGAGCCGAAGTTAACTTACCCTATTTTTTTAAGTACAACTCTCACAATGTGATCAGATTTATTTAAGACACTCCAGACCGTCATAGTGGATACATTTTTTGCGCTGAGTGCAGCAGGTTGGGAGCATGAGGCGGTTGAATTGCTCGCTTTGTTAATAATGCGTCGCTTGCTACGGTCATTTAACACTGGTTTTCGTCCAGTACTACGTTTTTTGCCGTATTCTTCAGGATTCTTCAAAAAATTGGCAATAACTGGCAATAACGTGATACTTGGCTTATATTCAGGCCGGACTTTGAAAAGGCAAGAATTAAGCCCTTTTCTTTCTCGCAAAGCAGTGTTGATCGACCCATTTTATTTCAAATTGGTTTGCCAAAAATGGAGCAGAGCGGTAGAAAAATATTGATCTTCATTTGGAGTAGTTAAAGGCTTACCAAACTGTTGACGCCATGATTGGTGGTGTTTGTGTCGTTTTTAAATAAAAATGTGAGGCAGGGTCCTCAAACTGCATACAACTCTTTACATCGTCTACACACATCAAAACTTAAGAGTTTACATAAACAGAAGATAGGTCGATATATCGAAGCAAATGATCGCATGGTTTCAAAAGAAGAAAAACGATCCGCACGCAAAACATCAAATAGTTTGATTTAAATCAAAAATGGTGAGTCCGAAAACCGTTTGGGTTGGAAAGGAATGACCATAAATACAAAAATTAAGTACTCCCACCCATTATTTTACACATCACAATGGTTACATCTTTCTAGAAACCGTTTCACTGCTTCGCTTATTGCTTTACTCGCATTTATTGTATGTAGTTTGCACTTAGCCCGCTTCCATTCCCATTCTCTCACCTCATTACCATGGCAATGGCAATGGCAATTAGGGGCAGTGCGGAAATCCCATACGCTGCGAGTTTAACATCAACACATGGCGCATTAACTGTTATATTTCTTAATTAAATTGATTGCAACTCGCTCGATTTGACTTAATTCGAGAGTTCGCCTGCTCTGCTGTGTTATGGCAATGCTTTTATGCTTTTTAATTAAAGTTTATTACGTAGAATTGAAGAATTGGAGGCAGCCACCCACCATCCACACATCCCACTTACGTGGGCGCAAAAAGAATGAGAAGAACCGAATGTGGCGGAAATGCAAAACTTGCTCGAGAGTAACGCCCAGCGTGACGGCTACGAAAAACTTTTGTTAATGAAAATAATGCAATTATAAGAAGAGCAAAAACAACAACAGCGACAATAGCACACAAAAGTGAATGCAACTCATGTGTGAACGTGTCTGCGGTTTGCCATGACTGACTGGCGCAAGAGAAAAGAGCAGACGGAAGACTCCAAAAAAAAAAAAACTTTTCCCGGAGCTTGGCCTGTCTAACCACTATGGAACGAGTATCTATGGGCTAGGCTGCCACACTGTTTGTTTAATGCAATTAAGCGAAGCGGAAGTAATTCTGCTCTGAGTGACTGACTGACTGGATGACGGGCTGGTGAGCTGGGTAAAAGGGTGCTAATGAATCGTTGCACTTACCACAATGCGTCAGTTGAAGCCAACAATGGCCGTTAAGGGAATCCAATTGCTTTGCACAAGTGAACTGGTCAAATACCCTGTAAATGTAGCAAATGCATAACATTTTTTTATGTTGAATACTTAATTTTATTTGAAATTACAACTACCTCTGGTACAGAGTATAAAAAGTAGTAGTTAATGGGATGATAGAAAACCTAACAACTAATTCATCCTACTCTATGGCAGAATTACCATTCGCTATTTTCAAAATTGGCGTGGCATGCGTGGGCTAACTGTCACATTTTTAATTTTTGTTTCAAAATTTTTAATTAAAAAAAAATGTAATTGTTTGTTGTATTGAGAATATATTTATTTCAAATTTCAACTCGATATGTCAACTAGTTCAAAAGTTACAGGCTTTTTGCTGGAGTCATTGCTTTGACCGGCTCATAAGCTTACTATAGTATAGAAGTATTGCAGTACCAATAGTTGTGACAAAACAGAGAGCTTATAATTCTCAAAATTCTTCTTAACAATGAGTTCTTCTTAACAATGATTGATGGAAAAGTTTTGAACACAATAACCGGCACAAAATCAACAAGACATTGGGCAATATGTCAACGAACCCAAAAACAATTTCAAAACTTGGATGAGTCGATAGTTTGTGAAGAGAATTATGAGTACGGAATTTCTCCTTTGCATGCCAGAATTCGATTTATGGAATATTTTTTGAAGCTGGCATACACCCTTCCTCAACATGGTAGCGATCCAAAAGAAGCCAAGAAGAAAATTCAAGTTGCGTTTCGAAATGATTTTGGCGTGCTATTGGATCTGCCGAAAGTAGGTTATGGGAACACAAATGACGGGAACACGGCCAGGAATTTTTTTTATAATGCGGAGGGTACGGCTCGTATAACGGGAATATATGTAAACATTATAAAACGAGTCCAGGTTATACTAAATGCCCTCAACAGCAGAGAAAAGTTAGACCCGATTAAGTTTGGATCATATGCAGGAAGAGCCGCACAGCTGATTAAAGAGAAATACCCTACAAAGCTACTAACTCCAACGGTCCACAAGGTTTTGGATCATGGCAAGGACATTATCGACTATCAATGTCTTCCGATTGGAGAATTGTCGGAAGAGGCGCAAGAATCAAAAAATAAAGATTTTAAAAAGAACAGGCACTCCAACACACGCAAGTTCTCTCGACTGCGACAGAATGAGGACTTGTTCAACATACTCTCCGCCTCATCGGATCCAAAAATATCTTCGCTAAGACATGTAAGATCATTACCCGAAATGAAAGCGATGTATTCGGCAGAAGTCATGAGCCTCTTCGAAAATATCGAGGATTGCTTCGAAATAAACCTGAAAATTAATCTAAACTTCCAACAATATTTTATTATTTGGGGAGAGTGGAGCTCGCGCCTGCGAAGTTGGGGATTAGAGATGGGGTTAAATTAAATTATCTTTACTATTACTAAAATGTACAATTATTAAAATAGGCTAAGTCCCAAAATAGTAGATTTTGTAGTAACAAATGCTACTACGTAAGAGCAACTGGCTGATATGCAATTTACCGTATGTTACTTTACAAAAACCAAAAATAAATTTCGCTGGGTTCAATTGTGGCAATGGTTTTTTTTTAATATCTTTAAAAAATATGTACCGAATCATATTCTAAAGTAAAAACTTTCCGGCACTCCCCGCCATTTTTTCTAAAGTCAACCGAAAGTTCAAAAACAACCCCAAAAAAGGTGCAAAAAAAAAAAAAAAAAAAAATATTTCTCCTTAAAATTTTTTTTTTTTTATATGCATTTAGTTTTAAAGATAGGCCAGTTAATATAAATAAATAAGCTTAATACAAAGACTAAGCTCAATTCAAAGGTAGACTACGCCAAACTTGCCCTTTAAAGCGTAAAATTTCTCACTTGGCATTTTTTTGGAAACATTTTTTGACTTTGACGAGCTCCACAGCCTACAACAAAATTTTTTAAAAACATATACATTCTGCATAAAATACTTCAACCATTTCTTAGTTCAAAAATATAAACATTTTTCTCAAAAGGAACAACTCGAAAAATGATTTTTTCCACGAGTTTTCGGGAAACGAGCCACAGTGCGACGTCAGCAGGCCTGGTGACTGATGAAGCTAAAGATGAGTGGCGACTTTGCCACCACTTGACACGAGTGACAATCGATTACTCTGTCGGCTATGGTCACACTATCATGAAGCCAATTCTTCTCTTATCTTCAGGAGATTTAATGTGCGTCGAACTCCCGCGCTGGCGCCCAGGCCAGCGGGCCTCGGGCCAAGCGCCCAACAATTAATGTGAAACTAATTAAGTTGAATAGTAAATATAATAGTATTTAAGTACAACCTTATCCGCTATAAATGTTTCCAAAGATGAAATTTAGTTGACATGAGTGGTGAGGATAAGTACATATTGGTGGCGCTTGAACCCAAATCCGTACATAAGCTATAATAAGATTACGGCAATAGGTGAATTAAACAAAATCATGAGAAAAAGAAATTAAATACTACAATCTATAAATACTCAATCCTTCATAAAGATTTTATGGACATATATATTAGGTAGACGACTTCACCTCGAACATGTTCCGAATTTGGGACACGTGCAGTGAAATTCGGGCTCGCCTAACCGACATTCCGCTTTCGCTCATAAGTTTTGGGGCAGCCCTCGCTTAGATTGTTGCCTCGATCATGCGATGTTGGCTCTGCCTGATTATTGGCGCATGTGCATGGAGTGGCCCTCGTCTTCAGTAGCAATTAAGAATCCTGATCGGCCTCGTGTAATCTCACGCAGCCGGGTGTATGGCGATTTGGCTTGGCCACGCCTATTAGCACATGGGCATTGAGTAGCTCTGCGACTTTGTTAACTACTTAAAATCCTGATCGTCTTCAATTAACCTCACAAGTCGAATCAGCTTGCCGCACTTGCGGATGTTCCGATCAATTTGCAAAGAAGGTTAGGCAGCTGGCCGCGGTCAGAGCCACTCGAAAAGAATCCGCACTGATTCCTAGTAGAAAGGTTCAGGGCCAACGTTCGGGTCAAGACGGCCGCCAGCGCCGACAAATCTCACTACAAGCGTACCTTAACTGGAACCACAGACGCGTCGCTAATTATACCCGTTACTCGTAGAGTAAAGAGGGTATACTAAAGTCGTGCAAATGTATGTAATAGGCAGAAGGAAGCATCTCCGACCCCATAAAGTATATATATTGTATATATATTGTTGATATAGCCATATCCGTCTGTCCGTCTGTCAGTATGAGCTAGAGTCACCAAATTTTGTATGTAGACTCCTATTGTCCCTACGCAGGAAGACAATTTTAAAGATATCAAGCTCATATTTTGCAGTGCATTGTATGGGCCCAATATCTACAATCTCTGAAAGTTTCATAAGGATCGGATAATAAATGGTTGAGTTATAAAGGTTATAAAAACGTTGCATACTTTTTGGCGCTACATGCACTTTTTGCTCACATTAATGTTATTGCTCTGTTAATTAGCAAAGGGAAAGGTTATTAAACACAAATGGCCCGGAGTAACGGGTATATCGAAGTCGGGCAGGACCGACATTAACTTACGCTCACGTTTTTTACTGCCAAGGTCAAAGGCTTGAGGACGGCTGATCTGTCGAGCGTTTTAGATGATGCCAAGTCTACTGCGGCGTAGAATTACACAATGTACGTGGCTTAACACAGTGAAAGCAGATCCACAATTTTTCACAACCGTACGGATCGAGGATTGGATGGAAGAAAATTGGCCAATCAGACCGGAAACATCAGCTTGCAGGCTTGAAAAGTCAATGACAACAACAGGGTTGCATTTTTCCCCAAAATACCAAATTGTGGCGTTTTGAGCGTGAACAGTGACATTAGAAGGGGTATTGCGTTTGCTGCGCAGTGTTGCCAGATCGTTGGATGATCTAGTTCGATTACCTAAGCAAACACTTTGGCGGTCAGCAGTTCAAATTCAAAAATATGGACCTCAACTGGCCTAGAAAATTAACCGTCCTCACAAATGTATGCAGATGATGTAAAAATAATTCTATCTTTTGATACTATAAAATCTTGTAGCTTGTTACAGAATGATCTTGTTAGTCTACAATTTTGGTGCTAGATCAATCTGCTGCATTTAAACCTTTCGAAGTGCAACAGCTTGACATTTCACCGGAGTAATCCTCACTTGTTCGCTTACTCTATTCGGCATAACAACCTTGAACCCATTCAAACTGTAACAGATCTGGGTGTTCTTTTCGACTGCAAACTGTGCTTCAATGACCATATAGGCATTACCGTCAACAAATCAAAGGGTGTTTTGGCTTTCATTAAACGCTGGTCAAAGGAACTCGATGTTCCATAGTATAGACCGGCTACAACAAAAAACCTGCCAACTTTGAAGAACCGAAAAACACGTCATTGCGTAATATTCGTCCATAAGTTGATCTATGGAGATGTTGATTCGAGTTTCCTGCTAAACCAGCTCCGATTTGCTGTTCCATCAAGACACACCAGTAGAACTAAATTCGCCCTACACGATCCTTTTCGGGTAATATGATCACATTATGATAACTTGCACCATTTGTTATCAACTGATTGTTCACTGTACAATAATTCGTGTAATATTCTATTGTTTTTGTCCTTTCCACGCACTTAAATCTGTCTTCTCCGTTTCCTTGGACGGTGAAGCAGATCAATATTTTGTATCCCTTTTTAATTTTTATGTTGACAAATATGTGTCAACTATATTTATTCAAATAAACAAAAATCCGGCTCGAATGACCAACAACTTAACGAATAAATTGTACCGAGCCGTCCACATCAATGAGTACGCTGAGGTATATGCACTAATTTTATTTCTTCCAAATTGTATTCTGAAAAACTAACATCAATTCTTATTTCCTACTGAATTCAGCTTCCCACGCGTCTACTCTTTGCAGACTTGGAAATTCGGGTGTCTATTTTTAACCATGCATTTGGCTAACATATATTTATAATAGTTTGCTTAATGATACTGTTTGCTGTAATTGTATGTTGGCAACAACAATATGCCCAACATGCCATACTTTTTCTTCAAAGGCAAACAAAAGTATTTTCATTGCCTTTGCGCCTGGATTTTTTTTTCTTTATTACTTAACTCTGCTCAAGTTTTAATTTCTTTTTCTTTCGCTGGGCATTGTTTCCGCCAACCCAAATCCTCCAGCCAACTGCCGAGCCCACTTGCCACAAGAAGTTGCTGTTTTGCGGTTTTGTTGCCATTTCCTTTTGTGTGTTTTGTTTTTGTTTGGGCTTGCGGTGCATGCTAAAGTGGGCCTGCAAATACAGGATGCAGTTGCTCAGACTGTTCCTGTAAATTTGATTACTGCCGACATAATTATTGTCACTCTGTTTCAGTTCAAGTGTCACATGGCTTTGGCCTTTTATGCCTGACATGTGACACGTACCCCCACATCTGCCTCAGGGGGCATGAAGATTGCGTCGCAAGAGCGCTAAAAGTTGTAAGCAGAAAGCGAACAAATAAACAAACAAACGGCAATGAGCAAGCAACAGCAGCAGCTGACAGTCGAGCTGTGAAAAGTAAAGCGTCAACTGAATGCAGCACAAACTATTGCCATATGCTAACAAAGTTTATACAAGTTTCTTTTCCGCCAACATAGGATGGAAAAAAAAAATTAAGAAAGGTCATCGACCGGCAAAAGAATTCTGAGAAAGGAAAAGGCTCAAGGGGCTGGATGGAAAACTTAACTAAGAAATTTAACTCAAATAAAAAGCAGCATCAGCGCTCACTTTACATACGTGTAGCAAATAAGACTCTGTTTGAATCAACTGCCAAATTATTACGATAATAAAACACTTTCTAAATCGCTAGGAGCCATCTCCAATATATTACTCATACGTCCCATTGCCATCATCGAAAAGTCAGTATCGAATTTGACATGACGTACGAGCAATCTAAGGGCAAACGAATGCACATTGCTCATACGTCATGTGGGTGCAACTATGGAAAACCAATCTTCCAAGCGTCTGAAAAACTGCTAGTTTTTGAACGTTAAAAGGAAAGATATGTACGAGTATGTCAGAAAGTCATGGATGTGATGAATGTCCGTGGTTAAGTTTCTTTATTTTCTGAAAAGCATTTCAAACACCAAAGGTGTAAATACTTTTTATTATGTCAATTAGCTGTCATTAAGCATTTGAGATTTCGAGCTAAAATCGATTTTTGAGACATCATTTCTTCCAATTTAAGCACTCAAATATCTTCAAAGGTAAAAAAACCGGAATTTGCAAAATGTTCGATTTTCATGAAATAGTTGGACCCAGGAGTCAAAAATTGCAAAATTACCTTATGAGTATTTAGAAAGCGTAAATGTTTATTAGCGGCGTTGGTAAGGGTTTGTTAAGAAAGGTTATGGTTTGTAAGGGAAAAAAAAAGTAAGTTAAAGTTTTACTTTTTAAAAATGAATAAAGAGGCTAGAATATGCGTATTTTTGAAAAATTGTAAATTAAGGTTATATATATTTAAATCTTTTTATTGTTAACAACTGACACAAACTTAATATTCAAACAATTATATTTATAAATAGTATGTTCTTAAAAATTACGAGTACACAAAATACGCAAAAAGTTATGATTTTAAAATTTAGGGTCTATTTGTTAGTTTGCGTGTAGTTGGTTGTGGTAGTGGTGGTGACTGGGTATGATCTGAATAAAAAAAAAAATGTTGGCTATGTTTAGGGGACTTTGCGGAGAATGGTTAGAACAAATGGGCTATCCTGGTTAAAAATAGGTGTTTTAAGGATTTAGGAAATGTGAAAAGAAATTTTTTCAAATGTTTTTGTCAAAAAATTTTAACTTTTTTTTGTAGTGCGAAGATAGCATTAAAAATAAGCATTTATCTATTCAAAAGTTGGAGGGCTGAACGATAGCTAGACGACAATTCTGCGTCGTATAAGCCCTTCCGTATTGAGCAAAATCGGTCCATTGGTTCCTCTGAATCGTGGCCACCAGTTTGAAAACGTGGTTTCGAGATAAACGCGTTTAAAGTTTGCAGTTGCTAGGCAAATCGCGTCACTTTGGGTCATTAAAGGGTCTAATCTTTATCTTCTAAACTATTTCGAATTTTTGAAAATCCTTTTAGGGCGATATTTTTAAATGTCCAAGCTACAAAAAATGACGAAAAATTTTTTTCACGAAAGTGCAATATTCCCACTTCAACGTTCTGTATTTTCCCTTCTACTTTATGCATTCTTAATATGTTAGTCTTGATTTGTTAGTGCAATATTTGGCTCTCATATTTGAAAGTTTGAAGTCATTTAATAAACTGAAAGAAATATACCAAAAAAAAAAAATGTAAAAAAGTCAAGTGTTACAGTTTTGCACTGTGGTTATTTTTAAACAAATATTTTTATTAAAAATTTTTAGTTATGGGTCCACAGTCCTTTTGATTTCTTTAGTTCCTTTATGCGATTTAGCATACTTTGGGTGTAGCGTCGCACCATTTCAGGAGGAATAGCGTACCAGACGTCCTTGGTCCTCTCCCACAGCTCCGCCTTTCCACTTGGCAAGCTGCGATTTGACATGGCTCCATAGATTTTCAATTGGGTTCATGTCTGGAATTTTTGCTGGTACATCCAATTTTTCACCAAATGTGACCTGTGCTTCGGGTCATTGTCTTGCTGAAAAATGCATTTTTTAGCAGCAAGACCCATATTTTCTACGACTCTTCCTAGATTTTGTAGCAGAATGCTCCAAGAACAAAACAAACTTAAAATTTTTAGAGCCAAACGGAGTGAATTCTTTTCTGATTGATCTAGAACTCTGGATCTTAGTTTTTCAAAGATTTACTCAAATCTTTCATTCAACCATACAGAGAAAAAAGAAGGATATTAAAAAATATCCATTTGATGATTTTCGTATCCATTTGAAATGGATAGGTCTTTAATATCATTTTAATCATCCAACAGAGCTGAAAATCGTCCAAAGGATGATCATTTTTCCTATCCTTTAGATGATTTTCAGGTGCCTTGGAGGATTAAAAGGATATAAAAGAAGATTCAAAGGATATTAAAGGCATATCCACTCCAAATGGATCTTTTTCGGATTTTTTTTTCTGTGTATTTACACAATAACATCATATTTCTCAATTGTTTTTCAGCAACCCTTTTGATTTGTCACCTAAATTTAATCTCCTCTAATGGCCTTTGCTCTTCTAATGAATAAATTTTTAATTAAAAAGCCCCTTCAATTGAAAATCAAAATATTTTGGCGTATTTAATCTGGCTAAGTGCTTTATGTTATTTGCAATTTCATTTTCACACAGAAATATTTTATTTTTTTTTTTGATAGCCTGAAAATGTTTCACCAACTCAACTGTTAAATAATTTGGCAAGAAGACTCATTATCGTTTGCCAAAGGAAAGCGCTGACTTCCCATTCCCAGTATGCCCACCCACCCGGTATGCCCATTTATTCATGACTGGTGAACGAGGAGCGGGCAAAGTTATAAATTGCCACATAGTTTTTGGATTGTGCCAAGTTCGGTGTGTGTGTGGGAGCGTGTTGAAAGTGCTTATGTATTAGTAACAAAATTAAATGTGCTCTAAGTAACGAGATGTGTGTGTGTGGGGGGGGGGGGGCGTTTTGGTCTATGTGCATTTACTACGACAAATTAAAAGCACTTGTGATTTTATTTTATGACATGATTTCAATGCGACGCTCTTGAAAAATTATGCATATGCTAAAAGTCAACGGAAAGGTCTATAAATTTACCAGAAGTACTTATGTGTGTGTGTGTTTGCATGTGCGTGGGTAAACTTGAGCTGGGAATGTGAACAATGTTTCAAATTGGTTGCGCACAAGTTGCTGTGGAGGCGGATGATAACTATAATGTGAAAGTTCACCAGAAATGGAAAGTTTGATTTGGATAGGAAATAATTTAATAACACACAAATAAGTCAGAGATACTTCGACATGCTAAGGATCAGTCACCTCTATGAACTTGAGATTCCACTCATCGAAATTGCACTAAATTTTTTTATTTTAACTAAATCTATTTTGGTTTAAAAAATGTAATGGAATCAGTCAAGTTTATACTGCTGATCTTGCGTCATTTGATGCTTGGACTTAGGACACTCTAAAGATAGAAGCACTTGTTAAGGTGTGGGTAAACACTTGGCCAATTCAATGCCCTGCGTTTGCGTTTGTTGGAAAACTTAAAGTGCAACCCAATTAATATTCCCAATTAAAAACTCTTAGCAAAATATGCACATATATCAATTTTACTGAGGTGTTTATCAAAATTTCAAGTTCTTTATCCTTAACAAATGCTGCTAAAAACGGAAATCCTTTAACCAATTTGTAACATTAATATCAAAAACGAGTCAAATTTGTTGATTAGCTCAAAAATATATTCACATTTATGAATGAAGTTCTCTTCCTCACCCAGCAATTGAATAGTGCTTGTCCCTTTACAAAATCTCAATTGCATGGGTTCTGGCATTCATTTTCCCCACATTTTCCTTTCTCACTTAGCAACTCATTAACGTTTGTGCCAGAATGTGCTTTAGAACTTTCCAAATGAAAGCAAATGGTGTGCCTATTGATACCAACAAACAAGTAACTAAAAAAGGTTCTTCTCTGCAGGAGATTATAATCTTGTACAAATGAGAAAATCCCAGAAACCGACAGATTAAATTTGTATTCCACTCGTACAAAACGGATGTGGGCATGTGAGTAAAGTAAGTTGCCTTCCGTTGAACTGAGAGGGGCAGCAGGTCTCTCCACATGTGTGTGTGCGTTGGTCATAAAGTTGCCAGAGTAGAATTTCAAAAAAACAAAGGGAGCACATGCCTAGATTCCAACCAAAGAGGATTCCATTATTTATGAAAAGGCAGCGCAAATTATACTCACTCTCACACAGCGAGAGGGTGAGAGTCTGTCTAACTAATTTAGAGAACATGGCCAGTTGAGTGGCTTTTCGGTTGGCACTTAGTTAGGCTCAGCAAAATTTTCATGAATGAAATCCTATTGTACTTTAGTTTCCATTTTTTTTTTCATTCACCGTCTCTCCGCCTGGGTAATTTGTCTTCTCGGTCGAATTATTCGAGCCGTGCTCCGTTTCTGATTCCATGTGATTTCAAAAGTTGCCAACTTGATTAATGACGCTTGGTAAATGCGCTTTCAATTGCATTTGTGCGGCTTGCCACAAAACATGAGATAAATGGCGCCTGCATTTGTCAATGTTACAAAATGAAAATTTATTTGGTTCAACTATGGAAATTTGAGCTTTTGTTTATAGAAAGGAAAAAATATACCATAGAAACGGTTGCCATTTCTATTGCAGGTCCCTGCTCTTTCGTGCAGTTTCCATTAAAAAATGTATCAGTTTTTAGCTCAGAGCTTTGTCGCTGACTGCATTTTCCCATGGCTTTAAAAACTGATCTCTGCAGACAGTCGATGACTTTTGAAGTGAATTTGACAATTTGAATTTGGTGCAAGGACTTGAAAAATACAACCGCCGTGCTTCAACACACTTTTAAAGGATTTGTTTGGGGCTGTTTATGAGTGAGAGTAGATGCCCTATGTCACACTTGGGATTGGAACTAGATGAAGAAGGGAAGAGTGAACGCAAATGAGTTGTTCACTAAACTGAGCAAATGAAATTGGTCTTTTTCAAGTTTTTTGTTCGGTGACACTTGACTAGAGTTTTATAAAGAGGTAATGAAGATATTGATATTATCGGCAAAATTGAACGGATGGAAAGCGGGGCGTTTTCAGAAATTGAGGAGCAGTCAAAACTCATGGACTTAGCGGTAAGTGAGGAAAAGACGTAGTTCCTAGACGCATCGCTCAGTGAGTCTACGCGCCTTGGACAATCTGTGGCAATGGGAGAGTCCAACCTGAAGGTTGTAAAGGATTTTGTCTACCTCGAAACGATGACAGCCTGCGACAACATCAGTCTGGAGATCCGAAGAAGAACTACTCTTCCAAACCGATGTTACTACGGGCTCAATAGGCAGTTCTAGAGTAGAGCCCTCTCTCAAAAAATGGAGTAATACGGAGCAGAAGCATGGACATTAACAGCAGTGGATGAGGAGGCGATCGGCGTGTGCGAGAGCAAAGTCCTTCAGAAGATTTATGAACCTGTAAAAGTTGGTGATGAGTCTCGCACCCGTATGAACCACGAAGTGTAGTCAAGCGCAAGAAGAAGGAAGGGACGCCCGAAAGTAAGATAGAAAGATCAGGCTCTGAAAGGCATTGAGGCGCTTAAAGTGACCTACTAGTCCCAGCTGGCACAAAACAAAGCAGGGAGGGCATGAATTGCAGCGGCCGAGACCGTCAAACGGTTGTGATTGAAATATTGGGCCAAATAATAAGGTGAAGAAGACTTCTTAGTAACTCTTTTTCAGTGACTATTGCTCTGTGACTCTTGTTCAGTGACTAAATCTCAATGACTCATGTTCAGTGACTCTTGTTTAGTGACTCTTGTTCATTGAAACATGTTCAATGACTCTTATTCATTGACACATGTTCCATGACTCTTGTTCAGTGACTCGTTCTTTTGACCCTTCTTTTTGTGACTCTTATTCAGTGACTCACTGCAAGCTGAAAACGGGGATCATTTAAGTGACACTAATGGCCCTTCGACAGAACACTTTCAGTTGCTGTCACACCAACAAGCCATTTGCAAATTTTATTTATATTACCCAGGCGGCGAATAAAGAGTTGAGAATTCCAAGTGCACAAATAGCACAAAATATGAACTAGCTTTAAGCTCTGCTCCGCTCGAGGTCTTTTTATGCTATTGGCATAACGTTAAACAGAGGTACACACCACAACAAAGGAGGCTTCAGGTTGATCGGACGCGTTTCATGAGGGACCAAATCCTCACTCATCAGCGATCTTGAGCCTGAAATGTCTATCCAAAGAGCAGCCTCTCCATGCCAGCGACGGCAAAACTGTTTGGGAATTCCAAAGGCAGCTTGCGCTCAAAACACCAAAAAAAAGGTCTAAGACAGCCATTCCCCTTTGTAAGTTTGTGGCCTCCATTGGACTTTGTACCCAGTGAGCTGCCAACGGCTGCCACGTCTGAAACAGAAGACCAAAAATGTTTGCATATACAAACAGGAGCTTTGGTTAATTTAAATGAAACTATTAATATTAAGTTTCGACAAACAACGCAGTGCCATGCGTTTTAGTACTTTTATGACTGTTTTAATCAGGGATGCAAACCGGTTCTGAACTGAACCGAACCAAACCGTAACCGAACCGCTTATTCCTGCTAATAAACCGAACCGCTGAACCAAACCGGAAACCAAAAAACCAAACGGTTCGGTTCGGTTCAGTTCACTAACGAGTTTGCCCACAGACCTCCTAAGACGCCTGTCATCAGATTACATTCCTTTTTTGAAAATTACTAATGGATACTGTCGTGTTTCTTTACCTCCATCGAAGTTTAGCAAGGACAATGCCAGCATATCCGACTATTCAAACGTTCTCTACGAAATCAATTTCGAAGTTGTCGAAAAGTCACATATTCACTTTAGAAATCATTATTTTTTTAAATGTTGGCGAAAGTTCGATATAAAGACCCTTTAGGTGAGCTTTCACATTAACCCAAATAGTGTTGGTTGAAACAAAAACCTTGGGCTTAATACCTCTAAAAAACAGAACTAGTACTTTATAATGTGTTCGAGCCTAACGGACCGAACTTCATGTTACAACAATATTTTGGGACAATGAATTAAGGGTGATCCTTGAACAAAAATAAGTTTTTGATATCATTTTTGATTTGCCGCAACTTTAATATTCCGAAACAATGACTTTACGAGCAGATTTAAGAGTAAGTCACGGCTATATTCTCAATTAATGTATTTAAGAATTCAGATATAGTGAAATAAAAGGCGACCCAAGAACATAAATGATTTTTTGAAACTTTTTCGGACTGCCTTACCTTCGAAAGTTTGGAAAAATAGCTTTCCGCGAAGAATAAAGGGTAAACCGGGATTTTAGGCTAAAGACTCGGCGAAATTAAGGAAGATCCTTGAACAGAAAGACTATTTTGGACAATGCCTTGCATTCGAAGCTAAATTAGGTACAATATCCTTAAGTAAGATTAAATTAAGATTAGGCGGAATTATGGATCGTTATACTTAAAGATGGGCTTTAAGGTTTAAGATTTAACAGAATTTATGCCGATCCAGGAATATAAATTGCGTTCTTAGCATTTTTGGGTATTGTCTTACCCATATGGATAATTACGCTCCAGCAAAACGGGTGTAAATTCGGCATGCGAACGAGTTAGGAGGCAAGCCAGGGTCGACCGAACCGGAGATGGCGCGACCAGGTGCAGGGAGATATTGCGGAGCTGGGTGTGTCCTCCTGGTGGGATGTAGCTCGGGACAGAGGCGAGTGGCGGGCATTAGTGGCAGCGGCCGAGACCGTAAAACGGTTGTGATGATTTTATTATCATCAATGGACAAAGAAGAAGAAGAAGTCTTACCTTCGAAAGTTTATAAGAATTCTTTTCCGCGCAGATTTGAGGGAAGATCGGGGTTTCATTAAATATATAATAAATTTAGACTGAACCACTGAACCGAACCGAAGCCGCAGTTCATTTGGTTTCAGAAACCATGTAATAAACCGAACCAGTTGCTCAAAAACTGCGTGAACCACTGAACCGAACCAGTCCTTATTTCTGATTTGTTTGCATCCCTGGTTTTAATGACCTTTATACGGTTAACTTGCAGTTTTCACTGACTCGAGGTCGTGTTATGCTATTGGCACAACTTTAAACTGCGGCACACTCCACAAAAAAGGAGGTTTCAGGTTGATCGGACGCGTTTCATGAGGGACCAAATCCTCACTCATCAGAAGACTATTTAGCACTTGTTGCCCTGAGTAACGATCATATCGCATTCGGGCAGGGCCGACATTAAAACTCATTCATAACTGAAATTCTCTATTGCATAAAATTTAAAATTAAAATGATTTTCAACATTAAATTAAGCGGTTTCGTTAGCCAAAATCGTTGGCGGCGTCGCTGGTTCTGGTGTTGAAATTAACTTTCAGAGTGCCACAAACGCAAAAACCACGCTCCGAAAATCTATGCACGCACACTTTCTACCCGTACTACTCACTCCACTTTACTCAAAAAAAAGGCTAGAAAAACCGCAACTTCAAAAGCAACCTGTGCTTGCCACAAAACATTTCACATGCGTAAAACGTTTGGAGGACGCCATATAGTTGGGTTGGCTGCCTGCGTCTGGTCTGGTTTGGTGGTGGAAATTTAAGCCTTATAAATTAGCGGTTAGATTTAGCGTCATAAATCGTGCGATTAATTTAAAAATGTACGTGAGACAGCATGTTTAGCTATTTTTATAAACTTTGCAGAATGGTGTGATATTTGCAAACTAAGATTAACTCTTATTTGTATTATTGACTAAACTTTAGTTTACGTTGAGGCTTTACCTCTGCAACTCACGCATATATTGGGCTGCGCACTTTTAGGCTGGCATCAATTAGTTGTCTAAGCGAAAGTAAGGGCAAAGCTTAAAATTTATGTATCTAATTAAAATGGGCGCATAAAATATACGCTCGTGAATGCGTTGAAAGGAAAATAAAACACAAAAAGTTAGCGCTTCGCCTAACTTCATGCCGCATAAATTTTCCCTAGTCCTAGACAGAGGAGCAAAGGGCAAATGTTGTTTATTTTTATGCCTCAGAGCTGCATTTTATGTGCTACGACTAGCACAATCGCTGACTATCACAATGGAGCAACGGCCACTTCATACTCCATCAGTCTTTCAAAACTACAAACACAGCGGGTGTGCGCAGTCAGACAGGAATATGGGCCAAAGCTTGACATTGTGTTTGAGGCAAAGTTTTGAGTGAATGCAATAAATCATAACAAAACAGTTAAACCCAATTCAAATCTGGTCAGTTTTCAATTTAAATTAAATCTCGTGCATGACCGTGCTAGGATAACTCGGCACGAAAAAACACGAGTATTATATTTCTATTTGTCCTAAACTTTGCAAATGATGCAGAAATAGAATCCACTTTATATCGACAAGTTATTCAAGGTAGAAATTCACCCTGATAAGCTCATAAATGATAAGTCTTAAACTCCAAAAAAGAAGAGGAATAGAGTATTAATTACTTTAGTGTTTCCCACATCATCTTTCATCAAATTCTCCACGCATTTTTTTGTATTAAAATCCTCGTTGTCCGTAAAAAATCAAGCATAAAATTAACAATTTCAAGCGAAATCTGTTTAGAGCTTTGTTTCTGATTCAGTTTAGTTTCTTATTTTTCTACGCCATGAAGCTAATTAATCTCGTTCTATTTGCCTTCATGCTCCAAGCTCAAGAAGCTAAGAGAGTATCATCCACCGAACCAGAAATGGATATTTTTTATTATCCCGTATATTGGTGGGAGTCGTTCCATGGCTATCTACGTTCTCATAGCGACAAAATACATTGTATGACCAATGAGACTTCTGTTGCGCGAAGCGAATTGGAAAAGTTGAGGGATAAATTAAAAGATTGTCCCGACCCAATTAAGCAGGATATGCTATTTATTATGGCGCGCACTCAAACCCAAGAATTTCATGAGTTGTGCAAATCGTATCGCCCGAATTTCCAGAAAATTGAAGCCAATGTGTGCATCAACAATGGTTTTGTACGATTTTTATGCCAATGTCAAGAATTCGGGAAAAGAATGTTGGACTGCCTGAAATTATGAAAACATTTAAAATATTTTTGATGCAAATAAATGATTCCAATTTTATTTGGTTAAAGAATAAGATTTATTTTATGATTTATTCTTAGACGATCCACTAAGCAACATCTAACATCTTGAAGCAAAATTTTCCAATTCCACTTCGTAAATATTTTTGTTTTTAAGTCAGCCAGAAAACCACTTCTTGATGACATGCGACAAAGTCTCCAAGACATGATTCAGGTCTTCCCACCTACTTTTCGATGGACCCAATTTTCGAGTAGCATATGCACCCACATACTAACAACACACACACACACAAAAAAAAATAATGTCAATATCAATTTGATATGGGCTGGTCAAATTGATATTTTGTAAAACTTTTATGACTGTTTTAACGACCTTTATACTGTTAACTTGAAATTTTTACTGGCTCGAAGTCTTGCTATGTTATTCACATAATTTTAAACAGAGGCACACAACACAACAAAGGAGGCATCAGGTTGATCGGACGACGTTTCATGAGGGACCAACCTCACTCATCAGCGATCTTGAGCCTGAAATGTCTGTCCAAACAGCAGTCTCTCCATGCCCGCGACGGCAAAACTGTTCGGGAATTCCAAAGGCAGTTTGCGCGCAAAAACACCTAAAAGACTGCCTAAGACAGCCATTCCCCTTTTGTAAGTGTGTGGCCTCCGTTTTGGACTTTGGACTCAGTGGGCAACCAAAAGACCAAAAATGTTTGTATATACAAACAGGAGTTTTTGTTGTTTTAAATGAAACTATTTCTATTAAGTTTCAAACAACAACGCCGTGATAAGCGTTTTAGTACAATCGTTTTAACATGACTGTTTTAACGACCTTTATACTGTTAACCTTTATACTGTTAACATCCGATCTGTAAAACAATATTATTGTTATATTACTTCGAAACTACAACATGTCATTTTAACAATAAAGAGAAAGGGACGCATAAAAAATGTACAGAAGGAAAGAGACAAATAGTGTTACTTTTTTAAACTTCAAGCAACCTAACGAAATGTTTAAGTAGGCCCTGTGGCGCGAGAGCACACGCGTGCCAGATGATATGCAAAGTGTGCTGAGTTCGATCCCCAGTCAAGGCGGTAAAGTAAGCCAATACCAAAAAAAAAATATAAATTAGTTTTTTTTCTATTTCTATAAAATCATAAATAATAGCAAAAAATACAATGCTGTTGTGTTGCGTAGTATATAGAAATTATAAGACCTTTCTGAAATATTTTTATTAGTTCAAAATGATATTATCTCGAAATATCAACTTGATACTTTCGAAAAGGTCATTTTCAACTTTATCATATCGCCTTTTTAATGATATGAAAAAATATAACACTGATCCCATATAATACCATTTTTATACCCTTGCAAAAGGGTATTATAATTTTGCCCAGAAGTTTGCAACGCATAGAAATATTAATTTCCGACCCCATAAACTATATATATTCTTGATCAGGACGACGAGCTAAGTTGATTTAGCCCTGTCCGTCTGTCTGTCCGTCTGTCATTTTTTTACGCATCGAGCTGAAATTTTGCACAGAGTCTCCTTTTTACTGCACGCTGTCGGAATCGATCGGTCGAAAAACTTGTTTTAGTAGGAAAAACTGTTTTGTTTTTGATGTAAACGTCTGTAAACTTTGTATTTAATGGTTTCCAATGCTTTTTCATAATTTTACTAAGTTTGGTGAAAATCGGACAACTAAATGGTATAGCTCCCATACAAAAAAAAGGACTGAAAAATAGTTTTAGTGAGAAAAACTTTTTTGTTTTTAATGGTACCGCCTTAAAATTTGGTATTTGTTGGTTTTATATGCTTTTACATAATTTAACAAAGTTTTGTCAAAATCGGGTGACTATAGCTAATAGCTCTCATAAGAACGATCGGTCAGAAAATGGGTCAAAGTAAAAAAAAAAATTTTTTTCTCATTTTTTTTCAATGTTTCACTTTTGATTTGAACATCAATAATAATTTATGCTTTTAAACAGATATTGCAAAATTTGGTCCAAATCATTATATCAAACCGAGCATTTTCAAGTGTAGCTTTCTCGTTTTTTCTGTGTATGATTTGAACACTAAGGGATGCTCGTTTATTTAGCATGATAGAAATAAGAAAAAGTAGAACTCGCGAATGTTGTCTTGAAAGACCCCAGAACCTTCTTTTTGAGAAGAACCAAGCAAAAAGATGAGAAAATGTTATATAGAAAAACATGCCTATTTATATTTTTTTTATACACGACATTCTTAGGAGCTTGACTGAGAGATGTAAAATGTTAGATGTTGCCAGTGTAAATTTCCATTTCCTTACATTCCTCTAAAACATCGGTGGGCACGATATTTGATTTTCAGAGCAGTCCAATAACAACAGAAAAACAAAAAAGAAAGTCGGTCAAGCCCGACTTTAACACACTTTGTACCTGTGAAGTGCTGCCCATCACCGTTGCGACCGATGCTGCCCATAATTGTTTGTTTTCCTTATAACTCGACAACCGTTCATCCGATCTTTACCATTCCTTTGGCGGATCGATAAATAATCCTGATTACTAACCTTCTATCAATAAAACTGTGGGAGATATGACGTTTTTTGCAATTTGCGAAGGCGGGAGGGGGCGTGTCAAAAATTGAAAATAAACTTGATCTGCCTGCAAGTATAAGAAGCATATGTCCCATATATATCAAACCTCTATCTCTTACCATCTCTGAGATCTGTTTGTTCATGCGGACAGACGTACGGAGTTTTTAATTTAATTCCATTCAATTTACTTTCATTTGAGTTGAGTTTGATTGACTTTTACTTCTTATTTTCTTTACGATTGGGCTTTCATTTTTGTTGTTTGAATTGTATTTTGTTTCAATCATTTTAATTTCCAATTACAGGGTAACAACACTACCGATACATTTAAGCAAACAGCGCATAGCTCGATCAGCTGTTTTCTGTACGGCCATCATACGATCACTATTACAGTTAGGGCCGGTTCAAGTTCAATCAGTTGTTGCCAAAATGTATCCGTGTATGCTTACTTCGATCGCATTAAGGTGGTCCCTACTAAGTCTATCCAAGGCACATTTTATCAAGCCCAGAAGACTTACCCACACAGATGAACGATGAGAGCTCTCCTCGATGTTGGGAAATTGATTTGCTGTACAGATTTAGTTAAAGATACATTTGGGCAATGGACTGTAGTGAGACGAGTTTCTGCGAAGGATGTTAAATTAGAACATTTCTTGTAAACACTGATCCAATCAACTAAAAGAAAAAAAAAAAAAATAAAAAAATAGGAGTGGAACGTAAAAGGTTGAGGTTTGGTATTTCAAAAATCAATGTACTAACTAGTATCAGGCTAACACTATTTATTAATTTTTAGTTTCAATTTGTACTAACAATTATCATTTGAATTTTACCGACAAACTTTTGTCTTTGATACTAGCTTTCCTCCATTAACATTTTTACATATCAGTTTAGTCTAGTTACGCACTGATAAACTAAAAAAAATAAACGATTTATTTTATTCTGGCAAAACGTTTTTGTGACTGGGAAATTTTAACTTTCTCAACCGATGATATTCAAATACAGAAGGATGTAGGAAGTACATCATGGAAGGTTATGACATTGACGGGCTGCTCCAATATATGGATTGGTCATCCAGTCTAATTTCTTTGATAATGGATCGAAATCGCAGCTGACTTTGATCTCTTATTTGGTAGTGCAGAAAAGCGTGGAGTTACGTCCAAAAAAAATTATTAGTTATTACAAAAAGTGCTGCAACGATTGTATAGTTTAGCTCACCTTGGAAATATAGAAGCTCTATATTAAAATACATTTATTTAGTATTCTGTTGGGGGTTGTTTAAAAGCTTTTAAAATTACAAAAAACAGATTTTAATGTCAATCGTCAAGCGCTAGTGGTCTGTGACAGCTAGTATGTTTCACATCGTGCATAATCATTTCGAATATAACTTTCAAAGGTGTTTGGTTCCAATACTTTTCGTATTAAATTAAAACCAAAAGATCATTTTGATACTTTAGGATTCTATTGATACTTAAAAAAGGTAATTGACTTTAGTTTCGCCAATATAAGACAACGTTTATCAAACTGATATTGAAAACAATTTTTTGCAACTAAGCTCGACATGCTGATCAAGAATATATGTATATATGGCATTATGTGGTCAGGATGCTTGCTTCTATGCCTTCAACTATCTGAAAATAAACTTCTTAAACATATCTTAGACATTTGTGCAATAAGATGAAATTTCACGTGTGTTATGTGCCAATGCAAATGCAAGAATAAAATATTTCTTACTATTTTTTTCCAGAGTAAGCCAAAAATGGCAGGTGAATGAATAAAGTGGTATATAAGCGAAGGTCATTTATTTTGAAGGTTTGGCTTATAATTTGGTTTGTGAACCTCACAATACACGAACCAAAACGGATCTGACGTTGCTTACTGTGTTTTACTGTGGTATAATTATTATAAAGTTGTTAATTTACATTGCATATTTTTCTTGAACCACTCTGGAAACCACTGAGAGGAGACTGTTTGCCGTTCCGCTTAGCTTTGGCTTTAGCTAGCGTGGCTTTTTAATAAAATTAGCTCTGACATTGGGTGCTTGTTTATGCAGCCAGCAGTCAAGCGACTCCAACGAGCATCACACAGTCAGCATCGACCCTCGTGATGCACAGTTCGGATGCGTGTGTGTATGTGTGTACTCGACTGCTTATTATGCATGAATTTGAAATGAAGTCGCGAACGTGACACAAACCCATGACCGCCCCCAACAGTTTGCCTACATCTCTGTTGCTTTAGCCTTTTTTTGTGCTGCCTGCTTAAAGCAAAATTTACACATTCACAATGCGATATGCATTTAATATGAACAAATTTCAAGTCGAGTTTTTTCCTTCATGTTGTCCAAAACGCTCGGGGAAAAATTGAAAAACACATAAACCGAATAGCACGAATGAGAATAGGAAATGGGGAATCATCGTGATGAAATTTGGGCCTCATTTGGGTTGATTTTTTATGGCCAGCTAAGTGGCTGGATGTGTGTCAAGGCGGCAATGGGTTCGCCCACATAAGTAGGCTATACATTAAGTATTGAAATTTCTAGACCAACATTTTAGCATTTCAAATGCTGAAATCAGTTTTCCCACTACACCTAGCGCATACATTAGGCAAACTTCACTCCTCTCCCCTTGCAATTTATTAAACTAACTACTTAAACAGGCGAAAATAAGGCACAAGAACCAAGAAAAACACATCAAAATAATCCAACACACTCTTGAGCGCCCTGCAAGATGAGGAAGAACAAGAAGAAGCCGAAGGAGCAGCACTCAAGTGGCAACACACACTTCAAGGCAAGGGAGAGCAAGATATTTTCAACACTTGGTTCGACAGTGGCAACAAAACGGCAACAGCAACAAGGACAATGGGCTCCTCTAGGCTTTTTGCAACTTAATTGCAATGTGTGAAGGAAGTCTCGACTGGAGAAACGTTGTCCTCGGCCTTTGCATTATGCATGAACCGACATACGACGAGAGAGCATGGGCTCGTTATTATCATTTTGAGTCGTCGCTTTCTACCTGCCTGGCGCTAATTGCAATTAAACAATAATGCACGCAACAACACAGAAAAATGTGTGGCAGAGAGGGGGGAATTTGTGAAAAATTCGTTTAGAAAAGTGAAACTGGCATGTAATTATGTCGCACTTTTGACAGCGAAAGGCGTTTAATTAAATGTTAACAGCAACAAAAACAACAACAACAGCAACAAAGGAGACAGCGAGCAACACAATTAACGCGACTCTTGCGCTTTATATTATTATTGCTGTTGATTGTATATATGTCTGTATGTGTTTGCATATCATTAAGCCGAGATATAAACGTTTCTTTGAGAGTGCATTATCAACACTTGTGCCTGAACGGAGTAAAGTGGGCAACGGGTGGGATGGAGGGAGGACAAAAATGGGGCACATTGAGTAAGTGGCAATTAAACCAAGTGAAATTGGCTCAACATAATGTTGTTGCTTGCTAAAGTTAACTCAAAGCTAGTAAGTTGTATGGTTTCGCAGCATATGGATCAGTTCTAGCATTAGTTTCTCGAAATGAAAAGTTAGTTTAGTTTGTGCCAAACACTGGAAAAGCAAATCAAATGAGTTTTCAGTAACACACTTTTTCCAGGAAAAAAGTCGTCGTTTTTATAGGTTTAATAAAACAAACTTAATTTCGAAGTTTCTTTCGAATACTTAAAGGGGGCGTAAGGGTTTGGCACATTCGAAAAATCTAAGCTTTTTTTGCTTCAAGAATATCTTCTCAAATTTTCAGGTCAATCAAAACTACGTTTTCAAAGTCCGTGTTCACTCCCATTTAAAAACTACTTGACCGATTGATTTGAATATTGAGACATATTTTCTACATATAAAATACCTCCCCTCAACGTTTAGTAGAAAATTTTTTTTTTCCTGGAGGGGGTTTTCTACCCGCAAAATGGCGGAATTTTTCGT
The DNA here is from genome assembly GCA_018904265.1 of Lordiphosa collinella. NCBI lineage: Eukaryota > Metazoa > Arthropoda > Insecta > Diptera > Drosophilidae > Lordiphosa > Lordiphosa collinella. Next base: position 653,486 of record JAEIFV010000070.1, on the reverse strand, counting down.
CGAAAATAGCAATTTTCACTTTTGGTTTTGAATAAATTTGCCCAATCCATACTTCTGGAATAAAAAATCGGCCGGTAGGAATCAAGGCTGGAGGGTGGTTTTCCATTCTTGTGAAAGAGAACAATTCTGGGTTTCTTCCAGGGTGATGGAAAATGGCTTAGTCTCAGAGCCGCGTTTAAGATGAGCACCAAGAACAATATGGCTTTGTCTGGCAGGAGCTTCATTGTCCTGTTGTCAATGCCTGGGGTCTTACGTAACACCAGATCCTTGATTTCCCCTTTCACCTCAGGGAAGGGGATTGGCGGAACTGGGAGGGCCATTTGGAGGGGGCTATCGAGGGCATCTGAGACTAGTTGGTTCCGGCGGGGCGAGGAGGTTTCATACGGCTGGAACCGCTCTTCTAAGTTCAGGGCAAAGACTTCCACTTGGTCCTGTGGTGATTTTGCCTAGGAACCATCAGGACGTTGAACGCATGAATCGTTTGGTGAGCTTCCAAAGCGCAAACTTGGAGCTCTAATCCGCAGAAGCTTTCTACACCATTCGGTCTGTCGCCTCTCGCCTGAGTGTGGCATGGACCTTCCTTACTCTGTTGGCAACTCTGCGGTATAGTGAATCCGGGGGTCATTTGTGCGGATATACTCCCTCCGTAGCCGCTTTTTAAAATAAAGCAACTCCTCAGCAGCAGGGTTGAGTCCAGTAGAGAGTCCCCCAGATTGATAAGTTTGGCCAGTGGGGGGAGTAGCCTTCAGGGCAGCTTGTTGTACTTTATTTAGGAAGATAGCAACAGAATCTTCCACATCCTGCGTGGTTTGTACCTCCATATTAAGGTTGACGGAATTCGCCAGATCGGTTCGGAAGGTTTGGATGTTGGATCCAGATGGGAGTAAGAATTGCCTCTTAGGGATTCTTTGTGGGGACGTGTGGATAGTAGCCAGAATAGGAAGATGATCTAAGGATAGTTCGTACTCCTCCTTCACAGTAAGTTGGGCGGCTTGAAACCCTTTGAATATGAACAAGTCAATAGCAGAGGGTGTGTTTCGTCGTCGGAGTAGTAGTAGGTCGGACGTCCAGTAGCCAGAACCTGGGCGGAGGAGTCCGTAATGGCATTAAAGAGCGCTGTACCACGGCTTTCTGCTCTAATATTGCCCCATAATCGATGTTTAGCGTTAAAGTCACCTCCTACAATAAACTTCTGTCAAAGTTGGTCCAGGAGTCTGTCAAAATCAGCTGGCGTCCATGGTATTCGTGGTGGGAGGTAGGCTGCAGCGATCGTAACTTCTCCAGTTGTCGTCAGCACCGACAGTGAGTTAGTTATTTACATATAATTTCTATTTGCAAATAGCTGGCGTATAAATAAAGTATTAGTTAGTATTAGCTTATAAAACTTTAATCAAACTTGTCATAGCTGCAGCCATATGATAATATGTGGTCCACCTCAAATAGCTAAATTTGACTTGGTCCACCTTAACAGCTGACAATGATTTGGACCACCTTAATTTGGTCTCACTGAAGCAGTGCTGCCAGCTTTGCCAGCTTTTCCTAATTTGTTAATTGTCTAGAACCATACCTGTTAAATAATGATTATTAATTGTAGTCATTATTAATAAGATTATTTTTGTTTTAAAGTTGAATTAATGATTAAATTGCGATTTTTTTCGGTTTCACACAATAATTTAATGATTACGATTAAAAATAATCAAAAATAATGGAAAATTACCATAAATTATTAAAAATAATTGAAAATAATGGAATATAATCGTTTCCATTATTTTCCATTATTTTCCATTATTTCCATTATTTTCCATTATTTCCATTATTTTCCATTATTTCGACTATTTGAGACTATTTTGAGAGAAACAAATTATTATCAACATCACATTTAATAACAATTAAATTAAACGCAAACATTAAACATATTCAGGGCTTGCCTTCATTAAAACTAATTTTTCGAATGAAAAATCAGACAATGATTGGCGCCTAGGGCCAATCAGTAAGTTTGACTACGGCTGTTTGCCTGCTCATGACCTTCAAGCCGTTATGCTCAAAGAGGTCAATGAACGATTTCTTGCCCAGAATGGAAACAGGCAAAGCGCAGTCAACAATTGCGTGCATCTCTCAGCTCTTCAGCTATTTGAGTGATAATGCTAGCTCGGAAGATATATGGCTAAAATATGGCATTTTAAAAGAAGCGTCTATTGCTTTCAACACGCCTTTAACATCTTCGGCTCCTGTAGAGCGTCTGTTTTCATTTGCTAGTATTATAAACAACCCTAGGCGCCAATCATTGTCTGATTTTTCATTCGAAAAATTAGTTTTAATGAAGGCAAACCCTGAATATGTTTAATGTTTGTGTTTAATTGAATTGTTATTAAATGTGATGTTGAAAATAATTTGTTCCCAAAATAGTCTCAAATAGTCGAAATAATGGAAAATAATGGAAATAATGGAAAATAATGGAAATAATGGAAAATAATGGAAAATAATGGAAATAATGGAAAATAATGGAAACGATTATATTCCATTATTTTCAATTATTTTCAATTATTTTTAATAATTTATGGTAATTTTCCATTATTTTTGATTATTTCTAATCGTAATCATTAAATAATCATAAATTTTTCACCAGCAAACTATATAATCACTACGACTATTTTCCAAAAATAATTTAATTGATTAGTAATTCTAATGGCAACTTAACAGGTATGTCTAGAACCAGGACCAGTGCTCAAAAAAATTAAAAAAAAGTTTTGATGGACTGCGAATTATGAAGAATTATCAAGCAAAAAATCTTTTTTAATGAATTTTGAAAGTAGCTGTTTTTGCACCAAACTAATGCATGTGCTTTTCGTCAAGTGCCGGAATCAATCATGCAGGTCTCTAGTACGCACGTTAGGCTCAATTTAAAAGCTGCGAAAGTTTCGTGGAAGTATAATTTTACAGAGGGATGACTTCTTCCTTGCAAACATCTGTACAAATTTACGATGCGCTCTAAAACGGTAGAAGAAAAGGAGTGAATCCGTATCGGTACCAACGTTTCGCTTTCATTCCGGTTCAATCTGTCCCAATAATATCGGGTAACTGTATTCGATTCTCAAAAAGAATTTGTATCGATTCCGGTTTACGTACGTGATTTCAAACGGCTTTTTCGCTTAACGGTTCCGTTTTCGGATGCGGTATTAATCTCTGCAAGCAAGTGAACAACTGTACAACTGAAAAACTGAGCAATTTGAGTGAGTTAACTAATTTTGAGAAAAAAACGATTGTACATGTTAAGTGAAATGAACATTGGGCATGGTCAGCAGAAGAATTTGCTTCCTGGTCCATTATACTTTTTCAATTATCTTCCTGCTGGGAAAGAGAATTGGTCCAATTTGGTTCAAAATAATTGTCCATCCCACAAAACAGGGTTGCATCACGCGCAAAAATATTTCACTTATTTTAGTTTTGAATTAATTTTATGTTAAACGGAAATCTGTTAGCTGTGGCAAAAGTTTTATGATTCATGCTAATATTATAACTTAAATTTAAATCGCGCTACCCAAAATTAAAATGAAAAATTTAAAAATATATTCGCGCCAATCATAAAGCAACACTTTACAATCCTTGACTCGTTTGTTGTTGACAAATTTTCCATGGGGCGCTACTGAGGCTGGCAGACGGCGCCACTGGTACGACGGTTTTGGCTGATATGACAGCCTTTGGTTGGTCTTGCAAAAAATTATTTAAAATGCTAATTTCAATATTAAATCAATTTAAACATTTTATTTATTTGATGCAGCCTATCCAGTAAAATAATGTAGTTTACATTTTCAAAACTAATTTTGCTTATCAAAATAGTCTTAGAGATGAATTTAGCAAAATCTCTTTCCAAAACACTAGGGACTTCTAGGACACCGAGAATTGGTTTTGGGCTTAAATTTGGTTGGAAGATATTTCTGAGAAACCACCGTATAGTAAATAGTTGTGATTGAAAGTTTTTGGCCAAAAAAAGTAGCACTTCCTTCAGCAATAACTATTCGTTGTATAATTTTTTTCTGATACCTGCCCAGCGATCAATCTTTCTGCTGAACACGGCCAACTTTTTCCCACTACATCAATATAATATTATTAAAGCTAATTTATCGGATGCTAACATGCAGCTTTTTATCTCAATGTCTTATGAAATTCAAAGTAAATTACTAGTGCTATCTCTAGGACGAGAAATAGAACCATGACTAGGTTAAGTCGCCCGAACCAAACTGGCTCTAAAGCGGTGTTCCCCAAGAAAAGAAAAACGGAAAATGTGTACTGTCTCTCTATGACAATGTGCTTGGCCCCCATGGCTATGGGGAAACTTCTCTAAAGAATTCGGTGCTGGACTGTTTGGTAGGCTTACTAAAGTTAGCGGTGGGCGAGAAATTCGAGTTTGGGAGCAGCCCAGCAACTGAAACAACGGTGTGTTTCGCCCCGGTCCCGGACTTCTGAGAGGTGCCCGGAGCCCGAATTTTTGGCGAAAATTTAAATAATCTATGTACAACATGAGAAAACCCCCCTCGGCCCGGAATTCCCTTTGGACTGGCCTGGAGATGCATCTTTTATCAAGATGTTGCTTTTGAAATATATGACACACTCAAAGTAAAACAATATAATGTTGATATGTTAGCATTAATGTCAATGCTCTGTTATTTAACGTAATGGAAAGCTATTGAACATTTATACCACTAAGTAACAGGTAAATCGAAGTAGGGCAGGGCCTACTTAAACCCTACTTAAGCACTCGTTTTTTAAATATACTCATTTATTTATAGCTATTCAATTTGAATGGGAGCTACATCTAAAAACTGACCGATCTTAACTCAGATGGTTGGGTTTCACATAAAATTAGTGTGTTCCAAAAACTGTCCAACTCGGATTAGTTGTAGAAGTACTTCCTTTGAAATTTCTTTGTGCGGTACTGTACGATTTCCACCGCCCTTGTCTTCCTTGATTGCTCATGATCATACTAAACTACAGTATTATTGCCCTTTCTAACTTTTCCCTTTCTTTTTTTTTTATTAAGGTATGACTGCATTTTACAAAGCGTTAAGTCATCTCTTGAACTTAAGTCAAAAGTAGCAGTAGCTCATTCACAATCCATCACAATAAAAATTAACATTTAAAACTGACACAGCCACACATTGTCACAAGAGAATTCTTACTTTCAACCAAATTTTGATATCATTTATTTTATTTTGTGCGACTTTGCTCTATTTTCCCCATTCCAATTGCATCAAGGTTAAAGAACTCATAAATTGTAGAATTACATCTGAGAGTGAAAAACTTCATACTGAGTCAGGTACTTGCAAAAACACTCAGCGGGAAAGGTGCGCAAAAAAGAAAAAAACAAACACAAAACAATGGCAATAACAGCAGCAGAAGAAGGAGAGAAGTTAAATAGTTTTAAATCATGCAAACGCTCTTGCCCTCTAGGGAGGTGGGAGGGAGTGACAGGTGGGGGAGCGCTGGAATGAAATCAAATGTCAACTTAATGCAAGGACAACTGCAGTTGGAGAAGTTGTAAGTGGCGCTCAAGGCCAAATTGATCAGGGCTTTAGAGAGAGAAAGAGTGAGAGCGAAATAAAACTGGGTCAACCTAGCCATACAATACAATTAAGTTTTGAGCTATACGAAATGGAGATGGACGTGAGACATGGCCCCGCCCCAAAGGGGAAGCCGCAACACAACAGAAGCAACAAAATATTTGGTCTATAATCAAGCTTAAGGTATTTACAGGTGTCTTAGAGACTATCGGTTGATTCAAATGTAATCTTTGTTAGATTTTCCTTCTTCACAGATTCATAACTAGACTAGACTTAGAATTGGTTTGAAACCAGCTAAATAGGTTTCAAAAGATATTGAAGCCATCAACTTAATAGACTGATCACAGGAATTACTTAAGCTATGAACTTGAAATTTGGTCTGTAGGTAGGTAATATGAAGTTATTGATTTTACTGGTTCAAGAAGCGATCCGAACCGGAGTAAGCCGGGTCAAAAGAATAACCTAAAATCAATGTTCATATCAGAAAGAAATTTTACCTATGAACCTCTGCTTTTATCTTTACAAATTTAACTCTCATTCCCAAAATCTTTTCTCCATGTACTCTTGCCATAAACCGAAGAGATTTCCTTCTGGTCAGGCAGCCAAAAAAGTGCAGGCCATAAAGCGTCATTAAGTGGCTCACTCTTCAGCTACTGTTAGTGTTGCCAGGCACTTAAAAAAACCCGAGTGGACACTATATACTATACAGTGTGTGTGTGTGTGTGTGTGTGCTATCAGAGCCCGTTAAAGCGGGCAATGACAAATATTTGAGATGAGCACAAAAAAGTTGAGAAATTTACGAGCATGCAAGAGACATCGTCAAGAGACAGAGAGAAGTTGAAAATTGACAACTCAATTGTGAAAACTATTTGCACACCATTAGACGAAATGACCAAGAAGGCAAGCAAAAAAAAAAATTAAATATAACTTGGCCGGAAAGGTGTAAACTGGGCACAAGCAAATATTTGTCAGGCTTTGGCCAACTCATTCATAAATGCATTTTGGACTGTCGAATTCAGGCTGGAATTGAGTTTAAATTATGCAACCAGGGCAGGTGAAGCCCATGAATTCGGCATGGCTGGCCAACCACTTGGAACCTGACCACTGGCCAGCACTGACCGACCGACCAACCAACCGGGCTGTCAAGGTGAACGATTGTGTTTATTACATGAGCATTAATATGCATGTCCTCGAGGCGTATTGAGATGGATGTGTGAGTGAAGGACTTGTCCTTAATTGTCGATTCGTGTTACAAGTGGCACACACAAGTGACCCAATAATTATATGCTTTATTCAAGGACATTGGTGTGCTCTCGGCTTTTTGAATGTAGGTAAGAAAATTATTTCAAAAATCGATAAAAGACAAAAAGAAAAATGTCCAATAACACATAAAATTCCAAAAATACCAAAAATGCAGAAAAAATGGCTATATGTATGAAATAATTCAAATGTTTCCCACAAATAAACACGAATATTCGTATGTGTGCTCAATTCTGTTATTTGATGCCGCAAATTAACGAAATGTTATAATAATTAAATGGCATGAAAAACGCCCTAAATATCCAAAAATACCTAAAAAGTATAGAAATGGTTAAAAACGAAAGATCTTTGAAAATCTACTTCAAGCAATTTCTCAGTTCCGCTACTTTTTGAAAAGTAAATCAGACGCGATTCCGCTTCAATTCAATTTGCTGTTCTCAGTTTCGAATGAAATTGTTTTTTTTGTACTTTTGACAAACAACTGGCTACACGAAATCGGCAGTAGATAAGTCATAGAGAGACCACTTGTCAAAGCGAAATGATCGAATATGAAACAGTCGGAAATGAAAGAGGCTGACTATTACTTTTTTACCTTTCGTTTTTGCTCGCTCTGCCAAATTTTTGTTACTTCAAACACAAATATAAATAAAATACGAATTAAATTACTGCAAAAATTTCTAAATTGATCACAGAATTTGGGAGAATCAAGCACCTGTAAGAGAGTGTAGTTTGGTAATTATTTTCATTCCACCGTCCAACAAGCACAACTTTTTAAGCCAACAACCTTTTTAGCTTAGAGGTTGTGAAAACACGAATCAATTACACTTTCCAAAAGTTGTCGTGGAAGTGCACTCAAAAAACAAGCTGTCGAAGTCGCCCTTAAATTAAGAAATTCGCTTTAAAAAAGGGGTCAAAGCCGATTCACCATATAGTTTAGAAAAAAATGGTCCCGTACAAATTTTTTAAAGGATATTTTCTTTCTGTTAATACACTAAAGTATTCTTTCTGAAAAACAAATTAAAATTAGTAATAATTTGTATACCCTGTTCCCATGAAAAATGGGAAATCGTTATCATGAAGTTGTGCAAATGAATGTAACATGGAGAAGGAATCATTTCCGACCCCATAAAGTGTATATATTCTTGATCAGCGTCGACAGTCGAGTCATGTAGGTAGCTGTATACCCACATCAAGTTGGATTTAGATCCCCACTTTAACCACGAAAAACTGTCTGTTTATCGGTATAAACGCATCGATCTTAAAGAATATTAGAGTTATACAAATTCTTGCATGTCCAGATTAAGTTTGCTTAAGAAACGGAAAAATTTCTCCCCGTCCTCCGTTTAACCACGAAAAAATGTCAAAGTCCCAATTTTTAAGTTAGAGCCTTATGACATAATTTATTCTAGAAAGGCCCTATAACTACCTATTCTGAAAAGTAAGAGATTGTTGGTCGAAAAACACCGAAGTTATACACGAAAAAATTTTGCTTTATGGAGCGGGGAGTAGAGCATCTTCAGCTGTGAAATCACATGAAATGAAGGGAACAGGATATTTTGGAGTCGGAAAACTTGACTACACCTCCCTATCTTGTTTTTTCTTTAACTTCACCATGTCTGGGATTCGAACTCGGGACACGGGGGAAACTTCAAAATGTAGGGCATATCTTAGCGCATTTGACTACCAAGCACTCGTCACAGTAACAACGCAGTCAAATGCTAAGCGTTCAGCATGCCGAATATGAGTTGCCTCTTTTATATTCCCAATTCAGGGAATTCGAATTTAAAAATTACATGCAGTGACTTTTTTTGTTATTCTATATTTAAGCGATTTTCTGCGTAATATTTTATGTTTAAGCTCTTATTTCTAAATTATTTTTCTATATTCAAGAAATGTTCTTTCCTAAAATAAGAAGACCTGCAATGTATTTTTGTTTTTTCTAAATTTTTAGAAATTTTTTCGAAAAAAATTTTAAAACTGCCTTCAATTTAAAAAAAAAAAGAAAAAAGTCGCTCAAGCCCGACTGTACATTATATACTCTGTACCTATGAAGTGCTGCCCATCACTGTTGCGACCAGTGCTGCTCATAATTGTTTGTATTCGTTATAACTCGACTATCGTTCATCCGATCTTTACCATTCCTTTGGCGGATCGATAAATAATCCTGATTACTAAATATGTCCAAAAGGAACGAACCTTCTATCAGCAAAACTGTGGGAGATGTGACGTTTTTTACCAATTTGGGGGGCAGAAGGGGGCGTGGCATAAACTGAAAATATGCTCGAAGAAATCTAGATGTATTTCGTATCTCTCTGCAGACTGTTCTCACACCAGAACTTTAGGTACTATCATGGTAAGCTGACAACGATGTGATTGAATTCTTCCTTGAAACAAGAAAAATCGAAATATCCTTGGATGTATAGCGACTAAGATCGTACTTAATTCACTATTATTTAACTTAAATAGTTTGACATAAATTGTTGGGAGAAACCAGCTCCGAGCGCTGGCTTCGCGTTCTATCGTCACACACACATTCTAATGAAACTCCTGGAGATGAGAGATGAACAAGATTCGAAGCCTCGGATAGTGTTCGTGACTAGTTATGGGCATAGGCGCCACAGATATATTTTAAAGAAACTAAGATTTGAGTTGAATACGCACTAAGCTTTTGATATATTTGCAGTAATTTTTATCGATGGTAAACACAGCCTCTTACTGACATATTTAGCCATACTCTCATTCTTGCATTCGAAAATGTTTTGCGATTCGGAGAGCAAATTTGGTCGGAAAACTGATTTAAAATCGCAAAAGTTTTGCGAATGCAAAAATGGGAGTATGGCTGACAATCGGCCCTGTTCTGAATTCCGAGTCGGTTTTTGTGTAAACGATGCTTTTTCTTATGTAAAGTTCACAATTTTATATCAAAAGTAAGCAGAATTTCTATGGCTACTAGATCAGGTCTTTTATTTTTGACGAATTAAATCCACTTGGCATTGGGCAATCAGTTTTAGCTGCTTAAGCAATTCCGATTTTCGTCAAATGCTTGTAACCTTCCGTATAACATTGTTAAGTTTAGACTCTAAATGCAAACGTTTACACAAAAACCGATTCGGAATTCGAAACAGGGCCGAATAAATTCAAATATCAAGGTATTGAACTTTTTACATTTACTGCCTTTTCGCTTTAATGATTTCTGTTCTGTTCAAAATGTTTTTTTTGCGTTTTGTTTTGCGAATACACTTTCATTTTCTCCTTCTTCATGTCGCTTTGCCAAGCGTTCACTTATTATCACCTCCTAGTCGATGATACCTATGGTATGAAAGAAGCGAACCAGCCATGCTTCTCATAGAAAATTGATATTTGTGCAAATTGAAATTGATCAAAGATAATATTAATTTCAAAAAATGTTGACAAAATAATGAAATATTGCAAGCGATAAAATAAATATAAAAAAATGATATCACAAATGAAAAAGAATGAAAATGCAAATTACTAAGCCAAATATGTATGCAGATTTATCAATTTTACTGATGTAGCGGAATAGTCTTCTCGATGTCACGCAAATGTTGATCAATGCGTACTTTTTTAAGTAGTTTGAAACATTTTAATAGCTCGATTTATTCATTCTTTTAGTGCAGCCCTCGCTTTGAAATTTCATTTCATTTACTGTTGCGCACGTTTTGGCGCGAAATGCTTTTTCACAACCAATTAACTGGCTGCCAAAAACTCATCATTTTGACCAAAGCTCACTGTAATTTTTGTAATAGCTTTTGGTAATGAGGGCGGTTACTCCCTTTTCTAATTGCCACCCAACTGTCAATAACTGAGCTCGGTTATTAGTTTAATTTGTTGAAATGTGTGCCATAAATCAGGCGAATTGAGTTGCTTTCCAAAGCTCCGCTCTTAATTGCAAAAATGTTTTATTCTCTCGCCGTTCATTGCAGAAAGCTGTCAGGGACCACACGAAAAACGCTTACTCAATCACCTGCTGTCCACCTACAACACACTGGAGCGACCCGTTGCCAACGAATCGGACCCACTGGAGGTAAAATTCGGACTGACGCTGCAACAGATCATCGATGTGGTGAGTTGGACAATTTCTAGAAAACAATTTACATAAATAAATCGAGCATCAAAAAAAAAGTAACCAAAATTCAAACGAAAGTAATCTGAAATTCTCAAAGCTGTATGGAAACAAAAAAGAAACACAATTTACTCGAGTTTTTTTTTGCCGTGCGTATATTAACACTTAACGCTTGCGTTTTTTATAGGATGAAAAGAATCAGATTCTGACCACAAATGCGTGGTTAAATTTGGTAAGTGACATGTACCCGTCGTCAAAGTGGGATTTTGATTTTACTTTGTTCTTCGTTTTTGTTTGTTTTGTGGTTTTTTGTTTTGACTAGCGCCGAGCGACGACCTTTTTAAGCTTTTCAATACACACACAAGCATTTTGATAAAACTTTTTGATTTGTTTCTTTAATTGAGAAATAATAAAATATGTGTTGTCTCGATATATATGTGTGTGTGTGTGTGTGTGTGTGTGTGAACCAATATGAACAAATTGCTGTCAAACACTGTTTTCAATGTATTTTATAGTGCAATAAAAATTTAATTAAAAGCAACTGATAAAAACCTTAATTAAATAAATTGTTAAATATTTTCAAACAAACAAAAATTAAATACATTTTAAGCAAGAGATACGCTCTAGCCAGAATCCCAAATTTAGAAAGTTTAGTTTAATTAAAATAGCAGTCTATAAACTAAAAGGAGTTGTCACAACATTTCTGAACAGATTTCGTTAATTGTGAGTATTTTGGGAGGAGAGTAAAAACGAACATCTTTTCAAGAAAGTTTCTAGTGTGGATAAACATATTTTACAATTTTTTTAACTTTCTCTGCATCTCTGCAAAGCTTAGCTTCTTATTAAGAAACTTACTAATTTCAAGCTTTGTAACAAACAAAGTAAGAAAGTATACTTTTGCTTATAACTTGACTATCGCTTGTCCGATCTTCATGAATCCTTTGGCGAATTCCGCTGCCATTCACTTTTTAAGATAGTTTCATGGAAATTTTTACCGCGGCTACGACTTGTGTGGTCCATTCTTTAACTCCAATTTGGCAATCTGTTTAAAAATATGCCAAACCCGGTGCTTAATTATGACAATCATTAAATGCGATTTTTGCGAAACACATAACGTGTGAGGTATCAAAAAACGTATATTTTAAAACCAAATAGTATAAAAATCATCTTTATATTGAATCCTAAATGTATTGATTAATTCGTTTATGTATATTTATCAAATAGGTATGCAATTTTCAGTTATTTCCTCTCTATGGTTTGTAATTTTTTGTTATATTTATACTCTCGAAACGCTGTTGATCTGGATGAATTCCATGTTTGTCCTGAATCTTGCCTTTGACATTTTTGGTGGTATCCGAGGGTTCGACCTCAAGAGTGATGGTCTTGCATGTAAGGGTCTAGACGAAGATCTGCATGTTGCAATCCTGTTACCGAGAAACTTTGTTCAGCAACAGTGTGAAGGAAGATCATGGAGGAAGAGTCTGCATTTTAATTGCAGCGAAAGCACTGCCACCGTCACTTGCTCTTGTTCTGGGCTGGATTCGGTGGTAGCGGGAATTTTATAGCAGTGATGTCCACGCTTCTTTGCATTAATTAGCTATTTATTAATAGCTAATTTCTTACCGTACCGTCCCATCAGCGCTCCAAGACTAAATTGCTGCAACCTTTGTCCGTAAGGTTCCACAACAGCCGCTTCAAATTTAAAATCAAAGGAGTGTGACCATAATTTGTGCTGGTGTCTAGCATCTGGCCACACTGGGAGCTCCTTTGTATACTTAGCTATTGAGGACTCTTGGTTATTCGAAACGTATCGATCATAAATCTAGCCTTTTACAAGAAATGAGCCTAATGTAGTAACAGTGACTTGAGTATTCGGCACAGATGTTCACAGAATAAATGTATGTTTGATTGTTATAGCTTCTCTCTGAAAAACGTTAATAAAGAGTCGGTTTAACAATTTACTTAGGACACTTTGTAGTATCACTACAATCTTAAGCTCAGCTGAGTTTTTCAGACCTGAGTGTCAAAAGATTCAACTCGGCTACTTAGTTTATCATTTACACATGACTGAGAAGCTTAGTTGAGTCAGTTACAAAAACCAAAGGTTCATTGAGCGCTCTGCTGTGCGGATGGTTCAATTTGAACCGGTTCTATTACACCTCAGCTGAGTAGGCTCAGACTGCTGTTTACACGGGCTGGCAGATGCTCAGATACAAAACTCAGCTAAGAGATCAGGTCGTGTAAATTGGGCTTTAGATAAATGCAGAATTGTTTTGGAAAGCATATTTTTGAAAATTCAAGTGCCGTGGACAGGGGAATCCAACCAGGTCAGCAATATTAAAGTCGAGCAGGCCTCAATTCATCCGGTTTTCCGAAATAAATAAATAAATTGATTCAGGAATTTAGGAAGCTATAAACTAAGTATTGAAACATGACCTACAGTTTGATTAGTTGAGAAACCCAAGCAAAACAACTCTGTACCGAACCTTTTGCAGAATTTTTGATGTTTGCAGCATAGAATAAATATTTATTTTTTACATCGCCAACGAATTAACTTAACTGGCTACTACAATAAAACTAACAATAACAAATTTAACTACAAATATGAGTTCCTAAGAAGTCGCATGCACCAACTCCTATGCAGAATATGGTCCGAAGAAAGCAAGCCCGAAGATTGGAATCTAAGTGTACTTTGTCCAATATTTAAAAAAGGAGACCCTGCAGTTTGCGACAATTACCGCGGGATCAGTCTCCTTCCCATTGCATATAAGGTTTTATCATGCACCCTATAGAACGTCTAAAGCCGAGAATGACCTGTCAAATACACCACAGACCAGATATTCACACTGCGACAAGTCCTGGAGAAGACCCAAGAGAGACAGATCGTCACCCACTATCTTTCTGTTGGCTATAAAGCCGCCTTTGATACGCCGATAAGGTCAAAGTTCTTAGAAGCCCTGTCTACTTTTGGTATACCAGCAAAGTGCGTTCGACTTTGCATGATGACGTTGAGAAGCACACAAAGCTCCGTCAAAATAGGAAAAAACCTCTCCGAGCCTTTCGATTCCAAAAGAGGTTTTGGACAGGGTGACACATTATCGTGTGACTTCTTTACCAGACATGCTACTTGCATATGCCGATGATATTGATATCATCGGCAAAAGCGAATCTGTGTTAAGACTGGCGTTTTTAGAAATAGAGAAGCAGTCAAAGCTTATGGGCTTAGCGGTAAATGAGGATAAGACGAAGCACCTACTATCAAGGCGCAGTGAGTCTAGGCTAGTACAATCTGTTGCAATAGAAGAATTCAACTTCAAGGTTGCTAAGGACGTTGGTTACCGCGGAACGACGATAACCAGCGACAACATTAGACTGGAGATCCGAAAATGTTACTACGGGTTCAGTAAGGAGTTCAAGAGCAGAGCCTTCTCTCGAAAATCGATAATTGCGCTATACAAGTCGCTAATCATCCCAGTCCTGCTATACAGCGCAGAAGCATGAACAATAACAGCAGCGGATGAGGCTTCAATTGGCGTGTTCGAGAGAAAAGTTCTTCGGAGGACTTATGGACCTCTAAAAGTTGGCGACGAATTTCGCATCCGAATGAATCACGAACTGTACGAGCTCTATGGGAACACTAAGCTAGTACAGCGCATAAAACAACAGCGGCTGCGCTGGATAGGACATGTTACTCTTATGGATGATAACGCTCCAGCAAAAAGGGTATACAGTCGGAATGCGAACGAGCTAGGAGGCACGCCCGGTCCTGGTCGACCGAAGCGGAGATGGCGCGACCAGCCGCAGAGAGATATTTCAAAGCTGGGTGTGCCCTTCTGGTGGAATGTCGCTAGGGACAGAGGCGAGTGGCGAACATTAGTCGCAGCGGCGGAGGCAATAAAACGGTTGTGATGGCCAAAAAAGAAGAAGAAGTAGTCGAAGTAGTAGAATAACATTATCGCTGCTAAAGCTACATAGCTAAATCGATTTAGCTGGGGTCGAGTTCATATAAAAAGAAGGTAGCTTATCGCTTGCTAAAACTTTTAGCTGTCTTCTTAGCTTGAGCCGCTCTCAGACAAACTAAATGCCTTAGCTCATACCCAGCTAAAAACGCGTGGCGCCGCAACCTTGACTGGCTAAAAGTTGATAGATCTTAGCAAGGAAGAAGCAAAAAAAATGGCTTGCAATTATTTAGCAAGTTACCGGACGTACGTTAGTCGAGTTAAAAGGAGGTATATCTCATTAAAATCTAAGGTAAAAACTACCAAATTATAGACTTAAGTGCGGGAAGTTCGAAATCGCTTGATTTTCTTGATCTGGGGTGATAGATTTATTAGAAAAACAAAACGCTCCATAACGGTATCGAAAATATTTTAAAATAGAAGAAATACCGGTCATACAGCGAGTAATATTCAAAATCTAATCAATATTATTATTAGACCAAACTCTTCCCATTTAAGTAGATTACCAGAAGCTATCAGGGCACCCTCTATTATGCTATGATATTTGAAAAAAGGTAATGCTTCATCTGTCAGACTTATGACTTACTTGTCTGATTCAGAGCAATCTCTTGAACCACAAAATAACAAATCTTATAATTTTCTGGCTAAGCGTATCTCTTCACATCTAAACTCTTGATTTACACATTTTCATTTAACCTGGACATGGCGACCCTGATGTCGAGATAAGGCCAAATTGCCAGAAATTCAGCTCGTTATATGCTGTCCTATGTGACTGGGTGAAAGGCATTGCTAAATTGGCAGAAATTGCCATGGAATACCATAAACACAAACAAATAAATCAAATCCAACACAAAAAAATTGCATAGAGAACATAAATTTAATTTATATGTAGAGCAACAACAACAACAACAGTTTTATCCCCATTTTTTTTCTGCGCACGCACACACCTGAAGTTGGTTGGTCAGTCGGAAGCCTCAAAAACCCTTTTCAATAAAATTAATAGCCTTTTCTGTTATTTCTGCTACTCCATGGCCATATAGGCTAGATTTATGACCCGGACAGCAATTGCCAATTATTCAAAAAATAAAAAAATTAAACTAAAAATCTAACTAACTGTTATTAAAATGAAAACAACTTTTTTTTGCATAAAGCATTTTTTGCATACCTTTTTTTATGTCACCAGATGATGTGTCTAGGCGTTTCTTTGTTGTTGTCAATGTGTTATCTACATGGAAATATTTATTTTACTTTTTGTTTGGTTTTGTTGATTGTTGGGGGTGGTGGGGAAGATATCAAATTAACACATTAAAAATGAAACATACATACATACATCAATATGACAGCTTTACTGTGAAGCTGTTCGTGACAATAAATGCGCTTATCTGGGTTTGATTAAATTAAATATGCAAAACTGAAATTTTAGTAATTTTGTAAATTACGGCTAGATTATTAGCTTTTATCGGCTTAAAGAAAAATTGTCACTAATTTCGGGAACCAGTAATCCCCGAAAACATTTTGGTTTAATCCAAAAAATCTGTTAAGTTCTTTTTATGAGAATTCGGTTTCAGAAAGTTGAAAAACAAGTGCAAGGTTTAATAAAATTTGTCCGAAGTTAAAAGAAGAAGTTCGTAACGCTTTGTCTACCACTTAAACTATATATAATACATTCTTGATCAAGGCGACGAGCTGAGGTGATTGAGCATTGTCCGTCCGTCTGTCTGTTTCTAACCAAACTAGTCTCTCAGTTTTATGGAGCTAAGATTTTGCACAAAGTCTTGATTTTACTGCACGCTGCTAATATTTCGAAACCTCCCGGATCGGATGATTATATCTCATACCTGTCACAGGAATGATCGATCGAAAAATTAGAAAAACTGTTTTTTTTTTAATGTTTGCCTTTCTAAGCTCGAAGATTATTTTTAGTATACTGTAGCGAGTCTTGGTCAATCCTGTGGACTCCACCGTGGTGCGGTTATCCGAGCGAAGACTTATATTGTTAGGTGAAGGGGGGAAATAAGATTTGGCCGTTCGGCAGGCAAGTTGAGCAAATCAGAGAGCAAGAACAATCCAAGCCGGACAAATAAGAAGGAAATGTGGCCAATTAGTTAGCAATCCATATTCTTTTTTCGTCATCCAATTACTCGGACGGAAAAAGCTCACCAACAATCATTGGCAATTCCGCGTATTCGAGAGTGGAAGATTACCAGAGCTTGAGCTCGAGATGGAACTTAAGATTAAAAGGGAACCAAGTATCGACAGCTGTTGATACTCGATACATAACTCGTAACATGAGAATCGTCATCTTTCATTAGGACTAGTTCGCCGTCGGAGCCGAGGTTCGTTACAGTTCTGAAACAGATCTCCAAAATTCAATCGGTTGGAAAATGGATCTTAGTGAGAAAAACTTTTATGTTGCTGATAGTAGCATGCTAAAACAGTTAGATTCTGAATGATTCTGAACTCTGCATAGTCCGACATCAATATTCTTTATATATCCTTTCAGTAAGCAAGTTTTTGCAAGTAAAATAATACCTCGGCACAGACGAAGTTGGCTTTGCTCTCTTGTTAAATGTTTACAAGTGTATTTATGTCAGCAGCAAGAGATCACATTCAGCAACAACAAGGTACAAAAGAAAGGGAAGCATATTGTCTGAATATCTATAATAGGGGCCGGAAAAATACAATCACATTTAGGAATTAGAATGTGCGCACACTACTATGGGCACTAAGTTAAGAGCTACACAAAAACTGATTCAATTTTGACAGCAGCAGTAGCAGTGACGCAACTAAACAAGAGACGAACGCGCAGCGCAGCAGCGTGCCGAAGTAACATGATGAGCTTATACTGTCTGTGCGCTGTTTTTGAGAGTTTTTCTATGCACAGTAGTTAATGACGCACTATGATCCAAAAAGCTGGCCAAAAGTCGAAACATTTTTTTTGGGACTTTAAATGGTTGGAATAGTTGTAATGAGACATATAGTTTGTGTTGTGACCGATAATAGGTATGAACTCCGTTCGTCAGCCCGTCGAGAGTACCTCATCGTTTACTTGTCACGCATTGAAAATAACACAACGTGTAGAATCGTGCAAAGTTAACCGATTTATCACAACGTATAGAATCGAATAACGAATAACACAACGTATAGAATCGCGAAAACATAACCGATTTGGATTCTACAAAATGGATTCTATTCCAGAAAGTACATCGAATTTGAATGTATAGCTCAAAATTATTATTAACAATGCATGAATAGTGAGTCATTAATAAAAGTAAAGGTTTTTCTTTTTCACATTCTGAAAAATCGTGTTAGAAAAAGCAATAAGTCAAAACTCCTATCAGATTCCGCTCTCAAACAAAATTGGAATTGTTGTTTAGACACTTCTTCAAAACAAATCCAAAAACTAGCTGCATCAAGCTGCGACTTCAGTCTAGGTGATGATTTTTGTGCGGTAATGCGTGAATTTCCTGCAGTTTTATGTCGACAGCACTCTCTCCCAATTCACCAAACAAACTTTTTCCAAAGTATTTTGTCCGCTGAGCAGGTAAATCGACATGAAAAACAATCTGTCGAATAGTTATCGAGAAATAAACGGGCTTTTCGATGTTTTTCGAAGCTGCCACCACTGAAAGTCGCAAAAAATTTGGTTTTTGCACCGATTGAAAAGTTGTAAAGAAATTTACAATGAAAAAAACCTGGCCAAAAGTTTTGTTTTCAGACAATAATGTGATAGGATAAGTGCTTTAAATGCTATGGACACAAATGTAGAAGCAAGACTTAATTATTTAGAAAATTTATCGAAATTAAAAAGCTTGTAAATGCAAATGAGTAAAAAAAATTTATGTTTTTTTAAATACCAAATTTTAAGTATTTCATTTACTATCAGAAAAGCCCTCAAACACACAAATCGGACGTGAAATGTATTTTTAAACATTTCTTTAGCAAAATCAAATTCGTTTTTGAAGAAGTTGTCCACCATTTGAATTTTGACTTTGAATTCGTAATCAGCGACCCCGAAAACCCCCGAGTACAGACTTTCAGTTGTCCACCATTTTGTTTTTCTAAATTTTGACTTCGAGTTCGTAATCAGCGTCCCCAAATACCCCTTAGTAAAAACTTTCATCCAAATCAAATGCGTTCTTTGACTTTTGGCTAGCTTTTTGGGATTCGGGACCACTGTGCCGGCCCCTGATCTATAGCTGAGGCACTACTGTACAAATTTTTAAAGATAGCCGTTTTTTTCAGCTCACTTTTCGTTCAGTCTTGCCGTCGGCTTACATTTTTTCAAACATTTTTGGCTTGAAGTCTCAGTGAAAAGATTTATGAATGGAGGAGTTATAGAGACGAGTGAATATTGGAATTGTTATAAAGGAATATGTGTGTGTGTGTGAATAAAGTAATAAAATGGCGGAATGAATTGAAAAGTGAATAGAGCAACGAATTATAGGCATTAATACGAAAAAATGGGGGAAAGTTAACTTCGGCTCGGCCGAACTTTTGTATACCCTTGCAGCTTCCATTGAAAACGAAAAAGTTTTTCTGTCTCCTTTTTGGACCTTACTTCTCTATGGGATCTATACTATTTAGATGTCTGATTTCGACCAAACTTGGTGAAATCATGGTAAAGCAAATTTGGAGGCGATCCCATTTAAAACAAAAAAGTAGAACCACTAGAACTTCTTTTTCGACCGATCATTCATAGAATATGTAAAATTGTGTAAAAGCATATAAAATAGACGTTTTCATTAAAACAAAAAAGTTTTTGTCAATAGAATTAGTTTTTCGACCGATCGTTCCAATGGAAGATATATGCTATAGTCATCCGATTTCGACCAAACTTTGTAGAAATGTGTCCAAAGTATATAAAATAAGTGTAAGCCAATAAAAAAGACGTTTTCATGAAAAACAAAAAAGTTGTTCTCTCTAGAATTAGTTTTTCGACCGATCGTTCCTATGGGAGCTATATGCTATAGTCATCCGATTTCGACCAAACTTTGTAGAATTGTGTAAAAGTATATAAAATAAGTGTATGCCAATGATAAGGACGTTTTCATAAAAAAAATAAAAGTTTTTGTCACTAAGACTATTTTTTTGACCGATCGTTCCTATGACAGCTATATGCTATAGTATTTGTTTGCGTATTTGTACCAAAATACTTCGTGCAAAGTTTGATGAGGATAGCTTTAAAACTGACGGAGTATAAAGCATAAAAACAGACGGACAAGGCTAAGTCAACTCAGCTCGTCATGCTGAACAAGAATATATATACTTTATGCCGTCGGAGATGCTTCCTTCTATGCGTTACAAATATCCGCACAATTTTATAATACTCTCTGCAAAAGTATAATGATTAGAGGAAAGAATATAGGAATAAGAAAAGCAATATATATAAATGAATAGAGTAATAAATTAAAAGAGAAATGAATAAATATTCGTAAAATTGTTTGGGATAGTTTATTTCAAAGTTAAGGTACAGTATTTTCCGTCTATATCAAACAGAGTCAAAGCAAAAAATGGATTTCCCATGAAGAGTAAATATGGGTTTTAGCGACCTGTTTTGATTTTAGTCAAAATAGTTATTAGCCGGCTCATGATGTGAGAGTATTTGAAATCATACTGACGAGGCTTAGCCGGAAGGTAGCCGAAACGGTGCTGTCTACGCAACCACTTCATATGTAATCTTTGTTAATTTTCTGAATTTTTTGAAATAGGTTTTATTTAAGCATGCTTCGCATTCATTTGAACGCTTTCATGCTGAAAGAACTGAATAATAAATCAAATTAAACTAGGCGACCTTGAGGTGCACGTCCAAATATCCACAAATCCGCTGGGTGGATTCTGTTCAGCCCACGCCGACGAATGGGCCTTGTTAGAATTGTGGCCAGTCGATTATTGTGAGAAACTAACCGCTTTCTGTATCGATTTGAATATTTCTCAATGGTTTCGCATAAAGTGGTATTACATACATACCGGTGCGCGTTTTAAATTCTTCGAAGAGCCTTACTTACACAAACCTCATCTCTCATAATAGTGGTGGTGCAGGCCGTTCCCCAACATGTAATACCCCAGTTAAGAGTAGGGATAACTATGGTTTTACTTTAGCCTTAAGGGAAACTCTCTGGCCGAAGTAGTCAGTCCATCTTCCAGAGTTTTAAGCGGGCAGAGCTACACACCCGATTAACATGGGGTCTCCTGTCCCGTTTGATGCCTAGATATGTAATGGTGTACTTGTGGGCAATTCAAGCTCCGTCCAAAGTGAGTCGAAAAGTATTGCCCCTATGAAGTGTAAAAGTAGCATGCTGCGTCTTCTCCACACTAACACCTACATTTCATCGTGAGGCCCAACATTCAAATTCGTCGAGAAATTCCTGTGCTTTTCTAGAGGCAGATCTGCGACTGTTGCTTGAAGCCAAAAAACAGTGTCATCGGCATAGGTGGCGGTAAGATTTTCTGATGATTTTTGAATTATAGTCAATCCTCGACCTTGAGCCGGCTAACAACTACTTTGACTATTTTAATAAACTTTAAAGGGGGCAACACCTTTGCGAGAGCAAAAGTAGTGGTTTTTAAAAAATCCAGAAAAAGTTTAAGATTTTTTTTTGTTTTTTATTATAGTTAGAGAAGGAAAATACAAAATTTTTTTGTCAATATGAGGGCCGTTCAGAAGATCGGCCTCCGAAAAATGATAATAAAAAGGTGCCGGTGCCTGTTGCCTTGGGATGATTGAAAAAAAAAAACGATAAGAACAAGTGGTAGTCTAAAAATGAAATTTTTTGACAAAAGGCGGACATTTGAAAACAAAAATTTTTTGGCCTTTGTAGTGTAGTGTAAAACAAGTACAGGTATCCAAAAGTTGGAGGGCCGAACGAACGACGACAACCTCGTGTATAACCTGGGCAAAATCGGTCACTGGTTTCGAATCGTGGCCACCAGTTTGAAAAACGTGTTTCGAGATAAACGCGTTAAAAGTTCGTTGCTAGGCAAATCGGGTCACTTTGGGTCATTAAAGGGCTATATCTTCTAAACTATTTCGAATTTTTGAAAATCCTTTTAGTGTTTTCCCTTTAAGCTCATTTCCGAGTATCATCTAGATTCACGACTAAGCCATCAATGTACTGGAAGAGGTCTACCTTTGTTGTTTATTATTTTTCATAGCATACTTAAGCGGGCCTATTTAGTGATATACAATATGAATAAAAATAGGGTAAATATAGAGCAATGAAATAGTGGATTGAATATAAGAATAAATGGAGGGATGTGTTGAGAAAAATAGTGAATAGAGTAGGGAATATAGGAATAGATAGAGGAATTATCGCTGCTTCCTTCGCTCTCAATAAGACCATTTTCAGCTGACATTTCATTTAAATTCTCCTCGTGGTTTATTCTTACAGCAGACTTCATTGTTACCATATTTTTTTCCGAATTTAAGTTTTGCGATTTCCCAGAATTATGCTCCGAAAAGAGTCAATGCCTGGAGCTCTCTGATCCCGTTAAGCGCATTTATAGTACACCAAATTGAAGCAATATTTATTACACAATTTAATTACAATTTGTTTACATAAATATTATGATTTCTGCCCATATCAATGTTTATCTGTCCCTTGATTATTCCTTCCCATTTTTACATTTCCTGATTCAATTGCAACCCCCTCACTTTTTTTGTGTGTGCGTGTGTGTGCGTGCGTATGCCGCAAATACAATTAAATGTACAATGTATCTATTACAGATTATATTTTCAATATATTTTGCTGGGTACATGTCATTAAAAATCGTTTTGATTATGAAACAGAATTTAAAAATAAAAAAGCAACAAATACAATTAATAATTAAAGCAACAAAACAGACGGCATGCATGTTGTTTAACTAAAAATGCATTTAACTAAAACTCGGTGTTTACTTTTGTATCTAAATCTATATACATATATATACTGATATATATAGCAATGTATATGCATATTGTATACACAACTTAAAAAAACTTAAACAGCTACTAACTAAATTTAAAAACAGATACCGATTTGGCTTTAATGTGCACACACTCATATTTTAATCTGCCTTTCAATTTAGACAATAAAATATGTATGTTGTGTAATTTGATTTACGCACTGAACTGATTGATAGATAAAAAAAAACCACCCCGCACAGCGTGTTGATTTGTAGCTGCATAAATTATGAGTTTTCACTCCGTTCGCTATTGCAACTTTTTGAATTTTAGCCCTGACATTTTGCAAAAATTTGCGCTTGGTCGCGTTGTCAATTATACTAATTAGTTTGCTAATAATTAATAGCCAGCACTTGCTGCTAATATGTGTTATGAAGGGAAGTTGAGGGGAGAGAGAGATCGATGCTGTGGCGGAACTGGCTTTAAATGAACAAAGAAGAAGTACTTTGCAAATGATTCCTTTACAAAACTGTCTTCAAATTGTAACGCAATGCTGTCTTTTTTTGGACAGAACCTCTTAGAGGATTCGATTCATTGACCAGGAAATCGGCTAATAAGTTTTAAACTAGATATTGCTTCATCTCTGAGTTGTAAATTTTCCATCAAAGCAAAATGTCTCAATCTAAATGGTTAAAAATGATTAGTTAAATTGTAATTTCCAAATATTTACACTGCTCAACTTTCAGCACTAACAAAAGTAATTTCGAAATTATGTTGGCTCTAAAAAATTCATGGCATACTTTTAGCGCTGAAAGTTGAACACTCCCCCTTTTAATACCCTCTATTAAACAAAAAGCCCAAAAACAATGTCAACCACAACAACAAGTGTCCATGATGTGGCAACGTGCTCGTGGTCTACCAAGGCCATTTTTCGCCGTGTTGTTGCTGCTGCTGTTGATGATGCTGATGGCCCTTTTAGCATTGATGGCCCCGGCATGTCAGTTCAGTTCAGTCAGTCAGTCAGCTGGGGGAGCTACTGGCGTGTCGAAATGCAACCAAATACCCAAGCACATGGCAAAGTGTCATTGACAAAATTGCCAGGCATGCACGTGAGGCAAAGGCAAAGGGGTGAACCTAACATCTTTTGGCACCGTCGACATTAAAATGCACATTGTGTGCGGCATCCAGGCAGCAGCAGCAGCAGCACCAAAGTTAAGAAATAAAGTCATTAGCATTTTTCGGCTAACACCAGAGAGCTGTCGTAATGACTTGCAGTAGCAGAAGCAGCAACAACAACAACAACAATGCCCCCTTAAAAGACTGGGCCATAGAAATGTGTCAAAAGGAAATGGCCAAAAGGTTTTGCACCAAGGATAATGGCTGACACTCATTGATGGTGTTTAAGCTGCTAATAGCAGCTTGTTAGTTCTTGTCTCAGGTCAAAAGTTTGTAGTGGACTTACTGCTTAGGAATAAAAGAAAGTCGGTTGATATTTAATTTGAAATTAAAATGTTGGGCCTTAAGATTTTTGCCAATGTTTTCCAAGGAGAAAAAAATGTTCCTTGAAATCGTAAAGATGCTGATTTCGCAAATTTGAGATTGTTTAAGAAAAGTTTTGATTTTGTTAACTTTTAGACACAGATTTCTGCCTTGTTGCACTCTCAGACAAAAACAAAAAAAAAGGATTTTTGGTTATTGATTTGTTGAATAGATCGATCGAGATAAGAGAATGAATCGTATTTCAAACTATTTTACCGTGATTGTCGAATCATTAAATTGCGATAAAAAAACCAATGAGGATTAATATTTGAATTATACCAATTAAGTAGAACATCTTCTATACCATCTGCCATTCAATAATAAAATTAACAATATTCTTTAATTGCTAACATACCCAGCGGCGCAAAAGCACATTACAAAATTGTTGTTCTCTCTAACACTTTGAAACCTGGCAGCCTTCAAGTGTCGATTACATGCCTGTATACTTTTACATAAGCTTCGCCGTTTTCGTAGTCTTCCTGACTTCAAAACAGAGTTCGATGTAATCGGAATAGTGGGCGTATAACAGAAAACACTTGGGCTTTAGATTACAACTCTATATACCATTTGAGAAAATGTTGGCAAGGAAGTATGCGTTCAGTTCACAATACGATACACAATTTGGAAATTTGTGTGTGGACTTGTGGACTAGCTATACAACTCTACACACTTGCTGTATGTACTCGTACAGCAGCTTCCTTACAACCTTGCACACTTCTTAGTTCTAGGTGTATTGGATTGTTACGTGGATTTCAAACACATGTGCTGTACAACTCCACACACTTTGTGTAAGAAGTTGTAATCTACTTTGTTAACAGTAATTACATAGATGCAGCTGTAATGGATGTCTGCTTAAGACAGCGATGGGCAAGCCCTTGCTCCCATTGCTCCGACTGGCGCCACGCAGTCGCATTATAAATTGCCTCGGTTCTTGGCTCCAGCTGCATAGAGGTGTCCCGCTTCGAAGCGAGTTACATAAACTACAAATCCTCTCCGGATCAGCGCAGGGCGCTGGTAAGTCGCACAAGCAGTCAACAAAACAGGTGCAGTGTGCGCAATCGTAACGACTGCAAAAGCAAATGTATGCAGTGTATGTCTGGCTTGTCGACTGGAGCCTTGCCAATTAGGGGTTTTTTCTGTTTTTGTTGTTGGACTGCTACCAAACTCAAATCTTATGCCCACAGCTGGTTTAAGTTATAAAAGTATAGTGACAGGAGCGGCAACTATGGGGGGCAAGGCACTTTGAAATTGAAGAAAAGTTCATTTTGTGCACTGTTTAGCACAAAAATTGAAACTACACTCAGAAATTTTTTTTATTAGATTTAAGAAAATTTCGCCATAAAATGGATTTGCCCTTAATTTAAGAAAATTTTCTTAAATTGGTGAAATTTTTAACCTGAATTTTAAAAAACACTAACCATTAAAATATAAAGCCCTAAAATTGAGAAAAAAATTTCCTTAAATTAAGAAAAATCGATGCACTCGTCTTTACCTAAAAGTAGGCAAAAAAACGATGCACTCGTCTTTACCAAAAAATAAGAAAATACGATGCACTCGTCTTTACTTAAAAACAAGAAAATAATTTGCTAAATTTTAGAAACGATGCTTGCAGTAACGAGCTTCGCGTTTGACGAAAAAATGTATTTGAGACCTCAGTGCATTGTAAAAAATTTTGGAAAAATATAGAAAATTTTAAAAACAACAAAACTAAAAAACAAAAGAAAAAAAAAGAGAAAAAAAAAAAAAATTTGAATGTCAATGCCTTGAATGGGATTAGAACCCACGACCTGGCGGCTGCCCGGCAAATGTCTTGCCATTCTACCACCGGTCTTGATTGCATTCTTTACTGTCATTTCGCCACCGACTCGCGCGACACTGTTGTATCGGTGAGTGTTAAGATATCAGTCGTTTGTGTTATAGAGTGCCGAAATCCTGAGTTCGAATCCCAGTAAGGGTAAGTAAAAAATAAAATAAATAAAAAAAATTGTATTTAAAAAATTATCACAGCAAAAGTAGGTGGTGTGGGCTTGGTGTGGGCGCTGAGTGGGTGGGGAGTAACAGCAACAGCAAGACACACCCACCCACCAACCCCCCACCACCCCCTTTTAAATTTGTCTTTTGTGTGAAACGGCTTTCTATATTTGAGAAATTTTTTTCTAAATTTGATTAACACAAAACCCTTGTTTCAAAAAAATAAAGTTGTATTTTTTGTAGAAAGCCTTTTCTAAAAGTAAGGATAGTTAACCCTAGGCGCAAAAATAAGGGCGATTTTCTCAATTTTAGGGCGATTTTGGCCCTTTTTAGAAAGAAATTTTTCTGGGTGTAGTCATCCAAGACCTTAAATTTTGAGAACACTGATTATTTTTATTGTACCGTGTTGAGCGGTACCACAATTTTAAGTCAAATAGTTTCTAAAGTTGCAAAAATAATAATTAAAAAGTTTAAAAAGGTGACAAACTGGCAACACTGCCTTTTATGTCACATGTATAACACAACTGTTATGTGCACAAAAACTACTCGAATTTTTGTTATACAAAATTTCTATTTACAAGTGTGTATACAAAACGTTGTGAGAATTTCCTATTACGTCGGCGCCAACTGTAATGCATATTGTGGACTAACCTCATCCAGCTCTGCGCCGCTGGGTAATTGCTTAAGCTTTAAAAATCTTTTAAAATTATTGGTTGCCTATATTCTTAAGCATTTCTCGAACAATTGGTTAATTAATAATTGATTGATCCATTTAGCAACATGGCTTGTGCTTGTGCGCTTCTAATTTTCGCACAAGAGAAAAGGACCTGCAGTTTAACGCCGAATCCGAACGGCAGTTTGAGAAGCAGTTCATGGCTAATTACTACAAAGCTGGCGCCAACAGCAGAGAGGGGTGACCGGGTATAAAGTTTAATCAAAGAAAAAACTTTTCATTAGATGTTCCGAGGCGGGATCGAACCCACGACATCTTGCACAGCGGTCGCGCACACTAGCCCCTGAGCCACCCGGCCACTAATACTACCACTAATACACTCTATAACGTATAGCTCCCATAGAAAAGTAAGGTCCGAAAAGTAGTCTTAGTTAGAAAAACTTTTTTGTTTTCAAAGGAGGCTGCAAGGGTATACAACACTTCGGCCGATCCGAAGTTAACATTCCCCTCTTTTTCGATTTTAGAATGTTTAGTTCTTAAGTCGATCTAGAAAAGGGGTGCCCACCCTCTATACGCACGCTAAAACTTTGCCAGTCTTTTTTGTTCTGATTGTACTTACACCCATTGCTGCACGCGCTTCGTTGTGGCATAAAGATTAGTCTTAGAACTTCAACTCATGCTTGGAATATTCATGAGATTATCAGAGATATGGTTTTGGTCCCTTTGAAATCCTTAGAAATCCCTCGTTCTTTTCAATTCCGAACACATTTTCGAGGTTGACCAATGGCATGGAAAAAAGATCAGTGCACAAAATACTAGTCTGTGACTGTCAAATCAATAACTCGCAAAATAAAGTCAACAAAAAAAATTCAGTCATTTCTATAAAAGAGTCTGCACTTTCAATCCAAAGACCTGCTCACTGAATTCAAATTGTTTTCAAATAGACCTCTTGTCCAAAATACTGTGAGAAAGTACCTCTATGTATATAGATCAGCCGATACTCATATATAAATCTAGTTTAATCTAAAAAAAAATTTATTTTAATTTTCAATTTCATTTCCAATTTCTAATCTATTGATTTTAACTAAAAATCAAGCGGCCAGAAATAAGCCTTTGCCTCAAAGTAGGTCAATTAGAATAAAACTATTTTTAAACCTTTTTGCTTTTGGCCATTTCAGTTATTTAATTTGGCCACACAAATTGTCAATTGGGTTGCCTCTGATGTCTGTAGTTTGGTTTTGGTATATGCACAATACAAGTAATTAGCCTTGGTCTCTCACATCTTCACTCAATTTGCACAAAGACTGAAAACCAAATGAAATGCTATCAGAAAACTTTGTTAGCCCACACAATGCTGGCCGAAAAGCTTCTGTTGATTTGCCCTAAACCAGAATTCCGATTCTTCAATCTGCTGGCTGGCGCAGGGTACACAGATGAAAGACGAACGAGAGCCTTTGTCCAGTGCTTATCTACCGCCCTCCGCCACCAGCCCCCCTCTTCTTAACCACCGTACTCAGGGTCTCAGTGCAATAAAAACTTTTGAACTAGGTATCAAAACTCATTTATCTTTAAACAAAAATTTTAATTAAAGATATGCTGGCGCATTGTCAGAGAATAGTTGAACAAACTCACTCACACACACTCTTGGTTTTCGTTTGAAATGCAGATTAAGGCACACTTCGGATTCGGCCTAAAGGTGACTGTCATTAATAACTTTTTGCCAAGAAAAACAAAATGGTTACTGGCAGTAGCAGCTGCAGTAACGACTTGAGCCATTAAAAAAAACAACACCAGATACAGGGTGACTACCTTAATGACATGCAGGAAGTGTTCAGCACACTTAACATATGTGCGAGAAGTATTTCAGTTGGTTTGGTCCTCAACGTCAAATGCCATAACACTGAACCTAACGTCTAACGTCTCTATAGGAGCAGATGTGGTTGCGATATTTGCTGTTGACACCTTATAAAAATGGCGGTTTTGTGCAAATTTCATGTTTATGACAAGCCGTTTGCTTGGGGACTTCCCCTCAAACATGAAATGAGCAAAGGCAATTCCTGACGTTGACGCATACTAATGACATTTTGGCTGAAGCATCGCAAGAAAACCGAAAGAAGTTTAAAGCCCCATTTGCAACAAATGACATTTGCATTAAATGCTCGCACATACTCTCGACGCTCGACGCTCTCACTCGCCGTGCTTAATCGTGACACTGTATAAGCAAAAGTTGGCTGCATAAGCTTATAGATTTATTTTGCATTAACGTGCCAAATTGTTTTTAAATGAGTTTCTAATGAGCCAACAATTGCCGCCGCTGTCGTCTGTAGTTAGAAGCCAGATTCCCGATATACAGCTTGCGGCTGCTGCTGCTGCTGCTGCTGCTCAGTCCCCGAATTGTATGATAAATGTTTTAGTCAATTTTTTGTGCTGTTGTTCTTTATAAATGGGTTATGCACACGAGCCAAGTACAAACATACAAACACTTGTCTCTGGCACCGTTCAAGGACGAAGTTTGTTGTCCTTGGCATCTGGTCTGAAACCTGTGACTCTGGATGAAGGGTCGTGGCAAATGAGCGTGTGATAAGTACGCGATGTTTACTAAAGGTTAAATGGCTTTTCCGAAGTGTCATCAAAATGGGATTAAAACATGATTTTCCTATACTTCGAACACATAAAAAAATGATTATAATAAATGGCTGAGCATGTTTGTGGGGTGAGCAAATTATTGATGAAATGTTCGATTTGTGATTTTCATGGGAAAGTGTCACATATTCGTTTATAAAGGACTTTATGGACTTGCGAAGGAACGAGAAGTTTAAAACCTCACAATTACTCAAGGCAGTGTGGTAGGGAGGCTGGAAATAATATCGCTAAATCGATATATACGATATACCTTGTACTCGCAATTGTCTTGGTGCTAGTCATAAAATAAAAACGAATAAATATTTTTCAAAACTTTATTCCCCTTTTTACTCGGTCTTTCAATGGCTACAAATCGTAGAACAACCTATTCGAAATGATCGCCTTGTGCCTTTCAGCAACGCCGTACCTCAAGCATTGAGCGATTCCTCTATGGTAAACATTTTCTCGTCAGTAAACTGAATTAGTCGGTGGGCATTGTTCGCGCTGTGACGACGGAATATTAATATTTCTAAAGTGAATTTGTGACTTTATGAACTTTGGATAGAAGTAAACTTTGGATGGAATGAAATGTTTTTTATAAAACCTTAACGGTTTTCTATTAAGCAAACAATAGATTCCTTGGTATTTATAAAACAAGACCCTTTCAAAAGTACACATGAAAATCCTCCTTGGCAAGCAAGTTTACTTACGTTGGCGACGCACAACCCAAACTTAACATTGGCCAAACAAAAACAAAGATAGCTTATTGGGAAACCATCAAGCGCAGTTACAAATTAAGGCTTTAAATAGAATAGAATGGACTATAAGGTTTATTCAAATTCTCAAGTCGTTATTCAGACATATGCTTAAATAAATAAGATTTTAATTATCTTGTTGGCACAGCGCTTGAAACTCACTGATGTGAGAAATTGAACTTCATCGAAACGGCTGTCTGCTTAGCCAAAGCTGCCCAATATGCACAATATCTCTGTTGATTTTCATTGATTATTGAATTATAGTCAATCACGGCTAACAAACACTTTGATTAAAATCAAAAACTAGTCACCAAACACACATATTGAATTAAAATACAACTATCTTTTCTGACTTAAAACATTTCATAGAACTGAATCAAACCGTTTTGCTTAGTGGTTTATGATTCGGTTCAGCATTTTCAAGAGGACGCCTTTTAAATTGTTAATCTCCTGAGCCGAACCGGACCCTCTGCTTGAAAAAGGTTCGGCTCAAAGAATTACTTTAGTCAGTTTTTTAGAACGTATAAAAAAAACACAATTTGTTAAATGCATAAAAATAATTTTACATTGCTAAGTCGAAGCATTGTCTTTTCAAAATCATATCCAAACTCAGCATATTACGACTTCGAAAAGGAAATTAAGCACAAGTCATGTTGTAAAATGGCAAAACAAATTTGTTCATTTATGTCCATAGAAGCACATAGCTTTCCCTTTTTTAATCCAGGCACTTTTGTAAGCCTTTGTGGAGTTCTTATGAATGCATTGAATGAGGTCCATTCGGGTATTGATTAATGTTAGTAATAGCTTTCTAAACTGAACGTTTCCGTTCTCCCGATTTTCAGATTTACTAGATCTCTAGATTTTGAGCTCAGTGATTTTAAGTACATGTCAAATGACATCTTAACTACCTTAATAGACCAGATTATGCTTAAGAAATGTATATTATTTAAAATATCAGTAATATCGATATTTAAGCTGAGTTTGGCGAGAACCGAGCAACAAGCAAAAGCGCAGCTTAATGCATTATGCCATGAACATTTGGTTCTAACTCATGATCGATTTGGGTTTGTTTAAGGAACATTTAGTGCTTGGTTAATGAACATTTTGGGCTTGTTTCAAGTTTTCTTTGCTTTCACTCCAAATAAAATCAATATGAGGACTTTAATCACTAAAATTTTATAATATTTACTTTTTCCATGAACACCTTTCTGTTTTCATGACTACCGATAATTTATTTATAAGCAGAAAACCAAAGTCATGACCATTCGGTGACGATTTTTGATCGTCATAGTTTTCTCTGTGTATAAGCATTCGTTTACCTGTGAGGTGAAAAAATATGAATAAATCCCTCAAGGCACTTTTGTGGCTTGAAGGGAAAAATAATCTGATATGATACTTGGAAAAATACAATTTTTTTTAGCTAGTGCAAATTACATTTTGAGCATATACACTGAGTTTGTTCATTATCTCGAGCCCAACCAAAGGGGAAAATAATTTAGCTGATTATTGCAGCTTACAATTGCGGATATGAATTGCATGCTTGAAAGCATTTACAGTATTTGAACGTACAACAATGTTAGCCACAGCATTAAGATCTGGGTGACCAGGCAGAATTACGTTATCACCTGCTCCACTGTAGACCTCAAAGCGGTAAGCATATCCAATGTCTTTTAATGTTTTGTGAGTGGGTTCAGGCTCTTGTAGCTTATATTGCACATTTTTGACTGTGTCCAACTTTAAATCAAGGGTCAAGACCACAGCCTTAGAATCGTTCAGTGCTGCGCTTAGTGCATTTCCAAAATTTAAGTCTACGCCATCCTCGTCGCTTGATTCGTTCGACAGACAATTCATCGTTGGTATTGATAGAATCGTACATGTCCAGAAGTTGTTCATCAGTCAAATCCAAAAATTTGTAGCGTTTTCGCGTTAGTTGAAACATTTTCTTAGCTTCAAACTCAATTTCTGTGTAGAAAAATCGTGTAGTTAACAGAATTTTCCAAATAAAGTGCCTAGTCGATGGGAAATGTTCCTGGCGGAAAAGTTCGCACAAAGGCCCAAGAGTGTATCAAGTCACTTATCACTGTTTCACTGCTCCAACGCACAACTTTTATATATACTTACATATGTAAAACTTAACTTTGAATAAGAATAAACATACCTTTAACTGAAAAAAATTACGAGTTACGTGTATCCCCCTTTTTCTCCCCTTAAGTAACAACTTAATTTTTCGAGATAATCTAGAAACTAAATAAACCGTCCCCTGTTGGGATAGTTTGTGTTCTGCGGCCCTTCAAGTCGGGGGTTGGTGGGTCTTTTCTTCTGGGACGAGACCGCGTTGCTAGCATGGAAAGGATTTTGCAAGTTGATGGGTGGGTATGAAGCTTCTCAGAATATTTTTGTTTAAGTTGCTCTATGTCACGTTTTCTTGTGGATACTCATTGCGAATGTACATGGCGCCAGTGATGGTTCTGAGAATTCTTGACTGTGATCTTTGGAGGATGTCCACACTGCTCGCACAGGCATTTCCCATAACTGCGAGCCATACGTCCAGACAGCTTTTATGATGCTTTTGTACAGTAGGACTTTATATTCCAGTTTAAGAGGGGAACGGGAGTTGATTAGCCAATGAAGGCTGTTGGCCTTTAGCTTGATTTGAAGCTTTTTCGACTCTATGTGTTTCCGCCATGTGAGCCTTCTATCGAGGTGCACCCTAGGTATACAACATCGTTTGATTGCGGGATCTGGGTTGCATTTAAGGATAGCTGGGGACAGGTGCTTCTGTTGAGTGTGAACGTCACATGTTTACCTTTTGCTCGTTGATTTTTTGCGCCAGTTGGCCGCCACTCTTCCACTTTAGCTAGGTGGCTTGCCAGGGACTTGTTGCGTTAATTGGACATCGTGATCTGCTTAATATTGCCGTATCATCCGCAAAAGTACTTATTGTAAGTCGAGGGTCTGTTGGTATGTCGGCAGTGTACATTACATATAGGAGAGGACCGAGTACGCTACCCTGCGGCCTCCGGCTCCTATAGTGAACTCTTCCGTTGTGAACTCATTTTGACGAACTGTAAATACTCTGTTACTGACGTAACTTTCTAGGACTTTGTGAGTATTTGGAGGAAGCATTGTCCTTATCTTGAATATAGACCTCAACCGGTCTGCTTGGGCACATCTAAGAAAATTGCAGAGCAGTATTCGTGGTGCTCAAACGCAGTCCGAATGTCTGAGTTAAACGGTTGACTTGCTCAATAGTCCCATGCTTTTCTCTAAACCCAAATTGATGTGAGGGAATGATATTTTGTGTATGGGCATCAATTTTACTGAGTAGGATCTTCTCAAATAGTTTTGACAGGCAAGGTAGCAGACTAATGGGTCTGTATGATGACGCTTGTGTTTTATCTTTTCCTGGTTTCTGAATCATTATGATTGTGGACTTCCTCCACTGAGTTGGAAAGTATCCACATCGCAGAACAGCATTGAAAAGCCTTGAGATATATGTAATGGCGGGACTTGGAAGTTCCATAATCATTTTAGGTGTAATAAGGTCATGTCCAGGGGCTTTTCTGGGATTTAGCTCTCCTATGGCATTTTTTATTTCTAGCGAATGAACTTTGATTGGGTCAGTTTGTGCGGCGGTCGGAACCAATGGAAGTTCATAGCCATTGGTTGAAGGATTTGGCTGGAAAACATTTCTAAGGTGAAGTGCAAAAACAGTTGCCTTTTTCTTCGTCGCTGCGGGCCCATCTTCCTGTCTGATCTCTTAGAGGCGTGTCTACCTTTGCAGGTGGCTTTATGCTGGCGCGTGCCCTCCATAGGGGGAAATTTGGTGCTTGTAGGCGATAATTTTTCGATATAACGGCTATGTGCAAGCTGTTCTTCGGCTTCGAGTGCTTTGCGAAGTACGCGTTCTGCAAGTCTCAGACGATTTTTTGCGGCAGGCGATCTAAAGCTTTGCCATTCTCTTCTTGCACGCCGCTTTTCTGTGACCAGCCGGTCAATGTAACTGTTTGTCAATCTACGATCTTGCTGAGGGTGCTGTTGTTGTCGTTTGGGGGTTTGAGAATAATAATATAACGAATAATTAATTCAAGAGATTACAGGGAAGTCCTTAATAATTTATTGATTTTGGTGGAAACAGATATTAAGTTCAATTAATCATGATTCGGGTTGTTAACAGAAATCATACGTTTGTTTGACCTTTATGAGGTCAGTGTTCCTTCGGCCCGCTATCCCACGCTTTCCAAGGGCTATGAAATCCAGTTTAAAGGCCAAACGGACACACGACGTAACGAGAAGTTTCATACAAAAAGTAAGTGAAGAAGCAGGCGAAACGATTTCTTTGCACTTTATATTTTCCCCCGCTCGAGTCAAAAGGTATTTTTGCGCTTAACATCACATAAGTGGACTCTATGTTAATAGGCAGTGGGCCTTATTTTGCGTTGATCAGCTGGTGCAATATTGTTGCCACCAGATGTTACGCCCTGTTACTCTACATGTATGCCTCGATCAGCTAGACTTAACTAAAATAAAATAAAAATTTAATTGTGAAAATATGGCAGTAAAAACAAAGCGAATGAGCCGATTGGAATTGTTTTCTCATGAAGACAAGGTTGCGTTGGTTTTGGCGGTGAGACCGGGATGCCATTTGGGATTCATCCCACCCCAACCATTCGGACTTAAATTTTGTAAGCAAGGCTTGGATTGAGTTGCCTTAGCTTGTTCAGAAAGAAGGTTTGGAACATATGTGAAGAAAGACTAGCACTTTAGATAAATTTATTAATATTTATACCAACATGTGTTAGTTGCTGATTACCGAACTGGATTTAAGGCGTTGCGGGAGAGCTATTGCTATCATGGTAGAAGCACAAGCGTAAATCACTTGCCATTAAAACAAAACACAGCGGATAGAGAAGTGTGACCAACAACCAGCTAATTTTAAAATGCTATGAACCTTAAATAACGCGATGCAGCGGCGTAATTTTTCTTTGTTAGTTCTGGTCACACTAGGCATACGTTCCACGTTGACGCAATATGTGGTGGCGTAAGCTGAATTACTTACGTCGTCAGACCGTCTGGGCCTTAAGCGGCAAACTTGTAGCTTAGTTTCTGCCAAGCCTTAGCTTTCTGCTTGCAAGTTACACTCTTGTTGTGTTGAAAAATAAGTATGTTGGTTTGACTCATTAAGTTTTAAACTTTCAGTTTGAATCATCATCGCCATCAATTTTATTGAACTTTTTCGCTAAGAAATGACCAATGAACAATAGCTTACTTGTTCGATAGGTCTTGTCGTTGAGAAAGCCGAAGTACTTAATCCAGGGACAGGCACATTCCTACTTCGTGTGCATACGAAAAATCTCAAAGCAGCGCTGCTCCGACACACATAGTATAAGCTGTACAAGCGCCGCTGCGTTGCTTGCTTTCCTACGCCGCGCAGTCGCAGTCGTTGCTTCTGAAACTGAGAGCAACAAAAATGTAAATGTATTTTTTGCCTCCCTCTGACTTAATCTCAGGTAGTTACCGAATTGAACTGAACCTGAAAGGAATTGGGCCTTACAAATAATATTGCGCTAAAATTCTGCCGACGTTTTTGGGATAATTTCATTTGTTTAAGTTTTAATACATATATCTTGCTGATCAAAATAATTATCTTTAAATTACGAAATTCTAAATTACTAATCAAAAACCTCTCAACTTTCACCATAGACGTACTAAGCCTAGTTCAAAAATGTATTGTAGTTAGCTTACCTAATTAACAATTCTTTTACCAATCTCGCATTAAAGCCAAATCGTATCAAGTGCAGAGCAAGCAAAACACAAAATATCACCATAAACACAGATGCTATAAAATTAAAAAAAAAAAAAAAAACAAAAAATAAACAAGAAAAAACCTCTTGTAAACTCATTAAACAAATATATAAAAAAAATTTCTATTATCATGCTCTGCTCTTTTTAAATTCATTAACTTATTTTTTATGTTACTTAATTACTGTTGCTTTCTTACGCTTATTGTTTTTTTATGTGCCTCCATATGTTCCCTGGGTTTCATTGTTATTTTCCTTTATGTAAACCAAACAATTTGTAGGACGAGAAAAATCAACTACTTATAACGAATCTTTGGCTTTCGTTGGTAAGTTTAAAAACCTAAAACTCAAACAAATTAATATAGCAAACCCTTAAAACCAAACCATTAAATATTCTTAGAGATTAATTTAAATAACTTTTATGCTTTAAATATCATCACTAAAATAAATCAATCACTTCCACATATTCTGAGCCAAGACAAGTTGATCAAATAAATAAAAATGCATAAGTATTTTGGGTTGAATCATTCAGTAGTTAGCTTTTGGTCAAATGGGGATTGGCTTTGAAAATGTTTGGCTTGCTCATAATTTACACACAGAGCTGAGAGCCGGAATGAGAACTCTAAATGTTTTTCGAACTACACTCAGAAAAAAATAGCCCTTCTTTAATTTAAAATTAAGCGTTTTGATGACTATTGATGAATTCATTATTTTTTTCTGAGTGTACTTAAAACTGAACTACTTTTGTATATTAACTCAACTACTCTTTCCCGTTTTGTTGGCCTGGCTTGGTTCGAGTGTGTTAAATTATTTAAATTCACATTATTTAAATCAAATATTCCCTCTTAAATATAAACATAAATATTTAACTAAACTAACCGTAAATAAATATCCAACATACATACACAACACATACAATACGTACATGCGTTGGCCTAAAGCTAAATATTTATTTGACTTTTTATTCTCTTTCTATGAAGTTATTCAAGTCTAGTTTTTTCCCTTTCAATCTTTTTTGAATTTTAGTTTTAGAATCAAAAAAAAAAAACATTAGTTTTATTTTCTACTAAGAGCAATTAAAAAAACACCAACATAAAAATCACATAAACAGAAATGCATCGTGTATAACTTCTACCCCATACTATAGCCGCATGTCATAACTGAAAATGTTGTTGTTTGTGTGGGGAAGGGAAATTCAAAGTTTAAAATTGTACATGATTTTTTATCCAACACTCATCACGGCTTGTCAATTTGCGAAATTAATTAAATTATTTATTTAACAAGCAAATCCATGGAATGGTATCGTTTAAGCCCCCAGGCCTACGTCCTGCGTCGGGCCTTTAATTTTTGCTTGGTTTTTTTTCCTTTATTTTTTTTTTTTGATTGAGCTTGTTGAGCTTCCAGCGATTGCACATATTTTT
The DNA here is from genome assembly GCA_018904265.1 of Lordiphosa collinella. Taxonomy (NCBI): domain Eukaryota; kingdom Metazoa; phylum Arthropoda; class Insecta; order Diptera; family Drosophilidae; genus Lordiphosa; species Lordiphosa collinella. The sequence continues at coordinate 615,961 of JAEIFV010000070.1, read as the reverse complement.
GATTGATGGGTCTCGATGCGCTCCATTTATAAACTGGCAGTTTTCCAAATGGTGTTCAAATGTTTGTCATTTAGCTGGACAGTTGTAATTTAAATTGGTTGAAACGGTGAACGAGTAGGAAATCGAAAACTACTTAGTATGTGATTGCGGTTGTTATTGCGGACGTTGTGCATTGTAATTGTTGTTTTGGGGGCAGCTTGATCTATTGTCATGCTGGGTTGATTGAGTTGAAAATTGGAAACACAGAGATGATGACTATGGATATACATTTTAACTTCAGTTAGTGAGTTTTGGAGAAAGGTCTAGTTATATTTTAAAATTTATAGACATTATAATAGCTAAAAGGTCGCTGGTCCAAAGTCTTATAGGTCTTAAAGTTTTATAGGCTTGTAAGTTCTCAAAATAGTTTAATAATTTATTAGCAAAAAAAGAAATATGTAAAAAAGCTGTCAAAATAGCAAGGATTCAAGCCTGCTCTGAAACGATCCGCCCCCTTTCGCTCGAAGCCCGCAACTGAATACCTCCGCCGAAGTCCCTTAGAGAAAAAGGTTCGGTTGCCGCCAAACAAAACATTTTAGACTTTTGGGCATTCAAGTTAAAGCACACACTAAAAGGTAAGCACACTCACAGAAAAAGTACTAGATTGTCGATGTCTATCTACAAATTCGCGAATAATTTTACTAATCGGCATCCGAATTTAATGGGACAACAATGAATCAAAGAAGAATTAAATAGGCTTCTAAAGGGTTACTTTCTAAGCGTTTGTTTTTAGAAAACCCAAAAAAAAAACAAAATTTGCAATAGTGAATGAAATATTTATTTGGAGCTATAAATCAATGCCTGTCATTTACTTTTTAAAGATTATTTAGGTGACCAATCCATTAGCTTCAAATTGGCATACTTTTTCCAGCATTTCGGACGATATCTCAACAACGGCAGCTGTAATGTTTTCTACCAGGGCTGCAATTGTGGCTGGCTTGACCCTAAACACGAGAGACTTCACGTAGCCCCATAGCTTTCAATTGGTACATGGTTTCGCGTACCTTGTGGCAAAAAAAAAAAAAAAAAAAAAAAGAAAAAAAAAAAAATAATTTTTTTAAGTTTTTTTTGTTTTTTTTCCCGGGGGGGGAAAACACAAAAAAAAACCAAATTTTTAGGATGGACTGGCAGCTCTTGAACTGCTTCTGTTGGTCGACGAAACCATTGACAATTTCTTAATGAAAAAGCGGAGCTTCTTTCACTTTTCTGAAGCTCATTCAGCAAACCAAGGACGAAAGTCACCCGGCTTCAAATCTTGCACCAGCTGTATTTTGTATAGTTCCTTACGTAAAATATTCCACGTGGTCGAATAACGCAAGCCCAATTGTTAAGACAAATTGACATATCGCAGCAATATTCTTTTCGGTACGCACTCTCCGCACACGTGATGGTGGATCAATGTCCAATAAAGAGAAACTGGTCCGAAAACGACCATAAAATGGACGTATATATAGGGTCATTCACTAAGTAATTTCGTTTTTTTAGTGCAATTTAATCACGATTTTTATACCCTTGCAGAGGGTATTATAAAATTGTCCGCATGTTTGTAACGCACAGAAGGAAGCATCTCCGACCACATAAAGTATATATATTCTTGATCAGCATGACGAGCTGAGTTGATTTAGCCTTGTCCGTCTGTCCGTCCGTCTGTCCTTCTGTCCGTCTGTTTCTATGCAATCTCCTCCGTCAGTTTTAAAGCTATCCTCACCAAACTTTGCACTAAGTCTTTTGGTACAAATACGCTGCACATTTGTCGGAACCGGCCGGATCGGATGACTATAGCATATAGCTGCCATAGGAACGATCGGTCAGAAAACTAGTCTTAGTAAGAAAAACTTTTTTGTTTTTAATGAAAACGCCTACCAAAGATTTCTTAGTTTACTATCCTTTTCCATGATTTCACTAAGTTTGGTCGAAATCGGATGACTGTAGCATATAGCTGCCATAGGAACGATCGGTTGAAAAACTAGTTCTAGTTAGAAAACCTTTTTGTTTTTAATGAGAACGTCTTATCTTGGCATCACTTATTTTATATACTTTAAAAAATTACAAAGTTTGATAACGATGACTATAGCAAAGCTCCATAGGAACGAGGGTCGAAAAACTAGTTCTAGTTAGAAAACCTTTTTTTTTTATGAAAACGTCCTTTTTATTGGCATATTCTTATTTTATACTAGCAAATATCCCGGCTTGCTTCGCTGCGCCGCCGTCAGTTAAGCTTTTTTAACTGATAAGAGTTTCAGTTTTTCTTTTCCGACTTGGGGGTGGATTTCACAAATCGGAAAATATTTGACCGTATCTTACATACTTCGGCTAAAAGCAGAGATTAACTCTTATGCCCGTTCCGCGGTTAAAAACAAAGTCTCTCCTGACATTTCCGATCATGGTGGTGAACTTTTCAATTTTAAAGCTTTTTAAAGCAATTTTATAAAGATCGGCCAACAAATAACATATTCCACCAATTCTCCAACCATTCCTCAAAGTTTCATTGCATCCGCTATAATTTTTCAAATTTCGCAGATTGTGCACCATTTTCCGCCCAGTTCTTCTGCTTAAAAACCTTCCGAGCAAGCGTCTAGCCAACCCCCAAAGTTTCACCGAGATTAAGAATTTTGCAAATATTGCGGTCTTTGGACCATTTTCCACCTCCATGTCTACCTACAGGTCCACCTCCATGGCCACCTCTATGGCCACCATCGTAATTTCTTATACTATCCCTACAAACCAAGTTTAAAGCCAATCGTATGAAAATAGGTTTTTGTCTGCTGAACTTCAGAAAATAACATTACAAATTATATCACTTACTATCCTTACAAACCGAATTTCAAGTCAATAGGATGAAAAAAAGATTTTGCATATCGAATTTCCCGGGAAATTTCCTTGCGCGCAGATTTTTCGAAATCGGGAAAATACGTGTACAATTATTTATCATACTTTGCTTACAAACCGAAATTCAAGTCAATCAGACGACAAATAAAATTCTCACCATACAGACTCCCATTCAACCGACGCTTTTCCGGGGAATTTTCCAATTTCCCATCATCGAAAAAATCACATTTCAATTCATTTCGCTTACTATCCTTACAAACAGAATTTTAAATCAATCCGATGAATAATAGATTTTGGCATATCGAATTTCCCGGGTATTTTCCTTGCGGGCAGATTTTTCGAAATCGGGAAAAAACGTGTCCAATTATTTCGTATAGTCATCTAGGATGAAAAAAAATTTTCCCAATACAAAATTTTCCGACGCTTTTTCTGGAATTTTCCGACCCTACGGTCGAATTTTTCAGCATCGGAAAATCACATTTCAATTTATTTCATTTACTATCCTTTCAAACCGAATTTCAAGTCAATCGGATGAAAAATAGATTTTTGCATATCGAATTTCCCGAGAATTTTCCTTGTGGGCGGATTTTCCGAAATTGGAAAAATACGTGACCAATTATTTCGCATACTATGCTTACAAACCGAATTTCAAGTCAATCGGATGAAAAATAAAATTTTCCCTATACAAACTTTTCCGACGCTTTTCCGGCTTTTCCGGGTGGAATTTTCCAATACCCAGCCTTAGTACGCGCTTTCACCACATAAGGAAACTCCTGTCCAAATTTCAGCCCTCTAGCTCTTACCGTTTAGGCTGTGCGACGGTCACCAGTCAGTCAGTCAGTCAGTCAGGTTAAACAGTTTTATATATAAGTTACTTTAACAAATTTCTACTAAGTTTTAAAAAATTCGGGTGACTATAGCATATAGCTGCAGTATGAATGATCTGTCGAAAAAAAATGTTCTAGTGAGAGAAACCATTTTGTTTTAAATGGAATCGCCTTCAAAAAATGTTCCTGTAGGTTTGTTATCTTATGCTTTTCCATGATTTCACGAAGTTTGGGCGAAATCAGACATCTATATAGTATAGATCCCATAGAAAATTAAGGTCCAAAAAATAGTCATAGTTAGAAAAACTTTTTTGTTTTCAATGGAAGCTGCAAGAGTATACAAAACTTCGGCCGAGCCGAAGTTAACTTTCCCCTATTTTTTTGGATGAGTGTGTTTTAAGCGAACAGACATGGATTATTAAGTCACTCCAATATAGCCTCCAATTCGGCATGCTCAATCTTTTATGGTTGTCCTTCGCAGTGACATATTCGGAGCACACAAAAACTATGTTGCGTACACTTCAGCGAAAACACACATTGTCTGATTCGGTTTAATAACTACGAGTGACGGCACCTTTAAAAAATCCTTTAAAACTTTTTTGTACTGAAAAATTGGTCTGTGCAGGTGCAGGTTGGAAAAATGGAGTTTGATACTTTCATGTATATGGGGTCTTATCGACCTGATTTGATTTTAGTCAGAGTGCTTTTTAGCTCTCAAGGTCGGAGAGTAATTATATTTCAATAATCCTCAAGAAATCAACAACAATTGATATGAACATATGGACACAAGCTGGTTATGTTTGATATATGTTTGATTCTTTCTCAAACAATGGTTTCGAAAAATTTTTGTGTTTTGAAGTTACAATGTTGAAGTCGATTTTTAACTAGTTCAAACTTAAATATAACAGCTCTCATAAGAAACATATCCACACAATAAAAAGGACCCAGGCGTCACATGGTATACAGCTAGTCGTTAATAAAATCGACATATTCAAAACTATTATGTTATTGAATACCATTTAGAGATCATGTTGGTTCTTCTGATTGGTCATCAAAGCCCAGCTACGACGCCAGAAGCTGTAAAACAAGGACATAAGTTGGTTTTTATAAAGTTTGTGAGCTCCATGAAGCGATTTAACAAAAACCCTCTTCCTAGAGGACGGCAGCTGCAGTTAAAACCCTTACTACATATTTCGCCATTTAATTGCCACATACTCATCAAAATCACTCGGAGACCACAGAGCTGCGCAAATGGCGGTCATGCGACCCAACTGATTTTACAGCTACCATAAAAACCGCATACTAAAATAAAAATAATATTTTGCTTTAAAGCCAGAAAGCTTGTAATTAAAGTTTTCGTCAATTTGTTTGCACGCTTGCTAAAAATGCCACAAATGTGTTTAATTTTAAGCAAGAATAAGAACAGCAACAATAACATCAACCACAACAAACTGCAATAACAAGACACAAAATTAAAGCCAAGAGGGAGGGGGGTACAAACTTTTGCGGCTTTTATGACAAGAACATGAACCACTTGTAGGCAAAGCCACATAAACCCGGTCGAAGGCGAGGGCACCAACAGAGATACAACGGAGACCCGCGACTGGATACAAAACTTTTGATAGAAGGACCAACTGCTCTGACTTAAAATTTAGTTGTCAAGCTATGTGCATTATATTAACTACTATAACCTTCGTTTAAGCTCAAAACTTACCGCATGTGGCATGACTGTTCTTTTGCATGTGCTCAGCATTTCTTACTTTCTTTAAGAAAACACGATTCTTATGTAACGTCACGTCGCATTTTTATTTCAATTGATTTAGATTTACTTCTATAATTTACTATTGGATAATTGTACAACTCATTTGTAATAACAAACTTATCACCCCCAACAAACAGGAATGGAATGATTATAATCTGCGTTGGAATGAAACGGAATACGGCAACGTTAAGGATCTGCGCATAACGCCCAATAAACTGTGGAAGCCCGATGTTCTTATGTATAATAGGTGAGTTGAAAAAGTTTCCAGTTTATTGTTCCCATTCTGTGTATGGAGTGTGGAACCCTTTACTCAACTAACTTAATAGAAAGGCTGCTCAAGGCCCGCTTATAAACAAAAATCAAATTTGAAAATAATCCATAACTTATATATGCGCTATGGCCAACAAAATCCATTTGGGTATTATTCTATATAAATTTGTATTAATTTTGATTGAACAACAACGGTAAGTTAGGCATTATAGCTAGTAGTTCTTTTTAGTTTGTTTTCAGTTATTTCAAAGTTATACATAAATATATTTTCATATATATATGTATATATAATACATTATGTAGATGGATTGTGCATTTTAGTTGATATATTTATTAACCTTATTAAGACATTTGTTGCGTTTCGTAGCTGAGTTTATGCGTTTTAGTATTTAGCAGTCTGATGTCTTAGACTGCAATTAGATATTTAATATTATTTTTTCAATCAGTGTCATGGAACTTGAAGAGGTTAGGTCAGCTTACGAGCGTTCAAAGGAGGATTTACATGAAGAAATCGTTTGGTATAACCCTGATTTATGAGAGCGGAGAAAAGTTGTCAATGTGTTGATCACATTCAAAAAACTAGCGTTAAAGCTCTCTGCTCTCAGCCTGGAATTACAGCAAACAGAGAAGCTTTTTAAAGTTTTCTTTTCGTTGGTTGTAAATATATATAAATATATTTTCAGTTGTCAGTGGCAACTTTTCTGCTCACACTGCCGACCGCTGCTGTAAAATAAGCTCATTGCAGCTTTGAAGTACAATATTTGCATAGAATCTAAGTCTAGTTCTTTGTTAGTAGTTTCTGTGAGTTTTTGGCCATTTCTAATAATTTTAGCCTTGTAGTGAAATAACACAAATTTAGTTTGGAAATTCGCTTATATATTCTCCATTTTTTCAAGCATTTTCAATGAAGATGTGATATTTTTGAAAATTTTTTCTCTGAAACTCCGTAAAGTGACACTAATCTGAGTTTAGCCGAGTTTGAGTTTCTCAAACTGTGTAGAAGCTACTTTCCAGTTGATTTTCGAAAAAATCATTGAGAATACAAGTATTCAAATAGCTGATTGACAGTCGATAGCGATAGCAATCTATTGATGCTGCCACAAAGCAGAGTTGCCAGAACATAAGGTCCAAAAGTAGCTAAATTTTCAATAAAATTGCTTGAAACAGCTAAAAATCTCAAAACAAACTACTAAAAATAATAGCAAAAAGTATAAGCTTAAAAAAAATCTTTGTTTTTGGACTAAAATCCAACAGAAACTTAACAAAAATACTCTTCAATGAGTTAAGCCGACAAAAATACATAAAATGAGGTCTGCAAACCATTCTAGAGTAGTGTTGCCAGAATATGAGATCAAAAAGTTGATAGATTTGAGCAAAAAAAATTTTTAAAAGTAGCTAAAAATGATTCAAAAGTTGCTAAAAATAGCTAAGTGTTAAAACTGAAGAAATGTTGAGATTTTGAGACTAAAACACAACAATGACTTAAGAAATTACTTTTCAAGGTACTAAGACTAAAAAAACCTTCAAAAGGGACCCAAATCGCTATTAATTTACAATCTTCCATTTTATGTAGTTCGAGCCGAACCCGAATAAAAGTTCAAAAAAAGCTAAAGGGCCAAATAAAAAGCTGATCTCAGTTCTGAGAATTATGTACCGGATTTCAGTGATTTCATCCAAATCAGCATTATTTGTGTATTTCTGGCTAATTCGGCCCTGGTCCGAGTCGGGTTTCGTGTAAAACGTATACACTAACGTTTCTCTAATTTAAAGAGCACAACTTTGTATGAAAAGTAAAAAGAATGTCTTTGGTTTCTAGATCATGTCATCTTTTTTTATGACGAATTTAATCTACTTGGCATTGAGTAATCAGATTAAGCTTAAGTTGATATTCCTGTCACTTTCCGTATAACATTTGTGGAGAGACTGGTTTGCCTTCCCAATTGGCCAAGTTAAAACCAACCAAATGAAATTAACTCGGCGCGCAAATAATTTAACAAACTTGTTTAATTGAGCTCTCGTATGCAAGTGAGTAGCCTGCTCTTTACAAAAGTTTTAATGCGACCAAAGCGTCGCTAGCGACTGCGCTGCTGCGAGTGAGCTTGAGAGAGCGACTGCGCAGCTGCGATATCTAAATATAGAACAGGCGAGGGAGAAATATGTATAACAAGAGAGAGTATCACAGCAAACAAACATAATTTAGTGGCAGATGGCCATTGATTTGATTAACATTAATTATAGGTTGGCAAAGTTGTAGAAAGCGCAATGGTTCTGGCCCGAACAACATTGTTAAGTTTAAACTCCAAATGCAAACCGACTCAGTATTCGGAACATTGCTGATTATAATTAAATTCAAATATTTTGCCAACTCATAGCTGTCCTTTTTTTGAAAGAATATTAAGATTGAAGACACGTTGAAGGTTTTCATTGGAGTATTACTACTGTGTATAGAACCCATCAGGTGGGCTTTTTGGGTACTTGCTCTTCGGTCATGAATTAAGCACAGACAATGCGATCTTTCATGGCGTTCGCTTTTTAGGCATAAATGGTAGTACTGAATTTTATGAGGAGTGAAACTTTACTGAAATCACTCATAAACTGAAGCTATTTCTAATGATTATGCCTTAAATTAACACTCCGAAATTCAAACCTTCGGCTTCTTACTCAGGGATAGTTCTATAGCAAATAATGTTCAGGTTTCAAACCAATTTAATAGGCATAATTTCGCACTTAGTCTGAAAAACATCGAAATTGTTAAAAATAGATAAACATAATTATTAATTTGATAGATTTATAAGTAGCTAATAGCACTTCCAAAACTAATAAGTATTCCCGCTGTCAAAATTACTAGATCTTGCAGCTAAAAGGAAACAAATGTTGTCTTGAATTTTGAAAAATTGTGCTTAAAGCGAGCTTTTTAAGGCTTCAACCCACGTTTTTGAATTCGATTAACTAAACGTTTAATTCTGTGATGGAACAGACTATTTCCTTGAATGTGATTCCTTGTGAACAACTATTGTTGTATTTAAATCATTTTTGAATTTGCAGAGATTCGTGATTCATCACCTGTTTCGTTCGTATATAAAGCTTAGTACTTATACATCTCAACAAAGGAGCTGCCAAAACAAAAATACTAAAAGGGTCAATTTTTTTTTGGCCCACTCTGGCGAGATGCTAGACACCTGCACAAATTATGGTCACACTGCTTTGATTTAAATGATAAAAATTTAATCGAGCAAAGGCAAATGAGCATATTGGCAGTGTGCGATACCTCTTCAAAGAACTAAAATCTGTTATTTCTTGAGTTATTGGAAAATATACTGGAAAATACCAATCTAGTATATTTATGGTCCTTTGTTGAGACCTTTTGTTGGAAGTGTGTACAAAAAAGCGACCGTAAAAGCGCTTTGGTGCCAAAGGTTTTGTGAGTTTTTTTTTATATGGAGTTTTTTGTTTTGGCAGCTTCTTTGTTGAGGGTTATATAGAGAATAGAGACGACAATAAAGAAAACGAATTGAGTCGGGGCTTATCGCCCAGTTACCACATCAGCATTAATTTAAGTCACTGCTGTATTTAGTGCAGAAGAGGGGGGCTCTCTGTCTCTCTCTCTGACACTCACTGATGCCTACTTCCGGAAGTATTCGGTGTAAATTGCCGAGTGTGTGTGGCCCTCAGGGGCTATGGCTGGGGAACACTGCACAAGCACAAGCTCGATGTTCTGTTCTCTCCATTTGGCCGTGTCTGATGTAATACACGTAAAAAGGTACGCACTTTATGTTACATTTTTTACACGAGTTGACAACAGTCTCTTTTTGTGATATTGTCAGCAGGATCGAATGTTCGTGTAAGATTTAATGTATGCAAGTGGCACTAATGCTAAAGAATCCTTAGCTCTTTTATTATCAAAAATAAAAAGTTTTCTGAAGCAATGTCCTTGAACCTAACAGGTTGTCTGTATAACTATTTCAGCTATTCAAATTAAAGATTCATTCCCCACTGTTTCCAGATGCATAAGAATTTTGCTTCGAAAAAGGGCTCTATTCTTGAATTCCTCACTTAGCCCCTAATATCAATGATGGACTGATATATTTGAAAGATATCTGCAAAAATTGAGCAAATTCTCTAATTCTCTTCAAAGTTCCATAACATTTTGCAATCAAACATTTTTAATAGACTTGCTTTAATTTGATTTGAGTTCATTTTGTTGAGTTAAAATAATCCAAATTCTGTTTGCATAATCCTCAACTTACCTCTACATATATATGAGAACCATTATAATACTTAATAATAACAAAACGTAATCCACTCGCTATTGTTTGTGTGTCTATGAAAATAAAAATCAATAGCCAAAACTTCATTATATTCAAATGAAGTTTCCGTTTCCACCCAATTAATCAACTTGTTTGCGTTTCAATGTGTTTATCTGTTTCTTTAACCTTAACCACTTATGATTTGCTTTCCCAGTGAAAAGAAATTGAAATCAACTTGAACATCAATCATTTTGTTTACTTCAATAAGAGTAGTTTACACGCAGTGGTGTTTCTAGTGGGACTGTACATTGTCAGCTTGCCGTTGATGTGGGCCTCACATTGTAATTGGATTCGTAATGCTAACCGAACGTACATAATGCTCCATAAACTACATGAAAACCATAAAAACAATTAAAAGCAAAGCAAAAAAAAAAAAAAAAAGAAAAGAAAAATAAACCTTACTAAATAATTACTCAGACTAAACTCCAAGAACTTAAACTTACGTTTTAACGGTTTAACCAGAATATTATGCAAGTAGTTTGTTCGAAACAAATGTACATTTATTTACAGTCTGTGGTCTGTTCCCCCGTATTTTCATCATTCATTCGATGTTTGCTCTATTTCCGCCAGACAATAACCAACAAGAGAACTTTGTTCAACAATATGCTGGTGTAATATTTCTGGTTAGACGTTCAGTACTTGAATTTATTTGGCCAAACGAAACAAAAAAAAATGTTTTTTGTTATATAAATCTATATATGTATCAAACATCTCGTAGAGTAATCAAGGCAAAATAGATTTTCAAGTATTGTGCATGAGAAATCAAATCCCTCGTACTAAACAAATCAAACCCTTAAAAACGCAAAATAATGAAAAAGACATATAAATAAAACCAAAACTCTCACCACAATTATAAACTAAATGTTACTAGAGACGTTGTCATTGTCTTTGGCAGACATTAAATGGTTTAACTGTCCACCCAGCCATCCACCAAATGTATACATTTTTTTCTATTACTAATCCCTCATCTCACAGCACACACAAAACAACACACAGTTAAATTATAATAAAATTAATAAAACAGAGAAAAAATTTACTTAAAATATTTTTAATTAAGCCATTTGATTTTTTGTTTAGCTAACTCTTAAACTAAACTAGAATTAAAAACTGAATCAATCAACAGATGTCACAAATAACAGTTTGTACATTTGACAACTTTATTCAAGCCCAACCTTAAAATATTGTTAGCAGCTCGGCTGGCCGAGACTGAGATGAATTTTCCGAATTTTTCAGTGCGAAATTGTATGAACATTCTTGGAATTTCCAGTATAACTACATATTTTCAAAAGTTTTCATTCTCAAATGATTTGTTTTACTTTTTTCTGAGCATCAACTTTTCTCCTGTTTAAACTGAATACTACTCAGCCGCAGACAAATTTCCGACTTCCAAACTCAAGAAATCGCTCAAACGAGAAAATTTAATTGAAACTGTGAAAGTTTAAAAGTTTTCAAATACTTTCATACCTTCCTTTTTACTCTTAAAGCTTAGTCCACAAATAATCTGACATATTTTTGTGACATTTTGTTTTTCTTTTGGAAAATTCATTCATAAATCATAATACACGCTTTCAACTTTTTCGCCATACTTTATGTTAGTCCTCTTATTTTGCCTAATTCATCTAACTAACAACTGCAAAATCTACATATTTGTATTTTCATTAGCTCTTATCCAATAACTATTTGTTGATCTATAGAAATTTGTCTGTGTGTGTTTGCGTTGTTGAGTGAGTGAAAGTTTGTGCTAAACATAGAAAGCTTTATGCTTCACATGAATCATACGCCCCATAAGCCAATGCCAAAAAACAATGTTACAAAATGTTTACAAGTTAATTCGTATCTATGTACTGTCTGTTGGCTGTGGAAATGCCCAGAATAATAATTACAATTTCATTTCTCATTTCGTTGGCGGAGAGAAAACCCTTTTTTTTTAGTTTAGCAAATGTGTGTGTGTGCGTGTGTGTTTGTGTGTGTTTGCCAATCACCAAAGTAATCCGTTGTTATCGATGTGTGTGCAATTGTTTCATTCTAGAGCTATGATTCACTGTGTCTATAATAATTTCATGTTTTCAATGTGTTACTCGATGTTACTTACTATTACCCAACCTATATATATATATAGCTATATAACTAATTGCTGTCTATGCTCATTGTTAACTGTCTAAAGTACTCATACAACTGTTATCTAGTGTGTGTGTGTGCGTGTGTGTGTCTGTGTGTTTCTGCTTAAATAATCACCATTTGCCAGTCCGAATGCATCTAATGAAGCATAAACACTGCAACAATTTTGCTGTGGAAGCCCGAGAAACCATAATCAATCGTATCAAAAATCATTTGCCAAACCCATTAAGTCTTTGTCTTAGGTTAACATAACATAACATAAATTTTACTTGTAAGCTCTATATTAAATACTTGTTAGGTCAATTTAGGCATAAGAACATTTGGAATGTACATATATGTATGTAAAATTTACACTTAATAGAGAAATTGAGTAGCTGAAGCACAAAAGTGGCGAATTGAGCGGAATTGTTGCAGAATCGTACAACCTTCAAATTATACTTACGTATATGTAAAGTTAGATTTATTTTGATTGATTAAGATAATAATAATTTTAGCATATTATAGCTAAGCTCTACTGACACATATGTTCATAAGGGTACGTTTTTAAGGGCAAAATTGAAATTTAGTAACGGCGCCCGCTAGAAAGGATCCTTTTGTATTATAGATAATACAATTTCAAACAAAAAAAAAATCGGTTTAATGGGCGCGACGAGGCCATAAAATTTGCTTTAAAAATTAAGTATACGCCCCGAATTCTACATCGAATTTCCAACAATAAGATCTGTCCTACAGGGGTCGAGTTGTCACTTTTGAAATTCTGGCAAGATATTCGATTTTCTTAAGCCAAATTTCCCAATTTTGTCATAAGCTCGACAGTCGACTGCGTTAAGATGGCGACTTTCGTGTTTAGTACGAGATTAAGAGGTCCCGGAGTTAAATTTCTATTTTTACAGTTAGCAAGAAACAGGTAAAGACATAACAATCTTTCATTTCACACAAAATTTTCATAGCCTGTCAACCACTGTTCATGATTTAAGAAAAAGCGGGATTACACTTGGGCTTGGGAAAATGGATATCGAAAGGTGTCTTCAACACAATACATGAGCTGCTTTGACCAGCGACACATGTTAGTCCTCCACGAAGCTCTCCCAATAATTTTTGTCATAATTTTTGGTATTCTTTCCTTCCATTTCTTAAATTGTATGCTCGATTCTCGAATGTACCTCGTGTTAAGAAACATATCTCAAATCAAAGTCGTATGAGTAAGTTTATTCCTCCAACATTTTTAGTACAAATCAATCTTTTTGGTATCGTCCCATATACTTTGCAAACTTTATTTTAAGTCAGAGTAACCTTTTGAAAGTACGAAAACATTTTGTTAGAGATCAACGCAAAGTTGGCTTCGCCAACTACAAAAATATATAAAGTTGAAAAACAACACTGCGTATAAGTAATATCAAAAACTTTGGAGCCCCGTCGCGTCCACTAATATACACCATAAACCAGCGAATAAAATATCGCACCCTAAGTACATTGTACAATGTACGGGTGTGTTCAAAGTATCCGATTTTGTGTTTTTCAAAATTATTCTTTATTCGTATCTTTTGTCCCCTTCAAAGTATCTGGGTTTACACTGTGCCACGGTTTTCCAATCCTCGAAGCACTTCAAAATCATTTTTTTATCTTGTTCAGCTCCTCCTTCGATGCCGTCTTTATCTCGTCGCGTGCGTACGTCGTCCTCTGGGCCTCTTCAGTTAGGGAACAGAAAAAGTCACAGGGGGCCAGTCTGGGATACGGTGGCTGCGGCTCATAGTGTGTTGTTGGCCAAGTCGCGCACAAGCAACGATGTGTGAGCAGGGGGCGCTACGCGTCCACAATCCGGGCGTTTCTGGCGGATTGCTTCGCGCAAATTCGCAACTGCGGTTATTCTTTTGATCGTTCTCCCGGGCAGACTCGTGCCCACGCCCCTGCTCGAAGCTGTCAGCAAACTTAATTCGACGAACTGGCGCGCTTTCGGTCTGGTCGTGCGGCACTGAGATGAGGCTTTGGTTCTCATACCTAACCCACGATTCGTCACCAGTTATGACCCTAATAAAATATCGCACCCTAATGTACATTGTACAATGTACATAGTTTTAAATTATACCATACTGGACAGAAATACGCTCATTATTTTATTGATATTATTAAATCTTCAATTGTGTGCTTAAAATGAAAAGGTCAATAAGCGTCTGCTGTTCTTTCCATTTACATAGCGGTCTTGAATTAACATTAACATGTGTCAGTGGAACAGAGCTACATTTTAGAGAAAATTACACTGGTAACATTTAACATTTTATATCTGTCAGTTGACGCCCTTAAAAATGTATTTAATATAAAACAGTCCAAAAATATTTAAAGAAAAAAAAAATTGGTCAACAATAGCAGCTTTAAGAAACATATGGATGTTCCTTTCAAAGGAAGACTCTTTGGGTGTTTGGCGACAACTTTCGCCAACTCTCCTGTTCCTGTCTCTAACTTGATAAATGTGGGCATTGCACACTGGGCCGGATGGCCAATATTTTGGCATAAAACCGAATATTTTTTGATATTAGCTATATATTCTAAAAGAGGATACTTCAAATATAACAATTCCAAAAATAAAAGCTATCGAAGTGCTAAAGCGGGAAAATTGATCTTATTTTTGCTGTTAGAGGCAATGGCTGCTGGTGAACAAATAATTTGTGTGAAGTATGCAAAATACAGTAAAGTGTATGTACTAAGCAAATAATATTAAGCAATTGTATTATACTATTCAAGTTATTAACATTACTTCGGTTTGTGATACGTCCTTAGTCTGAGAAAACCTTCGAAAACACCTTTTCCAGTGGACTTAAAAGTAACTTTCGCCCACTTTCGCCCAAAATGTAACTATTTTAAAGTGTTCTTGGAAGTGTGCTTTTCAACTTGTTATTAGCACTTTTTGCCCGATTTTGCCCGTTCTCCGTTTTTTAGGCAGGACAATAATCGAAAAAAACGAGAGTTATTTAAAAATCTTTGAACAAATTAGCATGCAAAACGCTAGCTCAGAGACAAACAATAATCTAAAACCAAAAAAGACTAATTAAAAATAAAATAAGCTACATTAAATTACGCATCCGCCACGTGGGACCATATGGCCGGTGAAGTAGGCGTGGTCGGATCGGTTAAAAACTTTTTGCACAGAGTTTCAACTCTGTTGCTGCATTTTTACGACTTTATGCCAAAAATTTGGCCATCCAGCCCACTGTACATTGGTATTACCGATGCAGACGCAGCTCGAAATTTCTGAATCAAAGACAACTGGGTCTTTTGTGAAGAAGGTTGGAAGATCTGCATCATGTCGGGACTTTTTTTTCGCATGGCATCAACAAATTTCTCATGCCAGCTTCCATGCAAGGCAATTTCAAGTGCTTTTCTTGCCGACTTAATATTAAAAACAAACCAAAATTTTAAAGTACACGACAAGTTTCTCTTACATTACTTTATTTTTTGTGGAACGTGTGGGATAGAAACATTTTTCTTCAAGAAGTTAGATGTTGCTCAGTGGAAATAGGCTATTGCCTATAAAAACTACACTCAGATCTAAATCAAGTTTTTGTTGGTACGAGAGTGTTTAGGCCACGTACAAAATTCTAAAGCTTAGGAGCGATCCTTTCATTTCTTTCTTTCGTGGGATATATATTAAGTGTATTAGCTAAAGTAAGTGCAGTAGAAAGACAACTCAGTGCAAAATTACAGCTCGATAGCTTTAGAACTGAGAGACTAGTTTGCGTAGAACCAAGCTGACGGAAAGACAGACAGACGGACAAAGGTCAACCGACTCAGCTCATCCTGATCAAGAATATTTCTATCCGTAGCAAACTTTTGGGCAAAATTATAATACCCTTTGCATGGGTATAAAAAGACGGGAATTAATTAGTCTTTCGATTAAAGATCAAACGGTCTT
This sequence comes from Lordiphosa collinella, assembly GCA_018904265.1. Taxonomy (NCBI): domain Eukaryota; kingdom Metazoa; phylum Arthropoda; class Insecta; order Diptera; family Drosophilidae; genus Lordiphosa; species Lordiphosa collinella. Next base: position 599,902 of record JAEIFV010000070.1, on the reverse strand, counting down.
AGAAGTCTTGGGATTATAGCAAAAGCCTTAAAATATCGTTCGCCAACCTTTCCGAATCTCAGCAATCTCACGCTATGGTAAAAGTTGAAGCAGTTACAGTCCAGGTCCTCACAAAAAACTCCTCTATCAAACACACAGCAAATTCTGTCTGAAAAGATTATGAAAACAAAGCAGTGTGTCCTTAGGTTAGGTTGAGATGGTAGAAGCGGTGATGCTTCTTCACTTAGACCAAAAAAATGTCCATTGTGATACCCCTAGTGTTAACTTTTAGACTATAAAGCGAGGGTCATCCCTTCTGAACCACGTTGAAAGCAGCATAAATTTGAGTAGTATAGCAATCTCTATTTCAGAGACTGCTGAAATGTCAGGTAGGTGTGTGTCCTTAAACAATTAAGATATATTCTTCCTCTGTAATTAGTATAAAATGGTACCCAAATTTGGTGGAGAAAACATGTTCTTTATCAATTGGAAATTTTTTTCTTAAGCAAATATTTAGAGTTCAATGCTAACTTTGTGTGTGTACAAATGTGTACAAATCTAAGCATTAATTTAATGTTCAAATGAAATTGATTTTTAAGTAAATATTTTATATTCGTTGAACAAAATTTAAATATTTATTAAAGTTTAAGTTATTCACTCTAAAAATAGAGTAAAATATTTTCAAGATGGCTAATTGGATTTGGTTGATTTGGCAGCCTTCGGTTGGCTTAGCAAACAATTATTTAAATGCAAATTTCATTATTAAAACAAATAAAACATTTGATTCATTTGACGCAAATCATCCAGAAAAATGGCCTTATTGACATTTCCAAAATGTATCGAAGTTATTAAAATTGCTTGGGTAGTGAGTTTAGCTAATTTTCTTTGTTAATCACGAAAGACTTAATACCAACTAAAGCATATTTCCGTGACACCGAGAATTGGATTTGTGACAACAAACATCTACCAGCTGATAGTGATAGAACCAGTTGGAAATTCTTTGTATACGAATTGTGCATACTCAATTTAAGTAAAGCAATGAATGTCATTTTTTTCTGAGTCTACATCGGAGGCAGGAAAAAAATACATTTACATTTTCGCATTGGTGTGAGTGAGAGCAGCACAAAAATTGCTCTCAATTTCAGTAGCAACGACTGCGTCGCGGCGTAGGAAAGCAAGCAACGCAGCGGCGCTTGTACATCTTATACTATGTGTGTTTGAGCAGCGCTGCTTTCAGACTTTTCCTATACACGCGAGATAGCAATCTGCCTGTCCCTGGTCTACATGCATTTTTTCTCATGTCCGTCAGAATCGAATTTTGTAAACGTCAAAATAAAATTGATTGAAGAATTTTCAAAGAGCAAACATCTTTGAATATTTTTAAGCTAGTTAAAGAGTATCTGCTACATTTTTTTAGCTTTTTTAGTTTATTTAAGCTTAGCTTATGCTTAAGTTTATTGATCTTAGGTTAGTTCATATTATAAGACCACCTTAAAAGGCAAGCATCAGATTCTTTTGATCCAGATAGTTCTTAGTAAATATTGTCATGGCTATGATGCTGTACAGAGTTAAGTGACCTTTATATATACATTTATATCTATATTTAAAGAAGGCAAATCAGTGTGGTGTGGGCGGATGGCTCAGCGGCTAGTGTGCGCGACCGCTGTGCAAGAGGTCGTGGGTTCGATCCCGCCTCGGAACATCTAATGAAAATGTTTTTTCTTTGAATAAACTTTACACCCGGTCACCCCTCTCTGCTGTTGGCGCCAGCTTTGTAGTAATTAGCCATGAAAAGCTTCTCAAACTGTCGTTTGGATTCGGCGTTAAGCTGTAGGTCCCTTTCTCTTGTTCGAAAATTAGAAGCGCACAAGCCAAGAGATTGAGAGAGGCTCGGCTTTGGCCCTTTGGGGCTGTGTCAAGCCATTTTACAAATCAGTTCATTACCATTAAAAGCGCCATTATTGAAAATAGTCCAACAATTTTGTATTTATTTGTAATTTGATAAAAAGTAATTAATTTTCTAACATTTTGTTCAAAAGGCGGATATCTGAAAATCCATAGAGTACTGAAAAGCAATTCCAAATAAGCAAATGTTGATGTAATCAAACTAAATAAATTTATATGAAAATATAATCTGAACTTAAAAATAGAAATGATTCGGGACAGGGTCAATTGATTAGATCAATTTCGACATGGTAATTGCCCGAAGTATGCTAAAAAAAGGTACCAGATTTTTATACAACATAAAGAATTAATATAGTGAAATCTTATGAAAACTCTGTGAAAAATTATATTTGCTCTTTACAAATTAAATAACACAAATTTAACATTTTATATTCTTTAAAAATAATAATCCTAAGCCCCGCAGCAAAAGCATAATTTTATGTATACAAAAAATTACCCCAAAAAAAAATACGTAACTATGTCAGTTCACTATTTTTATCCACCACCAGAAGACTTAAACTCTGCCGTTAAGCCATAACTTAAATGTCAAAATCTGTGAACATTCCCCAACGGACCGTTCCAGGTGCTGGCTAAAACCTACTTAAATGCCGCAAGTCCCCAAGTCTCGGCCATAAACTCTCTGTGCCATCTAATGAAGACAAACTGTGGGGATTTTTTTAGATTCAACAGAAAAATGTTATAAGCCAAAATGCACCTGGTCGAGTGTCAAGTTTTTGCTTTAATTGCAAGTTATGTTTGGACTGCAGTCAGCCTTATTTAACTTAATATATAACATGTGGCAGCTTATTTGGTTGGCATAGCAAGGAATTAACATTTCACTTTGAAACAAATGAATGAAAGCGAAACAACACGTACCGTACTATTTGCATTTAATTTCCATGGCACGCAGCATCCGGTGTTGATTTCGTAGCCAAAACTGCCCACAAAACACTCATTGGCCCACGCAGATTCCTGCTGCGGCTGCTGCTAGGCATCAAATAAAAATCTTATTGATTAGCTATGCGTAGTCCGGGATATAGTCAGGGGAAATCAGTATATGGAAAAGATAAGAATGGCGATGGGAATGGGGAATGTGGCAGAAACCTGTTCGCTCTCTCTCTCACTAACCTTTTGGCTGTCAACTTTATTTGCTAATGAACTTGTACAGAGTTTATAGTCGTGCTTTAACAGGAATAATTGATGGCTACTTGTTAGTCTGGAAAACGATTTCTACTTAAAATCGACAATATTAAATGCAATATCAGTTTGCTAGCTAGGCACACCCACCCACCTGCACACAACACACAAAAGCAAACATAAAAATAAACACAAAAACAGACACAAAAACAAAAACAAGAACAAACTAAAAAGCAAACAAGAAAGCAAAGACAAAAACATAGACTAAAACGAACACAAAAACAAATACACAGAAAAAAACTAACACAATAGCAAAGACAAAAACAAAGACATAGACAAAAACAAAGACAAGGACAAAGACAAAGACTAAACAAACACAAAAACAAAGACAAAACCAGTCACAATAACAAAGGCAATGACAAAAACTAAAACATAGACAAAAACAAAGACAAAGACAAAAACAAACACAAGAACAAAAATAAGGACAAAACAAAGACAACAACAAAGACAAAGTGAAAAACAAACACAAGACAAACATAAAAACGAACACAAAAATAAAGACAAAAACAAAATCAAAGGCAAAAACAAACACAAAAACAAACAAACACACAGAATACTGAGTATTCCCAGCAAACCAGCATGCGAGCATTTTGCGAGACTATCTCAGAAAGCTCACAAACGAGCTCGCATGTAAGCAAGGAATGAGAGTTCATTTTTATTATCGCAGAGCACTCGCAAGCGATCTCATAAGCGAGCCAGCATGTGAGCATTTTGCGTAATTACGAAAAAATAACGAGTTTGGGACCAAAGCGCATTGTAAAAATATTGAAAAAATATAGACAATATTAAAAAACTCAAAAATAAAAAAAAAAACAAGAAAAATAGGTTTTAATTTAATGCCTTGAGTTTAATTCGAACCCATGACCTCGCCGTCGCAAGGCAAATGTCTTGCCATTCGACCACCCGGGCGTGTTGATTTCATTCTTCACTGTCATTTCGCCAGCGTCACGCGCGACCCGATAGTATCGGTGAGCGTTAAGATGTCAGTCATTCGTGTAGAGTGCCGCGGTCCTGAGATCGAGTCCCAGACAAGATGAGTCGGCGGGCCGGGTGGGGCGGAGACACTACGGGCTCACAAATAATTTTTTTTTTTATTTTAAATAAAAAACAAATATTTTAAATGACTCGCAAGTACTATCAAAAAAGTCTCGCAAAAGATACCGCTTAAAGCTACGCTAACCGTATTGCTTGCGACTATCGTAAATGATACTTTCACTGCCACAAACTGAACGACACATGAATCATTTTACTATCATTTCCCGACCCGTATGCGAGAGTTTTGCCGGGTTAACTCACGCAATTCACTCGCTTGGGATATCGTTTGCGAGCGTTTGGTTTGCTGGTTTTGAATCTTATCATCGAGTACTTAGACCCGAATACTTAGAGTCGAGCGGGCAAACAAACGAAACGGTTTCTGAATCGTTTCGTTCTTGCCAGAGCGAAATACTAACAAAACCCGAGAAAAGTAACTGTAACCAAAAAGAGTTCTGTTCTGTTTGCGTTCGCGAGAGCAACTAAACGTAAGCGAATGCTCTCATCTTGATTTGCGGACAAAGGGAATCGGAACGATTGCACGAGCGCGAATAGTTCGGAAACGTTTGCTGCTCAATTGTATTTGTTTTGTATTGTGGTTTTTTCTGTTGCTTACTTCTTTGTTTCTCTCAGCTTTGTTGTTGTTGTTGTTCCGAACGTTCCAAGGCAGTGCGCTGTTGGGAGACAATATTCAAATCGTTTCGTTTGCGCTCTCGGCAATATAGTTAGTGGTTTCGTTTTCCTGACTAGAGTAACAGTAACAAAACATATGAATCGTTTCTTAGCTTTCGCGAACGGTTCGTTAAACGTTTCGTTTGTTTGCCCGCTCTGCTTAGAATCGAGTACTTAGTATCAAATTCTCAGACTCGAATACTTAAAATCGAATACTGAGTATCGAGTGCTTGATATTGAGTAATAAGTATCGAGTATTTAGAATCGAATACTTTGAATCGAGTACTGAGTATCAAATACTCAGTATCGAGTACTTAATATCGAGTACTTAGTATCGAATATTTAGAATCGAGTACTGAGTATCGAGAACTTAATACTGAGTTTCAAATACTGAGTATCGAGTACTTAATATCGAGAACTTAGTATCGTTACTGAGTATCGAGTTTTAAATATGGAGTATAAAGTAACGCACAACCGCAAGAGTGTGAAAGGCGGAGCATATCGTATACAACATGTTTCACATCAAGGCCCCGTGAGTGTAAGCCACACTGATACCTTTTTTTTTCTTATTTTTGCCAAATTTTTCTGTGTCAGCTATCTGGCAGACTGTTTAGACTGAGTGGAGTACTTGGGAGTTAGGACAGATTTCGTTGAACAACAGACAACTGGCACCGCTTCTGACAGGTGTTCACACATGTAAGAAAGTAAATGACACCTAAAAATTTGGCAGCCTGCCAGACCCACTTTTTCAATGGTGCTATATATAGTTGTCAAATTTTGATCAAACTTGGTGGAATTGTGAAATAGCAAAGAAAACTAATAAGTACAAAGTTTGGAGGCATTTCTGCTGAAAACAAAAAAGGTTTTCTTGCTAAGTCACTTTTATCAGCAGCAAGTCCGTCACCAAACTAAACCATTCCACGGTGGCCCAAGTGTTATCCAGTGAAAATAAATGTTGGGAACAACTCAATGCCAAACTTTTCTTTCGTTTAATTTATTAATTCCTGTTTCTTTCTTTCTTTCTTTTTCGACTTGGCTTTATCTTTGAACGTGAGTAAGTAAGGGCGGGAATTGGGGTAGACTAATTTGTATGCGTCGCGCGGACTGCTAATGTGCGGCCCATCATTTAGATCAATAGAAAAAAGGCAACGAGGCACATAGATACAACGACAGTTACACAGATACACATGCCTATATACTTACAACAAATTGGCCTTGCCTCATTAAGAAATGCGAATCAATCGGCATTTCTTTATTCCTTATTTTGAATGCCAAATTGTTTAATTGAGATGAAACTGAAAAAAAAGTAAACGAAATGCAAAGCTTTCACTTTAATTGCAACATTATCTGATATATAGAAGTTGTTACTAAGCCGCATTTGAAGGTTCGAGCCCAAAATTAAATTGACAGCGGTAGCGGCTTATCCAGCGAACCGACCAACATCAATTTTAATAAGGCCTGGCAGTGATTTTATTTATTTGATTCGCCAAACGCTCAAGGCCAGCCTAAAAAGGGCCAGCCCCACAATGTTTTACTTTGAAAAATTAAAATGTTGCGCACAAATTTCCAAAGGGGAAGGCAAAAACAAAAATGTGTTTAACGAAAGGAGGTGAGATAAGTTGAAAAAAGTGAAATAAGTATGATGAGGGTATCATACATTGAATATTTGGGAATTTTAAATTTGAATGCCACAAATCGACAAAGCAAATATCCCCTAAAATATTAACAACTGAATTGCTAAAGCTTTCTTCATTTTTATCGTATACTCAACCCAGATACACCATTATTCTAACCTTAAGTCCATAAGCCCAACTTTTCACTTAACTGTGTCTTAAATTATCATTGATTTAACTACTTATTATCCGTTTGCCCTTAACCATAATCTCACAAGCTCAAATGCACAACTACATCTGCGTTCCATTGGGATTTTGGGTCGATGTACTTGTCTGCCGCTAATTATTGTCCAAATTCCAACTAAAATTCCAATAGTGCACCATAAGCTCCCCACCGTGTAACCAGATGCCCCACGCTCTAACTCTAATGCTCATTCTTGTGGTCATTAGGGAGCCCTAATTAAATGCACAATACAGCACGGAACTCTGCAACAAACGACAAATAAATTTGTCAAAATAAAATCCATATTATTGCAATTTATTGCAAAATTTGAGAACCACTCAGGTCTGACTTTGATTTCCAAACAAACAATTGTGCTCTCTGGTTTGGATTCATTTGCATATACTCGTATGCCACAATATATTAGCTAGTTCCATGCAGACATTTCGAACTTATTGTGTTGTGTTTTATTTGGCTGTTTATTTGCATTTGTGGAAGTGCTGACAAGAGAATATTTTCTTAAGGTCGTCAAATGTTGGTTTTTGCTTAGGTCGTTGACTTGAGATATTTGAATACAGAATGGTGCTTAAAGTAAACTACAGTACAAATTGGCTAACTAACATTGGAAACAACTGCTATTGAAACTAACATTGACACAATAATTCTGAATGTTCTTCAATTAGCTAATCTTAGTTAGTTAACTTAAATCGTTTGTAGTTGTTAAGTTAAGTTTTAACCATTCGGCCAGAAAATATTTATATACAGTCTCCAAGAAGAAAAGTATAAGAAAAGCTGGCTGTGACAATTTTTTTTATTAGCATCGACCAGTGGCACACTTTTATGATTGCAACAAACTCAGCGGAATGAATTGGTAGTGCTTTGAGACACATTGAATGTGAAATTACTGATACTTAAACGACTGAGTGCGAATGAATGAATGTGCAAAGCGAAATAATTGACAGAGTAAAAAAACAGCGTACTTAGATCAATGAGTTTTAGCATAGGCAACTTTGAAGAACTTTGAAGAGCGAGAAAAGATTTTGTAGTGGAACGTCATTAAATGATTCATTTCTTACCACTAAGCTCGCAAATATAATCAAAAATTTAAATATAAGTGATTTAAATTTTTCAGTGTCAATTGTCAATACAGTGTCAATTGACGCTTTATACTAAATGCATATTGTAAGTTTGACACTCACATTCACATTCATTGAAATGAAATGGAAATGTAATGTACTCAAGTTGAGCATTAAATCATCATATGCTGATCTGAGCAATCATTTACCAATCTAGTAGAAGGAAGCTATCCTCACCAAACTTTGCATGAAGTCTTTTGGTACAAATACGCTGCACATTTGTCGGAACCGGCCGGATCGGATAACTTAAGCATATAGCTGGCATAGGAACGATCAGTCAAGAAACAAGTTTTAGTAAGAAAAACCTTTTTGTTTTTAATTGAAACGCCTCCAAACTTCGTATTTTTTTAGTTTACTATGCTTTTTCATGATACCACCAAATTTGGTCAAAATCGGACATCTATATAGAAAATATATCGCCAGTAAAATAGTCTTAGTTAGAAAAACCTTTTTGTTTTCAATGGAAATGTCCTCAAAATTGGTATGCATTTGTTTTATATGCTCCCACACGATTCTACAAAGTTTGGTCAAAATCAGATAATTTTTTTGCTTTAACTGGGATCGCCTTCACATTTCTTAACTAACAGTTTGTTATGCCTTTTCATGATTGCACTAAGTTTGGTCGAAATCGGACATCTATATAGTATAGCAACAAACTGCAAGGGTATACAAAACTTCTGCCGAGCCGAAATCTACTTACCCTATTTATTAAGTATCAATTTGATACTACCAATCATCATTTTGATATTTCATTCGTCAAAATTTTGGTATCATTTTGATTCTAGGTTTTCTTAATTTTATATTTTTTCATATCAAGCTTAAATTACAAATTAAGTTCTCTGCAAAACGGGAATTTAAATTAAAACATAAATATTTACAAACTAAACTGATTACAAACTCTAGATATCGGATTTTAGGTAAAATCATATTTTTAATGGGTGGTCACAAAAAATATTTGATTGGATACAAATTTGTTTCACGAAAAGTAGATTATTTCAAATCCCCATTGATTTTGCATATTTGACATATTTACATATCTTCGACCTAAAGGCATATTCAAGAATATTTCGACCTATTTTGACCTATTTTGGAATATGTCATATGCTTTTACAAGTTCCGAGAGTCAATATATGCTCCCAAGTAGGCGTCTGCAATATAACTTTGCTAATTAAATGTATAAACATCGTCGGTCATTTTTGTGGCTTTCATAAAGCAGAAAGTAAAGATGTTGAAAACAAATAAAAAATGAAGCCACTGATAAAGCCGGGAAGTTTATAGCCAATCTTATAGTTTTAAGTCTCAATGATTTAACTCCCACAAGACCATATCTAGTTGCTAGTAAGGAGTGTGGCCTTCACTTTGACAGCGTTTATTAAATTAATTTAATCAGCATTTGAAAATGGCTGTAATCGTCGCTTTTTGGCAGAATCTTTTTTTTGGTGCACTCATTGCTATGTTTGTGGTTCTTCTTACTTACAATTCCGTACGATTCGATTCGTTCTCTCATAATTTCGCGCGAAATGAGGCGTTAACAACACTTTACTCACTACGTATTGGTAACAGAACGTAGTGGCGTAATCTTTTTTGTGTAGAGTGGAAACTGTTTACGGAATCGCGACACGGAAAATTTACGCAGCATATGGTTTTATATGCACTTTTTCTTTTCGCGGCCATTTCGCGCCAAGTGGACACCGCCCTTATCCGATACCATGGAAAAACTTATAATTATATATTGTAAATTAAATTATAATTAATTTTACCAGCCACACATATGTGCCATAAACTTACACACAAATCAAAAAATCTCATATATGAAAAAATATGTTGACATATTTTGACCTAAATTGACCTAATTTGACCTATTTTGACCTATTTTTGACCTATTTTGACCTATTTTAGCATATGCTTTTACCTAAAAAAAAGCATATTTTGGATATGATCATCTTAAAAAATTGCCAATATTTATATTAGTCAGACGCCAAAATTTCACATTTTTTGGACCACAAACAAAAAAAAACCTAAAATCCGATGTCTACTGATTACTATTATTTTACATTCTTACAAAATATACTTTGTGAACATGGAAAACATTGTTCCCACACATAACAACACGGATGTTATTCAAACAGAAGTCACTGTAAGGATGTGCCTTATGCGAAGTTAATTCACATAACAGTCCGCCCTTCTGATTTGGTGCTGCTCCAACTATAATGGCATGATTGTGCAATTTGACTCCATTTCGAGAACTTTCTTTTGAACGATATTGATTCGATCATCTTTAATAGCGCAGAATCAGCGTGGAGTACATCTTCTCTTACGGAGGAGTAGGATGTTTTGAAGAACAAAAAGTCGGCCGCCGAGTTCTGGAATCAGACAAAGGAGACTTCAATCGAATTGGCCGAAAAATTAAGTGAAAGGTCGCGTATTTGGCGCTAGTGTAAGCAGCTCCACGACAAGCATTTTTTAATAAAGCGCAAGTACAAGTCGGAGTTGGCAAAGGAGTGAGCGCACAAATACCAAACTGTTGGCAAACCGCTTGGATACGCAGTGTTATAAACAGCTTCGAAAATGGCTGAATATGTTTTCCTGAATTTTGAAAATAGTTTAATAGGATTTTGTAATATTTATCTAACACAAGCTTTGGAGTTGCTTTCGACAGTGGCTTTTTACAAAATCAGAGTCCTCATACATTCCAAACCTTGAAATCGTTTGTGCGACAGTTATAGATTCTAGGGGAATTTCTAGCACAGCTGTCTTTCAGCAATGGCTGTAGTTGGCACCATGTATATTAACAGGTCCAGTATTTTCTTTTTTGTCTACTTATTAAAAATTCAGTCTTTACTTTTTTTGGCAGAAGCAGTTTTTGTTTACAAATATTTTTCAGTGTGACCAAATGCGCGCATACATAAAAATACCTTAAAAACCATACCAAAAAAAATCATGTACATGTTTTTCAAATCATAGAGGATGAAGTAGATTGTTACAAAATGCATCTAGATGCTTAGCCATGAACATGAGCAAAGCAAATGCAGCAAATACATCTACATTTTTAAAAAATAGGAACCTGAGAAAACGGCCCTAAGAAGTTATATTTGTTATTTATAAATGAGTCCAAGGAACGATGTACTACATATGTTTAGCTGCTCACCTTATAAATATATAGCCTGTGCTCCATTTTGAAGCACATTAATTTTGGGCCGTTTTCTCATGTTCCTGTTTTTGGTGGATTTGGTGAATTTGCACTGCTCACTTCAAGCGTGAGCTATGCAATTGCGTAAAATCAACCTAGATTTGCAAAAACTGGAACATGAGAAAAGGGCCCTTAGTCGTCAATAGGGCGTCTGGGGGATTGTTTTACAATCGTCAAGCGCCTACTGAGCTGCCAGGTTGGTAGGCTACATTTCTCATACGAGCATGACGTTTCGAAATTTTGAACTATCATAAAAATGTGTCTGTTTCAAACTAATACTTTTGGGTGTTAAATGAATATTCTAAGTATCAAATTAATACCCAAAATATCACTTTGATACTTTTTAGGATTATATTGATACCAACAAAACGATACTGGATTGGGTTTCAATTTGAGACAGCTGCATCAAATTGATATTGATACCAATTTTTTTGGGTGTAGCACTCAATTCCGTCGGACCAACTGATAAAGCTTAATTATTTCTCTTCTCTTTTAAAATGGGGAAATGGCAATTTGCCATTTCTTGATCTTTCTGTCAAGTTTGATGAAAATAATTTGTTTTAGACAACTACAACTTCCATAAGAAAGATCGGTGAAAAAATTCATTCAAAAGTTTATGTATTAGTTTTAGCCATTTCAAAGAGCAAATTTAAAAATGCCATATAAAATGTCTTAAGAACTCTAATTTTCCAGATATTTGTAGTTGCAAAGTGTTAACTATTTTGAGGAACTATTATTACTAGAGATCACCCAATATACGATATTCGACAATTGAAGACTATTTTTACGATATTCAAGTTAATTCTTGGAAAATATCAAACGAATCTGTTGATTTCTTTCGCTTAAAATGGTACTAAACTTTGTTTGCCTTAGCTAATTTATATAAATTGTATATGTTAATTAATAAGTGTTAAATTTATATCCTTTTAAGTTAGTTTATACATTAATCTAAAGTTCATCATAGTTTGGATTAAGGCATATTCCGCAATTCATACTTCAAAATATTCATACAAATATTTTCAAACCTAGACTTAAATATTTGTTTTGTTGCTAACAAACTATGCATAGTTTATAAGTTAATGTTTCCAACACCAAAACAATACCTAAACACTGACCAACCTTACACTACTTAGAGTAACCCCTTTTTAATGAAATATTCCCCCTATATAGTTTATTTCCCAACTGAACTATCTCCTCTTCTTTAGACGAAATACCAAACAAAACAAAATTCCAAATTAAAAACAAAAAACATTTTAACCAGCAAATACAAAACAAAAAATTCCAAAAGCAAGGAACAAAATCAAAAGCGCAAGCCAAACATAACAAAACAAAGAGTTGATCAAAAAAAAAAAAAAAAAAACATGAAAAAACCAAATAACCAAAATAGAATATACCCAAAATAACAAGAATAATTGTACAATAATTTAGCGCGGATGAGGGATTCGATGGCACGTATCACACCAACATTGTGGTCAAACATAACGGCAGTTGTCTGTACGTGCCCCCTGGTATCTTCAAGAGCACATGCAAGATAGACATCACGTGGTTCCCATTTGATGACCAACATTGCGAAATGAAATTCGGTAGTTGGACTTACGATGGAAATCAGGTAAAGTGTTTGAGTACACAACAAACAAAAAAAAAATAAAAACCAAAGTATCGAACAGTACAGCAAGGCTAGGCAATACGCACACAAATCACCAATCACGCTTTTTGCTCACCAAAAGATAAATAAAACACACAAAAACAGAGCCTAAATCAGTTAGAAAGGGAGTGGACTTTTTTTTAGTAGGTTTTACTTTAGGCCAGCATTCGACAGTTGAGACTTTCATATTTGCTTTCCTTACTCCTCTCTCTCTATGCTCCAACCTAAAATCTATCTTCTAGTTTATTTTTTGTATAACTTTCCTCCCTGTCGAACAATTCTTTGCGTTTTTGCGAATTACAAAACCAAAAGAAAACAAAACGCAGGCTTCAACCAAAAAAAAAAAAAAAACAAAAAAACGACATGTGTAGACTAAAATTTTCAATCTAGAATTGAATATTTTAAGTGTACACATCACAAGCTCAAGTCTTCGTAGGTTTGTCTTCCAAATAACGGAATCATGTGTGGAAAAAAGCATTTTCTGGCAATTTCTACTATTTTGCATGTTAGCAGGTTCAAATAACCACGCCCAAAACGAGAGAACCACCAATTATTCTCAGACAAATTTTGGACGAAGTAAAGACTCTTAATGAAAGTCAAACAAACAAAAAAGATTTTTAAATACCCACGAATTTTGCACTGAACAAGATTTTAAAAAGCTCTCTCTTTATCTGCTCCTCTCTGACTTTTAAACACCTCAAACACATTTGCTAATTGTACATAAATGTTGTTTCAATGTGGCTTTTTTGTAAACTCAAAACTCAAACAAAAACTAAAAATCTTAAATGTTCTTTTTCTCCAAAACAAACATAAAAAACTCAAAACTCAAAACTCAATGCCCAACCACAAAAATCAAAAATATATACGATTAAAAATGCAATTTTTATACAAAAATATGGTAAAATTGAAAACAAAAAAAAATCAGTTGGATTTGGTTTTGAATTCCGAAGATGGAGGGGATCTTTCCGATTTCATAACAAATGGCGAGTGGTACTTGCTTGGTTAGTAAAAAAATAAAAAAAAAATACATCATTTACCCTATTACACTATGCAACAAAATCGAAAGACCAAAATGTAAGTAAAATGGTTGTCTCTATTCCATTGTAATGGTTGGGGTTACCTTGATGACGTTTATTAATTACAAATTTTATATTTTTTGTTTACCTTTTTTTAGCATTTGTCTAACACCATCTCATTCGAGGTTTCCCTAAAATTAAATGGGAATAGTCTTAGGTAGGTTTCGTTAAATAGGCTGCTCGGCAGAGGCCTTTTGTCTCATTGTGATCCCTAATAAGAGGGAAATAGTTTGGAAAAGGGAAGAAGGGTGTGTGAGTATTGACGGTCAGGTTCTACGCAATCTCTCTGATAATTTTTTTTGTGGAATCGACGAAAAGAGCCAGCTCTTCTAGGGGCACATTTGCCAGTCTGCCCAGGTCTTCGAAGAATGGTTTACCCAGGTGCTGGATGTGGTTCCTAAGAAGTGCAGGGCATTTCTATTTCCGCCACATTCCCTCAACTACGACAGAATTCATCCTGATGGCCATATGGCCGATGGTGCAGGGCCCCGTTGACTCAGGAAGTTCTGCCGTGTATTATCGTTTGTAGCGCTGAGACGTTCGTGATGGGTTGCTGTTGGATTTGTTTCAGTTATCAATTTAGCCGCCTGACAAACAGCATTAGTCTCTGCTTGGAAAGCGCTACACCAGTTCGGTAGACGGAATGAGAGCTGTGTTCTTCGGAGAAGATGCCTGCTCCTGTACACTCTTCAGTCTTCGAACCGTCTGTGCAGATGTAAAGCTCGTTCTCGCTGATGGTAATGTCTTGCATCCTTTTCTATCTCTCTCTCTCTGGGCACCAAGTTTCAAAATTGTCTTTCCATTTCTGAACTGGAATGCAGTAGTCGCTTCCCTTTGCATTTGCACTTATTCTATTTCCTGTCGGATACTGCTGCCTGAAGTAGATGCTTTGAGAAGTTTCAGCTCGCGAGTCTTACTGCGCTTCTCGCTGCTTCATACTTCAGGAAAGTGTCCAGGTTCAGAATTAAGTCCAAGACCGCCTGGCGGGTAGATTGCAGGGATCCCGTAATACCCAGGCAAGCTGTTCTTTGAACCTTAAGCTGTATTTTCACTTGTCGAGATCTCATATGAAATGGGTGAAAAACACCTCAGTTTACTGTGGGTTGGCTGTCAAAAAACTCATTTGAGAAACATTTATATAAACATTGCCTACCCAGTCGGACTTGACTGCATGCCAGAAGCACATCCCGTATACAACTTTTTCCACTAAGTTGTATTTGCAAAAACCTGCAATCTTTCTTTCGCTTTTGTATAGCGGCGAATCGCAGCAGGAACTGTTAAACTTCGTAAAAACGCTCGGATCTATCTGACCTATGCTACATGCGTGCTATTAGAAGGGTCGTTTGCATGCTATGCAGATTTTATGCCTTCCAACATACGGCAAAAAGAACATGTTTGCAAGAAAGGAACGGTCGTCAATCGTTCGGGTCTCATTTGCCATATTGGTTTTCAATAGCACGGGTGCTGCATGCGTGCCATTAGAAGGGACGTCTGCATGTTGTGCAGACTTCTTCGCTTCTAACCTACTTCCAAAAGGAACGTGCATCAGTTTTCATACAGATTATTTGCCTTCTATCATACTGCAAAAGTTGGTTGTGCATTCTTCCTAGTAAAATGAAGTGTGCCCGAAGAAATTCTTTTGGGACCCACGTTCCAACAAATCCGACTGGGTACTACCCATGCAGCTTTTCAATGCTTTTCATATATTTTTGTGTTTCTCAGATTGACTATTACACTTGTCTAATATCTCAAATAGGAAACTTTTATGAGATATCATAGAAAGCCCGAAGATTACTTATTTTGCATTCAAAGATGGGCAGATGGCTATGAAGTAAGCAACCTTATCGCAGAGACTGCACAGCTCACCACACTCGCGTTCAGGTGTATAATATGGTTTGTAGTTCAGGGACAGTACCTCAGTTCTATTTTTGAAAATATAAGAGATGGTTAAGGTATCGAATTATTCCTTGAAATACGTATCGTCTCCAAGCTCATAGGTCATAGAGTCTTGTAGGTGTTCCGAGTTTTGCGTCGTACTTCTCATGTTTTTTGATGCGAATAGCACACAGCAGTTTCGACTGACAATCCTTCCAAGTGGAGCGATTCAAAATGACCAAAACTTATATTACGAATACAATACTAGACGAATATACTGTCTACTGTAGAGTAAACTTTTTTGAACCCACACTGGTTTTCGCTAAGTACTTTTTGTTCTTCAAGGAACAAGAGTTTAGGCGCGTTAGGATCACTGAAGTGAATGTTTTACATCGTTATCCCTTTTTAAAAATGGGATAAATAATGTTTCTTTGAAAACTAAAGCTAAATTCATATATTTTTCCACAATATGAAAATTTGTTTAGTGTAAACTCCGAATCTGAAACCCTGAGCTCAAGGTGCATCAATGAGATGAGGTGCTCTATTCGGACTCTTCATGCAAAAGGTTAATGGGATGAAATCAAACCTTTGAAAGCTATCTGACCTTTTCTCTGTTGGCAATGGCAACTACTCTGCTTTCGGTGCCGACTACTGCTTTAGAACAGAAAAGTGAATCCCTTGAAAGCTTTCTGCCCCTTCTCTGTAGCCAATGGCAACTACTCTGCGTTCGTTGCCGATCAATGCTCTAACATCTTTTAAATCATTACTTAATACTGTTGTATACCATAAAAAAGTTGAAAAGTTGGTTAAGGTTAATCTTTTTATTTTTTTGCCAAGCAATTTTACAAAAAAATAGTTTCGTGCATTTGGTAACCCCTGAAACCAGTCCAAAAAAATATTCAAATTTCAATTTTGGTATCGAAATCATGTTGCATAGTGTATTTATATCCCTAACTGTTGTGATTTTGTATATATCTAAAATAAAAATCATTATTTTACTTATAATTTTCCTATGCTTGTCCTACAAAAAAAAAACCAAATAATTCTTTAATCAAATTCGCTTTTTAGAACTTTATGATTTGCTTTAGAAATTTTTTGATTATTATATTTTTTTTAAATCTTAATAAGATATGTGTATATAGCTCAAAACAAAAAAAAAATGTGTCTGTGTATGTGTATGTGACGAAAATCACTTCCCGAAACTTTACTAATCGCTTAAATTCTAATTGTTCAGCCATGCCAGGAAAGAAAAATACCATAGTCTACGCCTGCTGCCCAGAACCATATGTTGATATCACCTTTACCATACAAATACGTCGACGTACATTATATTATTTTTTCAATTTAATTGTGCCATGTGTGCTTATCTCATCGATGGCCCTATTGGGTTTCACCCTGCCACCAGATTCGGGCGAAAAACTAACGCTGGGTGAGTATGCCAAAGTTAAGATTAAGACAACAAAATAAAAAAAAAACAACTGTTCTTATATATGCCAAATATTTTATAAGCCTTTTCAGCTCTTTTGCAGAGAATTGTGTGGTAAATGATCACTGTAGTTAGGGTTTTCGTACAGGTCGAGCAGCAAAGGTAGCGAAATGAGGCTTAGCTGGATTTCTTGATAAAAATTACAATTAAATAAAAGATTATATACTTTCTGCTGCTTTTAAAGATCTAGTCTAAAAACAAACGCATGTTTCTTACATAATCTTTGGAGTAACTAAATAAAATGACAAAGGATTACCCGCCCCCTCTCCCTTAAGTAAAGTATTAAATTAAAACCCAGCCTAAACAAATAAGTACAACTTTTTCTTAATTAATTACAAATCTTTGTCTTTCAGTTGTTCATATAAAGAATTTCGGTTTTCCTTTGATTTTGAATTGTGTTCTTTTTATCTCTTAATTCCAGGCGTAACTATTCTACTATCATTAACAGTATTTCTAAACCTTGTTGCTGAGTCTATGCCGACAACGTCGGATGCTGTTCCTCTTATAGGTACACACACTTTGAACACGTATAATTTTAAGAAAAAGCCAAAGCCAATGCTCATTTTTAGTTGGATTATTAGTTTTGAGTAGTGCCATGATGATGATGATGATGAAAGAAAACAACAACCAAACCACTAAAACTTTGAAAAATCCCCGAAAAATACCAATTATTTAGATCTTATTCCTAACAACTCACCAGAATGGAGAATGTTAATTATCAAAATAACTCTCATATGTTTGCTCTAAAAAACTCTTGGAACACAGTTTCAGCCAGCTCTCATTTCTAGAAGGAACTTGGATTGATCTACCTAGACACTAAACAAACACACTACCTTCCCCACTCTCTTTCTCTGTCACTCTCCTGACTCTGTCTAACCAAGTAAAGTCCATATTCCTCTGTTACTTCTTACCAACTAGCTAGCTAAACTTTTCTTAATAACTCATATAACTACTTTTCTTCCTACAATTTTTTACTACTGCTCATTCTCTTAACAAAGCTCTGATATAATTGGTATTTGACCTAACACCAACACCACCAAACCACACTAACTCAAATGTCCAAAAAAAACTTATCATTTCCATTTTTGCTGTATTTGAAACGCTCTTCAGTTGTGTTGTTTCTGTCGGTTTGTTTGTGTGCCTCCTTAGCTGGTATTTTCATTTGTTGATCTTTCCTTCTCAGTTTCCGTATAATATTTAATATTAAATTAAACCAAAAAATGAACTATAAACTAAACCCCAATCAGTTCATCATGTATATACCGCTTGTCTTTAGTGTGTACCTCTCGTGTCATACTTATTGTTCAGGTCCCACTTTCATTCATTTGCTTGATTTCCAACTCATCTAAACTTTAAAAAGCATAGCAGCATTTAAACCGCATCACAAAAAAAAATCTCAAAAACTTAGTTTAAAAGCGATTTAATAAAACCAACTTCACTTAAAATCTAGACAAGAATTGTATATAGCCAAAAAAAATAACTATGAAAATCCAACGAAACACCTTTTTTCGCTACCAAAAAAAAAAAAAACAAATAGAAAAAAACATCAGACAAAAAGTGCTTTATAGCTGAGCCAAAACAGATTTGCTGTACAGTTTCAGAATTGAATAGAAATGGTAAACCAAGCCACAAGTAAAAGCCAAATGCAATATGAGTTATGGTTTTTCGAACGTACACAGTGGAGGTCATGAAAATAGGGCCAAAGAAAAAAATCAAACGGAGTATTTTAAAAATAAAATGCAAAGAAATATATTAAGCAAGTATTGGTTAAGGTGTTCTTCACGCAAAATCAAAAACTTTATACTGGCAGATGTTTCAATAGTTTGTCCTCAGTAACGAAATAGTCTTATCGATGTCACAGCAGAAACTGCATTTGCTGAGACAAGTTGACTTAAAATCCACTCTGAAGTAAGACTGAATTTAATTTACGAAGGCTTTTGCCAACCAAAACAAATAAATTGTGTTCATGAAATCTAGAGCCCTGCACAAGATGAATCAAAGTTCCCCTTGACATTCTTACGGAATTCATCTATCTATGAATTTCTAATCATATACTACGTTTTTACGCACATCTTATTTGCAAATAACAATTTTGTAGATATCAAATTATTTCGTATAAACAGAGAGTTAGTTTCTTATTTGCAAATAGCTAAGTCTCGAAAACAATAACTGAGTACAAAACTTTTTTGCTATGTGAAAAACACAAACTGAAAACCAGCACTGTAATTGGATTAAGGAAGAGACGACGGTACTTCTTGGCCTAATGGCCTAACCACAGCTGCGAATAAGCCGCCATGACAGCAATCGAGCAACAGCTGACGATAGACCTATCGATTAATTCGACAGCGCAGTCGACGCCGAGCAGAGCCTGAACGCAATAGCACTTCACTTAGTGCGCGGCATCGGTCGAGTCAACATGTTGGAGTAGCAGATCAACATGTAAGTACCAACTACCAGCTCATCTCTGGGACACCCGTAGTGCGGTTTCCGAATCGGCTACGACGCGCTCCCCACCAAGGGCCTAAAATGCAGTTTTAGAATCGGCCTTGGTTGGCTCCGGATGTGCGGTTTCCAGAAGGGCATCTGTGTCTGGCGGGATTTCCGGCTGAATAGCTCCATCGCTTGTTCCGACTCTGACTGTGCGGTTTCCGAATCGGCGGTGGGCGAGCCCCAGGTTGTGCGGTTTTCGAATGGCGCCTGGTGCAACGAAAAAGATTCACTGCACCCGACACTGACGCCATCTCTGGGACTCACGTAGTGCGGTGTCCGAATCGGCTACGACGCGCTCTCCACCAAGGGGCCAATAGTGCGGTTTCCGAATCGGCATCTGTGGCTGGACGAGATTCCCGGCTAAATAGCGTTTTTTAGAGTCCGTCTGCCACTGTGCGGTTTACGAATCGGCGGTGAAGGAGCCCCAGGTTGTGCGGTTTACAAATCGGCTCCCTGGTCTGGTCCATTGAGATTGACGCACTGCATCCGGTAGGGTACGACCACAACGCACGCGAATAAGCGCGTTCTATAGCTTATTGCAGCGAAATCAGATGAAAGACTTACAGCAGAGGCTCATCAAAGCACAAGCAGACGAATGTACAAACTATTAAGCTTCTCTTTGGGTGAAAGACATTACTTCAATGATCGGTACCACGTGAATTCAATATCACAAATTTTCAGAGCTCCATGTGATCTTCTTGCACTGAACTGCAGGGTGTACAGCTCTAATACTCAAATTAAAAACAAATGCTAGCTTCGCAACAGGCATGCAATAGATGACACTTTCCACTTCTTGGCCGAATGCCCAATTTTGAGAGAGATCAGAATAATTTACTGGCAAAACTCGATCGCAGGTTACATACATGAAGCATTAAAATACTATAGCGGACCTTAAACCAACAATTTTCAAACTAAATCTAGGCCAAGTATTTTAAAATAAAACAAATATATATAAATAGGCAACACTGCGTATGAGTGATTCAAAAAAACTTTGGATCCTCCGAGCGTCACTTTAAACCAGCGATGTCCAAAATTTGAAAAGGCCGCGTGGTTGGCAAGCCAAATTCTGCCGGCGTCGCAGCGTCACATATATAGAGAGAGGGAGAATATGTGTATTCTATAAATAGAACGCTCGGCAGCATTTGCTCTTACGACTCATGTGTTCGGCTGTTCGGCCGGTCAGTTGCTGTGCAGCATTCAATGAGGAAAGACCATAAAGCGCATGATTTTTACACTACACTGAAAAAAATGTTTGATCTCAATTGGGAAAATGAATTATTTTTCATTGGGAATATGGATGGTAACGCTCAATGTTTATTGTGCCATTACGTTGCATGTCGCTTTAACTTTGATGTTATTAAAAGGCACTACCAACTTTGCCACGGGGGTTATAATGAAATAAAGGGGAGGGAGAGAGATTTAAAAATTTTAGAGATGCAGGCAAGACATTTTTTAATGTTTATAGCTGACAAGGAAGAATTCATCCAACCGGACAACAATAAAATTGATAAAACTTTGCTAAACTTAGCATCTTTAGGTCTGGCCAGACAATGTCGCCCATTTAGTGATACAATACAAAATTTGCTGCGCATCGATTAAATTTGTTTTATGTTTAAATCGCACGCATTTTTTTTTCAGTGTAAAGCAGTAAAACGTCACCTTGGCTTCGTGTTTCGCTGCTTCGCACACAAGCAAACGCTTTCATTGTGTGAGTTTGGACACCACTGCTTTAAACTCAATTTTTTCAAGCCTCTAAGGTGCGATCACAATCGTGCGTTTACTTGGCTTGGTTGGACTCGTCGCCTTGGTTTGACACATTCGAAATGACCGCAAGCACATAGAGTCGGAACGCGCAAGCTCTTTGCTTCGCACGAGTAATAATATGAACAAGCTTTTCACAACACGAGTCAAAATAAGGCCCAGATCGTAATGATCCACAAAGCCCGGATGAGTCCTTCAGAGGTCGATTCATACCGGCCAATTAGATTGCTTTCGTCGGTGTCGAAAATCTTTGAAAGGTGCTTGCTGTGTAGGATACTAGCGTTGGATGAGCTCAGCCATCGGATTCCGCCCTTTCAATTTGGCTTTAGAAGGTCGCACGAAACTCCAGAGCAGTTAAACAGAGTAACTAACTTTATCCTGGAAGGGTTCCATGCAAAGGAGTACGTCGTGGCAGTATTCGTTGATGTTTAGCAAGCGTTCGATCGAGTTTGGCACGATGGTTTGCTGTGCAAGATAAAGAGCCTCCTCCCACCACAGCTCTTTGACCTGGTGCGCAGTTTCCTTACCGACAGGACATTTTCCGTCGTTCTTGATGGAGCTGAATCGAGCACAAAACACATACTAGCAGGAGTGCCACAGGGTAGCGTCCTTGGCCCCACGCTGTATACGCTTTCGACCATGGACATGCCCACAGGAAGTAACATTTCCAGAAATGACGCACACGACCTTTTCCTTGCCACTTTCGCTTACGACACAGCCATTTTGGCCAGACATCCCTGTGTCTACAGCGCCACGGACATCCTGCAACAGTACATGTACGGATTTTGCAGATGCGCAAGGCTCTGGAGTCTGCCCCGGAGTCTTTATGGAAGATCAACTCCTTCGATTTTAGCAACAAGGGGTTTGCGTCGACTCGCGGCCGAAGCGCTGAGTCAACTTGAGTGTGAATACGGGCAATACTCGAGTTTGACAAGCCTTGAGCGCTGAGCGATTGTACTCGTGGCGGCACCATAGCGCATCAGATATAGGGGTGAGAATGTGACCTTAAAAATTTCATTCCCAGGAGGCCCGCTCTATTGGGCACAGTTTCCCACTTTGTCTGAACTCGTCTACAACTCAGAACGATGTTAATCCACAGGTTGACGGCTGGATTAATTGTCGCTCGTATTGTTCCTTTAATGCTCATAAGGGAAAAGCTCCTAGCGCATATATCTTATGGTAGTATGCTTTCCCAACAAAGGCTTCAAGGAAGTTAAATTCAATCCCGACTGTTCTTGATATATGTCAGTTTTGAACTTAAAGATGCGTCTTGGTTTTAAAAAATCCGTGATGGACGGACTTCGGACTTAGTTTGGGATTGATTTTTTCCCGGATATCTCTGACTTTTTTCTGTAAATGCTTAGGATGTCATCAGGGGCTAAGCTTAGTACTTAAAATTTGTAATTTTTCCGACGGCGAGATTGACAGCTTATTACCATTGAGGTAAGCGTAAAATCCAGTGGTTCAAGTCTTCATCCACCAATACGTTGTTACCTATTTGTATGACCTCCATCTTTGTTTCAATGTTTCGAACTTCAAAACCAGAAAATTGCATTTGTATTTGCTTCAACCAAATCTGAAATGAAAACAAAAATCTATAGCTCAGTTAATTTTATAAATGTGGTCAGCTTAGAGACTGAAAAACATAGAAAAAGAAGCCACAAAATATTTAATTAAAGTAGTCATTGCAATTTTTATGATTTTGTACAAATAAATTCTCAAGAAAATCAATTATGCATACAAGCCACAAAACATGCATAGAAAATATTTAGTGTTTCATAGCAGACGAAAAACTACTACAAACAAGCGAAAACACAGCCAATGTCAGTTTGATACTTGGTAGAGTAGAAAGGAAAACAAGTATACAAGACACAGATGTATGTATACCTCTATATATACTTCTATATATAACAAACATTTGTATTATGCATTGTAGAGGCATTTTGGTAGGTACATTTTTGTATAAGCTGTAAAAATCTTGCATATCTCAAAGGCAATAGCAAATTATTGCCAATCAAATTATTTATTACAAAAAAAAAAACGTACACTGTAAATAAAACTACACAACACCCTGAACAGACGTAAGTACACCACCACCTTACCACAAAAACAATAAACAAACCACCCAGAACAACCAGAACTTTTGTCGAACGCGCATGCTACGAGGCCAAATATCCAAAAAAGAAACAAGCAATTCAAAATTAAAGTAAATCTTAACATTTCTTAAAAACTTCTTAATAACTCTCTAACTATATATATATTTACAGTATATAGAATATATCCCTCTCGCAAGAACTCTTTGTACTTGCACATCAATCACATAAAAATTCAGACAATTTCACACCCACCAAAAAAATTTAAAAAACAAAAGAAAAAGATTTAAAAATTCAAAAATCATTTGCTCTCACCCGTAAACTCCAGACATTAAAATACGTTCCGCCCCGTCCACCCACTGAGCCACAATATAGAACTCCTCTCCACCCCCTCTGCTAAAATCAATTCAATTTAAATGCCGAAACATTAAATTCCAAATGAAATTGCGCAACATTTGAACTTGCATTTATGCAGATCCATTTGATCAGATGGTTGAGTTGCAACTCCACATAATATCGTACCGTTCATGATGTCGTGTCTCATCATGCGTTCATATTATGTCATATAATTATACCAAACGTCCTGCTCCAACCACAGAAAACTAATACCCACGTAGTAAATTAAATGAGCTGCCAGCCTGATGGGCGAATTGGCCGCACGTAGCGCCCAGGGAGGTAACTAAAAGACACACCCAGGCATAGTTCTAGTTCAATTTACAAATATTCTACGCTCAGACCAGGAGAAGAAAAGAGATGGGGCGTGCGAAAAAAAACTTGCGCTACTTTATAACTTTGTAATGGGTAAAAGTTGGAAGGATGTGCACCTTATACCTCCACCCACCCACCACCAACAGCATCACCACTAAGCTTTTGAAAAGTTGAACGAAACGAGAAGCAATAAGAAAGAAACACAAACAAACAAAAAATGAAACTAAAAGAAAATCAAGTTCGGTGCCACGAAGTTTTTACAGTGTTAAGAAACACTGTGCTTCTAGTATGTACTATAATAATTTCCAAGTTGAACTTGTGATCTTTACTTGTAGAATTTTAAATCGAAATTTTACATGTTTTAATTTTCAATGTTAAGCAATGGCACTTTTTAGAGTTTACACATTACGAGGTTAGCTTAAGGGTTCTGTGATTTTTTATACCCTTGCAGAGGGTATTATAAAATTGTGCGGATGTTTGTAACGCATGGAAGGAAGCATCTCCGACCACATAAAGTATATATATTCTTGATCAGCATGACGAGCTGAGTTGATTTGGCCCAGTCCGTCTGTCCGTCCGTCTGTCAGCCTGTTTCTATGCTATCTCTTCCGTCTACTGTAAGGCTATCCTCACCAAACTTATCACGAATCTATTTGGTAAGAATACGCTGCACATTTGTCGGAACCGGCCGGATCGGAAGACTATAGCATATTGCTGTCATAGGAACGATCGGTCGAAATACTAGTTTTAGTGAGAAAAACTTTTTTGCTTTCAATGAGATTTCGTTGGCCACTTCATGGACTGGAATTTTTGCTTGAACATCCAATTTTTCACCAAATGTGACGTGAGCTTCGGGTCATTGTCTTGCTGAAAAATGCACTTTTCAGCAGCAAGACCCATATTTTCTATGACTCCTCCAGGATTCTGTTGCAGAATGCTCAGATAATGTTCCTTACGCATACCAGCTAGATATACCAGCTCCATTTTCCGTTCCTAGCAAAAAGGCACATAACTTTGCGTAAAAACTTTGCTGCAACTCACGAAAATTGGACTGCAGCTGATTGGGATGCAGTAAGTGACCAATAAAAAGGTTAAACAATTGCAAGATAATTTTTTTCCAAGGTCAAATGAAACAAAAACCAATCGTTTCGAGTAAGACGGACGATCCTGGTATTGGACTAGAGATCCCACAATTTAATCACAAAGTACAGTGCGGCAAACCGTCAAACACGGTGGCGGCTCAATTATGGTTTGGGGGTGTATCTATAAAAATGGAGTTGGACCCTTGGTATAAAGATCGGTTAACAAATGGCAGAGTTATAAAGGTTATAAAAACGTTGCATACTTTTTGGCGTTTCATCTGTTAATTAACATAGGTAAAGGCTATTAAACACTAATTGCCCTGAGTAACGGGTATATCGAAGTCGGCCAGGACAACTTACGCTCTCGTTTACTTTGGACTACTCAAGTTGATCATAATAGAAGGTCAAGTGCTGAGCTACCTCAATAGACAACATTTTCTAAGCTGATTTACTCGAACTGTTTCTTTTTGATAAGGGATTCTGTCTGTAGAGAAAGACGTTAGAAAGTCGCTTTGTGTACTTAGATCTTTCATTTTAAAGTTTACTGAATGATTCACTAAGGCTTTGAATTTACCCATACACTAAGGCTCTTACTAATTGTATTCCCTTGCTGAGGGTATTATAAAATTGTCCGGATGTATGTAGCGTATTGAAGGAAGCATGTCCGACCACATATATTATAAATATGCTTGATCAGCACGACGAGCTGCGTTGAATTAGCCATGGCCGTCAGTCTGTCCGTCTGTTTCTATGCTATCTCCTCCTTCATTTTTAAAGCTATCTTCAACAAACTTTGCACGAAGTCTTTTAGTAGAAATACGCTGCACATATGTCGGAACCGGCAAGATCGGATGACTATGGCAAATAGCTGCCATAGGAACGATCGAGAAAATCTTTTTGGTTTTCAATGGAAACGTCCTTACCATTGGCATATACGTATTATATATACTTTTACTCAATTCTACAAAGTTTTGTTCAAATCGGATGACTATAGCATATAGCTGCACTGCGAATGATCGGTCGAAAAATAAGGTCTTGTGAGAAAACCCTTTTATATTTAAAATGGAATCGCCTCCAAATTTCGTAATTGATAGTTTGGTTATGCTTCTCCTTGTTCCACCAAATTTAGTCAAAATCGGACATTTATATACGGGGGTGTCCTGGAAATCTCTAGAGATTTTGTCTTCGGTTGGTTTGCAAATCGCTCGAAAAATCCGTCGGTGTCCCAGAACTTCAAGAGATTTCATTTTCTTAGTGGGAAAGAGAATTGGTCCAATTGGGTTCAAAATAATTGTCCATCTCACAAAACAGGGTTGCATCACGCGCAAAAAAATTTCCCTTATATTAGTTTTGAATTAAAATGATATTAAAGGGAAATCTGTTAGTTGTTGCATAAGTTTAATGATTCATGCTAGTATTATAATTTAAATTTAAGTCGCGTTACCCAAAATTAACATGAAAAATTTAAAAATATTTGCGCGCCAATCATTGAGCAGAATTTGCCAGCCCTTGGCCCGTTTGTTGTTGTTGAATTTCCCATGCGGCGCTAGTGAAGCCGGTGGCGCCATCTAGTGGCACGACGGTTTTGATTGATATGGCAGCCTTCGGTTGGTTTTGCGAAAAATTATTAACAAGCTAATTTCAATATTAAATCAAATTAAACGTGTTATTTATTTGATGCAGCCTATCCAGTAAAATAATGTAGTTTACATTTCCAAAACTAATTTTACTTATCAAAATAGTTTTAGCGGTGAATTTAGCAAAATCTCTACCTAAATCCCTAGAGATTTGAAAACAACCGAAAGAGATTTCTAGGACACCGAGAATTGGTTTTGGGTTGGAATTTGGTTGGAAGAGATATGTGGGACACCGCCGATAGTACAGCTACCTTAGAAAAGTTAGGTTCGAAAAGTATTCTTTGTTAGACAAATTTACATATTTGACTTACATATTTGAACACTCTTTCATCTGCAACCACAAGTGAACTTGCTATGGAATACTCCGTAAAATTGTAGTCAAATTTAATTTGTATGAGTTTTTAGATCCCTGGAAATCTTACGATCCACGGAATCTGTCGAAATCCTGAGATCCGTTGAATAAAATAACAAATTTTTGATGCGGCAATCGACACTTGGGGGTTCTTTTTTATGCCCGTTACTCGTAGAGTAAAAAGGATATTCTAAAGTAGTGTTTAACAGAAGGAAGCTTCTCCAATATAATAAAGTATATACGTCTATTCGGCATTCACAACCGAGTCTATATAGTTATATTTATCTGCCCGTCCGTCTGTATAAACACCTCGATTTCAGAGACTAGAAGAGTTAGAGCAACCAAATTTTAAATGCTTACACTAGTTTTGTCTCTCGCAGAGTAATTTTATAAAGATATATGGCAGAACTATAGAAATCGCTGCATACTTTTCGGAGAAGCATGTGCTATTTGCTATATACTCGTGGAGTAAAAAGGGTAAACTTAAGTCGTGCAAATCTATTTAACAGGCAGATGAAAACATCTCTGACCCCATAAAGTATATTTATCAGCCATGCTCCCATTTTCGCTTTCGCAAAAACTTTGCGATTTGATCGCAAAATCGTAAAAGTTGGTGCTCCGACATTCGGAAATCAAAAAGTTTTGACGTATTTAGGCCGGCGTATTTTGAGTCCGTGATATGAAAAGTAAATAGAAATTAAAGGATGATGCACAACAGTTCTTTAACATTTAGAGATTATTCTTACGGATTCTTCTACTCATTTCGCATCAAGAGTATATTTTAAACAATTTTTTAATAGAGACACACGAAATTGAACAAGGGGAAATTCTGCTCACAATAACAACAATTTGCGATTTAGCCATGGTATATATCGATATATGACTATCGATAGTCGCTCATCAGCTGCATTTTCTTGTGTGAAATGAAACAAAACAAGTTTGGAATGAAACATTATCGATAACAAAAATGGAGAGTATCGGCGCGCTCTAAGTGGAAATCGTACGAATTTGCTTAAGTCAGAATTCGCAAAATTAAGTGAAAACCGGAGCATGTCTGTTTATTCTTGATCAGCATCAACATCCGGGTTGTTATAGCCATGTTTATCAGTCCGTCCGTCCGTCCGTCTGGCTGTACGAACACCTAGATCTCGGAGCTAGATCAACCAAATTTTGTAAGTGGACTCCAATTGTCTGAACGCAGATCAAGTTTATTTCAAATTTTTGCCACGCCTCCGCAATAAAAAATTATGAATAACTTCCACAATTTCACATTCTGTTACTTACATAATGTTAATATGGTTACATTTATGTTAACGCTCTGTTAGGGTGCGTTCAGACACACTGACAGGTTGCCATATATATATGTGCCAGTTATTGACAGATTTCTCTTACCAAATATGACACCAGTCAACTGGCACTACACTGGCAGGTGTTTACTCGCTTATGTCAGCAACTGGCTCATGTAAATATGGCGAGCAGCCAGTATGTCTGAACTCACCCATAATCAACAGAAAGGATGAGTATTGAACACTTCTCTTTCGGAGTAACGGGTATTTATCTTGATTTAGCTCGCGAAATGCACTTATCGTAAATCGATGAATACATCTTTTTGCTATCAACAAAGTAAAATGTTTGGGCAACCTTTAAATGGTTTGAATGAAATAACATAATTATAAGATTTCAATAGAGGCTTGAGCAAATTTCAGTATGTATTACTTCAACCTAATCAAAAAAATTAGGCTGCAATATCAAGGAGATTACGTGTCTGTTCCGGGTTTCGACACGATTTTCGTGTAAACGTTAATGTTTCGCGTTTAAGTTGTACTAATTTGTATGTAAGTAACAAGACAATCTGTGGTTACCTGATCTCGTCGTGATTTTCTCTTGAATTGAATTCACTTGGCATTAAGCAATCGATTTCAGTTCGAGTTTTTGTATACCAGATCTAGTTATCGTAGGCATATTTTCACCTTCTATACAACTTTATTCAATTCGGAAGCAAAATGTTAACGTTTACACGAAAATCGACTCGAAAACCGGAACAGGGCCCTATGTCTCATTGAAGAAAATTAGTTTGTAAAAATATTGAATATTAAATCTGAGTTCTTCGACTTTGAAAAAGCTTTGTGGGCCCTATCCTGACTTTCTTTGACCCCTTGAAAACTCCCCACGTTGTTCTAAGTTTTGAAGCATACTCTCAAGCATATACTCATTCACATTCACACTTCATTGAGCAGAAAACCAACCAAAATAAATGTAATTTCTAAATAGCAAGCTACAATTTGGTTCAAAAAAAAAAAAAAAAAAAAAAAACCAGTATCTTTCCCTGCGCTAACAGAACTCAGTACAGTTGCCACCAAACTATACTTACAACTTCCTTAACACACACACACAGACACGAACACAACAGCCAATATGACACCTACATATACGTACGTCGTTTTTTGATTTTCATTTTTATGATCATTGATTTTTCTATTGTATTTTTCAAACGAAATTCTTTTGTTTCAGGAGTTACAATTCTTCTATCGCTCACAGTGTTTCTCAACCTTGTAGCTGAGACATTGCCCCAAGTATCTGATGCAATCCCCTTGTTAGGTAGCGATTGCATTTAAAACATACAAATGCAAATATATATTCAAATTTGTCAAACAAAACCAAAAAAAAAAAATAATTAACAAATTACTTAATATGATTTACATATACGTGCATACATATATATATATCTATATATATTTATAAATATTATTGTTATTGTTGTTATATATATCTACTATTATGATTACTCACACACATTGCTAAATTGTTCGCATATCTAAAAACAACCCAAAAACCAAAAACTGATTTTAAATAAAGTATTAGTCTAACTAAAACAAAGACAACAAAAAAATCCAAAAGCGCCAAC
The DNA here is from genome assembly GCA_018904265.1 of Lordiphosa collinella. NCBI lineage: Eukaryota > Metazoa > Arthropoda > Insecta > Diptera > Drosophilidae > Lordiphosa > Lordiphosa collinella. The sequence goes on along the minus strand of JAEIFV010000070.1, from coordinate 569,809 downwards.
AAAGTTGTTAAATGTTATTTGTGTACTTCGTACTATGTTTTCTACTAACTAAACTTACAAAAAAAAAACCAAATCAACTCAAACTCAACTAACTCTCTCTATCTTGTTCTAAAACTGAAGTTCAATTAATTCTACATACGAAAGCCGTTTCTTAGTTGATCATATTATCTGTTGCTATCTCTATCTATCTTTCTCTGTCTAACTGTTTCACTCGCTCCCTCGAACTATCTTCATTTTCTCAATGAAAATTTATGATTTTTGGTTTGCTTCTTAAGTGTCCAACTCCAAAAGTTTTTCGGTGTCACAAGCCAACACGTACTTTTCAAAGCAACGTTACCTCCCCGTCCAAAGTTTAAGCCAACTTTTAAATGCTATCGTTATCTATATATATGTTCCGATCTATCTACCTAACTCTTTCTACAACTTCTTCTAAACTCATCATTGAAGCGTGGCCAATAAAATGACCTATTATAATTTCTCGTAGAACTGAGCACAAAAGCTACGCCAATGACTTTCAAAATTCACTTCAATACAAAATTTACTCCATTCTCTGAATTGAACTTGGTGATATTTACAAATGGTGCAATAGAACTGATCAATTTTGAACTTAAATTGAATCCTTATTTTTAAATTAACTTGATCAACTTTTCAAGATGCTTAACATTCAATTGGAAAACATAATTAGAAAACAGGAGCTTTAAACATTATCTATATCCAATACTTGAAACGATTTTAAATTATTTTAAATTAAGATTGCTACTGAGGTTTCAAACAAAAATTGGGGAGAGATGAAACTGCAGTTTAATTTTGTCTGTATTCCGCTGTGATTTTTGTTCATTACGTGATTACGTTGCTTCTATTCTACCGTCACTACATCATCAAACACCTAAAGTTAATTAAGCAAAAGACTGTGTATTAAATCCTTCATGTGCTTCTTTAAAAAGATCAGACGCTTAAGCTCATTATCAACTGCCAGCAAACGCAACATCCTTCAGGGAGTTGGCTTTCTCATTTTCAAAATTTCATGAAATAAGTACTATGTGCATTTGCCTAACTACCTAACTTCATTTGTCAACTATTTCTGGTATGATGACTACATATGTTTTGACACAATAAGCGGACTTACATTTTTTATGTCTTTTATTTAAGCAAGTTTCCCACAATCTTTCATCAATTTATTTAACACAAGGAACAAGGTTGTATTGATATCGTTCAATAGTATACGATTAAATACACTTTGCAGCAGGGTGTTGTGCAGCGGGTAGTGTGTAAGTCTGCTGTGCAAAAGGTCGTAGGTTCGATCACGCCTCAGGACATCTAATGCACAAGTGTTTTCTTTAAAAAACTTACACACCCGGTCAGCTTCACCAGCTATTGAAATTGTTTATTTATTTATTCGCCAAATGGACATAATCCTTAACAGGCTACACTAGTATTAACCTAAATTATACAAAAAAAAAACAAAATTTATTGCCTTACGGACGAAAAATACTCAGCTAGCAGTTTCTTTACTATAAATTTGTTCGAGTCGAAGTCAAAACGCATGACACATTTTGGCTGGGAATAGTTTTTTCGGGAAATATGGTGGTAAGTTAAAGCTTATCTTGCCTAACAAGAATGGACAATCAATACAGCCTAATACAAGGTCATTTAAGGACATTAGGGACGCAATGGTTCTCCGATCCTCCAGGGTTGACAGAAGCAACTGGAGCCAGCTTTAAAGTAACCATGAACTAAGCCATGAAAAAGCCTCTCAGACTTTAGAAGCACACAAGCCAAGAAATCAACAGAAAGCTCGGCTTGGCCCTTTGGGCAGTTTAAGGCCAAATATATATTTATTAAGTACACTTCGCAACACTTGAAAAGCGGTGGCTCGATCTTCGAACTTAACAGCACAAAAAGGGTCACAAATGCCTTAAAAATCTCTGGCATTCGAAATAGGAAAGAAAATTAAAAAACATTTTTGGAATATTTTTCGAAATTTGTCATGGTTTTGTTAACAGAGTATCTTGGAAGCAAAGGACGTAGACATGCTTGCTTTGATGCGCGAAATTCGGCTTATGCAAATTAAAATTTATTTTAAAGATTTTTTCAATAAGGAGTCTTTTCAATAAACTCTGAAATAGCTTGTCAGAAATTACCTTAAGTTTTAAATTGCTTAGTTTAAATGAACTTTTTCGGATCTTAAAACGTAAATAGTTATACTTGGTCATTGCAGTATATTCAAAGCAAACTTTACACTTGTTATATCTCTATATTTCACTATAGAGTTTCTCTGACGATCCAGAGATTGCATAGCAAATAGCTTTATTAAAGTTTATTTGATACGGATTTCTCTTTATCTCTCGACTATTTATAGACTATTTAGAGCAGCGATGTTCAAGAAAAGCGAGGCCAAAAAGTGAAAGTGTATTGGTGTGCGATATCAAAGCCTCACAGGCCAGCTTTGAATTGTCCTGCTCGATGTCTGGGCATCGAATGCCAGCAAAGAGAGCGCTTCTTACGTTTATATGCCCGACTTCGGCATGCGCTCGGATCGTGTGAGTGTAAATAGCCGATGTCGCTCGGCCACTGGGGGCTATGGAGGAACATCGCTGACTTAGAGCTTTTTGGCACATTTCGCAATGGGTTATTCTTCTTCTCTTAAATTTTCTCAGACCATTTGACACATTTTGGCTGGTAAGCCATCAATTACACAAAGGATTTTGGTATTGAGGGTTTCCAGATTTCCGAGTCTGTTGCTGTGAAGAAAAATTTGAAAAGCATTGCGCTATGAAGATAGGCATTACTCCACACCAAACAACTTTTAGATATACAAAGAAAACGCTTAACCAACACGTGGGTTAAATACAATAAATATCGAGAAAAATTGGTACATATCCAATAGTGTTGGGAAAAGGTTGTTTACTGAACATGTTCAGTTGTTCTTTTTTCAAAGTGAGTCAACACACTCAAATTGCTCAGTTTCTCAGTTGTTCAGTAGTTCACTTTTTCACTTGCTTATCAACAATTCTTAGGGCATTGTGAAGATAAGCTATCATTCTAATTTTATTCCTTTGTTGCTGGTCACACTGCGGAATGCTGCCTATTTGTTAGCGACCTCTAAAGTGGTTGTGCTTTTTAATTAAAGATTTTTAATAAAAACGGTTAGGACTGCCACATCAGCATGTTGCTTACATTGAACCAACAAAAATTGCTGAGCAGTCGCCGAACTGAGTGAATAAGTCACTGAAAAACTCACTGAAAAACTCATTGAACAACTCACTGAGCTAGAGAGTCTCTACAAGAGCGACTGAACAACTCACTAAAAACCTCATAGAGCAAGAGAGACTGAACAAATGCGACTGAACAACTCTCACTGAACAACTCACAGATGCAGAGCGACTGAAGAACTCATACTAAACAAGACTCAATGAACAAAAATGAACAAATAAAGTAGAAAATGTTCACTTGCTCAGTTTAGTAAACAATTTAATTTTGTTCACTCACTCATGAACAAACCAACACTAGTTTCTATTGGTATACCCAGAAGAAGTGTTTTAACCGTCCTTCGAAATCAACTGATTTAATATATTTAGGACTGGTTAATCTTTAGATTGGGAAAAATTTCTTACGATTAGTGAAACTAGTCTTGAGTCTCACTGAATTATCGAAAGAGTCTTAGCTCAGCTTAATGGGCTAAAATTCCGGTTGTGATGCAGCGGGTAACGGCTGTGACTGCTGTGCAAGAGTTCGTGTGTTCGATCCCGCCTCGGAACATCTAATGAAAACATTTATTCCTTTAAATCTTTCAAATCAGGTCACCTTCACCAGCTATTGGCGAGAGCTGTGAACTAACTAGACATGAAAAAGCTTTTCAAAATTGTTAAACTATAGGTCCCTTTCTCTTGTGCCAAAATTAGAAGCACACAAGCCAAGAGATTGAGAGAAGCTCGGCCTTGGCCCTTTGTACTGCTGTTACGGGCCACATTTATATAAAAAATATATATATGTATAATAGGGATGCAAGCGGGTTCAGTACTGAACCAAATCAAACTGCGAATTCCAGCTGATAAACCGAACCGCAAACCGAACCAGTGATCCTTTGAAAAAGCTTAAGCTAACCAAAAACCACAAATCATAACGGGTTGGTTAGGTTCAGCGGGTTTGCGGTTTAGGACGTACAATTTTTGGGAATTTAAGTCATGTCACTGTCATCAGTCCTTATCGATGCCGAATGTGATCCCGTAAATCTCCTGCAATTTTCCACCGAGCTCTTAATATGCCAGTTAACATACTTCCCGAACAGATTTAAAAACATTTCGGAATATTAGACACAAAAACGGGCTTAAAGGGATGAGATTCGGTATAATTTAAGGGCAATCCTTGAACTGAAAGAATTTTATGACATCATTTCGGACTTGCCGCAACTTCAAAAGCCCGAAAATATGATATTCCGAGAATATTTAACGGTTAGCCACGATGATATACTCAAGGAAGGGCTTTGAGTGTTTAGATATGGTATAATTAAGGGCGATCCAAGAAAAGAAATGAGTTTTTATTGGTTTTGCAGACTGGCTTACCCACGAAAGTTTGGAAAAAATACATATCCACGCTGACTTAAGGCCAAATCGGAACTTTATTTTTAAGAAGTGGCTTAAGGCTTGATACTCGACTAAATAAAGGACGATCCCTTTTCGAACAGTGTTATTTTCGAAAATCCGAAAAATATCTTTTCAAACACATTTACAAAAAAGGCATTGGTTAAGTACAGGCTTTAAGGGTTGAGACTCAATGGAATAAATGAGTTTTTGTCAATTTGTATACACTGTACCAAAGGTACACAGAGTATATGCAAAAGTATGAAACAGCCAGAAGGAAGCATCTCCGACCCTATAAAGTATATACGAGTATATTCTTGATCTGCATCAACAGCCGAGTTGATATTGACATGTCTGCCTGTCCGTCCGTGTGAACAAACTGATCTCACAGGTTTGACATGTATAGGACATATACTTCTTATACTTGCAGGCAGATCAAGTTTATTTTGAACGTCATATCTCCCACAGTTTTATAGATAAGAGGTTCGTACCTTCTGGACATAATTAGTAATCAGGATTACTTATCGATCCGCCAAAGAAATGGTAAAGATCGGAAGAACGGTAGTCGAGTTCTAAGGAAAACAAGATATTATGGGCAGCACTTCACCGACTTTCCTTCTTTTTTTTTAATTGCAGTGACTTCAGAAGTCCGAAATGTAACTTTCCACGCAGATTCATAGAAAAATCGAGTCGTTATACTCTTTGGCGGGCATTAAGGGTTTAGATCTGACGGCCGATCCAAGAACATAATTTGAGTTCTTGGCATTTTTCGGATTATCTACCTTCGGAAGCTCGGAAAAACTTCTTTTTCGCGCAGATTTATGGGAAATTCGGAACTTTTTGCGAAAACGGAATCAGCTTTTCCATAAATATATAATATATTGAGAGTAAACCACTGAACCGAACCGGAACCGCGGCTTAGTAGGCTTCAAAAACCATATGATAAGTCGAGCCTTCGGTTGAGCTTGTTCTCATTTCCGATCGGTTTGCATCCCTGATATATAACTTCAAAGAAGTTTTGATTCAAAGGCTAAAAGTATAGTATTGATCTGATTATTGGGCCTAAAAGCCAACATGATTCTTTTTGCTTTTCAAGTGTCGCTTAGTGTAAATTTTGAAGACTGAGCCTCTTTCTTTTGTCTCAAATTAATAAGTGCTTATGTTTTCCACCAAAAGAAAATGTAAGAATGAAAAAAAAATCTGAAAGATAAAGTTTAAAGAACTTCTATTTGAAAAAGAAAGATTTACAAAATATTTTTTAACAAGAACTCAAAAAAAAATTAAATAGAATATAAAAATGCTAACAGCATTTTGAGAAAAGGTTTAAAGCTGACCTCAGACGGAAGATGTCGTCAAGCAAAATCAAAAATTTTTTTTAATTTTAAAAGATTCTCAAGAAAATTCCTGAATTATAAAAAAAAATATTATTCCACCTAACTGATCACTGCAGGTTCTATTGCATCAATCTACCTTCACTCACCATTTACAACTTCGTTTTGTATTTATTCAAAAAACTAACTACCACTTCTTACTTACTCTACATATAAATATATATTCAACTATATAATAAAACTTGTTTTATATATATACATATTACAGTACACTTTGGTTGTACTTTTTCACTTCGTAAATATATTTTACTTCAATCCATATGTAATTACAAAAGATACTTATGAGACAGATTTCAATACAAGTGAGTTTGGGAAAATACTTGTGAAAAAAAAAAAATGAAGCCGCTGTCGTCGTCGCCGCCGATCGATGAAGATATAAGAAAGAAAGAACTTTCATTTTAACTTGTATGATTTGATACGCTTTGATTTGTGTTTGATTTGGTTAAACTCACTTCATAATCACTTTATTTAGTTTTAGAATTTTAATTGCATTTGCATCACCAAATTTTCACCCTCAGTTCGCTGGTTCGCTTTTCATAACACCACCACAAAAAGAACAAAACACCCAAAAAAAAAAATTACCCACAATTAGTCTGTTCCTTCTAAACCGCATTTAGTTTTCCACTCGTATTTCCACTATTTTGACCCATTTTCTCGGAATGATATTTTTTGCTTGAGAACCTTTTTGTGAGAATTTGAACAATTTTTTGCCAAATGAAAAATGAATATTTTGTATGCTCTATATAAATATGATAAAAAGGGAGTTTTAATTAAAGCATAGATGGCGCCTGATGGGGCGAAAATATCATTTCGTTCGGTCAAAAGGAGTATTTGTATTGCCAATTGTTTTGTCCATAAAAGCACTGCCATAACATCATGGGCGCATTCACCAGAGACACTTGACCAGTAGTTATAAATGTAGTCCAATAAAACCAATCATTAATCAAAGGTCTCTGCACTGAATGCGTCCACTTTTATAATATATCCACTAAATAATCTCATTATTTTTAAATCTGTAAAACAAAACAAAAGGTTCAGCCAAAAAATATCATTTAGTCTAAGTCATTATTGAGTATTTCAACTATGGACTGTCCCTCTTACACTATCTTCTGCTTCTAATAAATCTTACACTGGTATTTCAACAGGCCCTTTCAACTCTCTGCAGGATTATTTGATTTTTGACTACGAAAACACACATTTTTAATTATGTCAACCAAATTTTGACCAATTATTTTCCAGGTGTTACCATTCTACTCTCACAAACCGTTTTCTCTTTATTGGTCGGCAATGTCATAACAAAGACCAGCGAGGCCGTACCGCTTTTAGGTATTCGTTAAACTAATTCTAATCCAATTGACATTTTCATTTGACAAAAAATTAAAACTAAAGAAACAAAACCCTAGAGCTCTTAAAACCAAAACAAATACAACAACTTTTCTCTCTTTTAGCTGCTAAACCAAACAAAATACCAAAATGAAATGTACAAAGTACTTACTAGCGCCCAAGAGTTTTCCTAAAAAATCAGCTGACTTAAAACGAAAAAAAGTACCCAATGAAATTTGTAAATTAATTATAAAAGCGTGCCTAAAGTAGGTGGAGAGCATGACAAAGGAAAACTGCCTGTGGGGAAACAAATACCGAAACCTCAACCCCTGACTTACCATATAACTGCTTATTTAGATTTTTGGCTGAACCTTTAACCTTTTAAAAAACAAACCAACAGAATACCAACAAAGCAAGAAATCTATGCTTTAACTAAACCAAAACACACCACTAAAACACACAATCTTTTAGTAGTCTAAAATAATTCCTCACATCCAAGTATCAAAAGATGACTAAAAAAAATTACTTAATTAATTGAGCTTATTTTAAAGAAAAATATATATACATATATAATCTATTCAGCAGAGCAATTAAATAATCAAATTCACAACATTTTAGAAACGTTCGATTTGAGATTTTTATTATGCATGCATTTATTTTATATTATTATTCCCGCAAAGAACAGTCATGTAGTAACACATAATAATTAACTAAAATTCACTTAGACATAAGAATGCTTAAAGTAGAACTCAAATGTTGGTAAGCAAACTGGTAAAGAAAATATTTCTGATTTAAACTATTTATATTTTCAAAAGAGTTTATAAAAACCTTAAGTCAGTTTAATGTTTCCTTTGAGTATATCTTTGCTGAGTCTAGCCTGTTTTAAAGCTTGGGATTTGCCTCTCCGACCGAGGCTTAAGCTCTAACCATGGTTCATAGCTAATTGAATCCTTGATCAGTTTTTACAGTTTCTCAGAACGTCTTGCCTTAGACGTAGAAATTTAAAAAAAAATTAAAAAATTATTTAAGAAACCTTTATTTGGATTTTTTTTATGAAAAATACGCATTTTTCTGAGAAATTTAATTTTTCCGCAAGTTCAAGAAATTTCAAAAAAATGTATCTGCCAACAGAAACATATCGCGAAATCAACTGGATAATAGACAATTGTATTCCCAAATTTAAACTAAATTTACACTTACACTTTTTTGATATCATCGTCCTAGTTGAAGTTATAGACCAAAATCTCTACAAATTTATGATTTTTTTTTTAACTTTCTGTCACATTGAGTGTACAATGTACATTAGGGCGTACTTTTCTCCATACAATTTTAAAAGTTTTAAGTTCTTTGCGGTAAATAGCTCAACAAATTCAGAATATTTTATAGAGAATTTAACGAAAATCTTAAATCAAATGATTTAAGTTTTGATGGTGCCGCTGAGGCTTTAAAGTTTCCAATTTCACCGTAATGTATCTTTGAACTATCAATGTAGGCAGAGACCTTTTAAAAAAATGTCGAAAAAATCATTCAAACATTTCACAAATGGTGAAGCCAGCAACACGATCGGAGGGCACCAATATGTAGAAGGACGTCCAGATGAGCCATTTAATCTGCAATCTGCTATGGATTTGGGAAAAACTTTCTTCAACAGGACAGTGTGTTGAAAGTTAGTCTAGGTACAAAACAGTATTTTATAGAGAATAACGAAAATCCAAAATCAAAGATTAATTGGGTGGAAAAACCGTAAACGACAAGCGACCCTTTTACAAAAGTCGAAAATAACAAAATGAACACGCGGGCTAGGGAAAAACTTCTCAACAGGACACGTCCTTGTTTTGTTGCAGGAAAGTTGGATTTATCATGGATTTATACCACCGGTGGCCCCGTTGCGCCCTTGAAGCTCGCTTCGTTATTCCGCTTAAGCTAAGCCAAGCTAACTGCATTTTGTTATTTTTTGGGTTGCCTACCGGTATCTTCAGGGATGTGCTGGTCTTAGTGTAACCATATTTAAAAAGGATTCGAAAGTATATAAAACTTAAAGATGGTTTGCCTTGCCCATATGCAGTTTTCTTTTCTAAAGTTAATAAATCTTGAAATTAAGAACAAAAGAACGCGTAAAGAATTGTCATTACAACGTGCAACTATTTTGAGATCGTTGGATTGACGACCTGACGAATTTAAAGAAACCTTAATGCATTTTATTTTATTTTATATTTATTATACAATAAAATTGTTTGCTATTATAAAGTGAACCATAATTAACTTTACTTCAGCTGTTTTTAATGACCAGCGATAAATTGACTATAGAACAGCAATGCAAGGACTACTCCTATTAATAAGAGATTTTCTAAATCGATGGCCGATTTCAAATACCCAACCAGATAATTTGGGTCAGTTTTAGGTTCCCTTTCAAATGTCTCAAGAAAGGTATAAAATTGCATGAGTATTTGCCAACAGCCCTTATTTTAGATTGCATATCTAATGGAATTAACAGAAGTTAATATCGTCAAATGAATTCAAATGAATCTAATTTGCAATCATTTTGTTTCTGGATATTTTCAAAGTACTTAACGAAAACAAAGAAGTAATTACAATAGAAAATTCCCTTACAGTTTTTATTTTAGAACTCTAACTTCCTTCCTTCTTGCAAATATGGGAATAAAACGAGGAATCATTAATTTGGTACCCTCCCACTGTATTGCTAGCTTCACAATTTGTGAAATGTTTGAATATTTTTTCGACATTTTTGTAAAAAGAGTCGGCCTACATTGATAATTCAAAGATAAATTACGGGGAAATAGGAAATTTTGAAGTCTCAGCGGCACCATCAACACTTAAATCATTTGATTTTGGATTTTCGTTAAATTCTCTATAAAATATTCTGAATTTGTTGAGCTATGTACCTTAAAGAACTAAAAAAAAATTATTTTTCATACAAGGCAGGTACGCTCTAATGTACATATTCTTATCAAATTTACTTACTATATGTAAGTGTGACTTACGTTTTGGGTCTGATTATGGCAGAGTGGATTTGTGATGATATAAAATATGTATAGTGTAGATTTTTTTTTATTTACTGCGTTAAAAAGAGGAAGTTCGCTGCGATTCTGCGGTAAAGCCGTAAAGCTCCTCAAAAGCCCCAGCGTTCTTGCTTTATCGAGCTCCTTCTACTACTCTCTAATCTCCGCAAGCTGTAAATTGACTGATCAATTCCCATTTCACGCTGCTTCTAGCATAAGTGGGACTATGTTCTCCGATAACAGCCGTCTAGTGCCTAAAGCTTCTTCTAAGCGTTGTCTCTCGCCTCTGAACCTGCCACAGACAAAAGGTGCACTTTGCCGATGTTTCATGTACAAAGCGGTAGAAAGTAAGGTAAAAATTTACTTTCCTATGCCTTCTGTTACCCCAATCTCCAAGTTTGGGTATGACACAATGAGTCCAGCGACCTTTGGTGGATGTATCCCACCGGGTTTGCCATCTAAGCAGACTTTCCTCCTGTGCGGACATTCGGACTGCCTTATTGATCGTTGCTGGGAAATTATTACCGTGAACCTCGTTGAACAGCCTGGTATCCAGCATTACCCCCAGGTACTTCAACGCTCTCTTTGAGGTAAGCAACGCATTTCCCACGATAATGTGTTCAGTCCCCACCTTTTTCCCGCTGTTTATCAAGACAGCTTCAGTCTTATGAGGCGCAAGGTCCACCATAGAGAGCCAAGCCTCTATCTGTTTTTTAGCTTTGTTACACATACTCTCTAAGTGCAAAACACCTTATGTATAGTGTAATGCATTTCGTGCCAAATAGAGAGGATAGAAAAATATATCTGTCTCTCTCTGACACTCAATGATGATTAACTTCGAGAAGGTTTTAGTCGGCTAGTGACTTCGGGCCCCAGGGGCTATAGCTGGCCAGGCTTGGTCTGTCTGGTGTATAGATTAGGTGGTTGCTAGGGTATTTGTTAGGAATTTCTCTGGGAAAAAGTTTGTTAAGGCGTCGTCTTACTCTACTTCCTGCTTTCCTGAGATCACTCTCCAAATGTCTTGTGCACATATACCAGGGCGCTCCCAATAGTCTGCGCAGACACCTGGACTGGAGGACACGAATCTTTCTCAGATAAGATTTTGCAGCTATTCCATTTACTTGGATCCCATATCTTCAAGCTGGTGCTATGATGGCCTTGTGGTATATGTTACACTGACACATTTAGATAGGTTTAGTTCAATGTTCCATCGCTTCCAAGACCAGGAAGAGCACCTCTTTTACTGGGAGGGCTTGAAGACCCAATTGTCAAAACCATCCTCGCCCGGGGCCTTTTTATTGTTAAGGTTCTTGATTTGGCTCTAAACCTTTCCCAGTCTCCTGCGGCTGACCGAAGTGATTTCAAATGACTTAAACCTGTCCTCTGAATTTTCCGCAAAGGTATTCGCCCTTTGGAGATTTCACCAAGTACCGTCCGCTTTGCAGATTGGAAAATGGGTTGCAACCTGCTACTTGTACCTTCTGGTGAGTCACCAGAGCGCATAATTTATATTAGTATCAGAAGTAACGCCTTCTTGGAAATGGTCTGTGGTAATCTGTCTGAACCTCACGAGCAGCTTCTTGACCCAGCTAGTCACTCTTTAATATACCCAATCCACATTAGGGTCTCTCGAGCGAGTAAACTGCCTCCTCAGTCTCCTTTTGTTGAGCAGTGGAGCATCAAAGGAAGGCGGAAGGCAAGCGTGAGGCCGACGATCCTGTAGGGGTTTCCTTTGGGCGCGTTTTGAGGGCAGCCGCATGCACTTTATTTACAAAGATTGTATGTGCATCCTCTATATCCTCAGGTAATCACCAGGTTAAGGTACAAGCTTCTCTCCAGATCCTTCCTTAAAAAGAAAAATACAAATATTAAATAATCATTTATCTAAAAAGAGAAGCTTTGATTTAAGTTCGAGTTTGCAACGGCACTTATTTTTAAAGTTCGAAAACCAGATAAAATTTATTATCTCAAATAATTTTGTGAATGTTAAGAGCAACGAAATCACCCAATATCCTAAATTATATAGAATATATCTATCACCTAAATGTGACAGAAGCTTATAGCCTATATCCACTATGATCACATATTTCGAAATGTACATATTTTTTTTTGAGCGTTTCCATATGATATGTACATTTTTGACAGTTTCGTGACCATGTGAATGGCAACTGACAATCTGATTTTGAGTTTATTATTAAATACATCTTCGCACTAAGTTCTAGGGAGCTTAAGACAATTAATGCAGTTATATTTATTATGAGACATTATTTTATAATTAATGCTTAATTTACTTGCTTAAATAAAATTGACAAAAGACAAAAAGAATTACAAGTTTGAAATTGATTCACGCGACTTTTCTACCTTTGATTTGTGTTTGCTAAATAAAATTACACAAAAAATTTCATAAAGCGTCAACAATAAATAAAATAAAACAATGAACTAGCTTCAATGTTTTAATTTAAATTTTATTGTATATTTAGTTTCAACATTTTAGACTAAAATTCTACACTGGCGTTCTCCATGCGCTCTGTAATCTTCAAGCGAGCAGTCGCTTGTAGGTCAAGTACCTCCCGTCCGCTCCGGCAGCCACCATAGCCTTTACAAACGGTGCCATCTCGGACTGGTACAGTTTGCGTTTCTTCAGGCACCCTGAATTACCATTTGAGAACAGTGAGCCACACGAGTCACTCTACCTCAACTGACTGTTTGAGAAAGACGATGTTGGCTGCATTGACTTTACAGCTCTCATTTTGATAGTGCACCGTCTTGCGTTTTAAGTTCAGACCGGTATCAAACGGCCAATTTTTTTGCGAAAGTCTTTCCATTCAATTAATTTGGAATGGTTCTTGCTAAAAAAATGGATTTCCCGCGTCAAAATTCTCCTCCCACAGATCCATTAGAATGATTTTATGGTAGCCATTCCAAGACACTGACTTACTTTTTGGGGCCATCTGAAAACAAATTTATTTATAATAAATAAAATATTTTGATTCAAATTCAATTATCAATTCAATTGAAATTAATTTTACATCAGGGTTGACTTTTTGTGACATCGATAACATTAGGGTTGATTGTTTGTGACATCAATAACAAATTATCTACTATTTTGTTTTACAACACTTTTATCACTCGTGGCGAATGGACACATATATTAAATATGTACATTTTTTCCTCTGAAAAAATGTTACATACTTTTTTGTCATTAAATGTGAAAATATGTACATATTTGCTATAGTGGAAAAAGGCTATTAATCAAAAAATAAAAAAAATCATATATTAGAACATCCGCATTAAAATTAACACTATTCCAGCAATTTCACTTAATCTGAAGGTTTCTAAAATATCGCAATAGATATTGATCCATTACATCAGACCAAATTAATTTTTTGAAATATAATACTTTGAATCTAAAAATAAGTATATCGTTAACAACGATTCGTTACTACCTGACTGTTCTTGCTATTCTCGCTTTAGTTTGCTAGATCCTAGCGCATGCTCTAAATCAATCAACAATTACACTAAACTGCACGTTTGAGGACTGACCTAACAGTAAAAATCATAAGAGTGACTATCACCCGGCGTACTTAGTTGTTAAACGTAGTCGTTCGTCGTAGGCGTAGTTAATGCATTTTGTTTGCTTCTAATTTATACACACACGCTATTTTCTCTCATGAAATGAAACTAATAATAATTAAGTAAATGTTGTCATTTTTGTAAATTATTATTTGAAACTTTTGTTCTTAGTGTTGCTCCAAAATTTATGGACCCCACAGATCAAAATAATAATATGGCAATTTGTTCTCATTTTTTTTTTAATTGCTTGTACCTCGACAACGCCTCCCGTTTAGGCACATACTTTAACTGCATCATGTTTATGGTTGCCTCATCTGTGGTGCTAACGGTAGTGGTGCTTAACTATCATCATCGCACAGCGGATATACACGAGATGCCACCGTGGGTAAGTAGCTTGGATATTATTTGTCACTGAGGAGGAGGACTAAAACATAATTTTTTATTTAGATCAAATCCGTTTTCCTACAATGGCTGCCCTGGATTTTGCGCATGGGTCGACCAGGTCGCAAAATTACACGTAAAACAATATTATTAAGCAATCGCATGAAGGAATTGGAACTGAAAGAACGTTCTTCCAAGTCCCTACTAGCCAATGTGCTCGATATTGATGATGATTTTCGGCATACAATATCGGGTTCACAGACCGCCATCGGTTCGTCGGCGTAAGTTAACTGTGTGTGTTGTATTTCCAACTGATTTTACTTAACCAATATCTGTAGAAGCTTTGGCCGGCCCACAACGGTGGAGGAGCATCATACTGCAATAGGATGCAATCATAAAGATTTACATTTAATTCTTAAAGAATTGCAATTTATTACTGCGCGCATGCGCAAATCCGATGATGAAGCGGAATTGATAAGCGATTGGAAATTCGCTGCAATGGTTGTGGATAGGTAAGTGAGAAAGCTTCTGCTGTTAGGGTCAGGGATGCAAACCGCCTGGAAATAATATAAAGACTGGCCGGGTTCACTGGTTCACACCGTTTCCCAACCTACGGTTCGGTTCATTGTCTGGGTTTTTGAAGCTAACTGAATGTTTTGGGTTTTAATATATTAAAATTTTATGGATGTGACACTTTCCAAATTAAATTCACAGAAATCTTGTGAGTAGCTTTAAAATATATACGAGTATAGATAGGTATAGATAATTTTATTCGTATTTTTTTTTGAGGTATTATAAATACATATGTTCGCATTTACATATTTCAATACGAACAAAGTTTTGAAAGATATTAGAAATACCGACATGGTTTTAAAACCGTCAGTCGGAAGTGTGCCTACACCTGGTGCTGCCTCGGACTACTGGTTAAAGATGAGATTTATACTTATACTAGCTGAATACAAGGCGTCGCCCGGGTCTTTATGATTCTTACAAATCATATCATCCCGCCCATTTCTTCAATTTAGAAACCTTCGTGCAAGCGTCCAACTAATCCCTAATGTTTCATCACAATCGAACATTTTGCAAATTTCGCGGTTTTTGGACGATTTTCCGCCTATTTCTTCTACTTGGAAACCTTCGCGGGAAAGCTTCGAACCATTCCCCACAGTTTTACCGAAATCGTAGTATTTGAAAATTTTCTAGTTTTTTGGACCATTTTTCTCGAATTTCTTCAACTTAGAAACCCTCCCGGGCAAGCGTTTAATTCATTCCCCAAAATTTCATTGCAATCGGATGAACTGTATCATTTTGCAAATTTCGCGGTTTTTGGACCATTTTACAGACATGAGACATAGCCTATGACACTTTCCAGATCGACAAATTCGTGAAGATCGGTTCAGAGGTTAAGACGCCCATAAGGGACAAATGTACAAACATACAAACATAAAGGGTGATTTTTTAAGAGCTATAGGAAAGTTTTAAAAAGAAAACACATAAAATTCAGAATAATGCATGAAATCTTTATTTGAATCGATAGTACGGTCCATATAATTTAATGTTTGAAGATTATTTCATGCAAATGTTGAAGGTGATTGCGCCCCAAATGGTCCATCCGCTTAGTCCAATTTTGGCATACCCTTTCCAACATTTCGGCCGGTATCTCACGAATAAATGAAGTCTTCCAATGCGTCAATTGAAGCGGGCTTGTCTGTATAGACATGAGCTTTAACATAGCCCCATAAAAAATAGTCTAACGTGAAATAAAATGTTCACCGAACTCGCCTCTCAATAAGTCCATTGTTGCGCGTGCTGTGTGGCATGTGGCACCGTCTTGTTAAAACCACGTGTCATGCAAGTCAAGCTCTTGCATTTTGGGCAAAAAAAGTTGGATATCATCTCACGGTAGCGCTCACCATTCACAGTTACGTTACGATTCGCATCATCTTTGAAGAAGTACGGTCCAATGATGCCACCAGCCCATAATCCGCACCAAACTGTGACTTTTTCTGGATGCATTGGTAGCTCTTGCAATGCTTCTGACTGATATTCACTCCAAAATCGACAATTCTGCTTATTTACGTACCCATTGAGCCAAAAATGAGCTTCGTCGCTGAACACAATTTTTCGGTAAAAAAGTGGATCTTCGACCAACTTTCCAAGAACCCAAGAGTCGTTTGGCTTCAATTCTTGCACCAGCTGTATTTTGAAAGGCTTCACACCTAAATCCTTCCGCAAAATTTTCCACTAGATTTCTTTAATACACTTGGTCAACGCTTCTTGGCTGCGGGTGACTATAATTCGAAACATCCCCACTGGGGCTCCAGACTGACCAATCCCAAAGGGAAGCAACTCTACAGCGTACTCACGCGCGCATCAAACAAACTCGACTATGTATCTCCGGGTAGGCCTACATACTGGCCGGCAGATCCAAAGAAATTACCCGATCTTATAGACTTTGCTATAACAAGAAAAGTTCCACAAAACTTGGTAACTGCAGAAGCCCTTGCCGACTTGTCGTCAGACCATTCTCCAATAATATTCACCCTTCTGGAGTGCCCTCATGTTAGAGAATATCCTCGGAGACTGACATCACACAAGACAAACTGGCTCAAATACAAAAAATATATCAGCAGTCACATCGAGCTGAGCCCAACCATAAACAGCGAAGAAGACATCGACAATACTGTTCAAGCCCTCACCTCTATCATTACTGCCGCTGCTCATCACTCAAACCCCCAAACGACAACAACAGCACCTCAGCAAGATCGTAGATTGACAAACAGTTACATTGACCGGCTGGTCGCAGAAAAGCGGCGTGCAAGAAGAGAATGGCAAAGCTTTAGATCGCCTGCCGCAAAAAAATCGTCTGAGACTTGCAGAACGCGTACTTCGCAAAGCACTCGAAGCCGAAGAGCAGCTAGCACATAGCCGTTATATCGAAAAATTATCGCCTACAAGCACCAAATTTCCCCTATGGAGGGCACGCGCCAGCATAAAGCCACCTGCAAAGGTAGACACTCCTCTAAGAGATCAGACAGGAAGATGGGCCCGCAGCGACGAAGAAAAGGCAACTGTCTTTGCACTTCACCTTAGAAATGTTTTCCAGCCAAATCCTCCAGCCAATGGCTATGAACTTCCATTGGTTCCGACCGCCGCACAAACTGACCCAATCAAAGTTCATTCGCTAGAAATAAAAAACGCCATCGGAGAGCTAAGTCCCAGAAAAGCTCCTGGACATGACCTTATTACACCTAAAATGATTATGGAACTTCCAAGTCCCGCCATTACATATATCTCAAGACTTTTCAATGCTGTTCTGCGATGTGGATACTTTCCAACTCAGTGGAGGAGGTCCACAATCATAATGATTCAGAAACCAGGAAAAGATAAAACACAAGCGTCATCATACAGACCCATTAGTCTGCTACCTTGCCTGTCAAAACTATTTGAGAAGATCCTACTCAGTAAAATTGATGCCCATACACAAAATATCATTCCCTCACATCAATTTGGGTTTAGAGCAAAGCACGGGACTATTGAGCAAGTCAACCGTTTAACTTCAGACATTCGGACTGCGTTTGAGCACCACGAATACTGCTCTGCAATTTTCTTAGATGTTGCCCAAGCATTTGACCGCGTTTGGCTGGATGGTCTTATATTCAAGATAAGGACAATGCTTCCCCCAAATACTCACAAAGTACTAGAAAGTTACATTAGTAACAGAGTATTTACAGTTCGTCAAAATGAGTACACAACGGAAGAGTTCACTATAGGAGCCGGAGTGCCGCAGGGTAGCGTACTCGGTCCTCTCCTATATGTAATGTACACTGCCGACATACCAACAGACCCTCGACTTACAATAAGTACTTTTGCGGATGATACGGCAATATTAAGCAGATCACGATGTCCAAATAACGCAACAAGTCTGCTGGCAAGCCACCTAGCTAAAGTGGAAGAGTGGCTGGCCAACTGGCGCATAAAAATCAACGAGCAAAAGTGTAAACATGTGACGTTCACACTCAACAGAAGCACCTGTCCCCAGCTATCCTTAAATGCAACCCAGATCCCGCAATCAAACGATGTTGTATACCTAGGTGTGCACCTCGATAGAAGGCTCACATGGCGCAAACACATAGAGTCGAAAAAGCTTCAAATCAAGCTAAAGGCCAACAGCCTTCATTGGCTAATCAACTCCCGTTCCCCTCTTAAACTGGAATATAAAGTCCTACTGTACAAAAGCATCATAAAGCCTGTCTGGACGTATGGCTCGCAGTTATGGGGAAATGCCTGTGCGAGCAGTGTGGACATCCTCCAAAGATCACAGTCAAGAATTCTCAGAACCATCACTGGAGCGCCATGGTACATTCGCAATGAGTGTATCCACAACGATCTCAGCATCCCATTGGTCGAAACTGAAATAAAGCAACTTAAACAAAAATATTCTGAGAAGCTTCTTACCCACCCAAATCAACTTGCAAAATCTCTTTCCATGCTAGCAACGCATTCTCGTCTCAGGAGAAATGACCTACCAACCCAGCGACTGAATTGAAGGGCCGCAGAACACAAACTATCTCCAGCAGGGGATGGTTTATAAAATAGTTTCTAGATTAAGATCCGAAAATTATTGTTAGTCTCATTAAGAGAAGATTCAATAAATACAAAATAAACTTAAAAAAAAAAAAAAAAATTTCCACGTTCAATGAAAATACCAGCCTAATCCACAAACTTGTGCTGCATACTTAAGACTGAGTAGTTCTAACTGTTGCTTGAAATAGGTTTCACTTGCTGCTCAATGAGATATCCGGCTTGTCCATAAAAGTTTTCCAGGTTAAATTCAGTCCCTTTTTGCCTCTGATGTCCTACGCCCAGTTTCTTGTACTCTGCCACTGTTCTTATCGCCTCAGATCTATAAAACCATTTTTCCGCTACAGCTTTCTCCTTTCCAAAATATCATTATTTCTGATTTCGCCAGTATTGTATACTGTCGGAATATACTTTCAAATTATCTATCACGGTCTATAATGTATATATATCGTCAGCTAGTATCACAATATCATCGGCATAAAGAAGCAGACTTATATTCGTATTTTTTTATAAAGAGGCATCCATCTTATTGTTCGTCCATGTCATTTATTTATAGAGCAAAAAGCAAGGGGGAGAGTTAACAAAGTAAAAACAAGCCTTATAAATAAGTCGCAAATATAAAGTGTGATATTCAGGCGCTGACCATGAGTATTTCACTGCGGGAATGGTACAGTACTCGTTGTCTTAATTAAGAGTAAAAAATATAATATCTAAAGTTGGATTAAGGTCAAATTGAACCACAGAATATTGACAATATCGTTTCTTTAAGGCTACTGAGGAGGAAGAGGATATACTAACTCAAAACAATAAGCAACTTTCACGAAAGAAATGCAATCAAATGGCAGGAGATGTGCTGGATCACTTGTCTTATAATGGGTGATCCTTAAGAGCTACAACAATCCGGCATCGCTAAGTAAAAATTCGGTCGATGAGCGAAGTTCTATTGCTTGAAAGTAAACGCTTAACGTCTTAAAACTCGTTTGAGAACCGAAACCGAACCGTTTTGCTTTGTAGTTTTCGGTTTGGTTCAGCAATTTCTAAAGGTCGCCGGTTCGGCTTGCGGTTCGGTTTATTAGCTGCAATAAGTGGTTCGGTTTTGGTTTGGTTCGGTTGGGTTCAGAACCGGTTTGCATCCCTTGTTAGGGCACCCTCTTTAATAATGTTTAAATCTAATCTTTGCAAGTAAAAAGCCTTGTTTTGTTACACTTACAAATATTTATACTCTGGAAATTTGTGTTTATTTAAGCAATTTCAACAAGTAGGCGGCTACTTTGAGCTGCCAAATCAAACAATTAAAGCCCACAGAGACGCATTGCCGCAACACTTCCGGCAGTTTGCTTGACACGTACACACACACACACACACACAAGCCCACGTGCACATGGCATAAATATTCCAACATGGCCGACACCGACACCCATTTTGTGCTTCCTCCTATTCATATGCTCTCACTTTGCTCTTCTTCTACTTCACAGATTTTGTTTAATTGTTTTCACGCTCTTTACGATTATTGCAACGGTAACCGTGCTGCTTTCGGCTCCGCATATTATTGTGCAATAAACCCGCTCAATTTAGTCAACTAAGTAAGCTACGGAGGATACGGTTACGATTACGGATACATACATACAATACGGATATAAGCGGAAGCCTAGTTAAGTTCTTTTTCAAAAAAACAAAAAACAAAACCAAAAAACTAGCGAAGCAAAAAATTGTTAATTACATTTTTAAGAAACCAATTTCGGAAATCAGTAAAAATCCAAAACCAAAAAAAAAAAAGAATATTTTATGGAAAACCAAAATAAAAAGCAAAATTTACTGCCGTACAAGAAACAGAATATATAAGAAGCAAAAGAATGTGTTTAAAAAAATGAATTAATAAATTTGCCTAGGAATATAGCATCAAATTAACACTCAAACACACACGGAGAAGAGTTTGCAATTTACATTTAAGGATTATAACGAAGTTATAAGTTAATTAAACTGCTGAGTTGTTATAATTTATGTATGTAAGCGATACACAAACACACACACACACGCAGACAAGCAAAAGTACATTATATATAAGAGATTGTTCCTATGAGACATTAGATATGTATTTAAAACACACACACACACACACCCATGCACTTAATTGACAAAGGCAAAAAAACAAAGAAAACCAGGGACAGGCAAAATAATTAGATGCAGACAATTTAACTGGAATTTTTTTGTTATTGTATTGAGTAAGGGAATTTCTTTTCGGGATCATGTGGACCAACAGTATTTAATTTCGATTGAATTCAATTTCCTATTCAAGTGCTTCAAATTTTCAAACAAAATATGATCCCTTTTTAGGCAAATTATGTATTTTCTAATCAAAACACTTATGGGCCAGAGAATAGGGCAACAACAATGTTGAATTGAAAGCGTTCAATGGGAAGGTTTGTGAATTTATTCAAAAATATTTAACGGATGTTTCCCTACCTGGGGTCGGCAAGCTGAGCAGAGAAGTTGCCACTACCAGCTGAGCAATTATTATTTGACTTAAGGCCAGTTCCCAGGAACAATAAATTTTATTTTTGTCACAATGCTTCGTATGAATAAGACAGTTGTTCAAAAGTTTTAAGTTCTAACAGCTGTGCAATGGTACTCTATTCATGTCAAGTACTGTGTCATAAATAATATTTATTGTTTCTGGGAATAGGCCTTTAAACAGAAGAGGGACAAAGAGCTTTCGATTTGATTTGAAAATGTATCAGAAATCAAGTTGTTAAGATTCGAAATTGGACAGATTCTTTTTTTGCCCTGTTGCAAATTCCGCTTCTGTTTTCGTGTAAGCGTTAGTTTTTCTAATTTAAAGTTCACAATTTTGTAATAAAAGTATGAGGAATGTCTTTGGTTACTAGATCAGATCGTCTCTTTTTGATGAATTGAACCCATTAGGCATTGATCAATCTGTTTTGACTGCTTCAACAATTCGACTTTTCCCAAACTAATCTAGTAACCGTCGATAAGCTTGTCACCCTCCATACAAATTTGTAAATTTTAAATTATTAAGGCTAACGTTTACAGGGCCATATGTTTCCAACTAGTTTCAGATGAGATACAAATTTAGTTCGGCACAATAATTCATTCATGTCCGACTGCTATTCAAATGCATTCAGTTTTCAAAACAGCTCCAAAGTGCTTCTTTTCATGTGAAATTCGACATAATAATTAATTTTCGGGCGTTCTGAAATCCAGCCTTAAATTAAGTCCTATTTGGTTTCTATAAACAAATCGTTTAGATCCGAAAATTCGTTCTTTTTATTAAATTATCGACCGAATTATTATAAAATTCTACAGGAAGGAGTTTGACAACTTATTTTTGTAGCCCAGGATCAACGAGGGTGCGTCGAAATAAGTATATTACTCCCAAGATTTTATCCATTCACCAAGCTATGTAGCTACACAAAATGTGTAATTTTTCCTATCTAACGACAGAAAACCTGATTTCGCAAAAAGTAAAAAACAGCGCATTATTTGTTTCGCTTTTGCTTTGTTTTCTAAGATTTCGTATTTCGACAAGAAGTATTATAGCCACTCATAGACAAAGCTTAAAACCAAAAGTAGGCTACAAGCCAATCAATTCCCAGCAAACATTTTTTTACGCGGAAGATAAGAATACGATTCTCCCAGTAGGTATCGCTTTACCCTAGCGATATCACATTCTGATCTCCCTTCAGGAAGAAGTGTGCCACTCAGCGACACTTCTGGAAGATAGGAAAAAGTCTCTTCTTGGCGATGAAAAAGCTTTTCTTCCCGGGGATAAGAAAGTCTCTTCTAAAGGGACTAAAAAATTTTTTTGTCTGGAGATAAGAATACGGTTTCTTTCAAACGGTAAGATTAATTCTTTATGTCGAGGCTGTCTTTGGGATTTAAAAAAAAAAATGTATTAACCTTTAATAAAGGTATACCCTTGCAAAGGGTATTATAATTTTGCCCAGAAGTTTGCAAAGCATAGAAATATTCATTTCCGACCCCAAAATCTATATATATTCTTGATCAGGACGACGAGCTGAGTTAATTTAGCCCTGCCCGTCTGTTTCTACGCAAACTAGTCTCACAGTTTTAAAGCTATCAAGCTGAAATATTACACAGAGTCTGCTTTTTACTGCACACTGCATATATAAAATCGGAAAACTATTTGGCTCCCATACAAAAGATAGGTCTGAAAAATGGTCTTAGTGAGAAAAAATTATTTTTTTTTTATGGTACCGTCTTAAAATTTGATATTTGTTTGTTTTATATGCTTTCACATAATTTAACTAAGCTTTGGCAAGATCGGGTGACTATAGTTTATAGCTCCAATACGAACAATTGCTCAGAAAATGGGTCAAAGTAAAAAAAACTTTTTTTTTTAATGTTACAGTTTTTTAATTTGGACTTCAATAATAATATATGCTTACAAACAGATTTTTCAAAATTTGACCGAAAACATTATATCAAAACTAGCATTTGCAAGGGTGTCGAAAAAAAAGGTATAGTGCTGGCGTCCAATTTTGTGATTTTCTTAACAAAATGGCGGACATTGAAAAATTAAAAATCGAATTTGGGCCCTTTTTTTGGAAGTTCTATGTTAAAAAAAAAAAACAGAAAATGCTTTGTTTAAAATTATGATTGAGGTTCAGACCAAAATGGAGACAATTCTGCGTCGATTTTACTTAATTTCATCGTAGACGCCAGTTTGAAAAACGTGTTTTCGAGATAAATGCGTTTAAAGCAACACAAAAATAACTCGTTTTAGCGAAGCCATTGTTCGACAAAAAAGGCTATATCTTCTAAAGTAATTCGAATATCAAAACTCCTTTTAGGACGATATTCTCAAATATCAAAGCTATAAATTGCAAAAGAAATCAAAAAAAATTTTTCCACATGAAGAATCCCCCTTAAGCCTTATACTTACTGAATGATTTTTTGTACTCTTGGCCTTTGGACTGAACACAATTGGAATGCCTAGTTTCGCTAGTTTCTACACGTCAAGATACTACTTATAGTGAATTGAATTTACCATCTGCCTAAAAGAACTCAACAATACTCAACAATCGCTTAGACATGGATAATTTGTAATTCTAAAGTTAGAATTCCGTGCTCTCTCAATATAAAAGGGGGGATGAAAAAGAAGCGATACCATATCCCTCTTATTTATCCCTTGTATGATATAAAGTGCGATATCTTAGTAATTTGAATGTCAATTACATGAAAGCGAGAACGGAAAAGTTTAGCTTACGATGGATTTCGTAATTATTAACTTATGCAAGCAATATATATTTGTCCATTGATCTGTTAACTCAGCACTTTATAAAATAAATAACCAAAAAAGCCTGATTAATTTCCAAAATTCCAGTACGATTTTACTCATCGTAGACCGTATGGAATATGTTATGTACGAGTACTCTTTGAGCTGTTTAAGGATTTAGAATGATCATGGATTTGTCGGAATGCCTATAAAGCAATCCCGATTTACTCTTGAAAGAATTATTCAAATGACAAGCACTTTTTAAACATTTTCATACTTAAAATAAAATTGGGATATTCTTCAATTAGATTAAATAGTTTCAAATGGCGCAACCTTGCCACACCCATAATGGTATAGCAACACAAAGTGAAAAATAGATTACTAAATTTAAGTTTAACCATACTGAAAACAAGTAAAACACAAACTTAAATTGAGTTTAGTCTAACATAAATTAAACAGCGGTTTCAAAAAAAACTAAATTGGTTCTATATACTTAATGCAAATATGTTTTTTTACTCTGTTGCTGGAGGATTTTTGTTATAAAGCAATTGCACAGAAAAAAAGATCCAACTGGACTGGATATGTTTGTAATATCCATTTAATCATCCAACGGAGCTGAAAATCATCCATCATCATTTTTCAATATAAAAATCGAACGTGATTGACTTCATGATTTAAGATTTTAAGCTCTCGGGTATTAAATTCAAGGTTTTCAAACCAAT
Organism: Lordiphosa collinella; assembly: GCA_018904265.1. NCBI lineage: Eukaryota > Metazoa > Arthropoda > Insecta > Diptera > Drosophilidae > Lordiphosa > Lordiphosa collinella. The sequence goes on along the minus strand of JAEIFV010000070.1, from coordinate 544,978 downwards.
AAAATCATAGTTGATAACAGCTCGTGTCTTTTAACTCGTGAATGAACACAATGAGAAAGATTTATGTTTTTTATTTCAAGTTTACTCTGATATGATCAATATCAAATTGTCATGTTCATAAATGTCACATATCATTACAGCATTTTAGTATTTTTCTGAACTTTTAATATCAATTTAACTAATGGATTTTTGATATTTTTGGAAAGAACGCCAAACTGTTTGGGAGCACGAAAAAGTCATTTATTGCGAAAGTGGATCCCTTAAACAAAATAGTTTGCTGTGATAGCCAAAAACTCCATAAAAAAGAATATCTTGGTATTTTTAAAGTAACGGTCACACTTTTCCTCTGCTGTTTTTTGTTTGCAGACAATTTGATGAGGATTTCAAATCGCAACAATAAAAAAATGTTGAATATAAAATGCAGTTCGGTAATGCCCAAGGGCGAAGCCAGGGGCAGCTGTCCCCCCTATGTTACAAATTTCGTATCCGAAAACTGAAGTTTTCATTTAAGGCACACCAATTGCCTTGGATGAGGAAGAAGCAGAGGATACAAGAAGCAGACGCCAGCGTTTCAGTTGCCATATTTGCGAGAAAGTGGAAATTTGGAAAGATTTGCTAACGATATGAGTATATCGACAAAGCTAAGAGAGAGTCGCAGAAATGTTCCTTTGAAACTTCCAAGTGAGCACCAACAGTTTCAATTGTTGGAACTGCATTTGGATCCAAAACGAAGCATCCGGTCCAGATGCGTTACGAATCAACGAATTTGTTGCTGCTCTTTCTGAACTTCAAGGCTGTCTATGGCAACTGCATCAAAAACTTTCTATTGATGAGGCCCCAAATAACTAGCTTTTTTTCTTCTTCATGAAAGCGCTTCAATCGAATTTGAAATTTTTTCTGACATATTGTTGCTCTACCGTCCGTCAAAATAAATAATTTTATTTAGTTTGTGCGCCCAAACCAAAATCGAACAACTGTTCAATAAAATCTACTCATTGAGTGGTAACTCTGCGTCGCCTGTGTGGATTTTACCACCCCTGTTTATCTCCGCGTCATAAAACGGATTCTTGCGTTCTCCGTGCCTATCTTTAACCAAATGAAATAAAAATTACCACTATGCCTTTACAAATGGCATTACCATTACAATTTCGTACGTAATGAAGTCTTGCAAACAAAACTACAATAATTATTTGTTAGCTACAAAAATTGTTAATTATTTAAGATTTGTTATGGCAATGCATTTTCAAAAATTCAGCATCACTTTATAAGCAAAACTATAGAATCAATGCAAATGGCATTGATGATTTCATTTCGTAGAAACATTGTTCTTTTATGTGGAACGCATTTTTTATAGTACGTAAGTATTCAAATCTTACGAGAGGGCGCTTTCTATTTACATTAGTTGTTGTGCCTACTTTCTGGCCCACAGTATAAGCAGTTATCTAGTTAAATAACTTGAAAGATCATTTTTAAATCAGGACTTTTGGATTTTATTATAAGCCAAGAATTTGCTATAAATTTTATGTTTTTTAACTTTCTTTGGCGAGTGAAAAAGTTGTGTGCGTAGCTAAGCGTAAATGGTAACAAAAACTGACACATAATAATTAATACAAAATACATATATATATATATACATATATATAGTAAGTTTAATTTATTTTTAAAGATGCGCATTCGAAATACATACAATTGGAGTACATGTTCAGTGGGAACATGCTGTTTTTAGACAATTTATTGTTGAAATATTGAAGTAGCAAACCAAAAACCGAGTTATAGTCACCAATTACCAAAACAAAACAAAACCAAAATACAAAGAAAATTAGTCAAAATACTAGTACAGGTGTATATATATTTTACGACACATATATCACCGCAGCAGATATGCATACATATATAAAAAAACGAGTATATTTTTAATAAAAACGGAAAAGAGCAAACCAAACCCAAACCAAACAACCAGAAATACATCACAATTTTGTTGGAAATTTACGTTAATGATTCCATTTTTGATTTGATTTTGTCTTTCAAATGAGCTTCGAGTTTTTGTATTTATCTGCTGTTTTTTAACTCTATCGAAAAAAGTGATATTTATGGTAAAGCTCCCCGAAAAAGAAAAACAAAAAAAAAACCCACCTAATGAAACCTTTTTACACACAAAATCAAAAAACCTACCTCCTCTTGTTGCAAAGAATATTTGATGAAAAAATGCTGCAAAGTAAAAACACTGCCGTTAAACTTGCCCCCTCCCTGTCTCTCAACTCTGTCCCTCCCTACGAGTTTGTCTCCGGTCTCTGTCTTCCCATTTTTTAAATAATTTCCTTTAGTTTTTTTTTTAAGAAAAAAATTTCTAACAGAATTGTGTACAGAACTTTTGAAAGCCAGACAACAAAGTTACTTAAAATCAAATCAGCTCTCTTTTCATAACAAATTTTTCGAATAATTTTTTTTAAGGCTGCAAACTTACGAAAATAGTGGAAACTTTTTCAAAATATAAGGTTCAGTGCACTGAAGGGATTGAGCTTTTAGTTTGAATTGGTTAGTTCGAAAAATTGTATAAAACACTTGAAACAGAAGCGACCAAATGACTTCGTCAAACGATTAACAAATATTTCAGGACATTGGTTTAAAGAAGATAACGTTTGGTACAAACTACCAAAACTACTTTTAAATATGTCGTTTAGCTATTCAGGCAAACAACAGCAAAGAATTTGCTCCTTACTCACAAATGGCTCGAACTTTACATTTTCTTGGCCAAACATGTAATTCGTTCGGTCCGGCCATTCTTTTCGAACGTAATGCTCTTGGCTTTCTCGACTGACCCATTTGCTCGCATCGCGACTGCTTTGCCATACAAAGAATAAAAAAAATCCGAGATATCCGGACTAAAATCAGGTGACATGACAAAAGGCCCATATCAAAATTAAACGTAGTAAGCATCGAAATTAAACTCAAAAATGTTATGGCAGTCCCTTTTTGGAAGCTTCGACCTATGATACAATTATATCAGGTACGGCGCTCATTTAAAAATGTGGACTGACAGCATTGAGAGTATGTAAGAGAGAATGTGTAACTGAGAAATAGTCTGACAGGGCACACACACACTAATTATGAGTGTTTAAAATTAAAACTTAAATGCATGAACAAATTTTATTGAATGAGGCGCATCAGCAAAGGCGAAGACATTCATTTCTGGGTTTGATGGATGCGCAAACCAGCATTTTTCTGAAAATAGTAACAGAACATTTTCAATCAGTATTTTTTTTTTATATTTGGTTAATCAATACTCTTACCAATTGACACATCAAGGTTTCTCCACAGCTTGGAATTTCCTGTTCCCTGCTCCATACAATTTTTTAAGGATATCAAAGAGAATGTCCACAGTTACAGGAGTGTCGTAATTTAAGAATTCTGGCTGCTTCCAGGATTTCCAAAGACCACGCACAATCATGACTTGGACGTAGTTGCATGGAGCATTCACTGCCTCTCGTGAACACAGCTGCTACTTTCATTTCGTCAAAAAAAAAAAAGTTATAGGCCTTATGTCTACATTAAGCTCGGACATATTGCCCACATTTCATCGGACTTTTCGCCCAGGTTTTCCCAGGCAAAACAAAATATGTGCCTCTTGCATATCAAAGAAGAGGAGCAACTTTATAAGTTCAAAACTTCTTCATGAAGAATGAGCCGACTTTTAAGAGTATATGCTATCCGAACGATGTCCCAAAATCGCCTGGCGGACGCACGACATTTCATGTACAGTCTCTGATAATCTGACCGATTGTGATGTAGCGGGTAGTGTGTATGTCTGCAATACCGTCTCGGGCCATCTTAAATGTCTATTTTGGGAAAAGGAGCTCTCTCGGCTAAGCCCTTGGGGCTGTGTACGACCGGCAGCGCTTACGGTTATCCCTTACAGACTGCCGGTTAACGAATATACCGAAGCCGATGGCTGTCTGAAATCGTTTGGCGGATAGCTGGCAGTGCGGATCGGCCAGTCTAATGGTTACCCTAAGCCAGAGGCCGGCACGTCGCTATCTACTGGGCATAGGAGAACTCTCAAAAACAACGGCTTACACACAGTAAGCACTATAAGCGTCGCTGCACTGCGTGTTCGGCTCTTGTCTAGATGCGTCGCGATTGAGTCAGTTTTTGGGCTGCTCTCACACACCAATGCAAAAATGGGATTGAGCTTTTTCCCGGTCCTTGCCCTAAGCTGACGGCCGAATGGTTAACACAGAATATGCTGGCCTTTGGCTGTCTTAAAATCGCCTGCCGTGCTTCCGACATTTCATTTTTAGTCTCTGATAACCCTTAACTGACTGCCGGATGTTTACCTACATTTGTATGAGCGTCAGGAAGTACTATGCCGAAACAGTCACCTGACGGCTTGCTTTCGGCAGCACCTAGCACAAAAAAGAGTACTGAGTCTGTGGTTTATCAACCCTAATATTCTTTTATAAAACATATGAATCCACTTGTAAAACTTTCTGTCACGAACGATTCACGAAATAAAAATCTACTTACGCACTTAATTTTTTAAGAGTTTTGCGGCACTGACAATTCATGATCGATTTACGAACGCGTCACGAATGTTAACGCACTTTGAAAGTGCATATCCATATAATTTGATTTAACAAAATACATTGCAGCTTAAACACAACGTCTGCGTATTTTGGCAATAAATTGAAGCTGCTTTATCTTTTTCGAGCAACGTTTTTTGTTTTGAACATTTATAATTTTTTTTGTGTAGGTCCGATTTCTCGTGGTCCTTGTTGAACTTCTCTCCATAAATTTCAAAATGCACAATTCTGGGCCTTGTCATCAATTGTCCCACACTTCGCTTCTTTTGATTTAAATTTTCCTTCCTTTCAAAAAGTCTCTTTTTATTTCGTTTTTTTTTCTGTCCCACATAATAAGAATTTAAAGCAGATTTGCTGCAATTGGGAAACTCAAAAATTTGGAGGTTCTTGGACCTCTTGCAAAGTTGTCTTCATTTCATTTAAGTGAGCCCATAGAGGTTAGGTTATGTTGCAATGGCTGAAAGCGACAAGTCGGATGTTTCCGATAGGTTGAGTAGGAGGGGTTGACCAAGAAACCTAAGTCTCCTCCTATTTTAAGCGGGGCAATGACACAGAAGGTGTGGCACCTTTTCCTCCTCTTCCTCAAATCTGCAACTTCAACAGAATCCTGCCTATAAGACAGTAACCCGTCAGGGCCCCTACCAGAAGTGATATGTGTAACGTAAACGTGTATTAGTACGTTTAATGTCGAATGCTAGCCACGTAAGTTTCGCTACCGCACGGGAGAAAGATTTTTCCACCGGCAGTGTTTCAGCTTTTTTGTGAAGCTTGTAGGTAGCCATAGGCATCGAAAATACCATAAAACATTATACACAATTTCTAGTAATGATACTTGCTCTTCCCGAGATTGACTTCAGCTCGATACCTAAACTCGTTTTGATCCCAAAATAAGCTTCCAACAAGATTTTTTTAACAACCCTAATGATTCACGGCCTAGCAATTCTTAGCCGACTCGAGGTTACTATCTAAAACAAGACACACAACACCAAAATTAAGGCAATTCGCTGTTTATTAAGAACCTCTCGGGTTTATCTTCAATAGACTTTGCCTATTAACTGCAAAAGAGCAGCTGCCTTCTTAAGTCAGGCGTGCTTTAACTCATAAGAAATTCTAAGGCTGCAAGTTGGCTTCACCGTGTAAAACCCGTCTAAGATGAAAGAAGCCTTTTGTATGTGAGTGTGTACCCATTTAGCCTTTCAGTATAAGCGAGAGAGATTTTCTTAGATTAGTTTTGATGTCTTATTCTCGGTTCTTATTAGCTCTTTCGTTTCGTTTTTTGTTCATGGCAATTTCGTACATAAGTTTTTTTTAAATATTTGATTTTCAAGTAAGATTAAAAAAAGCATTTCCGATTGATATTGAAATGTTAGGATTGTTCAAAATTTTGTTTCAATTACAAGTACGAGTCGTACACAAAATTTCAAATCGAAGTTCGATAAGTTCTAATTAGTTCTTTTGATCTTGATTTTAAAGCACAATTGCAACAACAACTTTGAATGTGTTCTCTCTTTTCTTTCTCTCCTATTGCTATTGCAAAATTGAACTCAACAGCAACTACGTTTGGATCGTCTTCAGGTAAAATTTGTTCTTGTCCAATGAACCATTTTATGTGCATCAGACATCCGCGAGCACACTCAAGGCAATAATCGGATTTCTCTTTCGTTTTCTGGTGGTTGTTAAAGCTTCAGAACTCTTTTTTTTTTTATTTGTATTGGTGTCTACGCAGACGCAAGCTGTCCTCTGGTATAAAGTTCTGTTCCCGCTTTCAATATCGATTAAACAAGCGGAATCGAAGTTGTCAATGTTTCCTTTATTAACCCAGATATTGACTTCAAGTTCCAATTTATGTGCAACTTGAAAGTAAAACTTTTTAAGAACTTTAAACAATTTCGATAATAAAAATGATGAAAAACTAAAGGAAAATAGTCACTGAACCGGTTTGCAGTCTTAATTAAAAGTAATATTTAAATTATATTTTTGAAACAGAATTTAAAAGTATTTGAAAATTTTTCTCATGTCTCATAATTCGATATACTCAAACTAAAGCCAAATCAGCTAGGGAACACAAATTTGTCTAGTTTCTTTGCCAATTTGATATACCTAAATGTTTTTTATATATTTGTTTTTGTACTTACGACGTAAGTAATCTCCTACCGATAACTGCTCTGTCCCCGCATTGAGGTTGTTTTTGCATTGGAAGCGCGTTTAGCTTTAGCAAATTTTTTGATTCTTGGTTTTGTTTATACAGTTTTATGGTTTTTTGTTCTTAGTTTTTTTTTTTGTACATTTAGAACTGTGTATGTATATGTGTATGAATGTCTTTTTGATAAAAAGAAAGCTATTTTAAAAAAGCAAAAACCATTTTCTACACTCTTTAAAAGAATGAAATCTACATGTACGAGTATGTATTATATAATCTAGCATTAAATAGGCAATTATAAAAAATATTGAAAAAAAGAGATGAACTATAACGTAAGCGGTCCTACATTAGGAGAGGGCAACTAAAAAAAAAACGAATTTAAAATTACCGCAAATGTTTTAATGAAGTCAAAGAAAATTGACGCTACTACTAAACCAAAACTACTTGAAACTAATTTCTTCTGATCAGAGTTACAACACAAAAACACACACACACACAATCGAAACCTTCGTGTTATATGCAAGAAAAAATAAAGCAAGCAGCTTTCCGAAAATTTACGCAACAGCCTCAAATCTGTTTTTGGTTTCTATTTTGCATGATCATTCACCCACCATCCTCCCCCACCCAAAAATAAAACCAACCCATATTAAAAATTAGAATGTTTAAAACCAAAAACTAGGCTAAAAACCACCCGCAAACCCCAAAAATCTAACTACCAATTCAATTTAAATAGCTAATTGCATAATTATTAAACCGTTACCGCAAATTGTGAAAAACTTTAACAACTCTACCCAAAAAAAAAAGAATTGTGCATGTAAAGAAATTAGTAAACACACACAAAAACCATAAGAAGTCTGTTGTCAATAAACATTATTGACAGACAAATAACTTTCGTCACATTGACGATAATAATTAATTGTAAGCCGAGAACAAAGGAATTAAATGAATTAAATAATAATAAATTAATATTAAAAACAAATCGAGAGAAATGATTGCGACAGAATACAAAACACTGAATAAAATTTATTTTGAAAAGACAAATTATTTAAAACACTTGTTTTTAATTGGGAAATGGTTTCACTACTACGATCGATCCTTTTTAAGCAGGGGTCATACACAGGATCGAATCGTGAACATTTCAAAATTTTGATTTCATTAATTGCAATTTGATCAGGGTTTTGTATAGTTAGGAGCTTATTAAAATAAATTGAGAATTTCCAGAGTTATAGTGAGCTAATCAAAATATCTTAAAAACTTTTTCATTGAAAGCACCTAAAAAGCCATATTATTAAAGCCAAGTGGCTAATTGATCCCCGATCCGATAAAATAAAGGGCTATATCTTCTAAAGAATTTCGAATTTCAAAAAATCCTTTTAGGGCGATATTCACGAAGATCCAAGCTATACACATGGAGTAATTAAATAAGGGTTTTTTCTGTCCTAGGAGGGACTCGCTGACTGCCCACAATGGGTCGGCAATGTGAGCAGAGAAGTTGTAACTGGCGAACTACTGTTCCGAGCCGGTTTGCAGCACTTTTGAAGGGATATTTCAAAATATTCATTACTGTCACCGTGATTGCCAAATAGCTGTATATCTCACCTCTAGCCGAAGTCCACTTGCACATCTCTAATAGCAGCTTTGTTTACATCAGCATTTTGTAGCCAGCAGTTAAGGGTCACACTTTAAATGCAACATGGATTTGAGTAAATTGTGCCGAATTTGTTTCGCGGAGAATGCCGAATTAAATATCAAAGAGCATCAAATAAGTGTGTGGCCAGCGGAAGGGAATGACATGACCGAGAACTATACCATACTCCAGATAATGCAGGAGATGTTCGACAAGGTGATTGGGTGTGATTGACTTTTAGTGTCGCCCTTCAACGCCAGGGGGCGACACTTTATGTAAAACAGTTGGGCGCTTAAATTCAAAATCTAATTTCCCACATTTACTCGACAGCAACTGCCGCTGCCACTGACCCAGGAGCTGCCCATGATTTGTCAATCCTGCCGGGATGAGTGCCTGCAGAATTATGCTTTCTTCAGCAAATTGAAGGTGGCCAATCGACAGCTGCAAGAGCTGTACCGTCAGGCGCAGTTAAGAGAGGAAGTGGTCGTCGAGGAGGAGGATGTAGTTATATTGAGTAGTACCCCCACTCAGTTGGACCAAGAGGAACCCACACAAAAGCTAAACAATCAGGATTCCCTTATAGTATCCGAATTTCTGCCAGTCAGTCCGGATGAAATGGATTTACCCTATCCAAACGCAACTGTCTGCTTGGACTATGCGGCCGTGGAACTAAAACATGACCATCTGGATGAGTACAATGAGGCTAATCGTTTACTTGGCGAACTGGAACCGCATGGGAGTCAGACCGTATACAAATGCAAGTACTGTCCCCTGGCCTACGCCTCGGCTCAGTTCCTGAAGACGCATGTGCGCAAGACGCATGTTTGTCAGTATTGCACCTCAGCCTTTGTACAGATTAAGGATCTGCAGGCACATATACGCAGCAAACACGCCCAGCATCAGTGTGTGGTTTGTGCAAATAGTTTTAGTTCCAGCAGCAACCTAAGGGCGCATCTGAAGCGCGTCCACGGAGTACAGCTGCCCGCACAGGTGGCCCTACTGGACTATCGTCCAGCCAAGAAACAGTTTAAACCAAACTAAGAGGCTAATAAATTTTCTTTAATGGTCCAAAAATGTCTAGCTTTTTCCCTTACCGCATCTCCCTGCTGTTGATCCTTGCCGGCTATGTACATGGGCGTAAACTCTCGGTAGGCTATACAGACACGTCGTTCGGTCACATCCTCTCGCAGCACCGCATGTTCAAACTGATAGCGTGCAGGTCCATACAACACCATGAGGGAGAGACTGGAAAGAGATTAATTTAATATCCAGGCTGCTGAAACTGCTGTCCCCTTCCACTCACTTGGGCATGGGTATGCGCAGCACTCGTCCCTTAAACCTGGCCAACTCTTGCCTTGGCAGCAACGGTTCGATTAGCTGCTGTTCGTACTCCCGCACCAAATCCAAATTGTATTTGCCCACTTGCTGCTCTTCGTAGAGCGTGAGCGTTAGCACTGCTTCGCCCAGGCAGTTGACCGTGACCACACGCTCGCCCCAGATCCAACAATCATCCACATGCGGATCTATGCTGGCCCCCTTTCTGGGTTCATACTCCAGGGAGCACTGCTCAATGCTTTGGTAAGTCTTCAGCAGAGGCAGCTGCTGCAGCCGTTGCTGCACATACTCGGTGTTCTGGGGAAATCCCTCAAACGTACCCACTTGCAGTTTGCGCTTCTTGAAATTGGTTTTGGGTCCATAGTTCTGCTTGCGTCGACCACTCTGCGATACGGTCCAGGGCAGCGCATCTATATCGAGCATCAACTGAGCTCCTTCAGCCGGGCTAAGAAACTGCTCCTGCACCAACAATCCGGGCAAGGTAAGACTCTGGACTTTGTCATGGTCTGGGTGCTGCGCCTGCACCGAGTTCGTATCCCAACCCGGGTAGAAGCTTTGGCATTTGATGCAGTACGACCAGGATTCCAGTTGTGCTTGAAATTGCTGCTGCAGCGAGGGCTTGTCTATGTGAAAGTCCTTTTCACAAGTGAGGCAGGTGCGTACACCCTTGCAACCGCATGGACGAAGGGTATTCATCTTGTAAAAAACTACTAAGAGTTGATGTGCAATCTAATTGAAATTAGAGATGAGTATTTTAATAGAGATGGCAGCCAGGTGCTAGAGATGAGTCACACAGTTACTTGGCTGTCACGACTGCTACTTTGAATACTGAGTAGAAATACAAGTACAGTGCATCATAAAAGTATTGACATAAGTCCAACTATTCATTAAATTTGGGCCAAAGTATATATTATTTACATTACTTCACAAAATTACTGACCCACCCTAATTGACAGTTGATCCCCATGTAAAATTGGACGCCGATTCCGAAAATGTTATCAACTTATATCGAAAGTACAGTGGTTTTCGAGATATTGCTTAGAAACTCATTTTTCGGCTTTAAAAAAGTTTAAACAAAGTGCATTATGTGGCTATATTTCGGTTTAGCACCGATTTGTAAAAACTGTGAATAAAATTACATTCCAAAAAGTGGTTGTTGTTAAAATTGATTGAAATTTGGTGGAGTAATAAAAGCGAAAGTTAAAACTTCATGAAAATTCCAGTGATTTTTACATTTTTTTTTTTTTGATTTAGCATTTCAGTATTAGTCATGATACAATTATACAGTTACGTCGCACATTTAAAAATGTGGACTGACAGCATTTGCTAAGTGAGCTAGAGAGAGTATGTAAGAGAGACAAAGTGGGCTGTGCACATAAAAACACTCCCATAAATTTGCCGTCGGCAATCGGAGCATGGTGGAACTAACATGCTCTCTCTTTCTATCACATAGGCATTGATAGATTGGCCCTCAGCATATGCTGACGGCTTCACCTTGTTAATTCCACCATGAATCGGAGAGAGGAGAGTGTGACAACCTTTTACTTAGAATGACAACAACAGACTGAAATAATGTGGGCTAAATTGAGAGACACTAACATATCCGCCGTACCTGGTATAATTATATCATGGTCATGATACAATTATACAGTTACGTCGCAAATTTTTAAAATGTGGACTGACAATTTTCTAAGAGAGCTAGAAAGAGTTTCTTAGAGAGAGTGTGTAAGTGAGAGTCTGACAGGGCACGCGCACACAAATTTAGTGTGTGTGTGAAAAAAATGATTTTTTTCTTAAATTAAAAGTTTAATTCAGTTCAACTACTGAAACCCATTGTTATTTAGCTTAGTTAATAATAGATAGACTTCAACGTATTCATTTATACTGAACTTTGTAGAAACGGCATGGAGTTAACCAATGATTTTAGGTGGAATGGGTCAATGTTTGCCCGTTTTTGCTCTATTGTCGATTTTAGCTCTTCTGCTGTCTCGAACCGCCGGCAATCCTTGAACACTTCGGCAGATAGGATACCCCAGAGCATACCCCAGAGCATGAAACGTTCGGGTTTTGGTTCAGTGCGTGTTCGCTTGTTGACGGAAAAGGTTGTGTGCGGACGAATTTTTTGGAACATTAACCCTTAGGCAAAACGACAGTTTGCAATGTGTCCGCGGCACGTGGATGGCGTTAAATTTATAAAGGCACCAAAATGTTTGGAGAAAAGAGCGTTGTGGGAGGAATCGCTGGAATGCAAACTTGGCGATTATTCTAGTCGAGTATTTTAGGTTTTTTGTGTTCTGTCTTTGGTGTTTTATGGTTTCCTTTTATATTAAACAGCAAACATACAAAAAGAAAATAATGTCGGCACTCGGTACTAGGCCCATCTAGCCTAAGGTATTTTCATCCGGCCATGTTTTTCTTTTTGTGTGGTTGTGTTATTATTATTTACTGATTTTCTTAATTTCTTAATCAGTCAAGAATACTGAATTGTTGTCAGGCAATTGGCTGAACATGACAATGACAAAAAAACGAGCCTGACGATTTGTTACTAGGCATAGAAAACAGCAGAGAAAAAGCGAACGTGGATGAAAAGAGCTTGGACGAGTTAACAGAGGATGCGGTGGAGTATGTAGCGGGCTATATATATAAAAAAATTGAACGTTTCGAATGAGTTGGCCGAAAATGGGACATTTTCTTATGTGGATGAAGTGTCTTACGGAGGGCTCATGAAACCGTCTGTCCAGTTCGTAGACAAAATAAAAGAACCACGCCTGATTTCCAACTCAAAATTATTAAAAATTAAATTATGAAAAAAGCTTTAACTCCTTATATTAAAAAAGGCTAATTAAAGCCCCTCGCACCATCTAAGGGCTAATCCACACACTCTATTGTCTTTTCGCTCGCACTTACTAGGATGAGACCCTCTCACTCGCACTCATTGTTATGATTGTAGAGGTACTAGATTTTTGCCGACGATACTACCTTCAGTTATTGTATCATGCCCCAGAGGTTCTAAGATCGGATTGAGGTCGGGAATCAATGCTGGTCACATTAAAACTGGTACATTTCTAACATTAATTAACTTTGTTTTTAGCTTTGCGCTGTTAATTAACGCATTATCCTTCTGAAAGGAGCAATCATCGCCATATAACTGACTGAAAAACTCCACTAACTTGTCGTCCAATTCCTCCTCATACATTTGGACGTTCATTTTGATCGATTTGAAATACAGCGGACTCCTTCCTTAATAGCAAAATTCAGTCCATACCATTACCTTAACACCACCATTTCCAAGCTTTTACCAGGTGTGTCTATCCTGTCACATATCAGCCAAATATTTCTTGCAACTGTCAGGACCGCCCAGACTAAACTTTTCTACGCCACAGAAAATGGCAATACGCCATTCCTCGTCCCAGAATTGGTATTTACATATGTGGGAACTCAATGTGCGCCATTATAAGGCGAGGTAAAAGCTTAGGCTCAGCGGCTACTTTGCGCGACCGCTGTGCAAGAGGTCGTGGGTTCGATCCCGCCTCGGAACATCTAATGAAAAGTTTTTTCTTTGAATAAACAAACACACCCGGTCACCGCTCTCTGCTGTTGGCGCCAGCTTTGTAGTAATTAGCCATGCAAAAGCTTCTCAAACTGCCGTTCGGATTCGGCGTTAAACTGTAGGTCCCTTTCTCTTGTGCGAAAATTAGAAGCGCACAAGCCAAGAGATTGAGAGCAGCTCGGCATTGGCCCTTTGGGGCTGAGTCAAGCCATTTTACATTTTTTTTTTTTAATTATCCACTCTTACTCATATTTTGACCATTTAGTTGAGATCTAAAAATTCCTGAAACATTCATACCCAATCAAAAGATTTGAAAATTTGTTTTTTTACATTTAAATATATTTTCTTAAGAATTTTTTGTATTCTTGCGCTCAAATTGAATTTGTTTCAACAAAATTTCTAAACTTATACCTGTTTCATTTAAACTAAATGCTGCTTGGTGTTGAAATACTTAATCGTTTTGTTTTTGTTTTTTTTTTTTATACAAATATTCTTATATAATTTCCAATGATTTTCCAATATGGAAAAGAGTCATTTAATGTGTAATTGCGAACCAGCCGCTTGGATAGGCGAAGGAAATGAAATGTGCAAATGGTCAGTCTTATAAGCCAATTGATGATAGGCCGTATCAGGTTTAGATCTTGAGGCAGCTGCGATGACTGCTGGAACGGGCATAGACCTCTTCGAATGCATGAATCAGCTCATCCATGCCCTTGAGTAGACCTTCCTCGCGATTGCCTGGCGTCCAGGGTGAGCGGTGATTAACACTCAGATGAGGCGGCAACTGTTTGGACTTGGCAAAGTCAATTAACCAGGCACCCACGCGCTCATCGTCGTAGACAATAAAAATGCTGGAGCCCACTATTTCATGACGATTGAAGAAGCTGGACTGTTCTATGGCCAACCGCATGTGCTTGAGTCGCTTGAGCAGCTCCTTTTGCACGGATTTACGTGCAGCCAGAAATTGTTCAATAGTCTGGGAGATTTGCTCTCCGCTACGGCAGGTTTTCAGATCCTTCAGAGGCGACCTTCCACGCAAACGTAAGGCCTCAATGCGAAAGCCTTTGGTGTGGGAAGAGGAGAGTGATTCGCGGAAGAGCATGTAACGCAGCTTGGTTATGGCCTTGGCCTCATGCTCCGCCGCGGTAGGGGCACTGGCATCGACGGCAAGCATTTTCTGATACAAATCGGGTCGCATGGTGGCATTGCTGACCTCCGACTCCAGGAAGGTGCGACAACCCATTTTGATGTCCATTACACAGGGATCCTTGAAGCCGGCCAGCAGATCCTGCAGTTCAATATAGTGCTGGGATTGCAGTTGCCGCAAACCAAAATAGGCGGGTACAATGTGTGCAGTTTGTGGCTCTTGGGAGATCAATTGATAGGCATGCACTTCGCTATCATCTAGACCGAGTATACGCTTTCGTACGATTCCCGTGGTGGTGGGCACAATACTGGAAAAAGATTAATTGTAAGTTAAATCTGACTTTTACTGAACTGTTGTAAGAAATGCTTACCTTTCTGGATGACCGGATAACTGCATCCAGCCTAAGGGCTTGGATTGCGTCTGCTGTTGCTGTTGAAGTAAAAGCGGCGAGGCAGGGGCAGTCAATTCCAAAGCATTCTAAAAATAAAATAAAAAGAAAGGGGGTTTAGTATAATGTTATGTGTATGAATACCACGAATTAAGCTAAGGATTCATTTAAAATCTGTAATTAATACGTTAAGCAAATCACATACAAGTGTTCGTCTCCCTTTTTAGCATAGTAAAAAATCTTTAATTGATACAAGATTTATACCAAAAGGTGGTATGATTATTGAGAGTTGGCCAATGCCCCAAAACCCAAAAAACTTAATTGCATTATTTATTGATTTATGACGAATTAAAGATTATGAAAATCTTTAAGAATTTAATCGATGAAACAATGAGCCATCTCCAAGCAGCATTTTCCATATGAAAAAGGTTTTCAAACTTACACTTTGCCAAAACTCTTACAAAAGGCAAAGGAAATGCAGGCAGCTGCTTTCAAAACTTTGCTCAGAGCTTTGTGGGAAAAATAATAAAGGACGAACTATGCAAAGTTAATTCACCAAATGTTGGCTGACTATAAAAAAAATTGTTATGTAGCAGAGACCCGCAACAAGCTGCTAATGTTCGATCACACTCGTGCGTTTACTTGGCTCGAAGCAGATCTTTGACTTCGACAACAAGTACTCGCGATGACTCGCGGCCGAAGCTACGAGTCAACGCGAGTATTTGTACAGAGCTAGCTGTACTCATGACGGCTCGCAGCAGAACTTCGATTTTAGCAACAAGGGGCTTGCGATGACTCGCGGCCGAAGTTCTGAGTCAACTTGAGTATAAGTACGGGCAATACTCGAATTTGACAAGCCTTGAGCGCTGAGCGAGCATACTCGTGGCGGCTCGTTGCAGTTCTCTGTCACGTAGCTTAATCAGGGATTCCAGGTTAGCAATCTGGTACAGATACAATGCTTTTATGGATTTTATGGATTATGGATTTAGAATTTCTTTTAAGCGTACATTGATAAATGTACCTAATTTAAATAAACCCCAAACTGAATACCATTTAATGCTTAACGTTAATTTTTTAGATGGTCGAACTTCGTTTTGTGAACTGGATTTCCTTGTTTGATTTGAATTATGAATCATTTATAAGACGACATTTCGAATTCCGTTTTTCGTACCTCTCCCTTAACTAAACTCTTTGTACTCTAATTGGCCAGGCCTGCTCTAAATCCCCTTTCCACTAGACACGACAGCTGTTCCTATTGCTGACACTTGGCTTTTTTGATAACAAATTGATAGCAAATCTAGCATTTTGGAGTGTGTCAGAGAGGGAAAGACATAGTTCTCTGTCCTTTCTATTTGGACAGGCCTGAGCTAAATCCTTTTTCCACTAGACACAGACTGCTGTTTCTATTGCTGACACTTGGTTTTTTCGATAACATATCGATAGCAAATCTAGCATTTTGGAGGAAAAAAGCTAAATACTACGATTCAAATATTCCAAATATTGAGGAGTAAATAGTATACTTTTGATATAAAAATAGCTATATTATAGGGTGAAATTTGATATTGGAATTGGTATTATATCTTTTTTTTTCTGTGTACGCATTTTTACCCGCAGGGACATTCATTTCCCATGATAAACTTCCCACAAAAATGGCAACATTTAGTGAATATTCTCGAGAATATGGCAGTGGAAAAAGACTATGGGAAGTTTTTTCATTGCTGACGTCAGTAGCAATCATTGTCATCGTTTGGGGTTAATTATAATTATCGTTTTTTTTAGAATTTAACCGCTACAATTTTAATAGGAATTTAGTGAATTTCATCGAAATTTATTTTCCATTTGAGTAATCAGACAAGCAAAATATTTACTGGAATTTTTTGGAAATTTTAGGTATTTTTTTGACTCAGCTGACTCTAGACTTTTCTTTTCTCTCCATACCTAAATCAGCCATTTCACACTTGTGGCGATATCACGTCCCTACAATCCATTCTGAACTGGTTTTGTGAATTTTGTTTTCATTGAGAAATTAAATTGAATTTTGTTTTTGTTCTACTTATACAGCCATACCGCGTTTTTGTTTGCTCAAGATTAAAAATAATCAAACAAAAACAAAGTTTTATTTACTGCCCAACCTCAAGTTAAATGTGAATTTTATGCAGGCACAAATCCCCGCCAAGCGTTCAAATATTGTCCCAGGTTTTCCAAACAGGAAGTGTTTTTTTTTTGTGATTTTTGTTGTATACTTACAATGGCCAAGAACTTGAGCAGTGACATGCGATTTGTATTGGGCAGCTGAGCCTGTACCTGGGCGGCTCTTTGTAGGCTCAAATAGTCCGCCAAGTTGTCGCAGTTTACGTAGGGCAGGTGCTGAAAATAGAATAGAAAATACATAAATTTTAGATTCGTGATTCACCAGGCTAAAGCTTAATTAATTCTTCGCTTAATGCGGCGCTGTGTGTGGTTTATGAGCGTGCAAAAATACCGTGTCTATAATGAGGCACTCAGTATGCACAGAATGTGGTTGTTGTTTTTGTTGTCGCTGCTGCTGCTGTTTGTTCGCCTCCAATTGAGCTATAAGCGTTTTGGGCAGCGCCATAACAATTGACAATTCGACAACTCAATGACTTGTATAGCCACTCGAGTAAATTATAAAAAAAGTGGAACTACGAACAGTTTTAATTAATTTAAGTAACTAATAAAGTACGGTTGAAACTTGTTTATAAGTAGGCAGCATCTTTATATAGTAGCAACCGCAGAGAGTTATTGATGTTATCTAAAAGTTTTTATCGCTAAAGATAACACTGCGTCTTTTTTTGTTTTTATTTTTTTATGGCTTGCGATAAGACTGATGTCTTGGGTTATTAACATGGCCATTTGTTATTGTTGTATTTGTATATAAGTTGACTGAAGTTAAATTTGCATATGTGGCACAAATTCGTCACGAGGCCTCCCCACCATATTCATCCATATTCGTACGTATTGTTTGTTACAGTGAAAACTCGCTGATCTGGTTTGCTTATCAGTTTGTGACAGTTAGCTTTGGGCAAATGTTTGACTTGAAAATTAAAAGGGTAATTAATTACAGTAAGTTTAAAGATAATGCCCATTGATATAGGGGTGAAGATAAAAACAAAGAGCCCACATAAGAAAACAAAAAAAAACTGCTATCAAAATTTAACTTGGGATCAAGACAATACTCAATTGCTTAAACCTGATATACCATATCAATGAAAAAGCAAACATGCGTTTATCATGTCATAGCGCTTGATTACCACATTAAATGCAATTAGACATAGAAACAAGTGCAATAAGAGCTTACAAAATCGTATAACTATGAAGTAACCCTGTAGTTCAGCTGGTGTCAAGGCACTACTAGGCCTAGGCACTACCAGGCCTGGGCACCACCAGGCCAATCGCCTCGTTAACGACAGGTAATGTTAACCCATCACCACACTAACGTCTGGTAATGCAGGGTCCTACCGATCGGAACGTTTTCCGGACACTCCCATGCAAAATTCGTTAGGCAAATACTTAGCTGGTGGTAGATCTGGTGGCGTGTGCTCATTACGAAGAGTTAGAGAATTCGTTAATGCCGCACCGATGCAGCTGAACTACAGGGAAGTTCAACGTACTCCAACAAGTTTCTCAAGCATAAGCTGTAGTTTCACTTGTCGAGATGTCATTCGAGATGGGTGAAAAACATCTTAGTTTACTATATATGAGTTGGCTGTCAAAAAACTCATTCGAAATTAGAGAATAGTCTACTTCCCATTCAGATTTTCCATGCGTTTCATAAATATTTGTGTTTCTCAGATTGACTATTACACTTTTCTGATATCTCTTTTAAGAAACTTTTGTGAGATATCAAACAAGTGAAAATACAGCTATAGTGGCATTAATAACATAATAATGGTCAGAAGATATATTTTATGAAATGTGGAAAAGCTGTTCGAGAAGATCTTTTAACGGACAATGTTTCATTCTCAGAGAATTTCGTTCTAAATAATTTTACACATACACTTACAGAAAATTAGTTGACTTCAACTCAAAATAAGAACAAAACTTTTTAAAATATATTGGGAAAGTGCTTCAAATAAGGCACCATTCAACTTCAACCAACCACCGCAAAGGAAAGTATTAGTCGGGACTTACACGGTGAACTTTATAAGGTTTGCTCAGTAGGCTAGAGAATCAGATAAGATACTATATCTTTTGTTTACAAGTTCAATTAATTTTTCCTTGAATTTCCCGCCTATAAAGAGAACTTCATGAAGTTTGCTTCATCGTTTAAGTCCCGACTAAGTAGCTATTTAGAGGTGCGGCTTCAAAAGTGTGTGATGTTGCAATGAGCTAACACGCGACTCCAATAGTTGTCTGTTGAAGGCATAATGCCTAGGATTCTATGGAATATAGGTAAACCAACAAGCACATCCAGCGCTTATATGAACTCCCGTTCAAATGAGATATGTCCCCTATTCTCGAACCCCAGAATGTAAGATCCATTCATAACCTAGTCCAAGCTCAATCAAATTTTTTAGCCAGCTGAGTTTAAAATGTTCTTGAAAACGAAACTATATTAAAAGTATAGAGGGCTTAGCGACCTATTTTGAAGTTAATCAAAATGGTTGTTAGCCGTCTCCTGGTCAAGGAGAGCTAGTGGGATATCACATTCTTACAGTTCTCAAGTTTTTAATCAATGGAGTTTTTAGCCGGCTAGAGGTCATGATATACTTAATGGCTGATTTCCAGAACGCACGAAAATACATTTTTATATCGAACTTCACATGAATAGAATCACTTTTGAGCTACTTTGTAATCTGAATGCTTATGAAAAGCAGTCTTATTTGAATGAAGCATTGTGCCGAAATAAATTTTCTGGAATAAGCATTCAGATTTCAAGTAGCTCAAAACTGATTCTACTCATGTGAAGTTCGACATAAAAATTTATTTTCATGCGTTCTGGAAATCAGCCCTTACGCATAACTTTAAACAGAGACACACAACACCACAAAAAAGACCAACACTGATGACTGCAACGCTAAAACTGTTTGGGAATTCCAAAGCAGCAAGCGTAGAAAAACACGCGAGACAGCCCGAACACACCGACGCATTTGTGTATGTGTGTGTCTCCTCTATGGTCTTCGTCGCATTAGTGTGAAAGCCAATGCTTTCTGCTTTCCAGCCTCCTTTATGGTGTTGTGTGAGTCTCTATTTAAAGTTATACATAAGCAAAACATGACCTCGAGCCGGCTAAAAACTACAGGTTTACTTAGCAAAAAGGTCGTAAAAACAGTCAAAAAACAATTTTTAATCTCAGCTTAGCTTTAATAAATAGCTAGATAGTGTGTCAGCGGTCAAGCTCACTGATGAGATGTAAACGGGAGGCCGTCGAAACAGACTCTCTGAGTAACCAATCTTTGTTGATTATTGACTTATAATCAATCCTTGACCTGAAGATGGCTAACAACCACTTTGTCTGGAATAACATTAATTCAAGTCCAGTTTTTGTGTATTTTAAAAAGGGAGAACATTAATGTATATAAAAAAGAAAACCTGTTTTTTTCACTGTTTTTGATAACGTTCTTGTCTAGAGTCTAATGTTCTCGGGCTTAACCCTTTGTCTAGTAGAAGTAATCTGGTTACATATAACTATAGACATGTCTCTTTAGTTGTATCTCATAATTGAAGTTTAAAGGAATGAATATAAATTTAAACAAATTTTCTAGCTCCGCAAATATTGTACTATAAATTTTAAACAAAATTCCTTCCCATCTCGTGGATCTTAAACTTCTTTGTTGTCCCGCAGGTCAAACGGAATTCTCGTGATTGAGTCAATCAGTTTCGGCCATTTTTACACATTTTAAGGAAAGAAGATTTTCTAATGAAACCTGCGTTTGAAACTTAAATTAAACTTTTTAAGTTTTTGACTTCCTTAGTCCTTGAAAATCAGTAAATATATGAATCAAGTCTTAAGTCAATTGAACATAGTTAACAGCTTAAGCTTTTCAAAAGTTTCCCAAATAAAAACTTTTTCGAGTATTATCCCCTACTTCAGGATCGAATTTTCCAAAGGTTTATTTCAAAATCTTAGTTCTCTGGCTTAAGGGGTTTTCGCTGTGTGGTAAGAGATTTATAGAAAAAGTGTTACATATATCGAGAAACAAGCAGGCCTGGAAATTTGGGACAAATCAAGCAGACCTTTTGTCGTACAGAAAACTTATTCATTCTGTTCTCTGAATTCAAAGAGTAACAACCTTAAAATTCCGTCCGCTTCGGCACTATTATTTTTTATTTTTTTATATTGCTGCCCGTAACTGTACGGTCTGAATTCACACATGACTAAGGGCTAGGAGAAATTAAGTTTCACAATCGGCCGCTATGCCCACATCATCCGACTTTCATCATCTGATCCAGTAATACGAGTGCAGGCCCGCGGCCAATGGAACTAGATATATGAAAATTATTATCTTTATTGCTAGGGCCATAAAAAATAAGCAAGATTTGACTTGTGTCAAAAACTTCAATCTACTTTGTTTTTAATTTTCAAGTAACTTATTTAAAGCAAAACCTTTAAAACTTAACAAAACAGGGTGCTTCTTTTTTTTATTCCCAACCTTCACTAAATTTATAAATTCAACCTTTACCACTCCATGTTAACCATACTAACCCTGCTTGTTGTTGTTGGTTTAGATACGGTTTACATTGGTCTCTAATAAGATGTCACATTTAGGAGGGCGGCTTAACACACAAACATATCATTTTCAATTAACTAATATTCGAAGCCAAATGGAATAACAAAACACAAAAAAAAAAACTTGTACCTTGTTATTGTGTCGTCAGCACTGACCTTAATATAAGCTCATGTAACAGACAGAGATAGCTTCACCGTAAACGGAGGTTTAATTATAGCATCTCAAGCCCAGACGTCACAATGTCGCATTTTGTTTAATTTGTTTAATACAGATTTGTTTTAGATTTATGCAAATTCGCATTTTAAATTTAAAAGCTGTGCAGTTTTGCACGTAGCCCATCTGGTAACAAATTGAACATAAAACAGAACAATGGGATGAATATTATTTAATTCTGGTATGGGCAATTATTTAGTAATTGAGTGCTCGCGTGTGGAAGGCGCTTTTGACAGCTGTGACAGCTTTTTTTTATTTCGAAAAACCTCAAAAGGTTGACAGTTAACCGCAAATGCAAACAAGAAAAAAAAATCATTACAGCACTTAATGCTTCAGTGCGTTTTATCTGCGATTTTTTAGAAAACTCGCGCTCCATATGCCTTATCTTTAGCCTAAGCTCACAGTTTAATAGTGTTTATTTATGACTACTTAACATTTTGAATAGCCGCTGGACGTGTTAACCAACCCAAAAAATAAAAAAAAAAAGAAAACAAATAAATTTATGCGAGTGACGTCAAAGCGCGCTGCTTTAACTGAACCTGCCGAATTTGATGTTAAGGTCCAGCCTAGACTTCAGACACAGACCTGACCCTGGGAACCTGACAGAATCTTCAATCAGAAAACTTGTTTTCACTGTGTTTGTTTTTGTGTATCAGGAGCAGGAGGTGAGCACATAACCCTGACATTCAAAAAAATTGGAAGACCAACTGTCTGCTGCTCTGATAATACAAAAAAAATGGAGCATTATGATGAACATGATGAACAAGTCGCAATTTGCTGTATTTGCATTGACGTCAATATATCTCGGTTTGTGGTGGCTCAGGGGAAATGGTGAAAGGGAGGAGAAACAGCTACCAAAAACCAGTTGGGAAAAAAGAACTGAATCTAACCTCTAAAACCCCGTGTTTCCCTTTAAAATTGGTTGGTTGTGCGTCAATGTGAATCATTGTGATTCATTTTGGGAATTAAAAAAAAAAGTTTCAAAATGAATGACTAAAACTTAATTAAAATCTGTAGAAAGAAAGGGGGAAACACTTGTGGAAGGGAAATGCCTTGACCCCTAAGATCAGCAACATGAACTTTACTCCATTTATTTATTTTTGCAGAGGCAGCAACCTTCTGTCTAAACACCCATAAGCATTTATCCAAAAGCCTTGATCTAAACGAAAAAAAAAATAACGTTAATTACTTGATGTGGGCTTGCTAGGCGGTCACTTGAGACACTTGAGAGATGTTGAACAATTTCAAGTCATACACTGTTAGAAAAAAGAGGCAGTGAACTGTATAAAATTGTCATATGAACCTTTATTTACTTGATTACTGGAAATACAAAAATATGCTAACAATTTATAAGAAACTTTGAAGCAGTCTCCTTCTTAAAGACTTGTTCCGAAGGGCTGTGAAACAAACAATTCAAAAATACTTGGAAAATATCAAAAATATGTGTACTACAAATTTATTATAAACTCCTTATTGAAGACTAGTTCTGAAGGGCTTCGAAACATATTGAACACAATCCTTGTATAAGCTAAAACTATAAATTTTTGGTAAAAATAAATTAAAATAAGATTGTCTTATCTTTACGTTAAAACTAACTGACAGTTATATACACGCTATGCCAATTCTAGCTTATTTCGATCATTTTACAAACTGAACGTTAATCTGAACGTTAAGTTTAACATGACAATAAGAAAACATGACAAAAACTACCTACGAATTGGAAAAAAAAATATAAGTTTATTATAAACTCCACAGCAGTCTCTTTTCTAAAGACAAGTCCCAAAGATGTCCGAAATATATTGGAAAAAGTTATAATAGTGGTAATAGCTAAAACCTTAGTGGTAAAATATGCAGAAAAATATATAAAAAAAAACAAACATTCCCAAAAATGGAGACAAACGCTCTGACTTTAAAGCAGTGGTGCCCAAACTCACACAATGAAGCTTTGCGCTTGTGTGCGTAGCAGAGAATCACGAAGTAAATGTCATAACAACAAGCAATAAGCAACAAACAAACGAACAAATGCCTCGTGAGAGAACAAAAAGCCGAAAGCAGGAATCGTGAGAGAGCAAGCAGCGAGTGATAATTATGTCTCTCTCTAACACTCACTGATGCATTACTTCGGCAAGTAATCGGTGTGAATTTCCCAGTGTGTTCGGGCCCCGGGGCATGGCTGGGGAACTCTGTTATAGAACACACGTATTCTCTCTCTCCTATCCCATGGGTTAGGCTTTTGGCATTTTGGGCACCACTGCTTTATAGGTATCAAAATACAATTATCGGGTGTGACACGGAAATCTTTAGTGATTTTCGTATAAACGTTTACATTTCAATTTCAAATTCTCTACCTTTATATGTAAAGTGACAAGTATATCTTCGGTTGCTAGATTCGATGGTGAATGTTAAGCGACTTGGACCTACTACTTAAATCTACTTGGCTTTGAAACAGTCGGTTTCAATTCGCTCAACTTTCGTCATCTAATCTAGTAGCCTAGCATTTTGGAGGCACTTCACGTATTAATGCAAGCAGTTTTAGTTTGAAATACAAGCGTTTATACGAAAATCACTAGTGATTTCCTTGTCACCCCCTATATAAAAAGAATCTATAGTTTGTTTTAAAAATTTTGGCAAAAATAATAAAGATTTGATTAGTAACGAGTTCAGCCGGCTCGAGTTCAAAAAACTTGCGTTTGTTCACAGCTGTATGCAATTTATGCATTGATACACCAAAAAGAGCTGGATGCCTATACCGTACTGTTTCATGGATGTTCAAATCCAATCTTCAATAGGCGTTTGCTAATGAATTTTCATAGTTTCATGTCTTTCCATGCAATCACAGCTTAAGGCAGTTGGGAACTGCAAAGAGTAATGAAAGCAAGTCAAACTTCTTGGTGTTCGTGATTAAGCTTTGAGGCTAAAGTTTCTAAATGATAAATAAATAGTCAGGCTAGTTCTCGTTTTTGGTTTCGATCAAATTTTGCGGAATTTGAATTAAAAACTCTTCCTTTTTCAAAAACCAATTGTGTGATTGTGAAAGCTTGAATCGAATTCTCTAATCCTTTCTTGTATATCACATCTCTTACCAATTCCGATCGTTCGATTACGAAAACGAGATCAGTCCTGAATATCTCTCTCATATTCAATTTGCCATCCCACAACAACCTTATGGGTTTTTTGGGGCTGCTAACCTTGCTCTTTTAAGGGTATACGAGAAATGTCAACAAACTGCCTGATGGAAAACTTTGACTATGGAAACAAAAGATGTCAATTGTTTTTAATAAAATGAATTGATTTGTTGTCCCAGCAGCCACCCAGCCATGTGACTAATTTGTATACCCTACAAATGCTGCTCTCATAACCGGCGTCGTCGGTGGCTTCATGTTTAATTAGCTTGTCCAATATGCAAATAGGCATTACGTGGGCTATTGGAATTTCAGTGCAGATATCAGACAATTTTATTTGTCGAATTTTTTGGTTGTTTATTTAAGCGATTCCAACAGTTGTTTCAACACTTTTGCGAACGTCATCAGCCGCAGCCCAGAGTTGAAGTTTGGAGGTCGGTATATAATTTCAATTTTTTTTTTTTTTTTGGTCACTTTCTCTGAACTGTGTGTGTGGCTTTCTACACGGATGTGTTGACCAGCCAGCCAGCCACCAACCCTCCCCCATTGACGTCACTTACAAGCTTTCATTTCTTTTTCTTCGTTCACTTACCTCATGATTATTGTTGGAGTTTTTCGTAGTCGTCGTCGTCGTCTCTGCAGCTGCTGCAGTAGCTGCTGGCGGCGGGAGCTCTTTAACTCTTGGAGATGTGGCAGATGTTTGTTCCACATCCAACATCGTGGCATTGCTGGACTTGGTCGCTGGGGAGGAGTTGCTGCTCGTATCCAAGGCAATTAGTTTCCACAGCTGCTTGAGGCCAATATTATCGATGCATGAAAAACGCAATTTCTCATTCGACCAGGCCATGGTGGCGGTGGTGGTGATGGAGGAGGAGGAGCGACTGCGACTTGTTCTCGTTATTTTTGTTGTTTGTTTCTCGACTTTAGCTGCTGTAGGACGCTGAAGCACTGTCGAAGTCATAGTCATTTATTTGGTTTCCAACTTATCGTTTTTCTCGAGTTTTATTAATTTTTATGCACAGCTTTTCACTCTTATTTTATGCTTGATAAATTTGCATTTTTTATACGCTTTTGATGTATTTCCTATTCGCGTTGCGTTGGCATATTGCACACTTTGCCTGTGTGTTTGTATGTAAGTATTTATGTAATTTTGCACCAGTTTTTATTTGATTTTATTTTCTTTATCTTCTTTGCCCGTTAGGAGAGTCAATCGGTTTGCGACAAAGCACTCAAATGATAAGAACAGTAGCGATTGCTTGCTGGGCGGCGACTAACTGGTTTGGACATACGGCTGCCTGTTTTTGTGCTTTCAGCTTCGCAAGCGTAGCCGATCGTAGCCGAAGATCACAGTTCGCACGCAGAGAGCACTGAGCGAGCGGGAGAGTTCATAAGTGCGGATATTTCGGGCTAGATTTGTAATCGTTTCTCTGCATAAAGTGAGCGAATCATTGGGGGCCGGTTATTAATGATCGAATTAATTTCTTTATAAACATATTCCCTTATCCTTAGAAGATCTTGGAAATAGTTTAACAAAACAATCAATTTTCTAGGATAATCTTTTTTTGTACAGTGTTTCAACTGAATATAGTTTCGACGACCATATGCATACATATAAAGGGTAAGCTTCCTTAAGGGGGTCTTCTCATTGAGCAACTTTTTTTTCGACTTTTTTTTTGCATTTATTTATAGCTTGGATATTCAAAATATCCCAAAAAAATTTTCGAAAACTCGAATTAGTTTAGGAGATATAGTCCTTTTAGTGACCCAATGTGACCTAAATTCCCAAGCAACTGCAAACTTAAAGCGCGTTTATCTCGAAACCACGTTTTTCGAACTGGCGGCCATGATATCTCCAGTTCAACTGAACCGATTTTCATGAAACAAAGTGGAATCGACGCAGAATTGTCACCATTCTCTGGTGAACCTCGACCATAATTTTAAAAAAATTTTTTACTATTTTTTTTTTTACACTAAACTACAAAAAAAAGCCCGAAATTGAAATTTTTTTTTTGAATGGCCACCATTTTGTCAAAAAAAATCACAAAATTAAGTTTGAGGTTCACCCGAGAATTACATCTATACTGATTATAACCCCGTTTTTTTTTTTTAATTTCGGACGCTCCGGAGACCCGGAATCGTGGCCGCCGTGACGACACCTTTTTTTTCACCACCAACTTTGAAGTCTCATTACTTTTTGAACAGCCCTCGTATCGAGGCAAAAAAATTTTTTTATTTACTTTGAACCTTTTGTAATACAATAAATAAAAAAAGTTTTCAATTATTCTTTGCGTTTTCAAATAAGAATTTTTTTTAAAAGGGTCCAAAAAACGGGTTTTGAATGAGAAGACCCCCTTAAGTTATTGGATCGCAAAAAAAAAATGCATTCAAAGAATACCTGGATGTTACTCTAAAATCTTAACAATCAGTCGAATAAAACGGACTTACTGTAATATGAAACTAAACTTAATCTTTTGCTTAATAATTTTTTCTACCAAACCAATCCTCGAAGTATTTATCATATTGAAAATAGACTATAGAAACAATTTTGGCTTTCAATAAAAATCCATTAGCAAAAGATACGTTTCTAAATTATTTACAATTGTGAAAGATTAGGTTTATTATTAACTAGCTGAATACGCAGCGTCGCCCATGGCCCTTGGCTTATAAAAACACTCGTATGCTTCAAGTTTAAACTGGGTGCAAATAGTCATTTAACTACATTTCAAACTACATACACTCATAGACAAAATAGTGTTTTTTTTTTCTTTTTTAACTTCTTATTTTTAATTCATATCTTCTCTAATCTCAACAAATCAAAGTGTTTTCAAAACTTAAATTAATTGTCTTTAAGCAAAAAGTAAAAACAGTTTCACAAACACTTTAATATACAACTTACTTAAATATTTCCTTAAATACGCCAATTTTGGCTGGACACAATAATAGGTGTAAGAAGATAATTGTTTAAATTAAATCAATATGTCAATATTTTTGGTCTTGTTTTATATTAAACTAAGTATCTGGCAGCTAATAACCGGTATATCCGCCATTATTTTGCAAGACTTTCTCCATTCGTCTTGGCATGGAGGATATTACCTTGCGACAAGTTCCAATTGGATTGTTGTACCAAGCTCTTTGGACAATATCCCAAAGTTGATTTTTATTTTGACAAAAAGTCTTTCCGACCTCTCTTTTGAGTTCACCCCAGAGATTCTCGATGTGATTGAGGTCCGGGGATTGACTTGGCCACTCAAGAACATCCACATTTTGCTCTCGGAACCAATCCCTTACTACTATTAAGGCGAGCCTCGGGTCGTTATCTTGCTGGATAAAAGTGGCATATTATCCTCGGCATATGGTAGCATAACCGTCTCCAATAGATCTTTGTATCCTTCAATACGATGAATCGGACCAACACCATGAAAAGCAGCCCCATACCATTAGGCTACCACCTCCAAATTCGGACGACGAACATTCATTTTGGCATCATTTTCAAATAAATTTATTTTGGTTTCGTCACTCCAGAGGATATTACGCCATTTATTCTCACCCTCCGGTCCGAACCAGGTTCTACGATCTAATGCAAATTTGTTCCTCATCTGTAAATTTGCCGACCGAAGCAAAGGAACCCTGCGAGCAATCCTACCTGGTAGGTTTGCTATTGCCAATCGTAGCCGAACGGTCCGTGATGACACAATATTCCCAATTTCATTGGCAATCGTCCTGAAAGACTTGAACGAGTCGCGTTTAATCAACTGAGCCATGCGATCGTCGGTCTTAGATTAGGATTTTCTAGCTGCTCCCCGAGTTTCACCTATTTTTTCCGGTTTAAAGGCGTTGGTTATGAAGTTTTGAGAACGTTTCATTAACATGACAATGGATTTATACGTTTTTCCTTCACCTCGGAGTCGTCGAATGAGCCTTCTCTCCTCCGCACTGCAGTGGCGACCACGGCCCATCTAATACAATTTTAAAGGTTATTAACTCCCCGTTTAGTTATATTTTCCTAATACCTAACCTTCTGCCACCAAATAATTGTATTTATAAACTACAGGTTAATGTTTTGCTTCATAAACCTATTTTATTGACCAGCCTAGTTTGCAGTCTAACCTAATTAATTCCGGGAATTCACCCAATTCGTACCAAAACAGTGTGACATATTAAAAGTATAGCTTCCTATTAAAGTATGTTTATATCGATTTAAATCGATATTTAAAAAAAAAATTTGTCAGATATTCCAACCCACACACATAATTACGTTCATAGCTAAAATTAAAATTTGAAATTGGACGTCTAGCACTCACAAAAACTAAATAAGAGATATGGCTCAGAACCATTGAACTGGTCGAAACCTGCTCAGAAAAACAACTATATATTGAAACCTATATAACAAATTCAAGTTCTAGCTAAAAAGCTTTAAATGGCTTACCACGCCGGTTGACCAGGAAATCAACGCCATTTTCACCAGTACCAAAGTGTTCTTATCTTAAATAACTTTTAAGACACGCGGTTAACCGTCAACCAAACCAGGGTCGTGGCTAAAGGGCATGGCGTGCAAACTGGGAGTAGTCGTAGATATGAAATTTTGGCTGTAGAGGTATGTTCGGGCAAAACGGGCCATGTTTTGGCCCCATTCAATTTGATCCACCCTAAAAATACTGAGAATTCAATTTCTATAATCGGTTATTGTCTCTATCATCTTGATCTTTTCCGGAGAAAACTTTGCTTCAGTATAGCTCTGAAAAACGGCTCCTCAACAAACATCCTTGTACGGAAACTGTCAAACTGAAATAAAGAGCTGCCGCATACTTTGGGAATTTTCGAAAAGTGTGTTTCCAAGAGGCAAATATGTTTCTAACTAACTATTTTAGCAAGGGCTGCAAGCCGGATTTGAACCGAACCGGTTCGAATCGGAATTCCTACATATTTTCCGCTGTAAACCAAACCTTGAACAGAACCATGTGTGCAACAAAATTCAACAAAAATAACATACATAGTTAAAATTTGAACAATTTCCTAGTAATTTTTTGTTAGCTGTTTGATATAAGGCGAGAGGTCTTAAGTTTCAAGGTTAAAATCGTCAAAACCTATTCAGATTTAAAAACAGCTTAAAAGTATTTCTATTTATGTGAAGTTCTCCACAAAAAATTATTATTTTTGGTTTGCAGCCTAAAATAGACCTTAAGTTCCCTTAAGGATAAGTTAAGGAACTTTACATCCGACCTGCCTCAGTGCCAATATCAACATTTCAATCATCCACTTCTTACTGTCTCTTAATGCAAGCCCCCTCCGATACAATTTTGCGAGAATAACATTAGGTTAAAGGTTCTGACTCATAGATGAAACACTATTTGTTATTGATGCGGTTAGCTTCTTGTTAAGTACTAAATTCACAATTTAAAAATAAAGTTTCTGAGTAAGCTTAAGCACTCGCTACGAATTTATGTGAAATTTATGGTTTTATAGCCTAATTCCACTGAGCATCATCTAACATCAAACATCTTGAAGCGAAGTGTTGCAATACCACATCGTTCCTCATACAATAAAGTAATGGCAGAGATATTTGTCATGCATTTATAAATATTTATGTTTTTAATATTAAGTCGGCAAGAAATAAAAATCGCCTCTCATAGAAGCTGGCATGAGAACTTATTGATGTCATGCTAGAAAATCATCCCGAAGTGATGCAGATCTTCCCACCATCTTCGCAAAAGACCCAACTGTTTGATACCCATGATTTGATACCCAAGGAGTGCTGGTAAATTAAGCAAGATAGACAAGGGCGTAACCAGATTTTCAAAAAGGTAGGGGTAGCTCTGTCTAAATGTTTCTTAAATATTCCATTAATGATACGTTTAAGCATTTAATAATTAAACTAATATGCTTTCGATATGAAATGAGAAACAATCTTTAAAGCTGTATTTGTCGAGATCTCAAATAAATAAACTTTTCTATGACAGCTATACTACATAGATGTCCGATTTCGACCAAATTTGGTGGAATTATGTAAAAGCTTAGTAAATTAAGAAATACGAAGTTTGGAGGCGTTTCAATTGAAACCAAAAAAGTTTTTCTCAGTAAAACTACTCAGAGAGAAAAAATCAAGTATTACGTACTTCAACGCTGCTTTTCCGAACTTAATAGTCAACTGAGTTTAAATTACTACCATCAAGTTTGCCAGACTTAAGTCAAGTACGTTTGAAAACTTGATTCGATCGGACTTAAGAAATGAGATCGAAACATACTTAAAATGAGAACATTTCAACTTGATGCAAGTAAGTTTCAAACTTAAAATAAGTTAGATTTTTCATAAAAAAAGCAACATGATCATCCCTTGAATTAAGTACGTGGAAACTTGATCCAAGTATATTACAACTTCAAGATTTGGGACAAGTACGCGCATACTTGATCCAAGTAATATTAAAACTTCAAGACATGGGAATGGGAGAAGTACGTGCAGACTTGACCCAAGTACATTTCCAAACATTCCTGTTTGTTCTGAAAACACATAAAACTAGTAAAAATTATTAATTTTAAACTTCACTTTACCTGGCCTTACTGGGACTCGAACTCTGTACCTTCGGAAAATCTCCAATGTGCGGCGTCTCTACACTCACGGCCCTCGCGTAAGTCAGAGTAAAGAACGCAGTCAAATGTTAAGATAGTCAGAGTAAGTCAGAGTAAAGAACGCTGTCAAATGTTAAACGAACACAGAGCAAATCAAGTTAAATGCTAAGCAGCCACCAAGCGAAGTGGCCTATGGTGCGATGCGAAGAGTGTTGTCTTACAACGGCGGGGCCGTGGCTCAAGTCCGCTTGAGACTTTTTTTTATCTTTATGCAGAGGGTATTATAAAATTGTCCGGATGCTTGTAACGCATAGAAGGAAGCATCTCAGACCACATAAAGTATATATATTCTTGATCAGCATGACGAGCTGAGTTGATTTAGCCCAGTCCGTCTGTGCGTCTGTTTCTATGCTATCTCCTCCGGCAGTTTTAAAGCTATCCTCATCAAACTCTGCACAAAGTCTTTTGGTACAAATACGCTGCACATTTGTCGGAACCGGCCGGATCGGATGACTATAGCATATAGCTGCCATAGGAACGATCGGTTGAAAAACTAGTCTTAAAGAGAAAAACTTTTTTGTGTTTAATGGAAACGCCTCCAAAGTCCGTATTTCTTAGTTTACTATCCCTTCCCATGATTTCACTAAGTTTGGTCGAAATCGGATGACTATAGCATATAGCTGCCATAGGTACGATCGGTCGAAAAACTAGTTCTAGTGAGAAAAACTTTTTTGTTTTTAATGAAAACGTCCTTATCATTGGCATACACTTATTTTATTTACTTTGGACACATTTCTACAAAGTTTTATCAAAATCGGATGACTATAGCATATAGCTGCAGTATGAATGATCGGTCGAAAAAGTTGAAGTGAGGAAAACTTTTTGTCTTAAATGACATCGCCTCCAAATTTCGCAATTAACAGTGTATTATGCTTTTCCATGATTTCATCAAGTTTAATAGAAATCAGACATCTTTATAGTATAGATCCCATAGAAAAGTAATGTCCAAAAAGCAGTCTTAGAAAAACTTTTTTGTTATCAATGAAAGCTGCAAGGGTATACAAAACTTCGGCCGAGCCGAAGTTAACTTTCCCCTATTTTTAATGATAAATTATACTTATTTTATCATTAGGCTAGAAGGGGTTTACCTACACCAGAAGGAAAACTTCAACAGCCTCGCTTAAAGTCATTTAAGGTAATGTTTTATACCAGCTTTATATGCCACTCAAAGAATCTTTTAAACTACTAATTTAAGTTATTTAGATTATACCCGAAAGAAAGAGAAAATTCATGTACGAACGAAAGCAACTTCCAAAAATTTCGCTGTTGCATTATTCATCGTTTTCGATTCTTCACTTGTCACTTACAAAAACAAGTTTTGTTTACAATTGTCATGAAATGAAGCAGACGAATGGGGGAAAGCAATCCTGGAATAAAACAAACAACTTTCAATAAGGCGTAGAAGAATTTCTTATAATATTTTTCTTATAGACAAACAAATCGCAGTTGTGCATACAGCAGAAGAGACCATTTCGCCAAGACAATGACGACAATATGGCGCCATCTAAGGTCAGAGGCATTGAACCGTGTGCCTCGTCTGTGTTTTTCCTCTGCGACATTCCCGGGAATATCTTCGGGTATTATCTGCATTGCAAATAGTCTTGAGTTGCGGCGCAACCTCTTCTGCAGATTATGCAAACTGACGCCCGAAATCTGCGCCAGTTTTTTTGGAATCTCCTCAGGCTACCCGCCCGGTTCATGGCCATTGGCCAAGGGAGAGTGCAAAATGCGCATAAGTTTTGATGAATTTTGCTTCTTTTTTTCGAGGGATCACGGTCGATACGTGCGTCAGTCTGGTTCTGAATCTGATGTTGAGTTTGTGACACACAAACCTCGAGTTCGAGTTGTGGCAGTTGCATGCTCTCCTACAACAGTCAATGACCATTGTCATGCAAAAGTCCCCATCATGGCTATGCAATGCTAATTTTGTTTTTTGCATTGGTTCAGACTCAGACAGAAAGTGTCTCGAATTGCATTGAACCTTTTAAGCAGATGCATGACAGGCAGGCGGGAAACGTGGCGTATGCGTAACAAGCCTAAACAAATGCCAAGTGAAACCACGTGACCAAAAAAAAAAACAATATCTATGCAGTTCTTGCTCTAAAACTTGCTTTAAAATATTCAGCTGATATTAAAATAGGAACCAATTTGTGTTGAATGAAGCTTAAATCAACTAAGAAGTGTGAATATAAATTAATCAAATTCGGAAATCTTTGGAAAAAAACCTTTTTATAATTTCTATAGCCTACTTAAGAGTGTCAGGTATGGAATGTCTGACTTATTCTGAAATATCTTATGTACATTTTTGTACGATTCTTTTGGTTAACTCTTTTGGATTTCAAAATAAGCCCAAGCATTCAGGCAAGTTGCTTTAAACAGCACTTTAGTTCTCTGCTTAATCCAATTACACAAGGATGCAGCCTATATTACGCCCGTAACCTTGTTGTGGATGATATATTGGATGCAGAAATTGGGTTAAATGACGTACAATTTGCTTTTAAAAAAGGCAAAAGAAAACAAGGCTCCACGAGAAGACCGCATTCCATACGAGTTCTTCGTCAACGCCCCCGTGGAACTGCTTGTGGCCCTAACTAAAGCTTACAACACAATGCTTAATGGAGGTGATTTGGAAAAATGCTGTTCTGCTAGTATTGTATTCCCAATATACAAAAAGAGTGATATGTGTCTGCCCGAAAACTACCTTGGTATATCTTTTATCAATTTTATCAATCAACCGCGACCTTACTCAACACACTTAAATACAAGGCCTTAAGGGAACGAACCCACCGAAAAAGCACTAGCACCTCAAGAATTTGCAAGTATCTTGACCACACAGTCTCAAATAAATATCTGTATCTGTCAGCGCACAAAATCCCTTGGATCTTAAAAGCCCGCTTTGATTCGAACAGAGCATGTATCATGCCCCCTTTGTAATACCCGGGAAAACGATGACATATGGCATTTCCTGGGTAGATGTCCAATTCTGAAGGAGTTGTGGGAGAACCTAGTCATCTATTTGAGGAGCTCACGGACTTATCGGACGGAAATTCTGGGGACACTTACCGGCACTTGAGTCAGCATGGAACGATCAGGTATCTGGGGACGACCCGGGCAGTCTGGTGTAGTAGTTCAGTGTAGTGTAAGACGAACTGTTCATGGCCGACAGACGGATTGAGATATCCATGTTGGTCACTTAAAAATACAGCTTGTACACATCTTATTGTTTATTAACAATAAATAAACATTATTATTATTATTATATTACATTGAGATCAGCGTTTTTCCAATATTTATGAACATTAGCAAATAATAAGTTATATCAAGTTCATAAAACTAAGTGTTTATTTCATTGCTGACATCAACATTAAAAACAAGAAAGAAAGTCGGTCAAGCCGGACTATAACATATTCTTTTCCTGTGAACAGCTACCCATCACCGTTGCGACCGGTGCTGCCCATAATTGTTTGTTTTCCTTATGACTCGTCTATCGTTCATCCGATCTTTACCCTTCCTTTGGCGGATCGATAAAGAATCATGATTTCTAAATATGTCTAGAAGGAACGAACCTTCTATCTATAAAACTGTGGGATATATGATGTTTTTTACAATATGCGGTGGTGGGAGGGGGCGTGGCAAAAATTGAAAATAAACTTGATCTGCCTGCAAGTATAAGAAGTTTTTCGAACCTCTATCTCTTACCATCTCTGAGATCTGTGCGTTCATTCTGACAGACAGACGAACAGACGGTCACTTTTGCACAAACTTAATATACTCTGTGTACCTCTGTTACAGAGAATAAAAATTTGAAAAACAATGCTGCATGGGGCAACAGTTAGTAGCCTAATTTATGGATTTTCACCAGACGATTATACACGTGTATTTATACTTATCTTAAAATATTCGAAACAATTAAATTTTTATGCATTTAATTACCTCCGCAGCATTCAATCTCTCAATTCAATTGCTCGCCTGGGAAATATGCAAAAAACTAAAAACCAAATTAGATAATTGATACTTAAAAGTCAGTGAGAGAATTTCCCATTGATTGTCTTATACCTAGAACCTAGAGCGCTTTTGTCTACCTATGTGTGTTTATCTTAATTGAATTTGTATGCCCAGCGGTAATGGCGCCAATAGTTCTCTGTACGTATAAAGATTCCAACGGTTCTACACACTCACACACACACCACACACTTGGAGACTCAACAACGCACAACAAAGCAAACATGTTAATGAGGCAGCGACTCTTTACGCTTTAATACTATGACGTCAGTCAAGTCATTGAAATATAAATTAATAACAAGCAGTCAATGATGAAGAACAATTATATCAAACATTTTGTAGATCCAACAAAATTGTTGGCGTCTTTTTAAGCTCACCAAAAATTGGCTCAGAGCGGAAGAGACGAAGTCAATCGAGCACTACCTGAGCATAATATTAAGTTACGACTATGACGAATGACGACGAGCCCCGTGCAAGCTTGAGCTTGGCGTCCGATTGCGCTACGATAAAGTCGCGAGATTAAGCAAGTCAAGTGACACTTAAGTGCGTCAATCGACAGTGCTAAAATAAAGAAAAAGAACCAAATAAAAGAAAAACTCACACTCATACCCAGGTTCAAGCTGGACGAAGTACAAAAGTTCCTCTGCATCTTAGTCGTCTGATGTGAGGCATAAAGACAGCAGCCAACTCTGCTTATATGTAATCATGACAAAGAAATGTAATCATTCTGTCACGCAAAAAATTTACGTTTGACGTCAGCCAATTGGAGGAGGGTTGGAACTGTAGACTGGGCTTTTCTCATGGGCAACCATCCACTAAGTGAGATGATTGTTGTAGAGAAGGGAAGGGAGAAATCGTTTGAATCGAGATGTTTCCCGCTGATAGCTTAAAATAAATTAAAGTGCTGTGCCCCGCAATAAAATTCACTCAATTTCTCAGGCTTCTCATACATAATGATAATATGGCATCACTTGAAGATTCCGTTTAATTTTGTTTAAAAAAAAAAACGTTTATGGTATTCTAAATATTTTATTCAGATATGATACCGTCCCGTCCCGCTGAGAATTTGCATTTTTAACGACCAAATCTAAAATTCAATTCAATCCCGTCCTGTTTCATTCCTATCCCGATGCCAACCTAAGATTTTTACATTCAAATTCAGGATGCGTTGTAGCTAACACTAGGCAACAAGGTCCAGTATATTGAAGGGTTGGTAGTGATTCTAGATTTGAGATGATTTTCGTGTGCTAAGCAAGTCTGCGTTTTCAGAAATTATCGATTACGTCGATATTTTTAGTAATTTGAGCTTAAAGTTGCGAAAAATGCCTATTTTGACCCTTTTTAGGAGCGTTTTTCGGGGAATCCATTCTATTGTTTGGACTATCTTTGATACCATCGGAAAGTACCACTCCTTAGCTTTGAAATGAACTATCCCAAACTATTCTGCGATTTTTATACCCTGTTCCCATTAAACATGGGAAAAGGGGGATCTTGAAGTTGTGCAAAAGTATGTAACAGGTAGAAGGAAGCATTTGCAACCCTATAAAGTATATATATTCTTTAAAGCATTAACAGCCGAGTCGATTTAGCCGGGTCCTTCTGTCGTCCGTCCGTCTGTCCGTATGTCCTTATGAACGCGTCGATCTCAGAGACTATAAGAGTTAGAGCCACAAATTTTTGCATGTAGGTAGGTGTATACCATATTCAAATCGAGTTTGTTTCAGATTTGGAAAATTCCTCCCCCTCCCCCCTTTAAGCGCAAAAAACTGTCAGAGCCACAATTTTTAATTTTGACCTTCGAGACTTTATATACACTCATGGACAAAATAATAGGTGTGTTTTTTTTTTTTTTTTTTAACTTATTTTGCAAGACTTTCCCCATTCGTCTTGGCATGGACGATATTAACTTGCGACAAGTTCCAATTGGAATGTTGTACCATGCTCAAAGTTCATTTTTATTTTGACAAAAAGTCTTTCCGACCTCTCTTTTGAGTTCACCCCAGAGATTCTCGATGGGATTGAGGTCCGGGGATTGACTTGGCCCCTCAAAAACATCCATATTTTGCTCTCAGAACCAATCCTTTACTACTCATGAGGCGAGCTTCGGGTCGTTATCTTGCCGGAACTTCCATAAAAGTGGGATATTATCCTCGGCTTATGGTAGCATAACCGTCTTCAATAGATCTTTGTATACGAATCTGTCCACTATTCCGTCAATACGATGAATCGGACCAACATTATACCATGAAAAGCAGCCCCATACCATTAGGCTACCACCTCCATGTTTCACAGTTTTATATGTGTACTTGGGATCAAATTCTTTGCCTTTCGGACGACGAACATTCCTTTTGGCATCATTTCCAAATAAATTTACGCCATTTTTTCTCACCCTCCGCCCCGCACCAGGTTCTACGATCTAATGCAAATTTATTCTTCATCTGTAAATTTGCCGACCGAAGCAAAGGAACCCTGCGAGCAATCCTACCTGGTAGGTTTGCTATTGCCAATCGTCGCCGAACGGTCCGTGATGACACAATATTCCCAAATTCATTGGCAATCGTCCTGAAAGACTTGAACAAGTCGCGTTTAACCAACTGAGCCATGCGATCGTCGGTCTTAGATTATGATTTTCTAGTTGCTCCCCGAGTTTCACCTATTTTTCCGGTTTTAAGGCATTGGTTACGAAGTTTTGAGAACGTTTCATTAAGATGACAATGGCTTTATACGTTTTTCCTTCATCTCGAAGTCGTCGAATGAGCCTTCTCTCCTCCGCACTACAGTGACGACCACGGCCCATCTAATACAATTTTAATGGTTATTCGGGCCTGTTCTGAATTCCGAAAACGAGTGGAATTGCCGCAAATCGATTTGAATGCTGTTCCCAATTCCACAAATCGACAAGAATTGTCGTTTTCAAAACGTGCGCTGTAGAGACAGCGGAATTAAAAGTAATTGCTATCTAAAGCATTAAAATAGTTCCCAAAAATGATGAATTAAAAATTCGAAATTAGTTAAACATTTTTAAGATCGTTTAAAATCATTACTTAATCTGTTTAGAGTTGAAGTATAATTTAATAGAATTTTTTATAAACATCTATAAAATATTGCATGAAAAACAAAACCGAGCGGCCGTGACCAAACCGAGCTGTTCTGAATTCCACTTTATTTTTTAGTCGATTTCGACCTTCAATCGGCGGCTGCTAGGGCTGCTGCATATGAATTTATTTAATCGGACAGCACTTTTTCTATTTCACCTAGCTTTGATTAACCATATTTGATATGACATATTCAAATGCAATATTTAAATACTGGTTTAAATGAAAATAAATGGTTTTAAAGAGTAAATAAGTGCTTGATAAATTTTAATTATTGAGATGATGACAACTCTGGCTGCTGTCGAAATACACAAACATATGCGCAGGCCAGCAAGCTATTTTCGAAACCGAGTTCGAAAAGTCAAATCGTAAACAAATCGCTCGGAATTGGGAACAGCAAATAGTAAAACGTTCGTTTTCGTTTCGTTTTTACTTTTTGAATACGTTCGAAATTCGGAATAGGCCTGATTAAGTCCCCGTTTAGTTATATTTTCCTAATACCTTACCTTCTGCAACCAAATAATTGTATTTATAAATTACAGGTTAATGTTTTGCTTCATACACCTATTTTACTGACCAGCCGAGTTTGCAGTCTAACCAATAAAACAATCCACTTAATTCCGGGAATTCACCCAATTCGTACCAAAACAGTGTGACCATATTAAAAAAGTATAGCTTCCATATTAAATGATATTTTTATATCGACTTAAATCGATATTTAAAAAAAAAAAATCACACCTATTATTTTGTCCATGAGTGTATATCATGTAAGGTCCAATATCTATCTATTCTGAAAAGATCAATAAGATCGGACAAAAAACACCGAAGTTATATACGAATCAATTTTGCTTTTGGGAGAGAGGGGGTCTTGTTATCGCGAGCGGCCGCATGCGCGCATTCGTTTGTGTGTATGTTGGAGTGTGTGTATGTGTGAGTGTGTGTGTATGTAAAGGAAAACACACGAAATCAAGGGAACAGGGAACAGCTTTCTTACTTGTTTTCAATGGAGAAATACCTCTTTTAGCACTTGTGTAAGAATCCAAAAATATCCTATTTATTGCTGGTGCCCCAAAGTGTGAAATGGTTGGTAGAGACTTTAATATGTTTTCGTTTCCTAAAAACAGTAAAATTGGCTAGTCATTTGTAATAAACCAGCAATCAAACTCTAAATAATTATAATAATTATTATCTTGCCTAATAAACAAGAATATTTCACAATGCTCACCGCACTTTATCTTTACCACAAAACAAAAACGAGTTAAGCTTTGGACGCACTGAAATGTTTACCAAAAACATTCTAATCTCAAACCACTACGCTAAGTGTTGGTGTTTTCCCATAAGGCACGACTATAAAATATGCAATTCATAAGTTAAAGTACACGGAAAGTCCCGTCCCCTTCTTGGAGTGTTTGGTTTTTACTGAATTTGAAAATTCTATGTCACATGAGTGCAAACAAGATTTGTGATCGTACCATAATTGGGAATAAATTTAACGAGATTTGCGTCTGGAATAGAAAAAAAAGATTTCTTCAAAAATTTAACTGATTAATAAATGGAATTGATTAATAAAAGTGGGCTGACCAAGTACGTCATAAATTCAGATGAAAAAACTACACAATTGTAAATGCTTAGATGAATAAAAAAAAGAACGTAAATGTGGTCCGATTCATAATGTGATTGATAAGGAAAGGAAAGGGGAATAATCTTCCAGTGAAAATATCCCCCCCTAAAGAATAACACAAAACAAACTGATTAATTTTTATACATGTATATTTTTTTTAATCTAAGAACAGAAAACTAAATATGCTTCAACTTGTTGATGATTCCCATGGAAAAAAAACCGTGCATTTAATTTCAAAGAAGTTTCCCTTAAGCTACGAAAAAGCCCATCAAATTATTTTAAAAGAATTCAAACAATTTCACAAAATGCGTTCAAATATTAATTAATACTCATTGCCGCCTTTGTTCTTCGATTTTCATTTTGATTACACTCAAAAGTGATGACATAAGGCAGACCAAAAGAAAGTTTTATCTCACTCATTGCGATCATAAATCTACAGGGTACTAAAAATTCAAATTCCTTTGGTTAAGACCCATTTCGTACACAAAGCAGTCCGATTCATTTGTTGTTTTTGCACTTGTCTTAAATCCATGAAATTGTTTACACTCGTATAAATAATATTCTTGTATTGTTTGTGTTTATTTTCGCTAGCCGATTTGATTCGATTCGAGCGTTTTATTTTGGGCATGACCTTAGATTGCCACAATACCAAAAAAAGTGAATAGGGCCGCAAATTTGATATGTCAAATGAAGCTTATCAACCGGCTTGCGCCACTCACATGCTATTACGCTATTTTTGTATGTTGGGAATCTACTAACGAACGATTCTTAATGCGAAAATCATTCATAAATGAAATGTGCTGACTGTGTAGCCTCACAAATTAGTAGGTTGATAGCCTTTGTCAATTAACAAAGTTGTCTTCTATCAGCATGAAATTGGCAGCTGTATTCGGGTGATTCTTAGATTGTACTCATGTTGTTACCAGGGAAACCAGCCTAGTTTTTAGAGTTTTAGTACAATTATTTCTATTTATAGAATTATCAAAAAATTTACTCATTTTTCATTCCACTTGTCTAAATATTCTGATATTTTTTTCAGAAACGTGACCGGTTGAACATGATCGAACCTAGGCTTCACGCAGAAAAGGAGTGCAGGCTATGTGCATAGGACAGTAACATCTGCCGCCAATTGCTAAAAAGCTGTGCACGTTTTTGTTGTATATTTCGTCTGTGTCTGTTTATTTATTTTTGTCTCACACATTTCACTTCTGACTGCAGTCTGACTGCTATGGTGTGATTCTTAACAATAACAAGAAAGAAAGTCGGTCAAGCCCGACTATAATATACTCTGTACCTGTCAAAGTTTGTGTTAAGGTAAGTGAAGTGCTGCCCATTGTCGCACAGTGGTCCAAATGGCTGCGCTAGCGGCACTTAATTAATAAACAAATAAAGAGATATCGCAATAAAACTTGAAACTTAAGAGTTTTAGGCATAAATACATGATTTGACAAAGTTTCACAAAAATCGGGTCATTGTATCTTATGGATCCCATACAAACACTATAAAGACAATTCTGCTTGTTCCTTCTCATTACCTTTTCTGTCTTCTTAAACAGTTCCAAAAAAATATCACCAGCAATTTTTTGCTGCAAAACTTTCGTCGTGACACATGAAATACTGGGCGCGCTTCGATACTGACAAAATTCTCGGAAGACTGCGGATGACTGCACTTCATATTGGACAGTTTTAAACCACAAGGACGTACACTTACGAAAAAAAGCGAAAATAGCTTGTCGAAGTTTGTCGGATTTAAGTTATAGTCCAATGAAGTTAGTGGAATGCAACTTAACTCAAGCTATTCAAACAGCTTACTTCTAACACAATTTACATACCTTAAAATATTAAAAGCAAAAGGATTTTTAACAAAAATATTGCAACTGCGTTTTTTTACAGCGAAATTAATATGATGCAAAAATGGCTGCAAATTTTCAGCCAGGCA
Source organism: Lordiphosa collinella (assembly GCA_018904265.1). Taxonomy (NCBI): domain Eukaryota; kingdom Metazoa; phylum Arthropoda; class Insecta; order Diptera; family Drosophilidae; genus Lordiphosa; species Lordiphosa collinella. Next base: position 502,904 of record JAEIFV010000070.1, on the reverse strand, counting down.
CATGGTTAAACAAAGGGTATTATAATTTTTGCCAGAAGTTTGCAACGCATAGAAATATTCATTTCCGACCCCATAAACTATATAACTATCTTAAACCGTTTTCGAGGTTTTTAAAATTTTGAAAAATAACAATTTGACCCTTTTAAGCGCAGAACTTCCGCAAAAGAGTTTAGAAAAAACTCAAGTCTTGGGGTTAAGCTTTTCGCATAATAAGCACGCTACTAATTTGTCAGAACCGACCGGATCGGATGACTCCCATACAGTGTTGCCAGTTTCGCGTTTTTCCCGTCAAATCTGGCTTTTTTCAAAACCGAATTGCGGGAAACATTTTAAGACAGCGGGTAGCGGGAATTCTGGCTTTTTGCAAAGTGATTTCGGCTTTTTTTCAGCTTTATTTTAGATTTTGACTCTCTCAGTCATTTAAAGACTCTGATTGCAATCTCCAACGCTCAGCAATCTATCATTTCTAAGTGCATGCCAAGCTTATTGATCGATTAAGAAAAAAAAAAATTTCCAAACAAAAATGTCGTGAAGTCTTGCCATCTATCTGATGGCTATCAATTCGCTAAAGAATGGATTACTTATTTCACCAGATACTGATATCAAACTAGAAGAAGAAAATCGCAAAACCCCAGTTGAGCTACTGAATTGATGAGTTTAGAAATTTTACATTATCTGTAAAAATGTCAGTACTACTGCTATGACTTATTCTTCTTGTTTTCGATTTGTGGAAAATTGTAAAAATTCCTCAATTCAGCAACTTTATAGCTCAACTGGGGTGAATACCCTAATTGTATTAGGCAATATAATTGTTTTCAGGTTACCTGACCATATCACCCTTCTTCAACATTTTGGAAGAATTTCCGTAGAATATATTGGTGGCACATTTAGTGAAATGGAAGAACAACGGCGAAGTTACCTTATGGCCTTACCAAGGCCTACGACAAAGATGAGGGCGAGAAACTGTATCAGACAGTTGATATTTTCAATAAAATATATTTATACAATTATAAAATTACATAGATAATATGAAAAGCCATGCGCTTTTTTTCAGCTTTTTCAATAGCTTTTTTTCCTTCTCCGTCCCGTCAAAAACAGCTTTTTTATCTCGATAAAAGTTTGCAACACTGCTCCCATAGGAACTCTCGGTCGAAAAAATAGTTTTAATGAGAAAACTTTCTAGTTTTCAATGTAAACGTCTCGAAATTTCGTATTTATTGGTTTCAACGCTTTTTCATATTTCTACTAAGTTTGATAAAAATTTGACAACTATATGGTATAACTCCCACACAGAAAAAAAAATGGTATTATCTTGGGTCAATGCTATATTTTTTCATATCATTAAAAAGCCGATATGATAAAGTTAAAAATGACATTGTCAAAAATATCAAGTTGATATTTTGAGCATATAAAATTAATATTTTAAGATCACATTGATACTTTATAATATCATTTTGACCCAATAAAAAAAATTTTGGAAATGTCGGATAGTTCTATACACTACACACTGTATTCTTTGCTAAGCAAAACTTATAATTTTATATAAACAGAAAAGACAACTAATTTTGAATTTTTATTATATTTGTTTACCTTACCGCCTTGACTGGGGATCGAACTCAGGACCCTTTGCAAATAACACGAATTCCATGGCGTCTAATCGTACACCTCCAACTGGCACGTGTGTGCTCAAGCGTCGCAGAGCCTACTTAAATATTTTGTTAGGTTGCTTGAAGTTTCGAAATGTTTTGAATGTGCATTTGCAAGGGTATTAAAACTTCGACACAACCAAAATTAGCTTAGCATTTTCGTTAATTTTTGCCCACATTTATATATATAGAAGGTTCGTTCCTTCAGGAGAAATTTAGTAGTAACCAAAATTGGTAAAGATCGGATGAACGGTAGTTAAGTTGTGAACAAAAGAATTTTCGCTGCTGCAGCGCAGTAGCCGAGCTATTTGGCTCGAAACAAAAGCCAATTCTAGCCATAACCGTTTGCTAAAATACATATTTCAATATCGGTATTCGATACCGAAAATCGATTCGGTTTTAATCACTGCTTGAGAATGATTCGAGATATATTATGTAAATTTCGACATTAATTTGTTCTTGAATCAAGAAGGGCTAGAAAGATTCAAGGGCCAAGGACCAAAATGGCAATACTGTCAGAAACCTACCATTATTTCAAAGGAAAAGTATTAGATCCAGTTGGGAATTTTAAGAAGAGTTACGCTATAAAAAATTTTCATTTTTCGTTGCTAATTTAAAAGTATATTTTTTACTTTATCTAAGAGTATTTTGCACTTGAATGAAAAAATAGCTGTTCATTAATTTTTCGAGTTACTGTAAGCACGGAAAGTTCATTATTCAAGAAAGTTTGTCTTCGATTTTAGAATGTTTCGTACTTAATTTAATAACATAACTTAATTGAAATTTTAAGTACACAGAGAAAAACAAGAACAAGAAGCCAGACTTTAACATACTCTGTACCTGTGAAGTGCTGCTCATCACCGTTGCGACCGGTGGTGCCCATATTGTTTTCCTTTCTAATACTCGAATATCGTTCATCTGATCTTTAAAATTCCTTTGGCGGATCGATAAAAAATCCTGATTACTAAATATGTCCAGAAGGTTCGAACCTTCTATCTATAAAACTGTGGGAGATATGACGTTTTTTTCCAATTTGCGGAGGCAGGAGGGGGCGTGACGAAAATTGAGAATAAACTTGATCTGCCTGCAAGTATTAGAAGCATATGTCCCATATATGTCAAACCTCTATCTCTTACCTTCTCTGAGATCTGTTTGTTCATACGGACAGACGGACAGATACAGAGACAGACAGACGGACGGACAAAATTATTATAATTAGGGTCGGAAACTTCCTTCGCCGTACAAACTTTTGCACAAACTATACTCTGTGTACCTCTAGTACAGAGTATAAAAAGGATAAGCAAAAATATCCATTTAATGATTTCCCGTATCCATTTTGACTGGATATGTCTTTAATATCCATTTATCATCCAATGGAACTAAAAAAACATCCAAAGGATATGAAAAATGATCATTCCTTGGATGATTTTTCAGCTCCGTTGGATGATAAAAGGATATTAAAGAAATATCCAACCCAAATGGATTTTTTTTATCTATTTTTTACTGTGTAGAAATTAATCTCGAGCTCTGCCAGAAGTCCTTAGTAATGCGATCATACATAGACAAACCTCAGGGTAGAGTCCGATAGCCCTCCAAGAATAGGCCTGTGCTGGCATCGCTGGAAGAAGGCTTTAAGAAAGGTCTTTGATCTGGAAAGGTTCTTAAATGCAACCGCTCGATGGTTTTAGACACTAGGGATCAGTTAGAGCCTATTTGTGAGCCTCCTAGATCGCTGTCCAATTTAAAGCTAGACGAGCCTTGTGACGCTTATACATTCAAAAGTAGTTGTATAACAGAATGAATAAAATTTTTATTAAGAAATTAAAAAATATTTATAAGTTGCAGTGTAATTTTCCTACCCTAACTAATATTTCTGATATTGTTGATTTCCATACGCATTAATCGTGCCTTCAACCTTTACCCTTTCTTTACTTTCCAAGTTCAAATCGCTATCTCCCTTATTTGCTAATAAGTCAATAACAACCTGAAGTTGCGAAATCACGTTTAAAAGAGAAGTACAACTTGTCACGTACCCTATTCCCTGTCTGTTAAATCGCTGACTCAATCTGACTTTGGTCATAAACTTGGAACGGTGGGTTCAAAAAGTCGCGGATGCAAATACAGAAAAACACACAAAAGGTTCACGAGTGCAAAACCAATTTACGTCAATTGCAACAAAAGATTAGCCTCGCTCTAGTTTTTTGTTAAATCAAATTGAGCGCCACGTCCATATAAATCATTGACTGATAATAATAAACAAAACAGCAGAACATCAACTCGGTGGGGGGGCACCTGACAACAACCCAAAAGAGCGCAAAACAACAAAACTGATGACTTTTGATTATAATTATCAAAAGCTGTATTTTTACAGGGCAAGTTTCCAAAAATAGCTACCCATCTGGTTGGGATTCGCACGACTCACGTCAGTCGGTCACTGATTGCCGTTACATGACGCCATTGAGGTAAGGCGCGTCATTTACCGTTACAAAGGCCCAGTGCTTACTTAACATCCCAAATATTGTAAGCGATTTAAATTTAGTAAGTGCATTTAACCCTGAACAGTGCACCTTATCAGGTCCCGACATCAAAGAATTTATTGTGCCATACTATATTTATGTACATGCCCATAACTATACCCAGACGAGACGAGAACGTTTCAGGCACGTGGCATGCAAATGAAATGCTTTCTGAATATTATTAGGTATATACCTGGACACCAAAAACTGATTCAAAAGCAAATTAAATCAAACCGAAATTAGTTATATCTATGCGAATGGGAAAATTTATGACTCTTTCTTTTCCATTGAATTTAAATATTTGTTCAAAATCTTAAACACAGATTTAAGCACTTAAATATTTGTTCAGACAGTAAAAATATTTGAACAACTGAGGTATTTATGACTGTTTTTTTCCGTTTGGGGGCTTGTAATTTTCCTTGTAAATTGTAATGTAAATTAAGTAAATATAGTTTGTAACAAGTATTAACAATTTATCGAAGATCGCAAAGAAAAGCTTTTGACAAGTAATGAACTACGAACAACTCAATTAAAATCATTTCAATATTTAGTGGGTTACCTACCACTGGGCTCAGAATTCTTCAGTAAAAATAGTGGAATATTTTCTGCCCCCGCCAAAGCCCTCTTGGTATTACTCCCAAGAAAAAAATTGAACTTTATAAGCGCACGCGAATTTGCGTTTCCGCTGGCTGTATAAAAAACCACTTTCTTACTTAGTTAAGCAGAGCCCAACCAAACAATAACATCCTATTCAATAACCTTAGGGCCCCATAAAATTACTATTATTAAAAACCAATCAGTGGTCTCCGTCGCCAAAGAGTCAAGCCGGTTTGCCTGTAAAAGTAAGCTCAACTATCGGTTATTTGTTTATTTTTCGGGAGTAAAAGCTGGAGCTGATTTGTGTCTTTGTTAACGAGTGGCTTAGATTTCTTGATGGCGAAAGACTCATTCGTGTCGAACATTTTGCTCACATTGAGTTAATGAACAAACCGCTAGAGCTGGCAAACTTTCGATTATGGTGCCATTTTATATATTCGATGGGTTTAGTTCTTATCTATACTATCAGAAGTATTATCAAAATATTTCATTCTTTCAATAGGTTTATTATACCGCTTTTTCCAGCTGGTGAACCGAACCGCAAACCGAACCGGCTTCCTTTCAGAAATTCAGAAAACCAAACCTGCCAAACCGAAAAGTAAAAGTAAAAGTCAGCCTCTCTCGTTTCCGCATGTTCCATTTTCCATCGTTTCGCTTAATTCTCTCGTTCCGATATCGTTTGGTCCGTGGTTTGCCAAAAGTTAAGCGTAAGCAAAATCATTCGGAATTGAGAACAGCAAATCCAAGCCGAAACGGAATTGTTTTCGGTTTACCTTTCAAACCATAGCGGAATTGATGTCTGATAGCCATTAAGGATAACTTGACACAAATTGTACAACATGTAAACCTGTAAGTCTACCGCACTTACCTGCCAATCTTTTAATATACCTGTCATCAGTCTGCATTATTTTCTTAAGAGTTGATAATTGATTTATCTTCCTCTACTGGACAATATTCTCAATTTTCTGTAGCACTTCTTCACCTTAATTCAATCTTAGCTAGGAAAGTTATATCTCATACGATTAATAGGGTGTGTAATATTCTTCTTCTTCTTCTTTGGACTTGATGATAGCATCACAACCGTTTTACGGTCTCGGCCGCTGCAACTAATGCCCGCTACTCGCCTCTGTCCCGAGCGACATCCCACCAGAAGGGCACACCCAGCTTCGAAATATCTCGCTGCACCTGGTCGCGAATATGCATAATACATATTCTTTTCTAGCTGTCAATACTTTGTTATCGAACTGCATTTCTATAACTAATAGACAAATCCTAAAAATCCGACTTTATACATTTTTGACATTCTTATAAGGGTCTTAAAGATATTCAAATGGTTCTTAGGAATTCAAGTTCTAAAAGTCACATTACGATAGAAATCATAATAATTCATAAAATGCCTTTATAAACCACTGATCCGAACAGAAACCGCGGTTCTGTTAGCTCCAAAAACCATGTAATGAACCGAACCGGCGGTTCAGAAATTGTGTGAACCACCGAACCGAACCAGTACTTATATTTGAGTGGTTTGAATCCCTGATAGAAACTAACTATTGTACATTGTGTGCAGGGTGAGTCATTTAAGACTTCGGCACCTACTAACACTATTAATTATTACTTCTGTTTTCAGAATGACTCATAATAGACTAAACTCAAAGCGTCAGATTAAGCTAATTAGACAAATAGCAGATTATTGAATGATCAAACAAAGCAGCTCAGTCTGGGAATTCAAGCATTAATTAACGATATATGTATAATTGTGTAGTAAGAATCATTGGAGCATACTTCTTAAAACACTTTAATATTCTTTATGGAGCGAAGGCCTGGGCATCCGCCAGGAACGTAGCATCCTACAGCATCCTATATAGACTCTGCGCCCTCAGAACCGCCAGATTTTTCTGCACCGTATCGGAGGAGGCTGCTCTAGTTGTTGCTAGAACAGTCCCCATGATCTGCTAGCAGCGGAAAGACGTAGTGGACATACAGGAAGCAGGACACAGCGTGACTCCACAATGGCAAAGTAGGTGGAACCGCAGAGTAAGATAGATGGTAATGCCGGCTGATACCTAACCTGGATTCTTGGCTAAATAGAACGCACAGTCAGGTAGACTTTTACCTGTCCCCAATGGTGACGCGGCACGGGTGCCTCAAGGCGTACATTTGCACCGATTTAAGCACGAGGAGGATCCCTACTGTGAACACTGAACCTACTGTCAGCTGCAGCTGACAGCCGAAAACATTGTACAATGCATGTCTCAAAGCAGCCTCAATGGGTGGTAGACAACAGCCAACAAGGTGGCTGTTATTATGAAATGTCTGCGGCGCAGAGAGAAGATTCGGCGTGCAGCCACTATCAAATGAGCGGCTAATGTGACCGCCATCCGCCCCGCGAAGTAATGCTTTGCGCCAGTCCCGAGGGTGCAGAATCTTCCATCTATCTCACTCTTTCCCTACTTGCTAATAGTCTACTTTCTGTATTTCTACTGTAATAAATAAAAATGAGTGGGCTTCGTGGAACACCCAATTCGAGCAAAGCTCTTAACGAGGGATATCTTGAAATTAGAACACTGACAAAAGAAGATCAAGTAATTTTGTTTTGCCATACCGAAAATGTTAATGATAGTGCTATATATTATTATTTTTTTAATATTCCATTTCTTAATTTCCCAATGTGGCCATTTATTGTCATTATTTTAGGAATTGAAAATTGATTTTTAAGCTACAATGAAATCAAAGTATCAAACTATTTCCCATTCTTCTGATACACATAAAGATGCTGAAAGTTGATAGGGACAACTCCTGATCCTACGATCTTTTCGGGACTATTTGACCGGCATTCGTCTTTTCAAAATCTCTGGCACAAAAAAATCGCTGTTTGGTCACTGTTTAGTCATTGTTTTGGTCACTGTGTGATTACTATATTTGTCACTGTTTCGGTCATTGTATTGGTCTCTGTTTTGGTCACTGTATTGGTCACTGTTTAAGTCACTGATTTATTCGCTGTTTTAAACATTGTATCGGTCACTGTTTTGGTCGCTCTTTAAGTCACTGTTTTGGTCACTATTAAGTTTTATTCACTGGTTTGGTTACTGTTTTGCTCACAGTTTTGGTCACTGTTTTGGTCACTTTTTTTGGTTACTGTTTTGGTCTCCGTTTCGTCACTGTCTTGATCACTATTTAAGTCACTGTTTTATTCACTGTTTTAGTCATTGTTTTGGTGACTATTTTGGTCTCCGTTCGGTCACTGTTTCGGTCACTGTGTGATCACTATATTATTCACAGTTTCGGTCAATGTATTGGTCACTGTTTTGGCTACTGTCTTGGTCCCTGCTTAAATCACTGTTTTATTCACTGTTTTAGTATTGTTTCGTTCACTGTTTTGGTCGCTATATAAGTCGCTGTTTTGGTCACTATTTAAGTCACTGTTTCGGTCACTGTTTTGGTCACTGTTTTGGTAACGGTTTTGCTCACATTTTCTGTCACTGTTTTGGTCCCTTTTTTGGTCACTGTTTTGGTCTCTGTTTCGGTCACGGTTTTGGTCACTGTGTGATAACTATATTAGTTACTGTTTCGGTCACTGTTTTGGTATCTGTTTCGGTCACTGTTTCGGTCACTGTTCGGTCACTGTTTCGGTCACTGTTTTGTTCACTGGTTTGGTCACTGTTTTGGTAACCTTAAATCCACCACCACCCACAAAAAAACAAAAAAAACTATGCCGGACGACGGCAAGCGTTATCAGAACGGCGTTATCTGAAGGGCATCTGAGATGTTCTTAAAGGTCTTTTTATAGATTCAAAGCTATTTTCAACAGGTCACGGTCAGTGGAAGCCTTTCACGACAATACGAATATTATAAAAAGTTCTTTAAGTGATTCAGATCACTGCCAAATGCAAAACCAGCCTGAACTCACGTGAGAATAAAGATAAGGGATTGGCTACACGGAGCCAACTGGTGAACACTACATGATTTATAGCTGTCAAATAATAGTCGAAGTCAAAGTATGAATCTATTTAATCTGCTGTTTTTTTATTTTTAGTAAATCCAATCACCTAAACCCCACTTGATATATTCTAATCAAAAACTTGAATGATTCTTGTTAACTGACTGATTACCAATAACTTAGCTGTATATACTCGTACATACATATACCTAAATCAATTCGTAATATTTTATATTGCAGAAAACGGAAGGCAGGTAGTTGCCACCTATTCTCCACCCATTTAAGGCAACACGAGCCGATAATGCAAATATTTTTTCAAACGAGTGGGTGGGTGGTTTTGTGTACTTAGGATAAATAACAATAAACTCATTAGCAAAACAACGAAAAAACAACAACAACAGTAGGTCAGTCCGTAGGTAGGAAATATTGTTGTTAACAATTTCCTCTTTACTATTGACAAAGCTTATCGTTTTGAGTAGCTCGGTAGCTACTACTAGCTTTGCATTGACAAATAAAAACAAATGGCTAATTATTTTTTGTGGCTTTTATTTTTTTGGTGAAGGTGTGAAGGTCATAACCGATGTATTTCCCCAAATAGTGGGTGGGTTTTGGGACACGATTTGGGCGTAGCTTGATAGGGAAAATTAACATAATGGGCGTGGAAATGTTAATGAGACGAGTATTTTTAGGCATATATAAAGAGCAAGTTATGGGTAGTTTATTCGAAATTTCAGTAGTACTAAATAAAGTTAGAAAGTATCTAAAAGAAAGCTCAAAAGGTGAGTAATTTATTTCAAATACGCTACTATGTATATTAATCCCAAAAAGAGGCTGGATTTGGCTTAAAAACAATTATTTCTAGCCATTTTATTCATATTTTCGGGTGTCCAGCTAATAGCCGTACTTTTATGGTCATTCGTTTCGTTCATGTTACTTACATCTCTTGCACTCTCAGCATTAACTCTGCAAGCTACTCGAAGCTTCGAAGCATTTTAAATTCATTTTTATTTCCCACACTTCTCTTTTCAGTCATGTCTTCACAAAGAAATACCGACGATCTATCCATCCAATCCATCTATCTGACGAACTTTGAAAACTATCTGAAACCAAAGCCCTTACACAAGACCAAACCTTTACAGCAACTTTCAAAGCCAAAATCCAGCAAATTATCCCGTTTATGCAGCAAACTTAAATCCTTAAAGTTACTTACATACTTTCAAGCAAAATACCATCAGTTTTATCAAAACTTTCAGCAACTACGCTTACCTAGTTTTCTACAGTTTTTGCAAGCTCGCAATGACGATGGCTTGTGCAAGCGTAAAACTGGCTTTGAAATCTACTGCGAAATGGCCAGTATACATGGTTTTCACATCTTTGTGGGAGCCAAAACCTGGCAACGAATTCTCTGGTGGCTGCTCATATGCACCGCAGTTCTTCTTTCGAACATAGTACTAATAATGTCTCGTTCATTGAGAGAAGAAATGCCTACAATGCGTTACATTGAGAGCATGATGAAGCCCACTTTAGAAATGCCTTTTCCAGCCATTTCGATATGCAACATGAATCGAGTTTCGCAAAAAAGCTTATCAAGTAAAGCTAAGGAATTGGGTGTAAGCCAGGAATTGCTGCAAAAAGTGCTCTGGTACCATAGATTTGACTCATCTAACTTTAGCGCAACTAGCAGCCACAATTGGTTCCAGCTGATACAGGATCTTGCACCTTTAGTTTGTGAACAAATAGTGGCTTGCAAATGGGAAGGGCGTTTAGAGAACTGTCATAGCGTGTTAAGGCCCATTTGGTCGCTAGATCAACGTCTCTGCTGCAGTTTCAATCATCAACTTTTTGGCGCTGCTAAAGGATTAAGTCTGCTGTTGAATACTCAAAGTGCAGACTATGCTGCTTCTAGCTCTGCTTCCTTTGGTTTCGAGCTTCATGTACACGAAGCGCACACCGTAGTGGATGCCCAAACCGAAAGATATTTCCTACCCAGCAACTCGGAGACTCACCTGATGTTAAAACCTTTGGCCACTAAAGCTACAATGAATATTGCTAGCTTATCGCTGGATAAACGTGGCTGTTATCTATCGAATGAGCGACATTTGATCCACTTTTCTAGTTATAGCCAAAGTAATTGTCTAGCCGAGTGTCGGAGTAAACGAATCTTTCAGATTTGTGGTTGCTTACCTCAGCCATTGCCTCGTACAGCAAATTGGTCTGAGTGTAATATGGAACAGCTTAAGTGTGTGAGATTAAGTGGTAAGCACACGGTACTTGAGTATATACTTGATCCCATTTTTTATGTAAAACTGATTTCAACTTGTAGACATAAGTGGGCAGATTGTGGAGGAAAATGGAAAATATATATGCAATTGCCTGCCTGCTTGTGAATTCTATCGCTATGAAGTTCAGACTGATGTGGCTATTCTACATGAGGGATCGACAGTGGATTATATCAACTCTAATGGATTTAGGTAAGTCAGGATTCAGTACTTCCCATGAAACTTACCCAAGAGCTAGGTACTGAAATCATGCCTAAAATAAGCTAAAGGATGCCATCAATTCAGTACCAGCCCTTCCATTTCAGTGCTGATTTAGCTGTGATTCAGAACTGAGCCAAACTGAAGGATATTATGATTTTATCCAAACTAAACAATCTTACCTAACCTCACTTAACCCAACCTCACATTACCAAACCTTTCAAAATCGATAATATCATAAATCAAAATTTTCAATATCAATATTTGATATTCGAGTCTAAAAAATGGATGGAAGCTAACTTCGGCTCGGCCAAAGTTTATATACTTTTGAAGCTCGTGTAAATCTTCATTACGCCTACTAAGTACTTAGACTATTTTGAAACCTAACTTTAGTGAAATCATGAAAAAGCATTGAAAACTTATAAGCACGAAGACTGATGCTGATTCCATTCAAAACGAAAAAGTATTTCTCACTAAAACTTGTTTTTCGACCGATCGTTCCTATGGCAGCTTTATGCTATAGTCGTCCGATCCGTCCGGTTCCGATACTTGTGCAGCGTATTTTTACTACAAAGCTTCGTGGAAAGATTCGTGAAGCATTCAAACTGACGGAGAAAATCGCATAGAAACAGACAGACGGATGGACAGACGGACAGGGCTAAATTAACTCAGCTCGTCATGCTGATCAAGAATATATATACTTTATGCGTTACAAACATCCGGACAGTTTTAAGAGTATAAAAACATCGGGATATCCATAACGTCGTTTTTTTCTAAAGCTTACACAAAAACTGAAATGTTAATAAAGAACGTCTGGACTAAGGCCCTGCATAAGTGTAGTCAAACTTCCCTTTGATTTATGTTTAAAAAAAAATTTTTTTTGTTTGAGTTAGTCAAGCTCCAACCAGATCAAGTTTCTAAGAGATCAAGCTCCAAGTAGACCAAGCTCCAAGTAGATCAAGCTCCAAACAGAGGATATAGATCAGATCAAGTAAAAAACGAGAGCGTAAGTTAAGTCGGTCCAGCCCGACATCGATATACCCGTTACTCAGGGGAATTAACCTTGTATAGCCTTCCCTTATGTTAGTTAAAAGAGCATAACATAAACATTTCAACATTATGTAAGCAAATAACTCATGCGGCGCCAAAAAGAATGCAACGCTTTTTATAACTTTTATAACTCCTTATGAAAATTTCAGAGAGTTTCATTTCATTAAAATTGTTGGGTTATTTAACGGGTCGGCCAAAATTTGAAATAAACTGACGCGTGGGGACAAAGGTCTACATACAAAATTAAATGCAATATCATATTTACAGTGTTGTTAATATTAACTCTGAAATTTTCATAAAGTGCAGAGTTATTAAAGTTAAAAACGTTGATACTTGCGCATGCACTGTTTGCTTATATAATGGAAGGGTTCACACGTTAATGAGTAACGTGCAACTTACGCTCTCGCCATCTTTCTGCTGCAGGTTTTTTTTCTAAAAAGGTGCCTATTGATTTCACTGAATTTTGCTTTCTAAAATCATTCTATGGGTACAAAGATTTAATGAAGATAGATAGGAAACCATAAAAAAAACTATGCTATTGCAATTAAATGTAAGTTTTTGCTTTGCATTATAATAAAAACCACATAAATTTCTTGATGGAAATATCTGTCCCGTGTGGCTTGTCCAGTGCGAAAGTGCTTAAAATCAAACTTCGAAAAAAAGTATACGAAATTTTTGGGTAACATCAAAAGCATTTTAAAGAGTCATCAATTCCCAACATTTTAAAACTAGTTACATTAAAATGCTGCCTCAGAGTTCGCTAATCAGGCATGTTCTCAATTCCACTGCAACTTTTCGGAAACGGAATTGATTCAGTTTCTCGCAACACGAAATCGAAAGCGTTTTTCTTTTTAAAAAGTAATGCTTGCTGGCCGTTGAAATGAAAAGTAATTGACAAGGTACGCACTCGTACAGTTGCCAAATGTACATTAAGTTAATTTTCCTTTATTCTGAGATCAATGTTGAACTTCCTTATGTACTTTGAATTGCATTTAAGTCTTTAAATGAATTTAAAATAAGTTTTTGTTAAGTGTCTCAAGAAATTGGCAGCGCCTGCCAAACCGAAAAGTAAAACGTAAAAGTCAGCCTCTCTCGTTTCCGCATGTTCCATTTTCCATCGTTTCGCTTGATTCACCCGTGCCAATTTCGTTTGTCCCGTGGTTTGCCAAAAGTAAAACTTATGCAAAATCATTCGGAATTGAGAACAGCAAATCCAAACCGAAACGGAATTGCGTTCGGTTTTCTTTTCAAAACGTAGCGGAATTGAGAACATGCCTGAATATTGGCGTTTGAATGCTTGCCTGCGAAAAGCTCTCTTGAAAGAAGCTTCCTTTTGATATTTTCTGAGATTGTCTCAGATGTTCATATAGCTCATGTCATTCATCCCATGCAGGGCTCTTGTCTGCACCATAAGACTACACAGAAAAAAAAATGGAATTATCTGGGGTCAATGTTATATTTTTTCATATCATTAAAAAGCCGATATGATAAAGTTAAAAATGACATTGTCGAAAATATCAAGTTGATATTTCGAGCATATAAAATTAATATTTTAAGATCACATTGATAGTTCTATACAACTACCCCCAACTACACACTGTATTCTTTGCTACGTATTATTTATAACTTTATATAAACAGAAAAAACAACTAATTTTTAATTTTTAACTGGGGATCGAACTCAGGACCCTTTACATATAACACGAATTGCATGGCGTCTTATCGTACACCACCATCTGGCACGTGTTAGCTAACGCGCCGCAGAGCCTACTTGAAGTTTCGAAATGTTACACTATTTGTCTCTTTCCTTCTTTACAATTTCTATGGTCAAAATGACATCTAATTGTTTAGAAATCTTATGAAAATAATATTGTTTGACAAAATATCAAATTGACCAGCCCATATCAAATTGATATTGACATTATTTTTATACCCTTGCAGAGGGTATTATAAAATTGTGCGGATGTTTGTAACGCATTGAAGGAAGCATCTCCGACCACATAAAGTATATATATTCTTGATCAGCATGACAAGCTGAGTTGATTTAGCCCTGTCCGTCCGTCCGTCTGTCCGTCTGTCTGTTTCTATGCTATCTCCTCCGTCAGTTTTAAAGCTATCCTCACCAAATTTTGCACGAAGTCTTTTGGTACAAATACGCTGCACATTTGTCGGAACCGGCCGGATCGGATGACTATAGCATATAGCTGCCATAGGAACGATCGGTCAAAAAACTTGTTTTTGTGAGAAAACCTTTTTTTGTTTTTAATGGAAACGCCTCCAAAGTATATTTCTTAGTTTACTATCCTTTCCCATGATTTCACCAAGTTTGGTCGAAATCGGATCACTATAGCATATAGCTGCCATAGGAACGATCGGTCGAAAAACTAGTTCTAGTGAGAAAAACTTTTTTGTTTTTAATGAAAACGTCCTTTTCTTTGGCATACACTTATTTTATATACTTTTACACAATTCTGCAAAATTTGGTCGAAATCAGATGACTATAACATATAGCTCCCATAGGAACGATCGGTCGAAAAACTAGTTCTAGTGAGAAAAACTTTTTTGTTTCTAATGAAAACGACCTTTTTATTGGCATTGTCTTATTTTATATACATTAACATATTTCTACAAAGTTTTATCAAAATCGGATAACTATTGCATATAGCTGCAGTATGAATGATCGGTCGAAAAAGAAGTTCTAGTGAGAAAAACTTTTTGTTTTAAATGGGATCGCCTCCAAATTTCGTAATTAACAGTGTATTATGCTTTTCTAAGATTTCACCAAGTTTGCTCGAAATCAGACATCTGTATAGTATAGACCCCATAGAAAAGTAAGGTCCAAAAAGTAGTCTTAGTTAGAAAAACTTTTTTTTTCAATGGAACTTCGGCCGAGCCGAAGTTAACTTTTCCCTATTTTTTTTTTGTTTGTTTTGTTGTTTTTTTTCTGTGTACTAATGACCAGTACAAGTGTCCGTTTCATCTGATCTTTCCAATAGCGTGCTTTTAGACATAAATGACTTATTTTTCTGAAATTAGACTTTGTTTTCAAAGTAACTTAGACTGGATTTTCATGGTGCCCCGCGGTGAAGGAAACTTCATGCAGTTTTTAAAAAAGCTCTCGCTTGTAGGAAAGAAGTGTTGTGGATTTGTTATGCTCTTGGTCCTTAATTTATAATCATGTGAGCTAAGAAATTAATTTTTGTTAGAGTATTTAGAATGATATAAGTTCAAAACGATTGGGCCAAGCATAAAAGTTGAATAGAATATCCTTCAAGATGAGGTGGAATCCTCAAGTTCATGCCAGGCGTAACTAATCACAGAATAAACGGATTGAATTTATCACATTTTATTTTGTGTATAGTAAGAATTATAATATGCAAAACTGGCCCAAACAAGTTGAATACTTAAGCTCTTATAAGAATCATATCCATCCAATTCAAATGACCGCCAGTTAATAAAGTTAAAAAAAATAATTATATACTGACAATTTTTTTAGCCAATTAATTGAACATTTGTTTGACCTCCTTCCATTCAATAACTCTCTAATTACTGCACTTCCAGTCCAGACCTTAACCCAAAAGACCTGGCGCTCGTGCATGTGTACTTCGATTCACCCATTGCCGAGCAGCAACGTTTGGATGTCTACGAGAATTGGTTAACCTTCATGGGCAAGTACTTACATTACGCTAATGACCTACAATATCCATATTTAAGTGTCTGGCATTCATATAATCCAAAACGAACAGGAACCTTTGGCGGTATCACCGGCCTGTTTATGGGCTGCAGTTTCGTTTCGGTGTTCGAGCTAATATTCTTCACATGTGTGCGACCCACTTGTAACTGGTTGAGTCGACAACGAATACTCCTGAAAAAGCGACGTCAGATACAAATGAGAAGTCATTAGGACTTCTCAGTCTGCGAAAGGCGTTCAATACAGTCGGAATGGCTTTCAAGAAACGGCGCATCTTTGATTTACATCAAGTGCAGGCACAACAACATTTACAACTGGGAGCTAGATCCAATATAAGTACAGCTTTAGTCAGCCGTAATCATACCCCCGGACGTTCCATTAAAGCTCGAACTAAGCCACGGCAATATCTTCATCAAATTCGAAAATGGTTTAGTGAAAACTTACGTAACTATTGTCAGACGACATCATTGCATGGATTCAGCTACTTGACTCGTCAGGACTTAAGTCGTAATGAGCGTTGGTTTTGGATGGTAGTGGTTTTTTTGTCCATTATAACATCAATTGTGTTGGTACTGGTCTCTTGGTATTGGAATCGAGAGACACCAACGGTTACGGTGATTGAGAGCTCACATTTTCCCACCTGGAATATACCCTTTCCAGCGGTTACCATATGCAATTTTAATAAGATCTCAAAGTCAAGGGCCTTGGGCTTAGTACAACGTTTGTAAGTATCCCTAAGTTCTCCTGAAGATGTGGACTTCTTAAAAGTTTGATACACATTTCTAGGCGTCTACCACCAAATGTCACCGAACTGGACTTACACCAACTGTTCAATCTTACCCTTTTACCTGTGGCCAGCGTCTTGACCAATAATTCTCTGCAAATCTATGATCAAATTTTAACCCTTAATAATCTCACTTTAACCGAGTTGTCTCATCAATTGTCACCCGACTGCATTGAAATGATCTCACGTTGTATTTGGAAGGGCATCAATTCGCGGTGTGAGAGCTTATTTCAACGCTTGGAAACCATGGAGGGCTTATGCTGCAGTTTCAACTATTTTGCTGGCACTACGAACAATTTTCCGGAGTAAGCCAAGACTATGTTATGAGCTATGTTACGAGTGCCTATAACTTAACGTGTGTATATTCGTAGAAAAATCGCCTATCAGGTACCCAAACGGCCCTATCGTGTAACGGGTTGTGGCTACCCCACTGGTCTATCTATTCGTCTGGATCCCATGGTATCGGATTATTATGGCACCTTCTTTAGCGGTTATGGGTTTCGTTTACTCATCCACGATGCCTACAACTTTCCCGATGAGAATTCGGAAACTAAGGTGGTAACCTCTTCGAGGGAAAGTTTTGTGCGCATCAATCCCGAATCCACCTATGCCACAAATGATATACGTCGCATGGACTTGTCGGTCCGAAATTGTCTCTTTGGCGCCGAACGCAATTTGTATGGATTGAAACGCTATTCTTTTATTAA
The DNA here is from genome assembly GCA_018904265.1 of Lordiphosa collinella. Classification (NCBI taxonomy): domain Eukaryota; kingdom Metazoa; phylum Arthropoda; class Insecta; order Diptera; family Drosophilidae; genus Lordiphosa; species Lordiphosa collinella. The sequence continues at coordinate 485,500 of JAEIFV010000070.1, read as the reverse complement.
TTGCATGTTCAGGTGTAGAGTGAACATGACCCTAAACAATTGTGGCTGTATACCACATTATGTGTTTAATAATAATACCTACAAAGTGTGCGGAGTTTTGGACACGAATTGCATGATACAAAGCAAGAGTGAGTGAGACCGAGCTTAGTGATTAGGAATCTACCAGATGGCACTTATTTTTGTTTTAATTGCAGAGCTCTTCTCACATGCTTTGGCCAATCTGAACATATCGCTGTCTATAGTACAACAAACCAATAGTTTTCCCTGCGGTTGTCTGCCCGATTGTCAATCGAATCATTATGTTTCGGAAAGTACTGTGGGTAGGCTGGATATGGGTTACTCTTCCAATCGCATCACTAACAGGTAGGTTTTTTTAGTTCCAGAAGTTCACTTTAATGTCTTTTCTTTACTCTTAAAATAAGTAGCAACCAAACAGACAGTATTTTGCTTCACGTCTTCTTTAGTGACTTAATGAGCACCAGATACCGCACGGATATCTTTCAAAATTGGCTTTCCGCTTTGGGTAAGTCCATAAAGCATTATCTTAAAAGGAGAACACAACAATTTTCGCTACCACCTTTCTTCTAGTTACTTTACTTAAGATCAATCAGGCTCAAAACTATTTCAATAATCTGAGCAAGCAATCGTTGCAAGATTTTTGATTCCCCAAAACGAACCTTTTTATTAATGATCATTAGACTGGCCATTAAGTATACTTTTTTTTTTAATTTCAAAGTGATGTCAAAGCATAATGTTTGATGTCCGCACCATCGACCTTAAGTTTCAAAAGGGAAAATGGGGGATAATGGGGGATAAGATAGGATTTTGGCGTAGAGTTTTTTACACTAGGTTTTTCTGCTATATGTTTTTTTTTTCTTATTAATATATATCTAGACTGTAATTTAAAAATAAAGTGGCCAATTCAAGGAAAAAGTAACTGATTACGGGCAATTTAAGTAGGTTTTTATGTTTTTTTTTTATATATTTAAGTTTCATATGAGTTTCGACACAACATCGACAAATACCCGATCTAAGCAGGGCACAACAACATTCCTACCAAAATAGTTCAACAAAAAACTGATTCAACTCCCTGGCCGCCATCACAAATTTGAAATTATTCTAAAAAGTATTTTTGAGTTGAAGCATTCCACCCGTAGTGCTCCTGAAGTACTAAGTTTATTCGCTTTGCAGTTATTTAAGAAAGTCTTGGCCAAAAAGATAAACGGAGATGAGCTGTTTTGTCATCAACAACTAAAGCTTAAAGCATATGCGAGAGCAGACTATGAAGAACTACTTCATCTACCACTAGCATTTCCCGGAGAAGTCGTCATTTTTATACGTGCAGTTCAACATCTAACGCAAGATTTAAAGGTAAAGCAATTTACAATCTTAAAACATTCATTTTTATACTCTGTACCAGAGATGCACAGAGTATATTAAGTTTGTGCAAAAGTATGTAACAGGCAGAAGGAAGCATCTTGATCAGCTTCCGTCCGTCCGTCCGTCTGTCTGTCTTTCTGTCTGTCCGTCTGTCCGTATGAACAAACAGATCTCAGAGATGGCAAGATATAGAGTATTGACATGTATGGGACATATGCTTCTTATACTTGCAGGCAGATCAAGTTTATTTTAAATTTTCTTGATAGCGAAATTCCATAATATTCATATCCTGATGAAATCGTTCACCACTAGGTTTTCATGGGAGAAATCCAAAAAAAGAATTATACCGAAACATTCACTCCTTCACTTAATTTCTTATTAAATGTGCGACGGCTTTATCGTAGTTTGAACTTTTGAAATTTTTTGAGAAATGAAGTGACAACACGACGGAACGAATTCCATGCGTCCTCCTTATCCTTGCACAACATTAAATGGAATTTGCAGACCTCCAAAAGTATTTTTATTTGCGGGCCAGCAAACACACCCCCTTTTTGATTTTTGCCTAGGATAGGCTAAGGAGTACTCTCTTCAAATATGCAAATGCATCACCGTCTTTTTGTAAAGCCTTCACAAAATTTTTAAACAAACCCAGTCTTATATGAAGGGGTGGCAGTATATTTTGCCCCTTACTCAAAAGTGGCTCGAACTTTACCTTTTTTTTGACTAACTATGTAATTCTTTCGTTCCGGCCATTCTTTTCGAACGTAATGCTTGTGGCGTGCCCGACTGTCCCCTTTGAACTGTTAAGTAAAGGATTATTTTTGAGCTATTATCTTTTTGGCAACACTGGTTTAAACAGCTCACGCACGTTTCGTGTTTTGTTTCACTGTCAAACATCTTCAGTTTGGTCGATAATTTAACCATGAATCGTCTTACAAACGAACAACGCTTGCAAATTATTGAATTTTATTATCAAAATGCGTGCTCTGTTAAGAAAGTTCATCGCGCGCTTCTTCCATTTTATGGTCAGTTTAATCGACCCACTGAAGCGGCTATTCGGGCTATTGTGACTAAATTTCGCACCAAATTTACATTGTTGGACATTAAACCACCAACACGCTACAGTAGAGTGCGAACTGAAGAAAATATCGCAGCTGTATCGGCCAGTGTTAATGATAACCATCAATTATCGATTCGTCGCCGTTCGCAGCAATTGGGCCACTGTTACTCAACAAGGTTGAAAATTTTGCGGAAGGATTTAGGTGTGAAGTCTTTCTAAATACAGCTGGTGCAAGAATTGAAGCCGAACGACCTACCGCAACTTAGAATTTTTGGTGAATGGGCTCTTGGAAAGTTGGCCGAAGATCCACTCTTTTACCAAAAAGTTGTGTTCAGCGACGAAGCTCATTTTTGGCTCAATGGGTACCTTAATAAGCAGAATTGTCGATTTTGGAGTGACTATCAGCCAGAAGCATTGCAAGAGCTACCAATGCATCCAGAAAAAGTCACAGTTTGGTGCGGTTTATGGGCTGGTGGCATCATTGGACCGTACTTCTTCAAAGATGATGCGAATCGTAACGTAACTGTAAATGGTGAGCGCTACCGTGAGATGATATCCAACTTTTTTTTGCCCAAAATGCAAGAGCTTCACTTGCATGACATGTGGTTTCAACAAGACGGTGCCACATGCCACACAGCACGCGCAACAATGGACTTATTGACAGGCGAGTTCGGTGAACATTTTATTTCACGTTCGGGACCGGTCAATTGGCCGCCTAGATCGTGCGATTTAACGCCTTTAGACTATTTTTTGTGGGGCTATGTTAAAGCTCATGTCTATACAGACAAGCCCCTTCAATTGACGCATTGGAAGACAACATTGAAGCATTTATTCGTGAGATACCGGCCGAAATGTTGGAAAGAGTATGCCAAAATTGGACTAAGCGGATGGACCATTTGGGGCGCAGTCACGGTCAAAATTTGCATGAAATAATCAAACATTAAATTATATGGACCGTACTATCGATTCAAATAAAGATTTCATGCATTTTTCTAAATTTTTTGTGTTTTTATTTTAAACTTTCCTATATCTCTTAAAAAATCACACTTTATAATCACATCTTAAGCCGCTTAAATCAGATGCACCGTTATAGGGCTATAATTTTTTATAATGTGAAAAAAAAAACAAAAAACTTGATTAAATTGTCCGAAATAAGTTGTTTTGTCCTGGAATTGGCCATTTTTATACCCTGTTCTCATAAAAATGGCAAAAACGGGATCATGAAGTTGTGCAAAACAGGTAGAAGGATGCATTTGCGACCCTATAAAGTATATATATTCTTGATCAGCATCAACAGCCGAGTCGATTTAGCCATGTCCGTCTGTCCGTCCGTCCGTCTGTCCGTCGGTCTGTCCGTATGAACGCGTCGATCTAAGAGACTATAAGATAGAGATCCAAGACGAGTTTGTTTCAGTATATTTCAGAAAATCTAGCCATAAAATAATTTTGCCCTGAAGTTTAGTAGTAAAGTTTTTTTTACATAATTACTAATTTTTATACTTATTGCTATTTGTAAAAGAGTCCGTAACTAAAATCGTTTTGCACTTCGCAAGAAATTCAAGAAATTCGTAAAGTTTAGACTTTATTTACCCCTAAATAGGAGCAATTGGTTTTGCTAGTAAAAAAAAAAGGCAAGAATTGCGAATCCGAATCATTATCTTTAAATGGAAGTTCGGGTCTGGCTCAGATTCGGAAGAATAATATGTATAAAGCGTTCGATTAGTAGCGAAAATGTTGTGTCCTCTACAATATAATCTAAAATAAATTCGTTTTATGGAGGAAGTGAAATTATGTTTGTTGAATATTTATCATACTTAATCCTCTTTTGACAGCTTCATTTGGTGGCCTGTTGGGCTTAATAATGGGCTTTAGTATTGTGACAGCCTTTGAGTTTCTCTACTTTCTGACCTTTCGTCCTGTATTCAACTATATCAATCGAGACTAGCTACTCCGACAGCTCCATCCATCCACTGTAATTAACTTTCTCTTGATTGATGAGCTAGCGCACACTATAAAACTGACTGAGACACCAGAATCTACTTTAATGCTTATAATGGAGTCCACCTACCGACGTCTTTTTAAAGAATTTCTACGCCAAAGTTATATCAATGGTCTGCAACTGCTGCTGCATCATACATCCATACGCTATGCCAAGTGGGTTTAAGTGGTTCCTAAACATATTTTTCCAACCGATTAATTTGTAAAACTCTTCTATTGACAGAGCTCTCTGGCTGCTTTTCCTGGCCTCAATTGTGACTTGGACACACATTGTTATCGTAAATCTGACCAAGGAGTATCTGGTTCAACCCACCGAGATACATATGACACCCAATATGTGGCATGTGGCCAACAGTCCGTTTCCAGCTGTGGGCGTCTGTAGTGCCAATAAGATCAGTAAGAAGCGATTGCAGAATTATGCGAACGACCTGTAAGTAATCGTTTATTTTTTGTCAAAATATCCCAATTTCTGGACCTCAGCAACCATCACAGTAATTGAGTCCAAGAGCTCCTCGCTGGCGGGAATGATTTGATCAGCGGGCAGCTTGAAGCCAGTGAGCACAGAGTTCGGACCCGGACGGAGCTCATAGCAGAAGGCCATGCGCACATCGCATTCACCATAGGCCCAGTCCACACTGGCACCAGCAGCGGGATAGATGGCATCATAGATATTTCCGCCCGTGTACTTGGTACCATAACGCTTATTGACAGCAGCCACAGACGCATCAAAGACCTGTCTAAAGTCAGCCACATTGTCGGGCAGATCACCGGTATGTCCATAGGGATAGAGCAGGTACTGGGAGTAGGCATGCAGGGAGATGTACAAATGAAGCTTGTCCTTCAACTCTTCAATGTAGTTGGCCAACGACATGGTTTCGATTTCGGAAAAGGCCTTGGGACCGGCATAGGTATCTGAGCAGATATTGGGGCTGGTGCCCACCTCATTCCAATGGAATGCCCAGTTACGATTGGGATCAGCACCAAAGCAGGTGCCGTAGGGGGTACGAGTCTTACGCCACATACGATCCTTTTCGTGAGTGTACACATAGCCATCGGGATTGGCATGGGGAATGATGTACCAGTCGTAGTTTTCAGCCAGCTGCTGCACCGACTTGTCGGTGGAGGTCAGCAGTTGGTTAACGATGAAGGTGGCCGCCGCTGGAGCAATCCATTCACGAGCATGAATACCGGCCTCCAGGAAAATACCAGGTTTCTGACTGCGACTCTTTGAGATCTTGACACCCAAAATGGGACGACGCTGATAGGTCTTGCCGGCCTCAATGAGGGTCACCACGCCAGGATTAGACAGGGCCAGAGATCGCATCCACTCATAGGTATCTTCTAGAAGGTAGTACTGTTTCCAGTTGTAGTCCCCTGCGGCACGTCCCTTGATCGCCACCTTCTCGTCAACCTCATCCATTTCCTTTTGCAAGTCCTTGGTCTCCAAGACATACTTAATCTCGTTAGTACCCATAATTTCCAAGAAATCGGGAACCTTATGCGGTGCAACGACCATTTTGACATCAGCACCCACAACATGTACACCGTCCAGGAACATTATGGAATCACTAGAACCTTCCAACTGCTTCAGTACCGCCAATTGTGCGACATTCTCGGCGTTAGCCTTGTACACGCGATAGTTGTCATAGCGAGCGCGATCCGCCTGGGCAAGGGCCACCAACAGCCCACCCAATAGTGCGACAAAAAGCAGAGACTTATTCAGCGACATGGTTGTCGTTGGTATAATTTCCACATTGGAAGATCCAGTAGCTTTTATAGGCATATTCAAGAGGCTGATAAGAATGCGCCAAATCTAATTTATAATGGGCGAGTTACCTGATTAGTTTTGTGTGGTTTCGGTAGTAAATTTTCTTTGAGTATTGTGAGTAATCTTATCGGGTGGGATTTGATGTGATAAATCACAGCTGAAACAAAGTTTAGAATAGACAAGGTTTCAATTATAGATTGTATAGTAGATTTCATTCAAAATGAGTTATAAACAACTTATCTGGGAAAGTTATTCCGAGATGTCTGCAGACTTTAAGTGAGCTGTATTATTTCGTGAATTAATAAAAAAAAATCAATTAGATGAGGGCAGTTTGAAAAGTCATCGGTCAAATTTAGGTCTTTACAAGAAGAATCTGGGGAAATCTTAGTTGGTTTTCCTTCATTCTCCTCCTTCTGGCAAACGAATGTTAACTGCCCCAATTTTGTGAAAGGGATTTTCCCCAAAAAAATTTTTACCCTGATAAAATTGATTTGTTCTCGGGCTCAATAAAAGACTTCTTGATTCATATAAAAAATAGAGGAGTTAACTTCGGCTCGGCCGAAGTGTTGTATACCCTTGCAGCTTCCATTGAAAACAAAAAAGTTTTTCTAACTAAGACTACTATTTGGACCTTACTTTTCTATGGGATCCATACTATATAGATGTCTGATCTCGACCAAACTTGGTCAAATAATGAAAAAGCATAATACACTGTTAATTACGAAGTTTTTCTCACTAGAACTAGTTTTTCGACCGATCGTTCCTATGGCAGCTATATGCTTTAGTCATCCGATTTCGACCAAACTTAGTTAAATCATGGGAAAGGATAGTAAGCTAAGAAATACGTACTTTGGAGGCATTTGCATTGAAAACAAAAAAAATTTTTCCCACTAAGACTAGATTTTCGACCGATCGTTCCTATGACAGCTATATGCTATAGTCATCCGATCCGGCCGGTTCCGACAAATGTGCAGCATACTTGTACCAAAAAACTTCGTGCAAAGTTTGGTGAGGATCGCTTTAAAGCTGACGGAGGTGATAGCATAGATACAGACGGAGAGACGGACAAGGCTAAATCAACTCAGCTCGTCATGCTGATCAAGAATATATATACTTTATGTGGTCGGAGATGCTTCCTTCTATGCGTTTCAAACATCCGCACAATTTTATAATACCCTCTGCAAGGGTATAAAAAGAGCTGTCTGAATATATCAAACTGATATTTGTTGAGCATATCAAAAGTAGGGATGTAAGCCGGTTATGAACCGAACCAGCTAGCACTCGGGATTCCGAATATTTGTAAACTCTGAAACAAACCTTTAAATATTAATCTCATAAATTGATTTTCTATCTAAATTGAGGAAGACAAAGGCCGAACCAAGTCTCGATCCCAAATCTTCTCCCAAAAACCTCGAAACTAAAATTTCCGATCATGAAACATTGGTAATTCTTAGCTTAAACACGCGAATCGGAACTTCGAAAAAACTTATTGGGTTTTCAGACTTGATAGAATCTTTATTCTGAAGATCAAAATGACACTTAATAATTTCATTGCCTAGTAAAAAATATTCCATAAACTTGAGAAACTCGGAAATTTATTTAGTTGTCTATATATTTAAAATAATTTTCAAATAAATTCAAAATGTTCTTTTGAATTTCAAATAAGATGCACTCCAAGTTGTAGAAAAATTTTTTTTAAACCTTCCTGAATTTCGTAGATTATATACTGTAGTGTATAGATGATACTTTAGATTCTAATTTTATATCTTAACAAGAAGTTTTTTCGCATATAAGATACTAAAATTAATATACCTGCCTTCCAAATTTTTCGCTATTCCGTCTAATACATCTGACTTCCCGGATCTTCCCCAGTAAGCTGTGGTACTCTTTTTTCAAAATATTATTTTATTCCGGTACTTGGTTGCTTGGCTTATAAAGTTATAAAGGATCAACCAATTTGATCCATTAAGTAGCAGATGAATTTTGTGCGGACGTAGTTTTGCCTTGCCACTGTGTAAAATTTTGTGTTCTCCCAAAATTGGGCAGCTTCCCATAAAATGAACAATATTTTCCTGCTCGTATCAATAGCATAGGGAACATGAGACAAAAACGAGTTTTAGCATTTCACCTCTGGTCATGAAGATTGTGCGAATTTGCTCCACTGAAATCACGTCGTTGAAATAATTTCTTTCTGGGTCGTAGGTTAGTTCTTTGTAGATGATCTTTTGAAAGCTCATCGCTGATTCAATCATAAATATGTATCCATCTTTTTTAATATTTCTGTGGCCCATGATCCCCTCTTTTAATTTTTTTCCAGATTAGATTATATATAAATACGGAAAAAATATGTCCAGAAAATAAGCTGTGTCAAAAATGTTGAGTTGAACTCCACTCAACCACAGTACAGAAAAATATAAGAAGCATCAAGCGTGTGCGATGGTGCAGTGCAGTGCGATGCCATTCTATTCGTGTTCGGTAAATACGGACCAAGCTGACAAAAAAATTGTAAATATATATTCTAGATCAACAACAATGGGTTGATTAGTGGTCTGCCCTGTCTGAGTCTATGCCATCTCCACAAGTGCAAAAGGTGTGAAGTCAAATATGCTGCACATTGTCAGAACCGGCTGATTTAGCCTGTCATGGAACGGTCGGTCGGAAAACTAGTTTTAGTGAGAAAAACTTTTTTGGTTTCCAAATGAAACGTCTCCAAACTTCGTATATATTAGTTTCTATGCTTTTTCCATGGTTCCACTTAGATTAATGCAATTCGGACAACTATAGAGTATAGCTGCCATACAAGCAAAAGGACCAAAATTGTCTTATTTTTTTCGAAAGTGAAAATGGGAGAATGCCTGTATAGCATATATATATATGAACGATCATTTGAAAAACTAGTTGCTCTGAGAAAAAAAGCTTCATCTATTGGTCAGTTTGTGAAATCACTCAACTAGCACGGTTCAAGGCGACAATAAAATTTTAGTCTTATGAATATCATTTAAAACCTCTATTTCTATAAAATGAACGAACCGCAAGGGTATATTGTATCGTCTATTTATTTATAATGATTTCAGCTAACCAAAACAGTTCGATGGTGGATAGGGTTGTTGAATTTGTTTATAGAGATGGAATACGATGGATCAGTTAGTTAATGCTTTTAAGTATCATTCTCTATCCAAAGAAATGTGTCTATTAGAACATCTCAAAGAAAGTATCCATTTATAATCTGCTGACTAATGTACGAAACAAATTATTTCTAGTTTTTAAGGTTACTTAAGTTCTGCTTAAAACAAATCTGCATTATATTTTATTAAATCTTTCCGTAATATTTTCAAATTTTTTTTGTAGGATTTAGGGATTTACACCTAAAGCATAGCTTTCAAATCGGCAAAGAAAAACTTATTCATCATATTAATAAAATCACTTTGTGATTGGCTTGGATGCTCGTGAGTTGCTTTAAAATGTTTCTATTTGTGTTAAGTCTTGTAAGAAAAGTAATTCTTTGTCGATCAGAGTACGAAGCTTTAGGCTGGAAATTGTAGTCGCATTTCTAATTTTTGAGAGGGCTCCCATTCCAGCAAACTTCGCCATGTCCAGATGTAAGATAATATATTTTTTCGCTTTACTTTTAAACTTAACCTTTCAACGCCATTGCCACGTTAACCATTTCTACTATCGAATCTGTAGTCTCCTGTCCTGTGGGTATTATCTGTGATGCTGGCAAGCGAAAACCTGTCCAGAAGCTATACCCAGAAGGTCTCAACTCATAGCAAAACGAATATTTGACTTTCAATACACCATAGGCCCAATCCATGCTTGATCCAGCTGCAGGATAAATGGCATCATAGACATTACCACCTGTGTAGCGTGTACCAAAACGACGTTTCATGCCCCGCACAGCTCCATTGAATATACGCTCTAATTGTGCATGATTCTCGGGCAACGTAGCGGTATGTCCATAGGGATAGAGCAACAATTGTGAAAAGGAATGCAACGAGAGGTACATAAATACAGGTTCCGGCAAGGATGTCAGATAATGTGAGAGTGTTTCGGTTTCTATTTCGGAAAATGCCTTGGGCCCGGCATACGATTCGGAGCAGGGTTCATTGCTGGCGCCTACTTCACGCCAATGAAAGTTCCAATTACGATTCGGATCAGTGCCAAAGCAATTGTTGGCCTGAGGGCTACGCGTTTTACGCCACAAACGATTCTGTAAAAGAAAAGAATTTTTCAAACAAATAATTTTTTAAGGCGAAACCACCAAAAGGCTATGTAGCTTTCGGCTTTAAAGACGGCCGCAAATGTTTTGTGATTTAGAAAAAAAATTCAGACCAAAAACCGGACTTAAATCACAAAATTTCTGTGGGAGTGGAATCGAAAACAAGGCTAATAGTGTCTTTTCAACTTTTATGTCGCATTATTGCACAATTATATTGAATTTTAATTCACTTCTCCAAACACATCTCCACATTTCGTATGAATCTTATAACAAGGTAATAATACTTACAGTTGTATGTGTATAAACATAGCCATCGGGATTCGCATGAGGCAATATATACCACACGTAGGATCTGGCCAATTTCATTATCTCTGGCTGCTGAGAAGTCAATAGTTCATTGACAAAATAGTTGGCCGTGGCAGGACTTATCCATTCTCTGGCATGCATGCCAGCCTCCAAAAAGATGGCCTGTTTCTCATTACGATCTCCCTCCTCTTTGTGTTCAATTCTCAATCCCAGTAATTGACGACCTTCATAACTTTGTCCTGCTATAAAAACACTGGCTTTGGTGGGATACTTTCCAGCTGTATTGTGCAACCATTGATAGGTATCATTTAGCTCATGGTACTCAGTAAAACTGTAATCATCGCTGCGTCGATTGGCATCTGCTATGGGCTCTATATCAAGGGATAAACTCTGCTGGGCATTCTCATCTACCAGCTCAAGGGGTAGCTCCAGCACCTTAAGTAACTCTCGAAACTTGTCATCATAGCTAGGTGCTATCAAAACCTCAATGCGACCCAAATGCAGATGATTTAGAAAAACCACATTTTGATGTTGGGCTTCCAATGTTTTCAAGCCCTCCAATTGATTTAAGTTTTCTAGCTGCACACGATAAACACGATGGTTTTCAAAGCTCATACGTTGACTTAAGCTTGAGCTTAGTAAACAAGCCAGTAGTTGAAACTCCAGTAACTTCATGATTCGAACTAAGCTAGCCTTGAGCTCTGCCTGGAGCTTTTATAGATCAAGCGTAACACTCTTTGAATACTAATTTTTTTCAGCTATCAACACCAGACCACCAACCAGACCAACGCCCTCAATGCGAACGATTTGGCCCAACGCCTACTAATTCTCACCGAATTCTTTCTAAATCCCCATGACAATCCTCCACTGGATGATAACGAGTTGCTAAATTTGCATTGGCTACTCTCCAGCTATTACAACGACACAAAATACTCGGTGCGTGATATATTGCGTCAGCTATCACCGGAATGCAGTGACTTGGTAATACGAGGCATAATCTATGGTTCACCCGTTAATACCAGCCGAATGTTCTTTAAGAGGGCCACCTCGTCCAGTGTATGCTGCATATTTAACTATCGACGGCGAAGTTACTCAGGCATAGCGTAAGTTGAGAAGAAGTCGACAGTTTTTGGTCAGTTTAACTATGCTCTTGTATTTGGCAGCTCCGTACGTACTAAAGATGATGCTGAAATGGCTGCTGTACCTCAGGTGGCCTTTGAATCGAATTCCATATTGAATAGTGTACAGTTTGTGCTGCAGGATTTGCCACAGGAAGATTACACATGGACCTATTTAAGCAATAATGCTTTTCAGGTAAATTAGGTTTTAGTTAAATCAATTTGAGGCATCAAATAACAAAATGCAACACACGCACAGAGATTAATGATCTATTCAAGACGGGCTGGAGTAACAGACAATTTTAAAATAGTAAAAATGCCCAGTCAATTAAATCAATTTTAATGTACATCAATTTAAATGTAAACACCGTTTGATATTTGGTGGTATTTTGCCATTGTAGGGTGATATTTTAGCGTTGAACAGTCACACTGTACCCTTAGTTTAGCCCCCGCGGAAAAGTTGTCTTCTTAGCTGGGTCTAGATCAGGGACAGGCACATTGCTATCTCGTGTGCATAGGAAAAATCTAAAAGCAGCGCTGCTCCGACACACACAGTATAAGCTGTACAAGCACCGCTACGTTGCGTGGTCTCCTACACCGCGACGCAGTCGTTGCTACTGAAATTGAGAGCAATTTTTGTTCTCACACACACAAATGCAAAAATGTATATGTACTTAAGAATTACAAAGTCATTCGCAATGCGTTTAATTCTATTTATTAGAAGGGGCGAATATAAAGGCAAAAATATTGCGAACCAAAACCTTAGGTTCAATAAGGAAAAAGTCAGCAAACCGAAAACAAGTTCGAACGTCTTTCTGCAGAATTTTATAGGTTTCGAAATGCAGGGGATTGTATGAAAACACACAGAGTAATTAACACTTCAAGAAACACTTGATATTGGACAAGCTTATACCACAAGGACTTAAACTTTATGAAAAAAGCGAAACTGGCTGAAAACGCAGTTTGGTCTATTTTTGGGACTTTTTTATGACCTATATAAAGTGACTTGCGAACCTAGACTACAGTTGAAAAACTGGGTATGAGGTGATGCTTACCGATGTCCCTTCTATCAGAATTGAAGGGTCTCATCCCGTGTTTTTGTCCAAAACTGTGGTATACTACAATTCAAACAATGTTAGGCAACTAAAACCAATCTACTAAAACAGATTACTTTTAATCAGGACAATAAACCGAATCGTATTTCGGTACCGGTTCCGGTTTTGGTACGACCCAAAACTTATGTTTCTGTATTGGTTCTACTTTATTTCAATATGCGGTTTCCTATTGGTTCCTGGACTTTTGCTTCGGTTTACCGGATTTTACGGGTAAAGAAGGCCCAGACGGACTGACGACGTAACGGGAAGTTTTATACAAAAATTGAGAGAAGAAGAAAACAAAGCGAAAAAGCCGATTGGAAATGTTTTCGCATGAAAACAAGGTTGCGCTGGTTTTGCATTTGGGATTTATCCCACCCCAAACATGTAGACTTAAATTTTGTTAACAAGGCTTGGAGTGAAGTGGGCGAGCTTCTTCCAAAAGAAGGTTTGTGACATATGCTATCATGGCAGAAGCACAAGCGTAAATCATCAAAACAAAACACACCTGATTGAGCAGTGTGACCCACCACCAGCTAATTTAAAAATGCCATGAACCTGAAACAACACGATGCAGCTGCGTAATTTTTTTTTTGTTAGTTCTGGTCAGACTAGGCATACGTTCCACGTTGACGCAATATGTAGTGGCGCAAGCTGAATTACTAACGTCGCCAGTCCGTCGGGGCCTTACCATTTAAAAGAAGTAGAACGCTGCAGTCGATTGCCCGAACTACAAAATACCATGTATCTTTGGTTCATTTGCCAACCGAATGCATACATGCACTCACACTCACACGCGCGAAGGGGAAAATTTCCCAAATCTGAAACAAACGATCTAAGTATGGTATACACCTACCCACATGCAACAATTTGAGGCTCTCTTTCTTATAACCTCTGACATCGACGCGTTCATACAGACAGACATACGGACAAGGCTAAATCGTCGCGGCTTTTGACGCTGAACAAGAACATATATATGTACTTTATAGGGTCGGATATGCTTCTTTCTCCCCATTACATTCATTTGCACAACTTTGTGGTCCATTTTTGGGTACAGGGGTTATAAAAAGTGCGGTCGTTGTTTTTGTGTCCAGCCGATTCTTAGCGGAGACATAATAGTCTTCATTCAGGAAAATAAACGCTTTCTTTTGATAATCTATAAATTTCTGGAAACTTTGAACTCCGCCATTTAAAAAAATAATTTGTATTTTTTAAAACTTATAAGCTCAAGAAAACTTACTTTTTGTGCAAATAGGAATGGATCTCGTCTTCACTTTCAGAGATAAGCAGGGTATTAAAATGAGGGTCTATGAAAATGCAACGTAAAGGGTGTCCAAAAATTCTCGTTAAATTTGAATTTGCCGCTATTTGTGCAGTTAAGTGTTGGCAGCATCAAAAAAAAAACAATTTGACCGCTGAAAGGTTAGGTTAGTAAAAATGGGGCGCTATAACAACGTTCACATACCGTGAAACTGCATGAGACATTTCCTAGGGTTGAGATGTAGTCGTGTCGGTGCCAACTCTGATCACCGAAATGAGCGAGTGGTGATCAGAAATGGACTCCTAGATAGGGTTATTTATTGAATGACACGTCGGACAAAAGGCCTCCACAGCTTTGCTGGCACGTAAGCACTCTTTTATCGAGATTTGACATGACATTTGGCATAAACGTGTGTAGTGTTACGGCCCATTTTTAAAAACCCTAACATCTCAGCTGTCAAATTGTTGTTTTTTTTTTTTTTTTTTTGGGCTGCCAACACTTTACTGCACAAATGGCGCTTAGTTAAATGTTGCGTGAGTTTTGGGACACTCTATAGATTCCTAATGGCTTACAATAAAGTCCTCCAAAATTAAGTGTCCGCTTTGTAGCACTCAAAACCGAAACTTGTTCCGATGCCGGTTCTGAGGTTCAATCGGAATTTTCGGTATATGGTTCCAGTTTGATTCCCTGCTTCTATACATTTTATGAACTACAAATGTATGGACGGGTCACACACATATTTTATTTTACTATATACACACATATGTTTTTCAAAATTCGTGCATTCAAAAATTATGGAGCCAAAAAATATCACCAAAAAATATTCGATTTTAAATATTTCAGGAATACCTACTTCCGATACGCCGCGACATATGCTTACTACTAATCTTATCCTTCCCACACACAGCTTATAATCTTTCCGCAAGAGGATTATGCCACATCACAGTCTACCACATTGGGTGAAATTCTGGTCGATCATAATACCATCGTAGAAGTACCCATACAGCCCAAATTTTTTGAATCCAGCGAGTCGTTGCGTTCTTTATACCCTCAAACACGTTTATGTTATTACCCGGAAGAAGGCACACATCTTCTGAATCAGTACGAGAAAAGAAATTTAAACTAATTTAAGCAGAAAAATACATTTTTATACTTCTTTTGGATAGCTCCTACTACTCTTTGGACGAATGCCTCTTATTCTGTCGGGTGGAGAGCATGCTGCAACATTGTGGTTGCGTCTCCTCCCCCATGGCTGGTAGTGCTATTAATCTAAATTTCTGCACTCTCCCTGACCTACCCTGTCTTATGAAATGGAAGCGTATCTGGTATGGCTACAATGACTTTTCCCATCTGCAGCGCCAAGAGGATCAAGAGGCCCAACGGCTATGTGGTCATTGTTTGCCCACCTGTAATGGCGTTCGATTCGATATTACCAGTAATGTGGCACCGCTGCAAAAGGCTCCTAAGGGCATGGGCTATTTGACTGGTCTGCTGTGAGTATAATTAATAAAAATTTTCTGCGTTAAATTATAAAATAATCAAACATTTTAGAAAGGGATTGGATAATGAGCGACCCTTGGCTATCATCAAGCTGTATTTCAAATTGCGGTTTGCCCAGGCTACCAAAACGGAAATAGTGAGCACATGGGTGGTACTGCTGAGTTGAGTTATACTATTTTTTTTTTTCAGTGATTTGAGATTGGTTGTATTGCAATTAGTAAAATAATCAAGTAAATTCAGAGATGCCTACGGGAATTCTTGATGCAACTTTCGGTTGGGGATCCGGCCATTGGCAAATAACGATTTAGTACCGACTTTTGGCACTTTTTATTCATTTTTATTCATTATTCAACGAAGGAGATTACACTAGTCGTGCATTTCATACATGCATTTTAAGCAAAAGTTATAAAACATGTGCAAGCGCAGCTTATGTTCCTAACCAGGACAGATATACATCTAGATCGGATTGGAGATCATTCTGCATAAATTAGTATGAGATAATGAGCTAATACTGAAGCTTGTAAAGAAAAGAGTAGAGGACTCAGATGACGTTCCTGTGGAACTCCACAACTAAACGAGAGCGATTTAGAAAAAGAGTTTTTGAATGGAACCTTTTGTGGTCTGGAACGAAAAAGTCAAGCTTATGCAGTAATAGCTCATTATAAAAATCAGTAACTACTACATTCGTTAGCATTTGATTTTCAAAGCCATACAAAAATACTTTAGAAGGCTTAAAAATCAGGTCTGCAACCCGGTTTTGAACCGAACCGGAATTCTAAAATATTTTTCACTGTGAACCGAACAAAATGTGTATAATTTAACCTGAACCTTTTTTGAACGTAAGATTTTGGTGAGGTTCAAAAAAATTATACTTGAAATAGTCTGATAGTGCTACAGGCTCTTAAAATCGCGAGCAAGTTCAAAGACGTTTCTAGACAGAGGTATAGAATATAAAGAATATATATGGGGTGCCACAGAATTCACCAGCGATTTGGCTTCTAGCGGTTTGTCAAATCGTCTAAAAATGTTTGCCATGCCACAGAACTTCGAGCGATTGTAGTTTTTTAGCTTGTTCACAAGCCTTTTCGAACTTGACTGCATAGGGCAGAAACCTCGAAAAAGCAAATTATATTAGAATAATCTTTTTTTATGCGTTAAGGTTAATTTTTAAGTTGTAAGATATTCAGCTTAGTTTTTTATGCTAAATTAAATTTTCTTTCTTCATCTGACTTTAATATTACTTAAGTTCCAACAAAATAAATCAAATTTACCGCTGGCCAAACTAAAAATGTAACCTTGCAACTCTAGCGGCCTTACGATTCAAGCAATCGGAAGAAAGGTTGGACAGTTGCAAGGTCAATTAGTCCCAGGATGCAGTCACAGCAACCATGTCGCCCCTTGTGAAATTGTGGGCCGTCCTTACGCTCCTTCATAAACAACCTGGTCTTCTGATCGATGCTTTCTAGCGATTTTGTGTGTTGAAGCGATTGACAAATTGAACTAGAGAGTCAACTAAACTGCTTATTTAATAAACTAATCATGCGAAATGTTTAATTTTTATACTCTGTACTAGAGGTACACAGAGTATATTAAGTTTGTGCTAAAGTGTCCTTCTGTCCGTCTGTCTGTCTGTAAGTCTGTCCGTATGAACAAACAGATCTCAGAGATGGTAAGAGATAGAGGCTTGACATGTGTGGAACATATGTTTCTTATACTTGCAGGCAGATCAAATTTATTTTCAATTTTGTCCACGCCCTCTCCCGCCCCCGCAATATCGAATAAACGTCATATCTCCCACAGTTTTATAGATAGAAGGTTTGAACCTTCTGGTCATATTTAGTATTCGGAATTCTTCATCGATCCGCTGAAGCAATTTTAAAGATCGGATGAACGAGAGTTATAAGGAAAACAAACAATTATGGGCAGCACTGGTTGCAACGGTGATGGGCAGCACTTCACAGGTACAGAGTACGAGGTGTGATCAAAAAGTATCGCGAATTTTGTGTTTTTTCAAAAATTATTTATTTATTCATGAATATCTATTTTGTCCCCTTCAAAGTAATCCCCATGGGATATTATACACTTGTGCCAAAGGTTTTTCCAATCTTCATAGCACTTCAAAAAATCATTTTTTTTTATCTTGTTCAGCTCCTCCTTCGATGCCGTCTTTATCTCGACAAGCGTAGCGTAAAGTCGTCCTTTCATGGGCCTCTTCAGTTTAGGGAACAAGAAAAAGTCACAGGGGGCCAGATCTGGGGAATACGGTGGCTGCGGCATCATTAGTGTGTTGTTTTTGGCCAAAAAGTCGCGCACAAGCAACGATGTGTGAGCAGGGGCGTTATCGTGGTGCAAAAGCCAATTTTTGTTCTTCCACAAATCCGGGCGTTTCTGGCGGATTGCCTCGCGCAAATTGCGCATAACTTGCAGGTAATATTCCTTATTGACCGTTCTTCCCTGTGGCAAGAACTCATGATGCACCACGTCCCTGCAATCGAAGAAAACTGTCAGCAAAACTTTCACATTCGACCGAACTTGGCGCGCTTTTTTTGGTCTTGTCGTTCACATCTTCTCGGCCTTTTGAGAACATTTTGTACCACCGATAAACGTGGCTTCGGTCCAAGGTAGCTTCTCCGTATGCCACAGTCAACATTCGGAATGCATCCGCGCACTTAATTTCGTTTTTCACACAAAATTTGATACAGGTCCATTTTTTTGAACAGGTAAAAATCGAAGACGATCCAAAACACGTGCAAGCGAAGCAGCTGTCAACAATTAAGTGAACATTCAAAATGGCCGAGCTTGTCGGCATAAGTGAGAGACATGTGTATGAACATATCGCCACAAAAAAATCGAAATTCGAATATACGTAACCCGAGAAAATTCAAAATTCGCGATACTTTTTGAACACACCTCGTATGTTATAGTCTGTCTTGACCGACAATCTTTCTTCTTTTTAATGTAGTTTATTTAAAAATTGAATAGCCTTTATGGATCAATAAGGTATTTTATATAATGTAAGTGCAGTTTAGGTGCTTAGGTCGTTAGATTAAGTTCATCAGCGTTATCCTTTTCAACGTCCTCTTCCATGGCTTTCATAACTTAAAGAATGGAAGGCCGGTAGCCTCTACCCTAATATGCAAAGTTAATATTAAAATTTTACACTTTTGCTATTTATTACTTTACCAAATACCAAATTTAAATATGAATTTAAGCCCGCATCTTGGCTATGCAATAATTTCATAACTAAATAGGTTTTTATAAAAGTTACTTAAGTTTTAACTGAACCTGTTTCAAATCAGATAAGGTTCGGTTTGGTTTTAGATTAGAAAAGTCTTAAGTTTAAAGGGCTCGCCTCATGGTCTATTCAGCACCGGTTTGCAGCCTTGCATATAATTGCCTTTGCGTTTAGCAGCTACACGACACATTGGTAATATCTTTCATAGTCTTCAAAGCATAAATATGGCTTTAGTAAAACTTTCAGAAGATAGCCATGCAACAAAAAAACCTTATTACTCGACTGAACTCGAAGTTAAATATTAAAAAATTCTGAACATTTTTTTGTATATTTAAAAAGTTAATAAGTTTTCTATTTAAACTGGGTAGAATCTTCACCCAATAACCTCGAAACTCCATTTTTCAAACATTGGACAATTTTGGTTAGTAAATGTATCAGGTTTGCAGCCCTGTTAGAAATACATACATATATAAATTTACACATCCCTTTCTTTTGAGCAAAGAGATAATAAAAGATTCCTTTCATGAATAAAGAAAATAAGAATAAGAGATAAACAATTTAAAACACAAAACTCATAAATTTATCTCGGTCTTAAAACAATAGATCTCACTTGGTCAAATTCCAAGAAGATATAACTCTAGGTCTGAAATCTATCATACTCTTCAGTTCGGTTCTGTAGTGAATCATAGCTGAATCAGCCCTAAAGTAGAAGGGCTGAATTCATACTGAATTCATGACATTCCTTATATGAGTTTCAGTCAAGACTTTAGCTGACTCATGGGTGAGTTTCAAGGGAAGTACGGAAAACAGGCCCGTGTGTGGCTCAGCGGCTAGTGTGCGCGACCGCTGTGCAAGAGGTCGTGGGTAGGATCCCGGTCACCCCTCACTGTTGTTGGCGCCAGCTTTGTTCGCCGTTAAGCTGTAGGTCCTTTTCCCTTGTGCGAAAATTCGAAGCACACAAGCCAAGAGATTGAGAGAAGCTCGGCTCTGACCCTTTGGGGCTGTGCCAAGCCATTTAACAAAATCAGTACTACTGCTCAGACCTGAAGGCGAAGTACTAAGTATTCACAAGTAAGGTAGTCAAGGACTCTAATCTACCGAGGAATAACAATAACTATAGTTTTCAACCTCGAAAAATAGTTTTTGCAAACCAACGTTCCCAACGGCTCAGTAAGGAATTCAAGAGCATTATACTGACTTTAAGAACAAAACTATTGTACGATTGCTTAAGAATCGTTTAGATCTCGGTACCGCTTGCAACATGAAATCGAGGTTTATCCTGTCATCCTCTTAAATTACATCAATCAATCTCGTACCACTTTTAGAAATATTTCGTTGTTTCGCTAAATTTATAATTGTTATAGTTTTACGTCCGTCTTCTTTTTCAGATCGTTTTGGTGGTATTCTGTCGCTAATGTATGGCTTTAGCATTATCAGTTATATAGAAATTTTGTATTATTTTACGGGAAAATGGTTTGTCTACTACTATAGAGCTATAAGGACTAATTTCAGCAAGAGCAACACAGAGAGCACGCGAGTCAGTAGCACACTCTACTGGCAAGAGATACAGCCACGTGGCATCAGCTAGAGCAAACTAAATGGAACAGAAGCAAGACAATTGGAATGGCTGACTAAGTAAACTTCAAAATTCAATTTAAATATTTATATCAAAATGGCAGATTATGCTTTCAAAGCTAAGCATGAATTTTGTAAAATTATTGTATTATCAAACTGCAGATGGAGATTTTCACTAAAATATTATTCAAAAGTAATAAAAAAAAAAGTGGTATTTGATTCATCTATTAGTATAATGCCATAAAAGAGTTTGTCCTGAAATTTGCAGAGCTTAAGGTAATCTTTTGAGATTTGATTTGCTATTTTTGGTCCAGATGAAAAGTGATTTTGTTACCACCAATATAACGTACCTTAAATGTTTGTCTTTCCGAAATACAAATTCCACTTGCAGTTCTTCACTTGCTTCTATATGCCGGGGTATGTGATATATATATTTTGATGAAAATCATAATCAACAATCGAATGAACTTATTTTATATATCAAAAAACTGGTATATATATACTGCAAGTTATAAATTGTGATTCCGAGTGTTCTCTTTTTCCCCTTCTAATAATCATCGCCACGCGAAACGATTTCCTTGCAAGAGGGACGCAGCATTATTGTATGCTCATATTGGGCCGTATAGCAGCCCTTAATATCGCACAACGGTGGATAGGCCTCCACAATGCCCTTGTCACACAGATCCTTCAAAGCCATTTGATATTTGGTGGCTCCGGCACGATCCAACCAACGCTTGCAGAAGGCCAAGGTGCCAAAATTCTTATTAATGGTGCCCAACAACTGTTTAGATGATTGCAAACGCAAGGGCACAAATGGCAGATCAAAGTTTTTCATGTAATGCGAACAGTCCATGTCATCATGGACCAGGCCACGACCCGTCGAGCCAAAAGTTTCAATAGCATAGAATTCATCCTCCTCCATGCGCGTGGATTCACCGCCCTTGACTATGGGCACCGTTTTGCCAGCGTGAATGCCTGGAAAAAAATAAAAACAAAGGAAATTGTTAATTGGTAACACAGTTCTTCAAACTGAAACCTTTTGTAAGTATCCCGAGCATCTTTAACTAATTCTTGTAGGCAAGCCCATGATGAATACGAGTTAACGTTTTGTGGCCGAATTATAAAAAGACTTTTTGATATACAAAAAAAAAGAAATTTATTAAATGATACTAGCTTTGACTTAGCTATAGAAGGCAAACAAAAATAATCATATTAAAAGATAACTTTGAACCTGTTTTTAAAGTAAAAGGAAAAAAGGCTGCGACGACTTTCGAATTGTAGCGAAAAACCTCAAAGGAAATAAGAGGAGTGACATCTCTTTAGAACTAATTCCAAATTCAGCCACGCTCCTATTTGCACACTCGCAAAAGTTTTGCAAAAATGAGAGCATGGCTGATTATATCAAATTCTGGGTTGTAACATGGTCCTTACTTTTTTGGTGGGCTTTAATGAATCAACTTGGCAAACTGGCATTCATGGAAATAAGGTTTCAGTGCAAGTGTGATGCTTGTTTTGGCGAACTATTGCTGCGATGTTTATCAGGAAAAATACAGAAACAGAACACAAGAGCGGAGAAAAAACAAAAAAGAGAGTCGGACGGGCAGAAGGACAAGGCTAAATCAACTCGGCTCTTGATTCTGATCAAGAATATATGGACATTTCCACAGAAAGATCCACATAGACCAAAAAATTAAAAGTACTTAAAAACTCCATGTTTGTTCAATTTTTAATGGGGAAACAATTGAATTGAACTAATGTATGCTAATTTTATATTTATTCATAAACCAATTCGAGTAGCTTCAATTCGATATCAGCTTTAGCACCAAAATTAGGGCTTATGTAGAGTTAAAATTAAAGCCTATTGTCAAAATAAAAACCCGATTAATTTTGCCATTTTTTAAATTTCAATGCGTACGACGGTCACGTTCGACATCATGGAAATGCGCATATACACTTTATGGGGTCGGAGATGTAAATATTGTTTATATCAATATGAGACAAATTGGGTCCGTTCACTTAGTAATTTCGTTTGATGACAACAGCTGATCTTATTGAATTTTTTGGCAGCCAACTTCACACTTAACCGCTTAACCGTTATATATTTGAACAGCTGATATAGTAAGGCTTGTTTGTAAAAAATTTTGTTAAATTTTTTGAAATAGTTTTTGTTTAATTCTCTATCGAAGATGGAAGATCGAACGCAGCATTTTCGGCATATTTTACTGTTTTACTATCAAAAAGGTAAAAATGCAGTTCAAGCAAGGCGAAAATTATGTGATGTGTAAGGAGAAGATGTGTTGACCGAACGCCAATGCCAAAATAGGTTTGCCAAATTTCATTCCGGCAATTTCAATCTTGAGGATGCACCACTTCCTGGAAGGCCTCTTGAAGCCGATGTAGATAAAAGTAAGTCGTTGCTCGATGCAAATCATCGAATAACAACTCGAGAGATTGCTGAAAGATTAAAATTTGTCTAACGCGACAGTTCGCAAGCACATGAAACGTCTAGGATTAATTTCGAAGCCTGACATATGGGTCCCTCATGTTTTTACAGAACGAAATTTGCTTCGTCGCATTAACGACTGTGATTTGTTTATCAAACGACAAAGAAGTGATCCATTTTGAAGCGCATTGTCACTGGCGATGAAAAGTGGGTTGTTTACAAGAATGTAAAGCGCAGCATTAACCAGCTCAAACCACTTCGAAGGCCGATAGTCACCAAAAAAGGTTATGTTGTCTATTTGCTGAGATTTCAAAGGGATCGTTTATGTTGCCCGACAATACCACGAATTATTCAGAAGTGTATTGTGATCAGTTGGACAAATTGAGTTATGCACTCAAAAAGAAGAGGCCAGAATTGATCAATAGAAAAGGTGTAGTGTTCTCCCAGGATATTGCAAAACCTCATACAAGTTTGAGTACTCGCCAAAAGCTTTTGCAGCATGAATGAGATGTGCTTCGCTTTTTGGATGGGAGAACCCACCTCAAGTCAGGACGTCAATAACCAGTTGGACCAGTTTTTTGCCTGCACAAATTTTATGAGAGTGGAACCAACCAACCTCTTGCCCGAAAGGTGGCAAAAGGTATTGGATCAAAATAGAGAATATATAATTTCATAAAATGTTTTACGCAATAAAAAAAAACCGTGGTTAAATTACAAAAAAATCTAAATAAGTTAGTGAACGAACCATTAGCTGCTATGTATCAGATATACGTTCAATTTACTCTGATATTTGTAAGTCTATCTGACGTATATTTCTATATAAAAGAAGAAAATATTGTACTAAGAAAGTAGACATAAAACAAACAATAAAATGTTAAAATTCTTGGCTAAGTCACTTGTTGTAAAGATACGCATAGGAGGGAGGGTCAAATTTTTAATCGACCAAGCAGAAACATAATCAACGGTAAATTCTTAGAAAACTCCCCTAAGACCCCATAGGTCTAAAATCAATTCCTTGGTCCCGCCTAGCGAGGTCAAATTGATAACCATTAAACAGTTCAACAAATATTGGGTCATGACTGACACTCGAATGAAATTCGAGTACCGTTCTACAGAGGCTTTTAAGGCTTTTGCTAGCGCGTCAAGTTTTTGAGAAATCGATGGTCAAAGTTGTACAAATTATATAAAAGGCCCTTTTCAAAACTTATTAAAAAAGTCATCGTAAACGAAATGATGCGCTTGAAAATTTATATACATAGAGGGAACTTTAACCTTTGGATGGCAATAAACCAAATTCCCAATTGATGGTCCATGAACGATATATATTTGTTGAATTGTTTAATGTATATAGGAATCGCTTTTAGACCTATGGGTTCTTGGGGAAAATTCTTAGAATTTAACGTAGATTACGTTTCTGCTATACGCTTTGCTAATTTTTTTCATCCATACAAATTGACCCGAGCTAATTTAGTAACCCGCCGATGTATAATGTATCGTAGTCTTCATAAATTTATTTTTTAATGTGGCCTACAAAAATTCTAGAAAGGCAGAAAGTCGTAAAATTGGTTTTTCCACAATATCTTGAAAACGGAAACAAAGAAATGACTTTGACCTGTCAACTCGTATTCAGTATGGGCTTTCCTACAGGAATTAGTTTAAAAATTTTCTTGTTACTTTTCACTGTAGAGCAGTGAATCAAATAACATTTACTAGCAGTTTCGTAACTTACGGTATGGGCTGATCGAGTGGCCATTCAAATTCCTAATGGCCTTAATGGGATAAGTCTTGCCATCTAGTTCAATCTCGTAGGATTCCATTACTTCCTGAATGGCTGCACCAATATCACATAGACGAACATCAATGCCGGCCTCCTTGATGCCCGTATTGGTGGCCTCCTTGACCGCTTGCAACAGCTTATCGTATTTGTTATTAAACGTCAAGGTAAAGGCACAGTCAATGATGCGTCCCTTAATATGAGTGCCAAAGTCAATCTTGCACACATCGTCATACTGCAGGACGGTAGTGTCCCCAGCATTGGGTGTATAATGGGCAGCGCAGTGATTCAACGAACAGCCGGTGGGAAAGGCCAGACCGGCCTCCAGGCCATTCTCTCCGATTAAACGACGTGCGGTATTCTCGAGTTCCTCACATATCTGAATCATGGTCATGCCCGGTTTGATGTAGCGCTGCATATACTGACGCGTCTGACGATGTGCCTCGGCAGCCTGGCGCAACTCTTGATAGATGTCCGTGTTCATGCGATCCAGGGCGCGTTTCTCCTCCGATGTAAAACGATCCTTGGCTGTGCGATCATCGGGCAAGTCCTTAGGAGTGGGATGTTCCACAATCTCACCCTCGGGATATTGACCATTCGGGAAGAGCTTGGAAATGGGTATGGTTGGTGGATCTGTTTGGCCAGATGATTTTTTGCCGCCCTTCTGGTTGCTCTTCTTCTTTGCCGGCTGCTGAGGAGCGACCGCCGCCGCCGCCGCTGCCTTTTTCTCGGTGGGTTCGCCATTTGTGTTGGCTGCGCCATCATCGGTGGCCATTTTGGCTGCTGCGGCCTCTGTTGAGAATTGGGGCGAAATTGTTATGGAACTTAACCCTTTGGGGTCCGATTCAGGTCACTCACCCTGACGCAGCTTCTTATTGTTCGGCTTTGGCTTCTTCTGTTTCTTGATCTCATCGCCTGCGCCATTCTCGACGGCGGTTGCCTCAACATTCAGTTGCTCTTCTGTGGCCGACATAGCTGTGGCTTTCACTTGCTTTTAATAGAAATTAATAAAAATCACAGCACGTTGAGCTGGAACACGAGGCGATTGGAGATTTTTTTCTTTTTTTGACTTTATCGCTGCGCTAGAGATGTGGGTTGGTCGATATCGATAGTGTGCGCGAAAAAATCGATTTATTTGTAATATTTGAATTTGGCTCAATTGATGAGACCGAGTAAAATAAAGACAGTCTGGTATAGTATTTTACACAGTTTCATGGGACGTGTTTTACAACTATTAATTAAAATAATAGAAAAAATCAAAAGGCTAACTTGGCTGCATCACTCATATTTAGGAGAAATCCTGATAGAAGTAAATCATTATAGCTCCATATGAATTTGACACTGTGACACTAAAATGTGACACTCTGTGACGCAGAATAAGCCTAAATGTTTCAGATAGTACAAATGCACACAATAAATCGAATCCACGGTAAAACGAATATATTATGAATTTTCCCAATTTTTGTTAAAGCCATGTTTGGGGGCGAAACGTAAAATAAACAAAAACCGAAACTCAACTTTAATCTTAAAAATATATGTTAAAAAATGAAAGTTTCTATGTTTAGATTTGTAGTTAAGGCCAAGAATATAAAAAAAAACTCCATATTTCCGGCCCATCGAGGAAAATCAATTCATTTATCTGGGAAAGTCTAATTTTCACACAAGAAATTAACTTGCCCATGCACCGAGCAGAAAATTTTTTGAGAAAAAAAACCTAGTTCTTCATTTTCCCAGTTCATTGCTCTTTGGAACCAGTGTAGTCACAGTGATGTTACACTGATCGGACTCGGCGATCCTGTCGATAACCGATAGTCAGTGGCATGGCGGCATTGGCTCTGTTTTTATAAAAGACAATCTGCTGCGCAGTAACATGTAAATTTCACCATTTATTGAAATTGCCCGCCCTCAGCTAAATGTAAAAGTGCGCCAATTTTGGAACTCCCCAGCAACTAGCTCCTAAAATGTCCGACGAGGAGGATATAAGTGAAACCGAATCGGAGGAGGGTTTCTCTGCCAGCGAGGATGAGTGGAACCCCAGCAAAGAATCAAGCGACGTAGACGATAGCGAGTTCGAAGAACTGCCCGTGGCGGGAGCATCCAAAAAAAAAGAACTGAAGCCGCCGAGCGGCATCAGGGGGGCATTGTTGCGTTCTAAGCTGCACAACAAGCATCGACCGCCACAAAATACCAAAGTGGCCAATGATGCTCGCTATGACTCCAGCAGCGAATCCAGTGTGGATGACTATCTGGTAAATCCCGCTAACTTAGATCTGCGATCCAGTTTCTTCACAGCAAACAAGGACAAGTCGCCAGCACCTCAATTCGACTGCAGTGCCGGTATAGCGAATCTGTCTGACTCTGGCTCTGAGGACAATAATGAAAACAGCCCAGAGGATAACGACTTTGATTTTTGTGGCCTGCTTGAGAAGGCCAAGACTTTGGAGCGGACCAAGCAGGCGCTGGCTGCCAGGCGGGCTGCTGGCACGCCCCAGCAGGAGGGTCAAGCCATAGATGTCCAAGCACTGCTGGCAGTGGGCGAAAATCAAAACCAACGAGATGATAGCTGCAAGCAAAAAACGAAGAAGAAGCGGATGGAGGATGAACAACAACCAACTTCCAAAACTAAATCGAAGCGCCTTAAACGAAACACCAAGACAAGACTCAACGCTGGCGATGGCTTGGACACCGATGACTCGGATTTTGAGGAAGTTGCAGAGGCCGACCTGAGCAGCGATTTATGCTCGACTCCCAATGTATCGGGCGATCTAGAAATACATATTGGTATGCCCTCCAAACGTGTCAGCAAGGAGCAAAAGTCACAGCTGGAACTGGAGATGTCGCTGAAACGGCGGCTGAATCGAGATATTAAAGATCGCCAGCTACAGATGCATAAGGTCAGCTTGATGTGCCTGCTAGCACGTAGCCTTCGGTACAATCGTTTGTTAAGTGACCCCGGATTGGTGCCCCAAACCCTGAAGCTGTTACCCAGCAAGAATGCCTATCCCACCGAACGTGGAACTGACCTCAAATATTTGCAGTCTTTTGTCACTTGGTTCAAAACGGCCATCAAATTGCTAAGCCCCAATTTGTATCCGCCCCAAAAGACCAACTCCAAGGAACACATAGTGGAGGAGCTGCTAAACCAAATAAAACGCAAGGAAGCGCGTTGCAAGCAGGATATGATATTCATATTCATTGTACTTGCGCGTGGCATGGGCATGAATTGTCGTTTGATTGTAAATCTGCAGCCAATACAGTTACGACCAGCGACTGCGGATTTAATACCCATCAAAAGGATGCCGGATGAGAAGAACAAGAGTCAAAATAATGAATCTAAGGAGGAGCAGGAGGAATTAGAAGGGGTTAGCCCGCCAAAAAAGGCCAAAACTAAAGTCAAAGCTGAGGTTAAAACTGACTTAAAAAAATCCCCCAAGTCACAGACAAACGAAGAACAGCCCAGCACCTCAAAAGCGGCAGCCAAGCCTCAGCCTAAACCCACTTCCAACCAAACCCAGCTCAAGAAAAAGCCAAGTCCTTTAGCCACACCCGTAGCTCGACGTACACGTAGAGCTGCTGCTAAGCCACAGGACGAGAATGTTTATCCTAGCCAAAAAATTGGTTCACCCATTATACCCAAACTGTTACTAAACACCAGGCACAGCGATTCAGAGAATGTCAATCCTGTCAAGGGAGGCCAACGCAAACGAGCAGCAGTAGATGCACCGAAACGCCAGCTACGTACGCGTCAAGCGAAGGCAAGTATACCGCAGTTAGATGGAGCCGATGATGTACCCAAAAAGCGACCCAAATTACAAAAACAAACCAAGACCAACAACAGTCCCATCTTTGAGCCAGCCAAGCCTGTGAAGAAGGCGCCTGTATTGCCCAAGACTGTGCAAAGTTTACGTCTAGATCGTCGAGTTTTATCCACCGACGACGAATCGATCAGAGATAAAACCAAGCCAACCGCTTCAGATATGTGGCTAGAGGTGTGGTCCGAGGTGGAGGAGCAGTGGATATGCATTGATTTGTTCAAGGGCAAATTGCACTGTGTGGACACCATTCGAAAAAACGCTTCCCCCAATTTGGCCTATGTTTTTGCCTTTCAAGATGATTTTACTTTAAAGGACGTAACCGCACGCTATTGCTCGACATGGACCACCACAGTGCGCAAGGCACGCGTGGAGAAGTCCTGGCTGGATGAAACCATTGCACCCTATTTGGGCCCACGTACGAAGCGCGACATTAGCGAGGATGAACAATTGCGTCGCATACACACGGATAAGCCGCTGCCAAAATCCATTTACGAGTTCAAGGATCATCCTTTATATGCATTGGAGCGCCATCTGCTTCAATTCCAGGCTCTATATCCGCCAGATCCCCCCACATTAGGTTTTATACGCGGCGAACCAGTTTATTCCAGAGATTGTGTGCATTTACTTCATTCTCGAGAGATTTGGCTGAAAAGCGCTCGCGTGGTCAAGCTGGGCGAACAGCCCTATAAAATTGTCTATCGTCCCAAATGGGATAAACTAACTCGCACCATTCTCAAAGAGCAGCCCCTGGAGGTATTTGGCTACTGGCAAACCCAGGACTATGAGCCACCCACAGCCGAAAATGGACTGGTGCCACGAAACGAATATGGCAATGTGGAGCTATTCAAGGATTGCATGTTGCCCAAGAAGACGGTGCATTTGAGATGTAAGTAAAATGAGTTCCATCCGAGTTGTGCTTTAACTAACTACTCCATCTCTCTCCTTCTGCCTAGTACCCGGTCTGATGCGTGTCTGCAAGAAGCTGAATATAGACTGTGCGAATGCGGTAGTAGGCTTTGATTTTCATCAAGGCGGTTGCCATGCAATGTACGATGGCTTTATTGTTTGCGAAGAATTCAAGGAACAGGTCACCGCCGCTTGGGAGGCAGATCAACTGGAGCAGGCACGCAAAGAGAGAGAAAAATACGAGACGCGTGTCTATGGCAATTGGAAGAAACTAATTAAGGGATTGCTCATTCGCGAACGTCTCAAGAAAAAGTATAATTTTTAATGCCTCAAGAAAGAGCACTGCCTGCCCATCAACTATTTTCTTTTGTACTTAATGTTTAATGTTAAAAATTTTGCATGTGAAAAAAAGGAGCAAAGCTCAAAGTTTATATACCCTTGCAGCTCGTCAAATTTGTATTAATAAAAGTATTTTTAATTGTCTTACAATTTTATTTTCGCTCCTTTGTTAAAGTTTTGTTCAACATTTTTTTAAAAAAATAAAAAAAAAATAGTGTCAAGTTTGAAGTGAAATCAAAAAATAGGGAATATTAACTTCGGCTTGGCCAAAGTTTTGTATACCCTTGCAGCTTCCATTGAAAACAACAAAGTTTTTCTAACTAATATTTTCCTACTTTTTAGATTATATAGATGTCTGATTTCGACCAAACTTGGTGAAGTCATGGAAAAGCAATCCCATTCAAAACAAAAAAGTTTTTCTCACAAGAACTTCTTTTTCGACCGATCATTCATACTGCAGCAATATGCTATAGTCATCCTATTTTTATAAAACTTTGTAGAAATGTGTTAAAGTATATAAAATACGAATATGCCAAAAAAAGGACGTTTTCGTTAAAAAACAAAAAATTTTTCCTTACTCGAACTAGTTTTTCGACCAATCGTTCCTATGGGAGCTATATGCTATAGTCATCCGATTTCAACCAAACTTTGTAGAATTGTGTAAAAGTATACAAAATAAGTGTATGCCAATGATAAAGACGTTTTCATTAGAAACAAAAAAGTTTTTCTCACTAGAACTAGTTTTTCGACCGATCGTTCCTATGGCAGCTATATGCTATAGTCATCCGATTTCGACCAAATTTTTTAGAATTGTGTAAAACTATACAAAATAAGTGTATGCCAATGATAAAGACGTTTTCATTAAAAACAAAAAAGTTTTTCTCACTAGAACTAGTTTTTCGACCGATCGCTGACAGCTATATGCTATAGTCATCCGATCAGGCCGGTTCCGACAAATGTGCAGCGTATTTGTACCAAAAGACTTCGTGCAAAGTTTGGTGAGGATAGCTTTAAAACTGACGGAGGAGATAGCATAGAAACAGACAGACTGATCAAGAATATATATACTTTATGTGGTCGGAGATGCTTTCTTCAATGCGTTACAAACATCCGCACAATTTTATAATACCCTCTGCAAGGGTATAAAAAGGTTTATCTTGCAAGAACTAGATTTTTTTGCAAAGAAAAGTGAGAATAACGAAAAATAACAATGTTCTACTGTGAAAAGTATCCCGCACATCTATTACACATTACAACACTAAAAAAAAAAAAGAGACCCTTAAATTCTGATAGAAGAGACTTCTGTAAGCATCACCTCATACCCAGTTTTTCAATTATAGCCCAGGTTCGCGTTCTTTGGGTATTTTTGTACCAGCAACACAAAGCGACAACAATTTCAACTTAATTGTTAATGTTTCAAGATAAAAATCTACAAAATTCAGCAAACACGGACAGATTCAATGGGAACGTAATATCAAGAAATCGAGTTTATCTCACAAATGGTTATGGTTTCTCCAGAAGGGATCAAACCTAAATTCTTGAATATCTTTAAAACCGCACGGCAGAGTTTTATTAAAAACTAAATTTATGATGACATAATGGGCTATTTCAAGTCCCTAAGAGATGGTACTTGTCAGACAAAAAAACCGCGAGATGGAGTACCATTTTAAGATTTACCCACGAACCACCTCATATAGGTCATAAAGCATACCGAAAAATAGAACAAACTGCGGCAAATACCCCCTTAAGTCTGGTGTCGATGTTCAGGGCAACGATTTTTTCCAAAATTTTAAGAAAAACATCGACTAAAATCGATTTCAAAATGCTTTTGCTAAAACACTTAGGGCCGATCTCTCATCTTTTACAAGAAACTTTCTGTAACATACAGCCGTGCTTCCGTTTCCACCTTAATTTTACGATTTGGATATGTGATCGCAAGAATTTAAAACTCGTAATGTATAAGGCTTATACAATAAGCATACATATATGTGTGTGACATAAAGTTCTATGGCAACTAGATAAAGTCCAATAAAACTTTGCGAATTCAAATCACTAATTAATCGATTATCATTTTTAATTCGTAAAATATTTTCAAACATTTTGTTCTCTTCATCTACATAGAAGCCACAGATATAAGTGCCGTTTTACTTTTAAAGCAACGAGTATGTGTTCAAAATTCAAAAGTAAGGTAAAAATGAGAGCACAGCCCAGTTAATTTGACACATAGAAGCATTATAGTGCATCTTCTATATAGCTTTCTCAGATAAACTAACAATTTACTCTGTTATTAATAAGATTATGAGACAAATAGTCGTGTCCAAAAGATGTGAAAATGAGAAATAAGCTTTAAACATTACAGAAAATATATAATGGTCAGAATTTTCTTTTGTTTAATTTCTTTTGAAAAGTTATATTACTTAATGTAATACACAGGTATTCTGAAAAAAAAATTCTGAACATACGTTTTGATTCCGTTGAGCGAGCTGGAATACAAAAATAGTACATGGCTCATCTCTTCGAATTTCCAACTATATGAATATAGAGTTAGGTGCACAATAATTATCATGAATGGAAATCTAAATATTTTTTAAACTTTAAAATAAGTCTAGATTACCCCCGCGTTTAAAGTCAGCATACCAATCAATAACAGTAGTTTTCACCATAAAAAAAAGTTTAAACAACACACGAATATTAAATGGTCTTAAATTTGTTTGTATAAAAAGGGGAATTTTATTGTCTTTTCTTTCATAAGGAATTAGAACACTATCAGTACAGAATTTGGACTTACAACAAAACATTGGAAGACTTATATAGATTTAAAAAGTGTAAATGCACATAACTATTATCTAATAATATCTAATTAAGTACCTGGAAGCATAAAGAACCTTGGCTTCACAAATGAGAATCACACAAAAAAGATACTTGTTAGAAATACACTGTAAAATGGTGCACTGCACAATAATATATATTAATTTTTTTGTAAATGAAAGAAAAACTTAAGCAATGAATAGCCTTAACACATGCAATAATCTGGTCTGACTTACTTAAAAAAATTAAACGTAAAGTTTTGATTAATTAGATTAACTACATAAGCCTGCTTACGAAACTAGTTTTATTATTGTGATATGGATTTTTTTAATGACACAATCCACAAATTTCGTTAATTAATTAGTACAGATTTGTGGATAACTTCTTATAAGTCAGACTGTTTAAAACTATGGCTTAAAGTGAAAAACTGACCTCGGGTGACCTTGATGACTTCTTTATTCCCTAATGCAACACAGTGCATTAATGATTTTTTTCTATACCTTGGCTTACTCAATTTTTCATCCTTCTGATTGTCGTGTCGGCTCCTTTTAGAACACTGTTTGTTGTATAATCTAACTGGCAAGAACAAGCTAGAATGTATTTTAGTCTTCGTTTGACAGGATTTTTGTAGTCTTCACTATATTCAATTTTTGACCATTTCGTCCTCTCTGAATTCAGCGACGATTTTCATGTAAGTGGTTGTATTTGGAATTTAAAATATTAGATTATTATTATTTGTAAAATATGTCCGGGTGTGAAAAAAACTGAGGGATCACGTCATCGATTATAAAATATGGAATATGGGGTCCCGAAATATTATAAAATTCTTGTGCGGTACTAAATTATGATAACATTGTGCCTATTTTTTAACAAAATAATTTTAGTATCGAGACCCACAAACTTTTAAAGCTATTTGCGGTAGTAGAAAACTCCTGGCTGGATGTCTGATCGGATGAGGTTTTTTTTTAAAGAATTCTTAAGTTTTCTTGAAAACCGGATATTTTTCGAAAAAATATTTATTTCTGTTCAAGTCATAAACTCAAACTATTTGGAATTTTACTTTACTGTCTTCAGCGATTTGGTAGCTCTTAACCAGGCCTACAAAACACTTTTTTCTTTGGTCCAGCTAAAAAACTATCGCCTTCATGCTCAAAAATAGGGGAAGTTAACTTCGGCTCGGCCGAAGTTTTGTTTACCTTTGCAGCCTTCTAAGGGAGCTATACTATATAGATGTCCGATTTCGATTAAACTCATAGAAAAGCATAACAAGCTAACAATTTCGAAATTTGAAAACAAAAAAGTTTTTCTAGCTAGAACTTTTTTTTCGACCGATCATTCGTACTGCAGCTATATGCTATAGTCATCGGATTTTGACAAAACTATAGAATTGTGTAAAAGTATGTAAAATAAGTATATGCCAATGATAAGGACGTTTCCATTGAAAACAAAAAAGTTTTTCTCAGTGGAACTAGTTATTCGACCGATCCTTCCTATGGTAGCTATATGCTATAGTCATCTGATTTTAACAAAACTTTGTAGAATTGTGTGAAATAAAAATATAAATAAATGCCAATTTTAAGGACATTTCCATTGAAAACAACAAGTTTTTTTGTAACTAACACAACTTTTCACACTGTACTTTTCAATGACAGCTATACTATATAGATGTCCGATTTCGACCAAACTTAGTGGAATCATGGGAAAGCATGGCAAACTAAGAATTAATAAATTTGGAGGCGTTTCCATTGAAAACAAAAAGGTTTTTCTCACTAAAACTAGTTTTTCAGCCAATCGTTCCTATGACAGCTATATGTTATAATCATCCGATCCAGCCGGTTCCGACAAATGTGCAGCGCATTTGTACTAAAAGACTTCGTGCAAAGTTTGGTGAAGATAGCTTTCAAACTGACGGAGATGATAGCATAGAAACAGACAGAAAGGACTGAATAAACTCAGCTCAGATCCTCTTCAAGAACATATGTACATACTTTATGTGATCGGAGATGCTTCCTTCTATGCGTTACAAACATCCGGACAATTTTATAATACCCCCTGCATGGGTATAAAAACACGAAAATGTAATAAAAATATCAACCACATTTTATACATTTTCGTGATTTTGAGCATGAAGACTTTATTTTTCTGAACCGATCCCATTTTGTAGACCTTTTTTTAAAGGCCTGTTTCAAAAGCTTCCTCTCAAAGAACAACAAATTTAACTCCCATAAGAAATAAACTAGCAACATCTTTCCACATGCTATTCGTCTATGGAACCAGCTACCTAAAGATCTCAAACAATTAGAAGCGCGTCTGATTTAAAAAAAACCTTAGAAATCTATCGCAATATTTTTTGATTAGATTGTTTTTCTTTTCTTTTCTATTTTGTTTTTAAGATCTGTATAGTTTATACTTTAAGGGCCGATTTCTCAACTTCTAAATAGCAGCTATGTGTCAGAAAAACTTACAATTTACTTTGTTATTTTTAACTTTGTGTGACAGATAGCTCTATGTAAAAGATGAGAAAACGGCACTTAGTTCCATAATCAAAGCTAAATATTCGGGTGTGTTCCAGAAACGTCTAGAGATTTTCGTATAAACGATTGGATTTTTAACTAAACTGCTAGGACTTTATATGTACAGTGTCAAGAATAATGTCGCCTACTAGATTATAGAAAAGGAAAACTGTACATTTAAAATGTACTTGGTGCTGAGCAGTCAGTTTTAAATCTCTCTACTTTAGTCATCTAATCTAGTAGCCTGGCATTTTGGAGACGCTTCACATGTAAAGGCAATCAGTTGCAGTTCGAAATGAAACCGTTTTTACGAAAATCTTTAGAGATTTCTGAAACACCGCCGATTAAGAGAAAGTTAATAGCCCCGTCGGCTCGAAATTGTTTCGTAAATTGTTAGGAAATTTCTAAGATCCCAAGACTATAGAAATTGGAGATCGAGAGTAGCGAACTTTTTGACTAAACGATTAATAAATTTGAATTTAATATAAGGTGGGTTTCGTATTTATACGACAGTCACTAAATTTGTCTTTAAATACTCCCAAAACTCAGCCAGCATACAAAAAAAAAATCGATTATCAAACTACAGTTCTTGAGTGCCCATAATATTTCATGTTGAAAAAATTAAGGAGCTTATCTCTCAAATCTGCCCAATTCCATTTGGACCGTCTGAATTTAGATAACTTGAATAAATAGAAGCATTGTGTTCTCTGTAACTAAGAAGTACAGTAACCACCATATCGAGTCACCAAAAATAGTTTATCAAATTGTAAGCGCAATAGTTTGTACAGGGGTAGAAATCATGATATCCTTTTTTCCACCCTTCTGATAAAGTGGTAAAAGCTTTTAAAAGCTCGATTATCAGGCTGCGAGTCGGCTGCAAGGCGCTATTGAAACCGTCTATTTCTGTAAAATTCGACGTATGTTCCTGATTAGAAAGTTTTGGTTTACGTCTTTAAATGCATTTTATTCTAAAATTTGATGGATTGTTTAAGAAATTTGTGATTATACTCCTTGTACGATCAATTAATGGAACACTTGGGTCAGTTTCTTTGAATGAATTAATCATGCCTTATTTCTGATCGTTTAAACGTTCTGCAAGTGTCATTAATTGCATCAAAATTCTGAATAAACTTGATTTTCGGGCTTACAGCAATCCGTAAAAATTGATTTCAACTGAGTCCAATCACTCTTCATTCCTTATCCTTCCATTCTTTACTTTAATAATCGATTTTTTTTATGCATGCTAAGTTTTGGGAGCACTTAAAAACAAATTTGGTGACTGTCGTATAAATATGAAACTCACCTTAAAAACACTTACACGAAAATCGACACGAGGTGTGGGAGTGTATTTTTGTCAGTCATGTTATAAGGTTTTAAATTAAGATCTTTTGATCTTTAGAAAGTTTGAATTGTAATAGAAAACGTGAAGAGGTTTGCTGTGTTCTTTAAACTTTAGTTTTGCCGCTGGTCACTTTTTTGTATCATATTCTAGTTCAATTCCCATGGTTACTTCCTTGATTACATTTCAAAGTGATAAATGTTACCAGGTTCACTTTTTCAATATATTTTAACTTAATTTTAAAAACTTGAATCACTTTTCGAAAGACACAAAATATAATAATTTTTGTACTTGGATTCATGGTTGCCTTTTATAGATTTGTTTTCTTTTTTATATTCTTACTGTTTTGATCGTGTCTCTGTTTTGTTTTTTTTTTCGCTCTCATCTAGTGCATCTCTAGAAGATGCTTTATCGTCGTTGTCCAATTGGAAATTAAAGTTTAAGCAGGAGGTAGAGGAATATATAGCATAATGTATCACATTATGTATAGACTAAAGATCACAAGATTTACACGCCCACACTATTCAGGCTGCCCGACGAAAGATTCTCAGAGCGACTGGTTAAACGCGGTCGTTTCAGTATAACACGTCCAGCCGTTGTTGTTGTGGTCGTCGGGCCACCACTTCCACCATTTGTCCCTTCATTAGCCACTTGCTGAAGATTGTTATTACTGCCTGGAGTGCGTTCCAGTGTCCTCCTCAGCGAGGAGGTGGACATGCGTCTCAAACCC
This sequence comes from Lordiphosa collinella, assembly GCA_018904265.1. NCBI lineage: Eukaryota > Metazoa > Arthropoda > Insecta > Diptera > Drosophilidae > Lordiphosa > Lordiphosa collinella. The sequence goes on along the minus strand of JAEIFV010000070.1, from coordinate 448,319 downwards.
GCATCATGCTGTCGCTGAAAGTAAGCCAATTCATGATCCGTTTCCGGTTTTTCCTCCTGATCCAAAGGATTTAGAGTGATGTGTATATGACGCTGCTTTACTGGTACAAAATCCTCCCGTAACTCGGCTAAGCGTGGTTTATTGCTCTCGCGGGTTTTTCGACGGCACAGGCAAAAGCTGAAGCTAACCAGCAGCAGTAACAACAGGGCCCCACCGCCTATGGTACCCGTTAGCAGGGGATTTAGGCCAAAGGTTTCATTATGACTGGGAGTGGTGGTGTCCAAAATTGTTGGCTCAGTAATCAGTTTCGGGCGCTGTGTACGTCCCTGCACTAACAGAGAGAAATTGGAAGCCGAGTCGGCACTAAACGATTGCAATTTAAATTCATAAATATTGCCTGGCTCTAGGCTGCCGATTTGGAAGCTTCTGGCCGTGGCGCCTTCTACCGTGGCCTTGGAGAATTCTCCCGCGGAGTCTGATGGACGATAGTAGGCATAGTAGCCGGTAATTAAATGCTCATCGGCATCACTGGACAACTGCCAATGGAGTACCACAGCTGACTCGGAGAATTCTTCGATCTCGATCAGCTCGGGCACGGGCATGGGATGCAGAGAGGCGCCACCGCGTTGTAGGAAAAACTTGGCAGAAGTGGGACTTTCTTTGTTATCATTGTTGGAATAGACGGCCATGATGCGAAAGCGATAGAAGCGCTGAGGTTTCAAATTCGTCACAGAGGCGGTAAAGTTTTTGCCCATTCCCGAGTTCCATTTGGGTTTGCCGTAGGGTATGTTCTCATTGGTGGTTTGCCAACTCTTGCGCTTCCCCTCGCTGATGTGACGATACTGCACCTTGAAGAACTGTATGGGTAAGCCTTCATTACGCACATGCCAGCGCAGCATAACAGATTCGTCGGAGAGACGTGTGACATTGGGTGCAGCAGGGGCTATCATATTTTGGATTTGTTTGCGTCCTCCCCCATGGGTGGGTTTTTTTGTTGACTCCGCCTCGCCCACCTCACCACCTGAGCTGGGTATCTGCTTGGGATTCACCTGAAGTAAAGTGCCAGCACTCTGTTCGCCCAAATGATTGCGTGCAAAACACTGGACATAGCCGGCATGGCGTTTAAGCACCTGATGCAGCTGAAGATAGCCATTGGGCAGCAATTCTGCCTCCGAATCATGTATACTATGCTCACCGTTCAGAAGCCAATAGATTTCCGGTTTGGGTACACCCTCGGCCTCACAAGCCAGCTGCATACTTTCACCCTCATTTGTAAGATTGGCGGCCTGGGGAGCAAGTATAATGCGAGGAGCCTGCTCCACACTCACATTTACATACAGCTCCAGGGCAGGACGTACTCCATTGTCCATGTAACATATATAAGTGCCGGCATCTTGTACCCGCACAGCATTAATCTCCAGGCCATACGAGTGCAATCGGCTGCGGTTATTGTGAATGGCTCCGGGTACATTGGGACTGCTCCAGATGGCTGTGGGTGGCGGTGATCCCACTCCGGGACATAGCAGCAACAATCGTTGCCCTTCACGTGTGATCACCTGCTGCCTAGCGGGTTGTCCACTCAATAAATGCGGCGAACGGCTGGAGGATTCCTTTCGTACATGCAATTCCAGCTGGCTGGGACTGTCCATGGACATACCCGAGGCAGTATTGGTGGCCCTGCAAGTGTATTTCCCCGAAGAGTCTTTAGTAACCTTACTTAATATCAAAGTGCCATTGTGCGAGTCCCTCTCCGTGGGCAGTTCACGGCCATTGCGAAAGAAAGTCCAACTGGCTGCCGGATGGTAGTCTATATGCTGGCCACAGGACCATATTACCGCATTTCCCTCCTCAACCAGCCAGGTTGAGTTGCTGGCGCTCTTGCTGGCCAGGCTGATGGTGGCCAAATCCAAGCGAGCCGTATTGGAGGTCACCATCAGTGGGCCAAACCAACCCAGACAACGATACTCGCCCAGAGTATCCGGTCGTACCAGTATGCTTAGACGGGAGATGGCATAATCATGGCTAACATTCCATTTGCCAGCGTGGGACTTGACGTATTTGATTTTGGAACTGCTCGTCCTGGCATAGCTCCATTCAAATCGTTCTGGCTGTAAACTGGTCTCGCAATCCAACACCACCTCATCCCCCAGGGGTGCCACAATGGAGGCGGGCGAACGCAGAATTCGCACGCCTGGCGAGGAGGGAGCGGGGGAGGACAAAACCGGAATTGCTCCGAGCTTCGACGTCAGCAGCAGCAGCAGCAGCGGCAGCGACATTGAGAAGCTGTCAAAAGAAAAATTCCTCAACATTCTATTTTTTATTTCAACCACGTTTGTTTATTTGCTCACCCTTCCTCAAAGTTTCCTTAATTTTCCTTTTGTCTGATTCTTTTTTATTGTGTTCTCTTCTGCAGATGACGCGCTGCTGCGATTGCGCACTGTAAATTTTTCACTTGAGCGAGTCGCGCCTTACACTGCGTGGCTTATTATACAAACACATTATATCTTAACGACGGCGGAGGCCATAAAATTTAATGTTCTTTACGTTTTTTTTAATTCAACCGACATGCACTTGCACTTAAGCAAATAAACAATAGCATTTTATATTGTTATTCCACGGCGGATGCTGCGACTGGAACCTGTTGGAACGGCAACGCTAGTTCCAGTACCGCTGAACTGGTTCAATTGGCTTAAGCAGGTACAGTGCAAACTGCTTATGATGATTGAGAATTGGGCATTACAAGTGGGTTGTACTGCTTTAAGGCCCCTTCTGGTCTAGGCGACTGAATTTTACCTGTTTTTCAAATCGGGAAACGATTTTTTAATTCTGTTTTTTGGATTTGGTTGCAATCTCACTCACATTATAATTTTTCGATGCACGAAATATGGATCAGTCAGATTTTTTATATGTGGTTCGCGAACCTTGTTTAATAGAACCTGATTTAAAGAATTGGATTTGCCGATATGCCAAGGATCCAGATAAGGCATATTGCAAGTGCAGTTAAAATCCAAATATTGGCCGGTTCTGCGCACATGATACCACAAAAAACACATGCAAATGCAGTGCCCTTCGAACAGGTAAACGTATTTTTAGGCATTTTCTACATTGTCGTCAGGAGACTGCACTTGCAATGTTTTCTGCCCAACATGCTGCAATCTATTGGACATCTGAGCGAGTTGTAGTGTGTTCAATTTTGATGTTTTGATATTTTAATATATAATTTCTAATGATTATGCCTTAAATTATCACTCCGAAATGAACTTCTACGACTTTTTACTTCGCGAAAGAATGTTCAGGTTTCAAACCAAATGTTTATGCATTATTTGCCACTACTTCTCAAATATATTGAAACATAACATAATTTTAAAATTGTTAAATTATTAGCTAATAGCATTTCCGAAAATATAAGCATTTCCACTTTCAAAAATACCAGATCTAGCAACTAAATAACTAAAATGGCAACACTGATTTCAATTCCACAGCATTAACTGAAAAAACACACAAACAATTCTTAAATAAAAAGTGACCTGTACACTGGGAGCAATTATCTTTTTCTTGCTATTTTTAAAGTCCATTCTTGAAGTAATGCAGAGCATAAATAAATACTAAATTACTCCAAGCCGACTAAACGATTAGGAGACTTAACCTATGAAATTTATTTCTTAAAATCAAAAAATGTTCCACCTGAATTCTAAATAAATATTTTGGAAGATATGAAAAGAGATGTGTACTTGTTCATCGAGTTTAAGTCGAACTTAAAAAAGATACAAATTAAAATAATGACAGCTGAGCTAAATATCCGCATTGCACTGATTTTGTTTCTTGCTCTTATTACTCAGTTAAAACAAAGTTATGAGAATTGTTATTGCAGAATGTTTAAAATGCAAATTTAAGATATAAATTTTCATATTGCCAAATAACTTTGAAAATTAAAAAAAAAAAGTTTGCATTTTCTGTGTTTGTGTCGTGTTTTTTGTTTTTGTCCTTTTAAAAAAATCTGTCCGTTTTCTGTCTTATTTTCGGGTCCAGCCGTCCTTTTTTTTGTGTAGAGGAGAAATACCGCCCGCGGGCGTTATTTCAATTTCAAAAGTGAAATAACGCCACTCCTAAAAGTAAAATAAAGCCCGCATGGCGGTTATTTCATGCCCCCATTTTATATAAGTGTTACAAATATGTTGTTCCCATCAACATTTATCAAATTCAAATATTTAAATAGCATCCTATTTTCTCCCATCCCTGTCTACGCCCGGAGCCTGTCGCAAGTGAACCAGTTCCGTGCTGGTTCCATAAGCTGCGCCAACGATGGCAACCTTGTCAGCTGTCAGCTAAAATATAATTGGGTCGTCAAAATTTCTAATAGTAATAGCATTCTTTTTTTTAATTAGTATAAAACAATTCCCTTGGATTGTACAACTCAAATGATTAGCGAGAAGTTGAGCTAGTCGCATACCGAATGTAAGCTTCCGAGTGGGAGGAGCTGGAACCTAGACAAAGACACAAGCTTACACATTTCATTTGCAGACAAAAGAATTGTTAAATTGGAAAACCCACCAGCACCAGCATGTCCAACCTGTCCGTTGGTCAAATGATAATGGATGCCCAGCGCATGGCCAGCCGGGTCAAAGATTTGGACGCTCTGGGTACCGCCTTGCTGGAGGAGGCGGAGACCAACAATCGTTTAGTGGAGAGTCTGCGCCAATATCAGGATGACATTGAGTCACTCAATCGCATTTCGAACAACAAGACCAATGCGGATATGGTGAATCGCATCCAGCAGCAAAATATCAACAGCTCGGAAATTCTCAAAGAGAATCGTGAGCTGAAGATCTGCATTGAGGACTATGAGCGAGCCATGGAGCTGATGATGCAGAAGTACCGGGAACACACAGTGACCAAGGTGCTGGACAGTAAATTCAATTTCAAGGAGCTCTACAACGAACGCCTGTGGCAGGTGATCAGGGATCAGCGAGAGAAAATCAATGAAATGGCCGCCGTCATGCAAAGAGCGGCCACTGTGGATGATGAGATGGTGCAGCGGGAACTGCAGACCATATCCCAGTTGCGTATGGAGAACGAAACGTTGCGTGAGCTGCTGCAAATATCGAAGCAATATGGTTCGTCCCAACGGCCCATACGGGAAATGGATCATCTGCTGGAGGAGAAGGCAGTGCAAACGGAAAGCCAGGCAACAGATGATTCAGCTGACGATCTATCCATTTCGGGTGCATCGGTGGAGAACATGAACAACAATTCAGTCATACAAGTGTTTAGCAGTCCAGAGCCGCCCAAGGCTGTGCCACTGCCAGCCGCGGCCACAGCGGCAGATGCAGATGAGGGAGAACACCAGCAGCAACCTGTCGAAGTGTCTGCCAATGAGAATAACAATGGACCTGCCTCGACCATTTCGCCCGCTGCGCATAACGAAGCTAGCGAGGATCAGTCTGCGGCGGCTGCGGTAGCTTCTAATGCAACATGATAGGTGCTGGGTCCACTTCATTGTTAATTTCATCTTATTCTTACTTGACACACACAATCACTCACTCACTCACCAAGCTCATATACATACATACATCCACAACCGCATTCATATGTGTACATATGGAGAAAAACATGCATATATGGATACTCTACATAAGTTGATAGCAACGACTAATAATCTCTAAGTAATTTATACATGAACAACAACAGCAAAAACTATAAATCACACAAACACACACAAGAACATATGTATGTATGATATGTAATCTGTCGATTTTATGATTTCTGAATAAAATTCCATAACTTGAAACTAGATCCAATAGTTTGGTACATCTAGAAGCACAAATGCAAGCACCCAATGCAGACGAATACTTGAGCAGGACAACTAAATATGGAGAAACAACTTCACAAATGGCATCGCAGGATAATCACAACGCGGAAAACATACAAGCGCATGAAATTTTACAACACAGGTACCAAATTCTTTATCTTCCTCCCAAGTAATAGCTTCAACTAGAGACTAAAAGAGTAAACGAAACCGTAACCATTAACCGATATTAACATTGGAATTTGTAGCCGAAACCTTAATTTTATATAATCGTTTACCCCGTTACCTTTATTATCATAACCTGATCAAGAATATATATACTTTATAGGGTCGCAAATGTTTCCTTCTACCTGTTCCCATTTTCAATGGGAACAGGGTTAAAAAAGGTATCGAAGCTATTGAACATCGCTGGGAAAAGTGTATCGACCTAAAAGGATCCTATGTTGAAAAATAAAAATAAAAATTATACATTTTTGTGTTTTAGTAGTTAGGTCGGCTATTCCTGGGACGGCCCTCGTACAATAAAGTGAGCCTGTGCACACAAAAAACACAAAAACCCAGCCAGACTAAATTAATGTGGACTGAACAGAGAGCACAGTGACTTATCCGCCATACCTTATAAAGTTATATCATGGATCTCAGTAACTGAGCATAGGCAACTGAGCAAATCGAGCTAAGTGTCTGCTTAAACTTTAACATTAAATAATATGGTTGGCCCAAATGAAGCTGTAGGCGACAACACTTAACAAGGTTGGCAGGTCTACAGTTGAAGAACCAGTCGATCTATATGTCCATTTAACGCGTCTAAAATTGCAATCTTTCAAAAATAAACTCAAATAACTGACAATTAAATTTGGCAAATATTGCGATTTTTTGGACAATTCAATCTTTTACTTATGTTTACCCGCCTTCATAAAAAATTTATATGGAAAATTGACAAATTTCGCGACATTTTTGACAATTTGGTGTACAGCTTTTATTTTTATCAGTCTACAATTGCCGTTTATCAGATCATAATAATCAAGGCTCATTTAAAAAATTTGCAAATTTCTCAATATTTTGGACCGTACAATCTGCATCTTCCTTTTACCAGAGCCTGCATTGTAATATAAACATGAGGCGCAGTCCTGAAAACTCATATGACTATTTTGCAAATTTCGCGGCTCTTGGGCTTCTCCCGCCCATTTCTTTATTTAAGAAACCTTCGCGGGCAAGCGCTCTCAAAATTTCATCCCAATCATATAAACATATATGTATCTTGGCAAATTTCGCTGTTTTTGAGTCAAAAACAAAACTCTTATAATTCAGCAGCCACCGTATTCCTCCGACCTGCCCCTTGTGTCCTTTTTGTGTTAAAGAGGCCCATTAATGGACGAAGCTACGCCGATTAAGAAATCAAATTAACACGTAAACATAAAGTTTTCTGAGGCGATAGACACTTTCGTCAGAGTCCGAACAGAAAAGTGTCTCATGTAGACAATTAAACAAAAAAATAAAAAAACTCTCACGGGTTGAGCTTTGGGAAAAACCAGAGGTGAGATATCGTTTCGGTATAATTTCTCATGGTGTCCTATGCTAACAGTTTTTTTTCTGACTGCCTGTAAAATGGGGACACTTTTTGGTAGCTCTGAGTACGACACAAAAAACAAAACCAGGATGAGACCCTTAAATTCTGATAGAAGCGACTTCTGTAAGCATCACCTCATACCCAGTTTTTCAATTGTGTCCTAGGTTCGCGTTCTATGGGTACAACCATTTCAACTTAATTTTTGATGCTTGAAGGTGAGTACTGAGAACGCACGAATTTTCCTTCAAGAAATTTTCTAGATATTCCTTTACGCTTCGACCGGAGAATGGTGTGCACAACAGCCGAGGCAGCTCTGGTGACAATTTTCAAAATACTTTTGTGTATTGCTTTGTTTCTGAGTTTCAAACAACAAAATCAGGCAAGGAAAAATTTCTCTAAGTAATTTTTTTATATGGAACTTGTCAGCTAAAGGAAAATTCGATCGTTCTAAGTACTCACCCTGAAGATAAAAATCTACAGGATTCAGTAGACACGGACAGGGTCATTGGGAAAGTAACATGAAGAAATCGCGATTATCGTACAAATGGTTAAGGTACCTCCAGGAGGGGTCAAACATAAATTCATGATTATCTTTAAAACCGCACGGTAGAGTTTTATGAAAAACTAAATTTATGAAGGCATAATAAGCTATTGCATGTCCCTAAGAGATGGTACTCGTCAGCCAAAAAACAGGGAGATGGAGCCTTTTTTCTTAATTCTAAATTCATCAGCCAGGATGAAAATAAGTCGACGGACGAATATAAATTTTTGTAAGCAAAATACTAGACTAAGGAAAATGCGACTAAAGGAATACATGCATATACAGACTAAAGGAAAATTTTCTAAAGGGGATCATGAAGTCATTGCAGCTAGAGAGCGCGTGCGTCGGGGCACTTGACTACAGTGCCCCCTTACTTGTTGAAACTTTATGTTACCCCAAAATAAGCTTTTCACAAGGGCCCCATGCGACTTATTCATCGACCTTTTTGCCTCATAGTACTGGTGAGAGAGATTTTCTTGCTCTCAGTTTCTTTCGCTTTGACATGGGATTGCATTCTCGTGTCAGGATTATTTGATTTTGACATAGGACATCCGTTCTCACTTCAATCTCGAGTCAGGATTATTTGACTTTTAAGTACGTATCCGAGATTAAAATTAGCCTTTTCGGATTGGTACACGCATTTCAGGATTGTTTCAAGCCTTTCGAGCTTGTATAAAACTCGATCTAGTACGATTCGTGCTTGAAATTTCAATCCGAAGATCGAGATCAAATCAATTTTTTTGAGCCCCCTTTTTTATCAGTGTACATCCCAGATTTTTGTACCGAAATGTTCGAATAAGTTTTTTTAACTATATTGCTGTTAGATAGTCCAAAAATGGAAGAAGTCTTCAAATTTCATGTGGTTTCTGTTGTATCCCAAGCAACTGCATCAGACTGAGCTTGATTTTAATTATCTTCCCAAGTAAAATTCTTGATAAATTTGCTCACTATTCTCTCTCAATTCTCATCCAAAATTTGCTCTTTATGGCCAAAAGAGTACCGGGCCAACAAAACAGCCACTTGTATTCTCTATATTGGCTAGTTGAAGCTTCCCAAAATTATTTAATTTTAGTTTCTCGTCGATTTTCAAAGCGTTCGCAACAGCAAAGAAAAATGCGTAAAGGCTGCTCCGTGCGCTGTTGGTTGTTGGCCTGTGCAATTGGTGTGAAAGAGATGCAGCTAACTGTATAAGTATTTCGAGTGCTGCTCGATCGATGGTATATCAAAGATATATATGTCTATATATATAATTCGCCTCTACAATTGTGTGTGTCTGCGCGATTCAAGTGAAAAATTCAATTTGGAAAAGTTGAATTGTACTTTTTTTTTAAAGAAAAGTAAACAAAAAAATGGAATATAAATGTTGTAACAGAAAAGTATGAAAAGATGAAGAAGAAAAGTTTGCATTTGGTTTGATTGAAAGTGCGCTGCCATTTAAGAAAAAATCGTGTTCTATTTATAAAACACAGCTAATTTTTCAGTCATCAAATATTCCAACAAAATCTATTTTAAACAAAATACAAAACGTGACAACTCAAATAAATGGCAATAAGTTCTGGTGGAGTTTGAAAAAGAAGTGGAAAAGTGTGAAAATTGCCAACAAATCTCTGGGTTACGCAACCCCAAACTAAAAGCAGTTTATCCGCACAACTTGCGGATCTCTTGTACTCAGCATTAAGGAGCAGATGCAGCCATAACTGTGCCTGGCTGGCCCCATTCCCACACATCCAGCTACACATTCTTCTAAATGCGGAAATATTTTGTGTAAGTTTGTAAGCCAAATTAAGTTCTAATATTTATTTGTGCAAAAGATGCAAATAGGTTAAAACGGTTGATAACTATTTTTAAATGTGCTAGGGATTTGCAACAGGGCACTTTCTCTCAGAGATTCGACTAGTGCCAAAGAGATGTGCATTGAGAGAACGTTCTCTTGGCCGGTGCTCTTTGGGTTTTTCCCATTTTCGAGCATTTGTTTTGGATTTTTAATTACCGGAAAAACATGCGCATTTGGTTTACTTTGAGATGCGCAGCTGACTGCCCGTGTGCCCACCTGTGGGCATGTGGGGCGCTCTCTTGCTCTGAGAATATTTATGTACATATACAAATATAGGCGATTAGCTATTTGTTATTGTTTATATTTACAATATTCAATGGGGTGTTTACGGGGTGTAGTTTTTGGGGAAAGGTTTTAGAGAAAGATTTTCAGATATTTTACGATCGTGGTGTTAGTTGGTGTTGGTGGTATCCAAAAAATTCTATTATTATGGAATTAATATTTCCCTTGAAAAAATCGCTGAAAGAATTTTCCAAATATTTTTTAAAACGAATATTCCTCCAAAAACTAGACAAGCGGGTGATCAGCTTTTTTAACACAACGAATTTATAGGTGTAAATATTTTTGAACCCTAGTAAAAACGCTATCGAACCAGTATCTAACAGAAGTAGGCGATTACGTTTACGGTTTTTGAAAACCATTTCCTTCTGTTAAGGTTACATTTCGGTTTTAACAAATTTGATTTAGTTATTGGTATCGCAACCATTTGACATTATACCCTTGTTGAGAGTATAATAAAATTTTCCGGATGTTTGTAACGCATAGAAGGAAGCATCTCCGACCACATAAAGTATATGTATTCTTGATCAGCACGACGATCTGAGTTGATTTAGCACTGTCTATCTCCTCCGTCAGTTTTAAAGCTATCCTCACCAAACTTTGCACGAAGTCTTGTGGTACAAATACGCTGCACATTTGTCGGAAACGGCCTGATCGGATGATTATAGCAAATAGCTGTCATAGGAGCGATCGGTCGAAAAACTAGTTTTAGTGAGAAAAACTTTTTGTTTTCAATTGAAACGCCTTCAAACTTAGTATTTCTTAGTTTACTATGTTTTTTCATGATTCCACCAAATTTGATCATAATCGGACATCTATATAGTATAGCTGTCATAGAAAAGAAAAGTCTGAAAAGTAATAACTTTTTTTCAGCCAGCAGGCATACTGTTCCCGTTCCAGTCTTTGTTAACCTTATACAAATTTGTAAGCGGATTGAGTTCCGCAAATCCTTTTTCTTATTATATAAAAAAAAGCTTTTTTGCTTTCGCTCGTTTTGTCTCATCTTCGACTTTTGACTGTTCCAAAAATGGATCAAAGGAGATGCCTCGAATTTTGTGTGAAACCAAGTTAAGAACGTTGTTGAAAATTGTCATTTGTTCCATGATAACGCCCCTGCTCACAAAACGTTGAAAAGCAAAGTTAACTTCTTCTGTGCCGAAGTTTTAATAATCTTGAAACAGATCATTCCAATGGCAGCTGCACGAAATAGTCATAAGATCCATGCAGCTCTGACATATTAGCCGTGTGCAGATAAAAGAAGACTGTGCAAAATTTCAGTAGCAGCTGAAAGCAGCGCTGCACCAGCGAACATTTTTTGCTTATACCCTGACCCTGACCGTTCACCCCATCTTTTCCCATTCTTTGGCGGCTTGATATAAAATCCTGATTGATATCATCTGCAATAGCAAACCTTAGGTAAGACAGGCGTTCTCAGAGATAAAGAAGCAGTCAAAACTTATGGGCTTAGCGGTAAAATAGGATAAGACAAAGTACCTACTATCAACGCGCAGTGAGTCTACGCTTGGACAATCTGTTGCAATGGAAAAATACAACTTCAAGGTTGTTAAGGAATTTGTCTACCTCGGAACGAAGATAACAAGCGACAACAACACCAGTCTGGAAATCCGAAGAAGAATCACTCTTGCTCAGTAAGAGCTCAGTAAGGAGTTCAAGAGCAGAGCCCTCTCTCGAAAAACGAAAATTCCGCTATACAAGTCGCTTATCATCCCAGTCCTGCTATACGGCGCAGAAGCATGGACAACAACAAGAATGGATGAGGCAGCAATTGGCGTGTTTGAGAGAATAGTTCTTCGGAGGATTTATGGACCTCTAAAAGTTGGCGACGAATTTTGCATCCGAATGAATCACGAACTCTATGGGGACGAATTTTGCATCCGAATGAATCACGAGCTCTATGGGGACACTAAGCTTGTCAAGCGCATAAATCAAACGCGGCTGCTCTGGATAGGACATGTTACCCGTATGGATGATAAAGCTCCAGCAAAACGGGTGAACGAGCGGAATGCGAACGAGTTATGGAACACGCCCAGGCCGAGGCGACCTAAGACGAGATGGGTCGACCAGGTGCAGGAAGATATTTCGAAGATAGGAGTGCCCTCCTGGTGGGAGGTCGCTCGGGACAGAGGCGAGTGGCGGGCATTAGTTGCAGGGGCCAAGACCGTAAAACGGTTGTGATGCTATCATCACGCCAAAAAAGAAGAAGAATCAGCACGACGAGCTGAGTTGATTTAGCCATGTCCGTCCGTCTGTCTGTTTCTATGATATCTCCTCCGTCAGTTTGAAAGCTTTCTTGTCACCAAACTTTGCACGAAGTCTTTTACTATAAAGACGCTGCACATTTGTCGGAACCGGCCGAATCGTATGACTATAGCATATAGCTGTCATAGGAACGATCGGTCGAAAAACTAGTTATATGGAGAAAAAATATTTTCTTTTCAATGGAAACGCCTCCAACATTCGTATTTCTAAGTTTGCTATGATTTCCCATGATTTCACAAAGTTTGGTCGAAATCGGAGATCTACATATATAGTACTAGCTGATTCTTAGCTGATTCTGATTCTTATTAGAGTAATTATATTCAATTATATTATATTCAAGATTATATTCGCGGGAAAACAGATGGCGTATCTTAGTCATTACCAATCATCTCAGTGTCAAGATCGGTCAGAATCGGTCAGATTGCTCAGAAGTCCTGTACTACGTGAAATAAGATTTTCATTATCATTTCATTAATAGCAATGGTACCTAGAATTAGCAATGTGCTGTATGTACCAGCATCGCCAATCCCCCTTAACATACCAACATTATTAAGACGTTCGCCCGATAACTTCTTACTAATCCTTTCTCTAATAAATAAACATTCTTTTTAAAACAAAACAAATCGGATAGATCTCACCACTTTAATTCATTATGCGTTTTGAATCTGACAAGAAGCACTGGATCACCATCTTCTTAATTCATAGATTCCTTTAAGTGTCCTGGCAGGCCACACCGAAAGCAGGTCACTTTGGGTTTCTCGTATTAGGGCCTCGACCCCAAACTCTTGACTCTGCATTTCAACATTTTGTTTTCTGGATTTCCACAGAAAGGGCACAGAATGGTTGACGGTTTTGGTCTCTTGTGATTGAATCAGTCCTATCCTCACGGCCGACCCAGCACTTCTCACGAACGATTCGTTAGAACGGAAGAACAGATCCCACTTCTGATGTCAAGTTTGTCAGGTTATTCGTTTTATAGCTTGTTTATAAAATTAATATAAGTAACATTTGCTCTATTTGACAATATACCACCCTCTGAATCGCTTTTATATTATGTTTTGATTTGTTTAACAAAGACAAGTTTTTGTATATTTTGCATATATTTTGCAATATATTATGCATATGCATTTCATGCAAATATGCAAAAAAAAAATAAAATATCCACATCGTTTTCAACTCATTTTTCAATAAAAAAAACTTTGGCTTCAGCAGGGTTCACTTATCTTAAATCTTCAAAAATAGGCAAATATGTAAAATCCGAGGTCTAAGCATTATTATTTTCATAAAGTTTCGAAACTATCAGAAAAGCTTTGATTTTCGCACTCGCAAAAGTTTTTCAATTGGAGAGCAAATTTGGTCGAAAAACAGGTTTCAAATCGCTAATCTTTTGGATGGCCATAAAATAACTCTTGGGAGAATTTGGTGCAAAAAGAGCAAAGCGTCGCTGATATAAGAAAGGGTGAAAATAGGTACTTTATGCTTAAAGTTCAAATTATCAAAGTCCTAGTCCTGTTTCCCCTTCAATATTCTCTACCTTGTTACCTAGTAAAATCAATCAAATTTTTTATATTGAAGATTTTCGTATAAGCGGTTCCATTTGAAAATAAATGTGCTTGCTTTTAAATGAGAAGTGTCTTCAAAATGCTAGGCTACTAGATTAGATGACAAAAGTTGAGAGAAACCCATTGCTCAAGGTTAAGTAGATTTGATGCGTGCGGTTTTCCTTCCCCATAATAAAGTCCTCGTAGTTAAATTAAAATCGCTTCGTTCATACCAAGAGATTTCTGGGACACCCCTATGATACAATAAATAAAAGGAAGAGCAATGAGTTGCTTGTCAAAAAAAAAATTCCACTGTGACATCACAGACTCACTATTTTGTATATTTTGACATTTTTTTAATTGTGTGCCGCGGTAGCAGAAGGAAGTTTTGTTTGAGTTATCAAACCAAAAATAAACAATTTAAACTCCCAACCTTAGTCTCAGCTGTCGAATGATGTCACAATAGAGCATGTGTTTGCGGGACTTTGTAAATTATTGTATCATGAGTTGAGTTTATAATGTTCTTGAAAACGGAACAATATCAACTCAAGTTTTACTGTACGCAAAAAATTGTTCTTGAAATGAGAACATTGGTCTACATATGAGAAAAACCTCTCTATCACTGTTTTTGATAATGTTTATGCTTACCTTGAGTGAAATATTCTCGGTTTTTTCCTTCGAACTACATTCCAACTTAAAGAAGATTGGCCGAAAATGAATCAGGCTAAGACATTTAAGTGGGGCGTACAATCAGACAGGGCCATGTAGTAAGCCCTCATGCTGACTCAAAATATTTAAATCATTTTAGAATTCCGAGTTGATTGAAGTCAAGCGTTTGTATGTTGAGTTTTACAATTTTTAGTTTTCAAGACTTTCAAATTTCAGTGCGCTACAGATGTCCCTCGAAACCCGATATGCGGGATCGGAAAGTGATTTAATATTTCAGTTTGGGATCAGGATTGGACTGGAGTTAACTGCCAATTAAGGGTTGGGAACAGTACTCGACGGGAAAAACATAAGTGTATTCGGTAGGTTTGAGAAGCATTTTGATATGCGATGTAAAAAACACAAGGCAAAAAATTAGACTTTTTTCAATAATGGTGGTGATTCTAGATGGTAATTGTGTGCTGTACACGAATCTGATTTCGGAATTGGTTCATCACGCATATATCTTTAGTAATTTAAGCTTAAAGTTGCTTAAAATGCATACGTTGACCCTTTTTCGGTACTTTTCATCGATGTCTTGCACTGCGGGCGCACACACTAGCCGCTGAGCCACACCTTATGTTTAAACTCTCTTTGATAAATTCATAAAGTATTACTCCTTAGCTTTAAACTTTACTATCCCACACAATTCTGCATTTTTTTTAAGCGAATGTATACCATTTTGCATACATGTGTTCCAAGTCATTAAATTGCTTACTGCCCAAAAATATGCTATGCAAAATCACTTTAGTTGGCTAGGCATTTTTATTAAATTCTTATGAAAATTTAGAGCAACATCCATTGCATACCCATGGACGGTACAAAATATGGTCAGTTGGAGCACTCGTATTCAAAATGGTATATCTTCACTTAAGAAAATCGTAGAATTGTTTGAAATAACTAATTTTCAAATTAAGAAATAATTCTTTAAGATATGATCAAAGTAAGCCACATCAAACGAAAAGAAACCCCACACACAAAACGTTCACAAAATGTGTCAAAATAAGCGTTTTAAGAAACTTTAAGCTTAGATTACCAAAAATCTAGACGTGATGGACAATTTCCAAAAACAGATTCGTGTTCAACACACAAAAATCATCTGGAATCACCACCAATCCTTCAGTATACTGCATCGGAAAGGCAAGGGAATAAAAATAACAAATAGTCTACCGAACAATACCCTCAACCATGATGTAATAAGTATAAGGTGGTCCCGTCATGAGAGCTTCTCTCTCGACTAGTCCCTTATTGTCAGTACTTGGCAGGCTGTCAACAGAGTAGGCTCGTATCGGACGAAATTTTTTCGGATTTTTTGTTCGTTGCTTTAACCCTTACGTGAGAAGAAAAAAAAATACCTTTTGCATATATTGTCGTGCGAGTATTACTGAAGTACTCAAGCTAGCGGCGCAAAAGGCAGAGGTGGTGAAGGTGGAATCAGCTTGGGTCAGAGTTAATGGAACGGCTTTCAAATCCAAAAGAGCCATTATATACCTTAAAGTAATCCTGGATACCAGGCTATGGTTCTGAGAACATTTTTCGCAGAAAAGGCAGCAAAATCAAGCAGCGCTTAAGCTAGAATCATGCTGAACACACGCGGACCAAAACAGGGGAGAAGACGGCTTAATGCTAGTGTTTCGAGAGTCACTATTTTAAATGCGGCGCCAATCTGGCATCGTTCCATAAAGTTCTCTACCTACATAAAAGGCGTATGTGGGGCGCACCGTCTAAGTGCGCTCTGGGTTTCTTCTGCATACCGTACGGTGTCGGATCCCACTTAGTGAGCTGGCCACAGAAGCAAATGAGAGGTACAGGGCTTCACGGTTGAGTGGCTCAAATCAACCGAACAATGGTACCCAGCAGCAGGAAGCGAGGCAGCGGAGTGTCGAGAAGTGGCAACGCCGTTGGGACCAATCCACTTAAGGTCACTGGATCCATAGCCTAATTCCGGAATTGTTGCCATGGCTGTCTAGAAAGCATTAACCCAGCTTCTTAGTGGACATAGCTGTCTTAGGATATTATTTTTTGTTTTTGATTTTTCGAAACTTGGAGTAATTTATTTGTTGGTGGAAATAAAAATAGGGCTATTTTGTAATAAAAAAATTAAAATTTTTTTAAGGGAAAGCGTCTAAGGGTTAAACACAGTAAATGTGGCCGTTTCACTCACTCACATGAAATTAGTAGGCTCACACTCATTTGTCAACTTACAATAATGGAGAGATTTTACGGACGGGACCACCTTATACTAATTTCATCATGCCCTCAACCATTACATGATTTTGTATACAAGTTTCATCAATTGTTTTCTAAAACCAACCTCCTACTTTATTATAAAATTCTCGTGTCCATCATCGTAATGCCCAAATATAGGACACGGATTTTTCAAGGCAAAGAGTCCTAGCTCTGTTTGATCTCTTCCCAAAAAAAAAAGAAAGATAAAAACGCAATGGTTTACAGAAACTGGCGTCTTAGTAACAAGATAAGCACTAAGCACGTACACTTTGGTCCCCGCGAATGATCTACTTTTCCGATGTACAGCATTCTTTTGTTTACTTGGCTCGTGGCCAGAAATTCCACTTTAGTGTTTTTGAAATGCAAAAACTATAACAAAAGGTGTATACGAGTATATTGATGCCCTATTAAGTTCATTTTGAACATTTTTATTTGCAGAAAAAGAAAAGCTGATAAATTGTGTAAGAACAGATGCATCATCTGTACCCATCGCTGAAAGGCGATCAATTGTGCCCACTTGGGTTCCATCCACAAACACGATATCCCACAAGATGTAAGCGTTGCTTTCGGGACTACAAGGAGCATGGTGCTCGCAGGGCAGGTGAGGATGTGGCCGCCTCCTCGCCAAATCTCTCCGATGCCCAGAGCTCGCGGTAAGTTTGGTAGATAAATAAATTGAAAAAAAATATTCAAATACACTTAAAATGAATAACTTATTAAATATTTTCTAGACCTTCCTCGCGCACTTGGACATCTACGCAAAATCTTAGCAGCCTCAATACAAACAACAGTAATGATATAGGTACATACCTATGTCGGGGCAAGTCGAGTACTAACGATCTACTGAAATCGATAAGCTAGCTAACTAGCAAGTCAAAAAATCATACTAATAGACTATGTTTCAAAATAAAGTCTACTTAAGTAGATGCTCTCGTTTCCTAAAGACGGCAGCAGCAGCTCAGCGGCACTCTCTATTGCTCTCATTCGCTTGGTTCCTTTTTTTTGTGAGTGTCGAATGAAGAGAGTAATTTTTGTATGCAGCACTTGTACTTTGCACATGCTGCTGAGCTGCATCAGCCCTTCTACTTTGATGTAACTGTTAACTTTTTGTCTATTGTAACCGTTGATTTTTGTTTTATGTATCTCTCTCACTCTCACTTATGCGCTTGCACAAAAACCAACTGCACTACACATTGTGCTCGTGTTCGTGTCGCTCTCTCAACACTAATCTGCATACCGCATAACGTTATTTCGCTTAACCAACGTAAAATGTTTCGTCAACTCGTAATCGTGACCTGTGTGATCGTGTGATTCCGATGCATGTGGTACTCCTCACTTGATGGCTTTTCACTCAACTCAGTTGTTCACTTCAATGTAGAGCTAAAGAAACGTCCGCAGTCCTGGGCCTCAACGCCGGATATTGATGAGGAGGAGGCAAGACGTTCCACATCCTCCGCGTCACGATCACGACCAGCGGAAGATCACAATGTGGCTGTTACCGTTAAGTTGCCAATACCACCGCGGCGTCATACCACCGCCTTGGATATAAAAGAGGTGAGTGCATCAGAAAAACTGAATGAATATTAATGAATTTAGTTGGATATTTAATATAGGTGGACAACACGCCCACTCCAAGCCGCGTCACCGCCTCCCCCAGTAAAACTTCAAGTATTCCAGATGAGCTAGTCATCCTATCGACCGACAGTCTTGCCGAGCGTGTACGCAAAATGAATCTCCTTAAGAAGCAGCGCAGTTTAAATTCAAGAGAATCGAGCCGAGAGAGATCCGTACCCAGGAAAGAAGAGTAAGTCCGCTCGGCGGAAGTTGTTAGTTGTTCTTCTTAGCGTTCGCGTTCTTTCTTGCGATAATTATGAATAATAGTTTTGGTAAACAAACAAATTTAAAAGTAGCTTGTTAGGAGAATTTAAGACTTCCTGAATTTCTTAATGAAGATAGTTTTGTTGGTCTCTGTTGTAAATTATTTTAAACAGAGTACATGTTCAGAGTAGTCAGCTTTATTTGTTATTTTTCTTAATATATCCCTGGTAATCTCTCACATTCTGCAGGGAGAATGAGTCAGCTGTAGCCCCACCAGATCGACCGGAGCGCAGCAAGTCGGGAACAATGCTCAACCAGCAGACTGAACTGAAACGTGCCTCGTTGCCGCCCAAGAAAGTGGCTGTGACTGTGGCCACCACAACGGCAGCAACAACTAGTAGTTCCACTACCACACTGAAGACCACCTCCTCCGCATCTCACTCCAACTCCAACTCGTCTTCTACGACCATTAACGAAGTGAAAGTGTCTGCTCCCAGTTCCTCCTCGTCATCTTCCTCCATTTCAAGCACTCGTCGCAAGGAAACAGAATCGGTGGGCAGTAAAGAAACCAAAAGACAAACGCTGCCCGCCATGACGCCAGCCAAATCGTCTGTTATCAGCAACTCCACCTTGTTGCCCTCTAAGGACAGCCAAGCCCTACAGGAACAAATGAAGAGCCTAAAAACCGAATTGGAAACGATGAAGACGCGTGCTGAGCGTGCCGAGCGTGACAAAAGCGATATACTGCTCCGTCGCCTGGCATCCATGGATACGGCTTCGAATCGCACAGCCGCCTCGGAAGCTCTCAACCTTCAGCAAAAGCTGAACGAGATGAAAGAGCAACTGGAAAAAGTTACCGAGGATAAGCGCAAGCTCAACCTTCGCATGAAGGAGTTAGAGAACAAGGGCAACGAATCGGAGCTAAAGCGTAAATTACAGGCAGCCGAACAGATCTGTGAGGAGCTCATGGAGGAGAACCAGACGGTCAAAAAGGAAATACTCAATCTACAAGCCGAAATGGATGAGGTGCAGGATACGTTTCGTGATGATGAGGTCAAGGCCAAAACCTGTTTGCAAAAGGATCTCGAAAAAGCCACCAAAAACTGTCGCATCCTCAGCTTCAAGCTGAAGAAGAGCGATCGGAAGATCGAGATGTTGGAGCAGGAGCGACAAAGTTCCTTCAATGCGGAATTGAGTGCCAAGGTCAAGAAACTGGAAGAGGAGCTAAGGTTCTCTAGCGAGCTGACACGAAAGCTGCAGGTAAGTACTGAAGATTCCCAAGAAATCGAGATAAATATCAAGTTCTATTGCTTTCAGATCGAAGCCGACGAGCTGCGCAATCCAGGAAAGAAAAAAGCACCCATGTTGGGTGTATTGGGCAAATCCACGTCAGCGGATGCCAAATTTACAAGAGAGTCCCTAACACGCGGTGGGTCTCAAGAGGATCCTCAGCATTTGCAGCGTGAACTACAAGACTCCATTGAGCGTGAGACTGATCTGAAGGACCAACTTAAATTTGCCGAGGAAGAGGTATGTAGGCCCTGTGCATACACACACATTATTTTTCCTCTCTTAACAATTTTTCGCGAAGATTCGTCGGCTACGGGTTAAGAGAGAGCGTTACAATCGTGGCACACAAACATCTGAATTGCCGCAGGAACCTTTAGCTTTTCCACGTGCCACTCAAACCGTTTGCATAGACTGCAAAGATGTTGCCACCGGCATGGACATTATCAGAGATCCGACCAGTGAACGTGAAACTACTCCATCATCATATATTTCGATATTTGCACCAGCAGTTCCATCCAGTTCCACAAGTGCTAGAGGAATGGTGCTCAATTCGCATTCTTTACTATTTCCTAGCGCTATTTCACATGTTCTTCTCGCTGGTGCAGGTACCTAAAGATATATTTACCTAGCTGAATGATGGCCAGAATATATGGAGGGACATAGGTTTATAACTAGTTACAATAGTCAGGAAAGTCACCGAAATCACTTGATTTTTGGTTCTCGGTGGTTTTTCTTTGTCACAGAAAGTCGAATGATAGTTAATAGTTTTGTTTCTAAGATAAAAACCTTACTCAGCGAAAGCTACTCTTAGCCCGGCCTATTATTCGGCGTAAAAAGCAATAAAATGCTTTATCATTGGGTATACTATCAAAGCTAAATATGAACTATTATTCTTACACTTCAAAAAGTAAGCTTTTCTTCTCTTTTTGTAAAATTTGCTTACCACTTAAAAAGTTGTTATATGCAAATCAATTTTCATTTATTTTGGCCATCAAACCGCTTACTGATTTCCTGTTTCTATGTATCCTTAGGTTTCGTTTGTGTAATTATGTTGTTAATCTCAAATCGCTAACCAGTACCGAAAATTTTTCATTTTAGCAGCTTTCGGCACAGTTTTATCCTCGAATACGATGATGATATATATTCTAATTCCGATTTATTACAATATGCTTAAATGAAATGTTGTTGTTGTATTTTTGTACATTTCAGGCTGAACATTTGAGGAAAAAGGTGACTCGTTTCGAGGATGAAAATGAGTCTTTGATGATGCAGTTAAAAAAAATGGCAACGCGCTCAAGAAGTATGAACATAATTGATTTATTTTAAAAAAGAAGAAGCTAAAACTTTACAAGAAAAGTGCTAATAATAACATACATACTTCATATGTCTTAACGTTAACTAAATACTAAAACTTATCATAACTAATTAATATTGGAATTCAATAAGGGGGATATTAATACATTTGGCTTAAAGGTTTCATATACTCGTATTCCGTATAGGAAAGAACCAGGGGTTGCGAACCCGTTTCATAAATCATTTAAGCTTTAAGCGCCAATGTAGACTTGGAAATCTGTTAATAGATATTTTCCCGGATCAAATTAGATCAATATTTGTAATAATCTCTCTATAATTGGGGTTACAAAAATATTTTAGATTTTTGTTTAAGAAAAAATTCCAACATAAATTTGAAAACCCGAAAAATAACGCCGAGCGTCCAAAAGTTTACAGTTTACGGAAAACTAAAAGCAGTTGCGTTTCGAATTGATCCCATATTCAGGGGTATGAAAGGGTATTAAAAACTTTGCCAATTGTAAGAATATCATTTCTAGAATAAAACAAATTACTAAATTATACTACTACTTAACATTTTATAATTGAGGGTATTCATTGGATTAACTCATACATGATAAATCCCAAAAACTTTCACATAACAACAAATCCAAAATAAATATAGCTTTTGGATCCCATATCTCAGATGTGTTGTGATAAAATGATAAATACCTAACTTATAAACGTTGAGAGTCTAGCTGTCTCTTTGAATAATAACCAAATCTCAAACCGAACCAAGTATGCGAAAATATTTTAATGTGATTTGATTATCTGCTCGATATATTGCCAGAAAGTTTTTAAATCGGAAGGCTGAAAAAATATTATCTTCGGTGCCCATAATAGCCTGTTTTTAAATTTTCGGTTCAAGAGTTTATCCCAAAACCCAAAACTAAGGAGCACATTGGTAATAGATTTCCCAAATATGGTTCCAACTTTAACTAAAATAAAACTTTCTAAGAGTTCGAATCTTCCACAAATGATCATCGACTCAAGAATAAGAAAACCTTACTTAAATATGAAGAAACTCCGAATTATATTTTGTGTATTTAACAAATTAATTTAATCTATTTAAAAGCTAGTTTTCAGATTCAAAAGTGTTTTTATTCATGTGCAGTTCGACATAAATTTTTGTGAGTTCTTTTATCCAGAATTAAATTCTGGAAAACGTGAGCAGATCCAAAGTTCGAACCAAAACCTTTACTCAAAATCCCGTCAAACTGGATCTCTGCGAGAAATTTGTGTCTTGCAGCCCTGCTTACAACATTAATGATTTCTTAAAGCCCAGTTCACACGACCTGATCTCTCAGGTGAGTTTTGTATCTGAGTATCTGTCAGCCCGAGTAAACAGGAGTGTGGCCCTAATCAGCTGAGGTATCAGGTGTAATAGAACCGGCTCAAATTGAACTGACCGCACAGCAGAGCGCTCAATGAACCATTGGCTTTGTAACTGAGTCAATTAAGCTTCTCAGTAAATGCTGAACCAAGTTGCTCAGCTAAGTTTTTTTGTCAATCAGGTCTGAAAAACTCAGCTGAGCGATCAGGTCGTGTAAATTGAGCTTAAGCGATTTTATTGAAATTTCCTTACAGTCGTTCGGGAAATACCCCTCTAAAATGTTTTTCAAAAGCTAAAGAGACATTATTTATGATACATATTACTTGGACTAAAGGGCAAAGCCCATATCTGTCATTACGATGAGGTTTTCTAAGTATTATCTTCCACCTAAAACTTCCATTTGACTCGAACCTTGCTTCGCTTGAACAAAAAAGAGTAGTTTGTCTATCGATTTATTAATAAATTTATAATGAAATTGATATACCTTTCTGTTTATTAATTAAGATATTGTAATTATCAGCAATTAAAATTTTTTTGGAGCTGCTTAGTTTAGGTTAAATAGCATTATAAATATCTTCCAAAGGCTGTTCATCTATATTAGCTCTTAAATCAGAAATAACAAACTTGAGTGTTGAAAATGCTATTTCAAGTGACACCTGAGTAGCTGGAACAGCTAGTATAGTCAAGGCGTTTTTTAAGACTTCGTTTTTAGAACCTTTCCAATTTTGTTAATCTTTTGTCGATGTATGTAATGTATGTGCTCTTGGACAATTTTCGAAGGAATCTATAACACCATTCACAGATTTTATATTTGATATTTGTTTATTACTTTCTATTTCTTTCATAAACTTCTCTTCTTCGCAATGTGAGTCATTGATAGTCTAATTTTAAATACTCGATATGCTACGTTTAGTAATAGTATTTGTCTGATCTAGAAAATTGACAGCAAGTCATTGAATAACGGCTTGAGAATTCGAATGCACTCAATAGTCCAATTCTATTCTTCAGCCACAGCTTCAAGGCATGTTAGTGTGCGTGTGGGTTTCTGGCCAATGTTAAGTTTTTGTTGTAAGTCGACAACGTAAGAAAACTTTCATGCAAAGGGGCATTTTGATGCGTATTTTTTGAAAGGGTTTTCCTCCTAAGTCTCCATCTTTTAAGTGACACGAAAAAAGTTATCTTCTTTTTAAATAAAATTTAATACATTTTAACGTCAGATCACTTCTTGGGACTTTAACCACGATTTCTCATACATCTATATTAAGTTTATTTATCCGGACTACATTATATTTGTAATCCTAACTCAGATTTATACCATCAATACAACTCGTGCTTAACAGCAAAAGTTTATCATTTATAAGTTTATCAGGGCTGGCGAATACCCTCAATATTTTACTTTAACTAACGAAACTTTCACTGAACAAGTAATTTGCCATTTTTTTTTTATTTTGCGGCTGCTCATAAAATGTAACTAACTAATTATTTGGCATGATCCCCCCTATAGATCCTTTGAAAATTCTTCAACCTAATTATTCACTTATTCCGTCTTAGCTCGTAAACTGAGTCCCACACCACATCCGCATCGTTTGGCACCCGAAGTACATGCGGATCGTGACGAGGGCATCTCCGATGAGGATGACCCGGCCGAGCTGCGCATTCTACTCGAATTGAATGAGCAAGAGGCTTCCATACTGCGTCTCAAAGTTGAAGATTTGGAAAAGGAGAATGCTGAATCTAAGAAACATGTACGCGAATTGCAGGCCAAATTGAGACAGGATAGTACCAATGGTGTTGGTAAATCTTCGCTGCTTAGTTTTGGAACCTCCACCAGTGCAGCCGAAAAGAAACTAAAGACCCTAAATGAGGAGTTAAGCCAGTTAAAGAAGACACTACAGGAGAAGGAGCAAACGGTGGACTCTATGAAACAGCAGCTGGCCAAAATGAGCAGCCTGGAGGCAGAGAACAAGCGTTTGCAAAATAAAACCGAAGGTGATTCCAGCAAACTCAAGGAATCCCTCAGCTCGGCGCAGAAGGAACGGGATGAGTTGTCCTCGCGCTTAAAGCGGATGCAACTGGAAGCGGAGGCCAAACTACCGCCACGCACCGCCAAGAGAGTAAGTGACCTGACACCTAAAAGTCATCTCAAGAAATGGGTGGAAGAGCTCGAGGATGAGATCAGTGAAATGCGTGTAATGCTTAGCTCAAGTGGCACCGATCAAGTGAAGGCTCTACAAACTGCGAAGGGCAGCCTGGAGGAGGAGCTGCAAAAGTACAAGCAAAAGCTAACCCTGGCCGAGGGAGATGTGCAGAGATTAAAGCAGCTTAAGCTCACTGAAATGGAGCAAAAGATCAAGAAAAGTGATGAAGAGTCTAAAAAGTTGAGTACCAAAATCAAGGAGCTAGAGGAGAAGTTGAAAAAGCAAGATAGTCAGTTGAAGCTTAGTGAAACCAGTAAATCTTCTCTAGAGACTCAAACCAAACGCGAAAAGGAGAAATTAACCAATCTGGAAAAGGATCTCGAAAAGCAACTCAAAGAAAAAGAGAAGCTGGAAAGCAAAATCATGCAACTGGACGCCGATCTCTTGAGTCACAAAAAGTTGGCGGAAAAGTCCAAAACCTCCCTGGAAAAGGAGATCAAAGAGCTCAAAACCAAGGCCACAAAATCGGATAGCAAACAACTGCAAGAGCTCAAAAAGCAAGTGGAAGAGGCCCAATCCTCACTTAATGCCGAGCAGAAGCGCTATGAGGAACTAAACACGCACTGGGAAAAGTTGTCCGAGGAGACAATCTTGATGCGTGCCCAACTTACCACCGAGAAGCAATCCC
The DNA here is from genome assembly GCA_018904265.1 of Lordiphosa collinella. Classification (NCBI taxonomy): domain Eukaryota; kingdom Metazoa; phylum Arthropoda; class Insecta; order Diptera; family Drosophilidae; genus Lordiphosa; species Lordiphosa collinella. Next base: position 422,941 of record JAEIFV010000070.1, on the reverse strand, counting down.
TGCAAGCGGACTTAAATGCCCAGAGACAGAAACTCTCCGAAATGGACACCATACGCATCGAACGCACAGATATGGCACGAAAACTGAACGAGGCACAGAAAAAGATCTCCGAACTGGAGGTCAAGACTTTAAAAACGGGCAACAATAGCGACTATGAGAGGACGGTGCTCAAGAATAAGCTGACCGAGAAGGAGCATGAGTACGAACGTCTACGCAGGGAGAATGAGATGAACATTGATTTGGTCTTTCAATTGCGCAAAGATAATGATGATCTGAATGGCAAGCTAAGTGACTACAATCGTATTGAACAGGCCCAGCTATCGTTAAATGGACATGGAGCCCGTCGAGAGGCGGAGATCAAAGAGCTTAAACAACAGTAAGTGGCATTCCTAGGAAATTGTCTGTGTACCTCTACAAACTTTAACTCTCCCCCAGGTTACAGAGCACTGAACTGCAAATGAAGTCCGAGGTGGCCAGCACCCGTCTGCGGTATGAACAGCAGGTGAAGAATCTCAGTGCCGAGCTCAATTCCATGCAGGTAGGTATAACCAATACTACATATTCATATGTACTTACTGCTTCCCCCATCTACCTCTCAGCGTCAGTGTGAACGCTTCAAGAAGGATCGTGATGCCTTCAAGCAAATGCTGGAGGTGGCTCAAAAGAAGATTGGTGATCTCAAGGCCAACAATACGGGTCGCCAGAGTCGTGGCTCCATGCACAGCAGCGACGATGATGACAAGAGCAAGATTGCCTACCTTGAGCAACAGATTGGTCACTTGGAGGATCAGCTCGTCGAGTCTCGTCTGGAGTCTAGCAAAGTTAAAACCGAACTTGTCTCCGAGCGAAGTGCAAATGAAATTAAAATTTCCGAAATGCAATCGAAACTCAATGAGTTCGAAGAGGAACGTGTCATTGGTTCGGGCAGCACGAAATTGCCTGGCATGAAAACCAAATTGGAATTGTCCTGGCAAAAGGAGCGCGAGGATCAGCAACGTTTGCTGCAAGAGACCTCAACACTAGCACGAGATTTAAGGCAAACACTGTTTGAAGTGGAACGGGAACGTGATAAAGAACGCCTGGAGTCCAAACGAAAGTTGGATCAAATTAAGCGAGGCACCGAGGAGGAAATGGAAGAGGGACGCAAGAAAATAGCTGAGCTGCAATGTGATCTACTGGAGCTGAGGGATGTGCATGCCAAGCTTAGGACTTCCAATGAAAAATTGCGTAGAGAGGTGAGTTGTTTTTATGGCCAAGTTAACTAACTCACTCACTCCCCCACAACCTTTCTTCTTCAGCGCGAACGCTACGAAAAGGAGCTAATCAAACGTCGCCTGGAGCAAGATGGTGGCGAACGCAAAGTGGGTGCCCTTTTGCAAACTGTGGATGAGCTGGTCAAGATTGCTCCCGATCTAAAAATGGTTGGTGGTGGTGGTGGTTCAAGCAGATCCCAATCGGGCTATGACAATACTTTGCGACCAGAGCAAACCAATGTGAGACGTAGTCGCAGTCCCTCACCCACTTTGAGTAGTGCACAGATCACCAATGTGCTGGCTCGCTTGGCGGAAGCCTCTGACGAGTTGCGCAAGTTCCAGCGTTTGAATGAGGATGAGCAAGAGCGCAGTCGTATACGACGTGGTAATCTGAGACGTGCTGCATCCCAGGAGAATGATCCGCATGGCAGCACCAGTTCGGTGGCCAGTGCAGCTGGTTCCCAGCGGGGTGGGGGTGGAGGACGTGTGTCCAGGAATTCCACCAACAATGGCAGTCTCATACGAAAAAGTCTGTCGCTAGACCACTCCATACAAAGGGATCAGGTGGGTTGAAGGCTAAATTTAAGTGGGGATAATAAAAATGGTTCAAATGTTTTCTTTTCTAGAACATTTGGCGACAGGACGATGGTAGCGTGTCATCCATGCAATCCATTGACTCCGAACTGGGCGGTATGGTGCGTGACTCTAGCTTGGACTCGCGCTTGGATTCCCGGCTATCAGGTGGCTCAACCCAAAGTGACATACCCCGTGGTCCCCGCAAGAAGAAGAAGGGTATCATGGGCAAGCTACGCAGCCTGACTAAAAGTAGTCGCAATTCCGAGAGTGAAATATCGGTGGGTATAAAGCAGACACTTTAGTACCCCAGCTTATGCCTTTTTTTTCCTTGACTAGATTCAAGGATCTGATTCTGACATCAGCGTTGCTAGCGACATGAGATCCAGCAAAAAGGATCTACGTGGACGGCTGTCGGGCATGTTTAAACGAGCTGGTTCCAATTCACGCAGCGAAAGCACAGAACGTGCTAGCTCCGAGCAAAGACCTGTAGCTGTCACAGTGGTTGGTCATCCGGAGGGACCACAGCCTAGGGAACCGCCGCCTGCCAACTCAGTAACACCCAGGCCCATACGTTCGGTAAGTGTGCTTATTATCTCCAAGAATATTTCGATTTAAAAATTTCTTTTGCCTTTTTCAGATCCCCAAGCCACCCACTGGTACACCCACCACACCAACCACAAGACGCCGTGTAGCCAAGTAGTCCTCCCATATACAAGGGTTTCCATTTCGAATCATAGCTTATAGACGTTCGTTCGCCCCCTCTCTCATGCATCTTTACAGTTCATTTATTTATATTTATATATAAAAAATCTTAATTATTTTGTTTTTCTTTTAGTTTATCAGTCAAAATAAATGCATCTTTTTCAAATAAAATTTTGTCCACTTGACTTAAACACTTTTGGTGGTTTAAAACCAACATTCTTATAAGCGACTCCAGCGGCGATTACGCATAGGATAATTAGACTTCCTACTTGTGTGGTTCCTTCCCGGCAAACTGGATACTTCACTCTCGCCACAAAATAGGCCATCGAGCTTAAAAGAAAAAATGTTACCAGCTCCAACATTTTTGTACATTTGATTTAGTTTTTCCGAATAAATTTGAAATTTTATCCAAAGTGAAATATCTCAGAAAAGAAGTTCATTTTTTTTTTGGTAGTATTTAGCACAACTGAAAATTCTTTCAGGGAAAGTTTTTTAGGGAAGTTTTTTCACTCCCCTGAACTGAAGCTTTCAAATTATTGACCTCCAGGTAAACAAAAAGAATACTTATAAATTTTGTTCAAAACTTTTTTAAAAAGTTCAACGGCAAAAAATTAAAAGTTTCGTCTTTAAAATTTCCTTCGAGTTAATGTGGAACTGATTACAAAACGTACCTTCTCATCCACATCTTTTCTTCTTCAAGCTTAACAGGCATATACATAGACTCTATATACACTGTAGAGTGTAAATGACAGAGTGCAATGACGTTCTCAAAGACAGTCGCAATTTACACGATGAAGCAAATTTTCTGAAGTTTTCAAGAGAAAATAACTTCAACTCATAAACGAAAGATAGAATTTCACCTGACTCTCTCGCCTACTGAAAAAACTTCATGAAGTTTGCTTCATCGTGAAAACTCTGATTTTGTGGGAACTCAAGTGTACATTGGGCAAGTCTACTGGATCTTGCTTATCACTGGATCTTACTTATCCTAAAATCAATAATAAATATTTCAAGCCGGAACATGAACCGAACTTTTTGAATGTATGACAAAATTTCAGAAAATTATTTAATTCACTTGTATGAGAACTTGAACAATTAAAGGGCTAAAAATCACTTCCTTATTCGGTAAACTTACTTTTACTACGTTTATGCTCTAAACAACTTTAAAAAATTATGATTTTTGCCCCTTAAAGTGTGCTGTATTTAAATTCATTAGTCATTACGGAAATTATTTATTTTATATTTGCCTTGGCCCTTATTTATTAAGTACATCTCTAACTAGTTAGACAACCTGAGTGAATGTAAAGTATAGACTAGGTTTTAAACTGCCATAACTGGCAATTAAATATCCCTTTCAAATAGATAATTGTTAATGGAAAAAAAGTTGGTAAACTTTATCAAGAACCTGAAAACACAAAAGAAGCAAAAGAAAGCGTTTACTTTTTGTTCTGATAACACTACAAGGTCAAGGTAACAAGTTCCAGAATATTGAAAGTTTGGTGGTGATTCTAAATGATTTTAGAGCGATGAGCACGAATTTATTTTCGGAATCGGTCTATCACGTTTAAATTTTAGATTTTATTTAAAATTATCATTAAATGCATATTTTAACCCCTCTTGGGTACGATTTTTGGTCAATATTTTCGTTTGTTTTGACTAACTTTGTTATTCATAAACTACCATGTATTCCTTAGCTTAAAATAAATTGTTTCAAATATTTTCAAATCAAATCTTTTTAAAGATATACCATTTAGAAATCATGTGTTTGAAATTGCCATATTTCGTACCGCCCATGGGTATGCAATGGATGAACTTAAATTAAATCCGTATTTTCTAGAAGCAATATCCAATATCCCGGCGCTTTTGAATGTCAAGGAAATGGTTTGTTACAGAAAATTACAATTTGATACTCGTATTTGATATTTATATTTATTGGGCCCGGGTGTGGCTCAACGGCTTGTGTGCGCGACCGCTGTGCAAGAGGCCGTGGGTTCGATCCCGCCTCGATACATGTAATGAAAAGTTCTTTCTTTGAATAAACTTACACACCCGGTCAACCCTCACTGCTGTTTGCGCCAGTTTTGTAGTAATTAGACATGCAAAAGCTTTTCAAACTGCTTTTAATGCAAAAGAGTTAGTAAGCATTCGTACATTTTGTAAGTTGAGTTCCATCGCGTCACACAGTCTAGCAATGATTTATTTAGTTTTTCTAAACGTAATAGATTTAATATCGTCCGAGTTCGGAGTTTTTTACAAAGTGTGAGAACTCTACTGATGTCAAACTGAACTTCCTTAGAAAAATCGTTAACCACTAGAGAATTTGAGTCCTCCAGGGAATCTAGTGAGGCAACTTCGTCATCGTCCAAATCAACAAATATTTTGGGTCAGATGAGCAACTTTCATCGATTTTACATTCTTCATCGCTGCATTCCTTTTTCTGCTCTGCAGTTGTCATATAAAAGTTCTCCTACTCGAACCATGTTTGCTCCATTATCGACGATAATCGTATAAATCTGACTTAGAGAAACGTCGTAGGATTGGAGAACTTCTTGAATGTTAGCAGTCTGATTTGGGCTCGTATGTTTGACGTGGACCTCTTTCATCGCCAGCGTGTATACGCGGATCTCGTCATTTTTATGAATCTGACGTACATATGACATGATTGGATGTTTGTTCATACCTACATATGTATAAAAGTGATTTAGGCTATTAAATTTGTGGCAGCTATCACGAGTCATCTACCAAGAACTGTCATGTCGAGCAACAGTAGTAAAATCGGTTTGCCTTTACTATATATGTGAAGATTAACAAATATATTCGGATATTAGATCAGAAGGCTCACGTTAAGCGAATGAAACCTTCTGTTCAATCTAGTTATCATAATTTATCTTGTTACTTTACATAAAAAATCATCCACGCTTAGTTAAAAATTCAATTGTTTATACTTAAATCTGCAGAGATTTACCATTTTTCCTTGGATGTATCGTTGGAAAAATGACCTAAATTGGTGAACCGAATCTATTTTTCGAAAAAGTGGTCCGGTTTGGGTTCGGGTTCGATGAACCAAAAATTTAAGGCGACTGGTTCATTGTCCGGTACGCGAACCCCAACCGGACTGCAGCAGTGCCTTAGAGCAATTGCACTTCTTAAATTTTCCCTTATAGGACCTAGCCATTATTATATGCCGTAGCCACATATGCCGTAGCCATTATTACAACCCCTTTTTAAACAGAAGCTTTACGACATTTCTATCAATTTTTTTAAAGTCGATCCAGTAAATAAATAATAATAGAAGACAAGATATAGAAGAATTTATCTGAAATATCAAGGCTGTTTTAATCAGGGTATCTATCGGTATCGGTCGAGCTGTCTATCTCGGATCGTAGCTATACTTCGGCTTCGGTTATATTATGGAAAACGGGTATAGGTTGCTTGTGCGATTACTATACAGTTAAAAACAGATTTTGGTCCATATATATGCTTCGACCGAAATTGTGTCGATTGGATATCAAATTTTTGAATATTTTAAATATTTTCATGCGTTCAAGATTAAAAATTCGGGGTAGGTTTGAAATTATTTTAGGTCACTATCAGAACGAAATTAGATTTCAAATGTTTGAATGGGATCAGAACGGGTTTGAACTGAAATGCTGGGAAAGACGTAAAGTCTGAACGGGCGGACTAGACCATTTCTAACAGACCAAAACCTTGGACTGGGATATTTTAAAAAAGTGATTTTTATACCCTTGCAAAGGGTATTATAAAATTGTGCGGATGTTTGTAACGCATTAAAGGAAGCATCTCCGACCAGTATATATAAAGTATATATATTCTTGATCAGCATGACGAGCTGAGTTAATTTAGCCTTGTCCTTCTGTCCGTCTGTCTGTTTCTATGCTATCTCCTCCGTCAGTTTTAAAGCTATCCTCACCAAACTTTGCACGATGTCTTCTGGTACATATACGCTGCACATTTGTCGGAACCGGCCGGATCGGATGACTATAGCATATAGCTGCCATAGGAACGATCGGTCGAAAAACTAGTTCTAGTGAGAAAAACTTTTTTGTTTTTAATGGAAACGCCTCCAAAGTACGTATTTCGTAGTTTACTATCCTTTCCCATGATTTCACTAAGTTTTGTCGAAATCGGATGACTATAGCATATAGCTGCCATATGAAGGATCGGTCGAAAAACTAGTTCTAGTGAGAAAAACTTTTTTGTTTTTAATGAAAACGTCCTTATCATTGGCATACACTTATTTTATATACTTTTACCCAACTCTACAAAGTTGGGTCGAAATCGGATGACTATAACATATAGCTCCAGGCGCGGCCCGTGTGTTGTGTTCCAAGGGCGAATCGGTGACTCCAAGAACGATCGGTCGAAAAACTAGTTCTAGTGAGAAAAACTTTTTTGTTTTTAATGAAAACGTCCTTATCATTGGCATACACTTATTTTATATACTTTTACACAATTCTACAAAGTTGGGTCGAAATCGGATGACTATAACATATAGCTCCCATAGGAACGATCGGTCGAAAAACTAGTTCTAGTGAGAAAAACTTTTTTGTTTTTAATGAAAACGTCCTTTTTATTGGCATATTCTTATTTCATATACTTTAACATATTTCTACAAGGTTTTATCAAAATCGGATAACTATAGCATATAGCTGCAGTATGAATGATCGGTCGAAAAAGAAGTTCTAGTGAGAAAAACTTTTTAGTTTTAAATGGGATCGCCTCCAAATTAACGCCTCGTAATTAACAGTGTATTATGCTTTTCCAAGATTTCACCAAGTTTGGTCGAAATCAGACATCTATATAGTATAGATCCGATAGAAAAGTAAGGTCCAAAAAGTAGTCTTAGTTAGAAAAACTTTTTTGTTCTCAATGGAAGCTGCAAGGGTATACAAAACTTCGGCCGAGCCGAAGTTAACTTTCCCCTATTTTTTTTATCTTAAATTTAGGGACGAACCTATGCAGCGAACCTTCTTCAAAGTTTCAGAATACCAACTTCCTCGAGCAAAAATATAACTTACCGTACTCTGATAGTTTATTGTTCCTACTGGATTATTTCTTGAGTGTCTAACTATGTGAGTGCTACACGAACTCCAATGATGAATGCAAAGCAAAAATGCCAGTTTAAATAAAAAGAGTGAGTGACATTTATTCTATTTACTTGCAATTTTTTATGTATATATATTCAAAGTATTTTTTGTTTTTGCTTAAAACTTGTTGTTGTGGTTTTGTTTTTACACACTACATTAATTTTAAACATAATTCGAAATTTATAGTTAATTTCTGGTATTTTACTTATTGTTTTTATTTATTTTTGTTTTCTAATGTTTCTTGTGTGTTTTTTTTTATCTTCTTTTCTTTTCGCTTGGAAATGAATAAACAATTTGTAATTTGAACTTGAATTTGTCGGCAAACAAATATTTTCCATATGCTTTTGTATGTTGTGGTTGTTGTTTTTTCTTTCATTTTCCAATATGCAAACCAATTTTCCATTATTGAAAATTAAATTGATGTCATTTTGAGTATGTGGCATGTTTAGAGTTTGTTTTTGCAGATTTTACCAAATGAAATTGTTGTTGTTGCAAATCGAGTACGAGAGACGTATGTAGGGGGTACGTTGTGGATGCTTTATTTGGGGAATATCGTTTTCATTTAGCATACGCTTAAACATTTATACAATTATATGCAAATATTTGAGTTGCGGTTCCTGTTTAGATTTTTAGTTTAGTTTTATTATACCTATGTATGTATGTATGTACTTCTTGATCTAATGAAATTTTGTCTGTTGTCGCTGCAATTTAGTTATTTTAACAAATGTCCTTGACAGATATTTTTCTTCGCTTATGTTTGTTGTTTTGTTTTGTTTTTTTGATATTACTTAGGCACTGTGTTCGTATTACATTAAAGAATTAATTTAAAATTTTTAATTTAGGTATGTATAAATACATTGTAAAAAATTTTCTTTAACTTTACCGTTAAACTAAAACCTTTGCTTCGCTATGTAAGTATGTATTTTTTTATTCCATTTGTTGTTGTTGCTGCTGTTGTTACTATGTATGTATGTAAATGGTATTTGTATCTCTAAATAGTTTAAATAGTAGAAAAGTTTAAGTAAACACAAAAAAAAAAACTACTTAAAAATGTTTTTTCGGTTTAACCCTTTAGTGAGCCCAACTGAAAGTTGTACTTCCGGACAAACTAACCAATTGATTGATACAATAATTGACCCATTGAAATATTGAAAACCTTCTTCTACACGAAATATAGTAGATATTGCATTGTGGCAGACATCGAGACGTTCCTATATAATAATCTTACTTCGAAGCGGTAAAACGAAACTACCAACTTTTGACTTTGTGAAACTGTTTGAACACTAAAGTCTTATTTGAGTCACTTAAGAATACATTTTTTAAAGAATTTTGTACAAAACATTCTTAAGCCATTGCTTAAAACCAAAGGACTTTGCCTCCAGACAACCTTTATACTGTTCGGCTTTTTCTTAAGAATATACATAAGTTTATTACAACAAAAAGTTTTGTTGATGATAGAACCTGGCAGGCCTTGGCATATTACTGTACAGACAACCCTGCTTTCCGTATAATGTTATTGTATAACAGATATCGTGTATCGTGCATTAAAAAGAAGTAAGAGTATATAAGATTCTGTGTATCAAAATGAACTGCCTCAAAGTTGCGTTGCGGAGTTGTTTTCTTTTTAGTTTGCAATCTTTCTTTTTATAATTTCGTCTTATTCTACATATTTCCCCGGGATAGAACTTGATTGATGGTAACCAAGTTGATTCGGTTTTCACCTACAATTGGATGAAGTTGGTCCTGGTACCTTACCTTAATGACGCTTTATGTTGAATCAATTTTTTTTCGCTTCACCCGATGTCAACTGCAGGTAGCACTTTATTTCATTAGAAAAAATTGTATTTAAATCAATAAATGTATGTGCCAACACCAAATTAATAGATAACGGATGCAAACTGGTTCTGAACCAAACCGATAAATCGAATCTGCATCTGTTTGAAAATGCTAAACCGAACCAAAAATCGCTAAAGAAAACGGTATGCTCTGGTTAATTTCATCAACAATCTGTAAAGTTAGGAAACTCAACTATGTTCTATGTTCTAACTAACTCTTAAAGTAAGGCAATCTGTCAATTTATATGTGAATTCCAGTGTTTCAACCACACTTAAATTTGTCCATCTCCTCTGCAATTGCAATTGTCGTCTCTTTTCTTTTTATTCATGCATTCTTTTCTTGAAAGTTCCAGATTCAGTTTCTTGAATTCAGAAATTTCTATAGTTGTTAGTTTCTATTCAGCCTAATGTAACTTTGTAAAGATTTTTGAATGTGTTTTCCTCTGACTATTAGTTGACACTGTCAAATAACTGTCAAATTGACAGGCACCTACAAAAAATTTTCGAATAGTATCCATAAGCAGGAAATTAAAGCGAACTGTATTTCGGTTCCGGTTTCGGTTATGGCACGTGCCGAAACTTATGTTTCGGTAGAAAGTTCTGTTTTGGTTGTAATTTATTTCGGTATTCGGTTCCGTACCCACCCGACACTCGACCTCGAGAACGGATTTATTTTCGACATTTTCTAGAAATTTTCTCTTACAAAACTATCGAGAACGTGTTCCGTTTTCGGTCTAAAAAAGTATTACCTGTCGCTCCCCGACAATCAACCACGAAAACGGATGCGTCTTCGACTTTTTCTAAAAATTTTCTCTTCCAAAACTGTCGAGAACGTGTCCGATATTTGTCCGAAAAAGTATTACCTGTCGCTCAGTTTTTGGCAGCAAAACGCAAGTTCTCGATACACTTCTTCGGATCCGTTCTCGACACTTTCTCAAAAGCGAAAACGGATCATAAACGGAGTCTGTTCCGTTTGAAGCCCGCATCTCTAAGGAAAAACGGATTTCGAATTTAAGAGAAACTATCGAAATAACTGATGTCCATTTGAAACCCGCATCTCTAAGGAAAAGCGGTATTCGATTTTAAGAGAAACTTACGTAATTCTCATAGGTCCGGATACATACGAGAAAAATTGTCGGGTGGGTCAGTTTGTGGCAGCAAAAACTAAGTTCTCGATACAAGCTTTCGGATCCGTTTTTGACCCTTTCTCGATAGCGAAAACGGATCAAAAACTGAATCTTTTCCGTTTAAAACCCGCATCTCTAAGGAAAAACGGAATTCGAATTTAAGAGAAACTAACTGATGTCCGTTTGAAACCAGAAATTTTCGGGTGGGTATTCCCACCCGTCAATCGACTTCGAGTACGAATCCGATTTCGACATTTTCTAGAAATTTTCTCTAGCTAAACTATCGAGAACGTGTTCCGTTCTCGGTCCGAAAAAGTATTGCCTGTCGCTCAGTTTTTGGCAGCAAAACGTAAGTTCTCGATTCACGTTTTCGGATCCGTTCAAGACACTTTCTCGATAGTGAAAACAGGTAAAAAACGGATCGAAAACTGAATCTTTTCCGTTTAAAACCCGCATCTCTAAGGAAAAACGGATTTAAAATTTAAGCGAAACTATCGTAATAACCGGTTTCCGTTTTAAGCCAGCATCTCAAACAAAAGGCGGACATTGATTTTTACAGAAACCTACGTAATTCTCGTAGGTCCGGAAACATATGAGAAATGGTCGGGTGGGTATTGATACCTGGATTTTTATTTCGACAAACCGGTTCTGGAACAGCAAGAACAACTTTTTATGGTTCATAAAATTCTAAAAACTATGTCGAATTTTCTGGCCTACATTTAACTAGGTACACCTCTTTATTTTGTAAACGTTCAAAGCTCTGGAAAGCCTTGATTGGTGCAAGTTAAGCTAAGCAATCGATCTCGAGAACGGATCCGTCTTCGACCTTTTCTAGAAATTTTCTCCTACTAAACTATCGAGAACGTGTTTAGTAGAGAAACAATCCTAATAACCGTTTTGAAACCCGCAAATAATTTGCTCAAATATGGCCGAAAAGTTCACCTACTTAGATAAAGTATTTGAGTCAGAGCTGCTTTTCTCATTTAGTATCATTTGAACAGAAATGGAAAGAGCAGCTTTCCTCATTTAGTAGCGGCTAGTGTGTGCGAACGCTAGGCAAGAGGTTGTCGGTTCGATCCGGCCTCGGAACATCTAATGAAAAGTTTTTTCTTTGAATAAACAAACACACCCGGTCACCCTAACCCTAATTAGCCACGAAAATGCTTCTCAAACTGCCGTTCGGATTCGGAGTTCTACTGTAGGTTCCCATTTTCTTGTGCAAAAATTAGAAGCACACAAGTCTAGAGATTGAGAGCAGCTCGGCTTTGGCCCTTTCGGGGCTGTGACAGCAAAACTCTTAAATTCTGCAGAAGGTTCGTTCGGTAGATTCGAAGCTTGGTTCACAGCATCTTTAGAGATTTTCTGGTAACAAAATGAGCCATATTTTTCTTCTGAAGGAAGCGTCCTTTTATAAACCTTAATAAATGCTCTAATGGACCAAATAATTATAGTTATCATGGCTTACTTTCTATATAAAGACTTATTTTGCCATTTTACAACTTGACTTACGATTTTTCCTTAATCATTATAGTTATCATGGCTTACTTTCAAAATACATAAATATGCAGACTTATTTTGCCATTTAACAACTTCACTTACGATTTTTCCTTTTTTCCCCGTAATGTGTCGAATTTGAATATAATTTTGAAAAGACAAGGCTCCGATTCAGCACTAAATTATACTTCCATTCGGGCAGTACTTATGTGATTCCTTGAAACGAACAAAGGTGGTCAGGTTCGGGAGTTTAAACATTTATAAGGTTCGGTTCAGGGTCTTAATCGATAGAATCAAAAAACCAAAACCCAACCGGTTCTCTGGGGATCAGTTGAGGACTGGCTTGCAGCCTAACTTATAATTTTAGTGGTGTATGTAATTTCATAATTTATAAACAAATATTTAAGATATTGGGTGGACAATCTAATCTAGGAATATTAAATCATTTTTTACCTTACTCTGGAGCAATCTGTTTGGCGCATAAAACGATACCTGAGAAACACCCTGGTTCCACGATTCAAACAAAAATTAATTTCGATTCTGCACGCTTTTCTGTTCTTTTGGTGGGTCGTCTGCATGGAATGAGCATTTATACCTAGGGTTCGCAGAAGAAAACTAGACTTTTCTGAAATATCTCACACATATCTAGAATAACTAAAATTTGTCTGATTGACAAAACTAAGGTAAGCTACTTATATTTAAATAGCATCGCCAGCTGTCAAAACGAAAACGCTACCTTATACATAAATACGCAAGTCTTTGTGGCTCGCTATTCTGTGGCTCACCTCAGGGTTAAGACTCTGTGTATGTGTGTGTGTGTGTGTGTCAAGTTAAATCAATCATTTTATCCCTTACATATTGTATATGCCTAAAAACAAATTATTACCATCTGCTCTATTAGTAAGACCTAAATTCATCAAGTTCCTCTCTGGTTGGTTTTTTGGCTTTACGGACACATTGTAGTCAGATGGATTCAAAAACGAAAGAAAATCTGGTTTGTTTGTTTTAAATTAAAACTCAAAATACTTGAAACAGAATTCTTACACGAACTTATGTTGGTAGTAGCCTATATTCATCTGAGTTTTATTCAAGTTAAGAGTTATGCTTAAACTGCGTCTTCTTCGTCTTCTTCATTTTCGTGTTGCATCGTTACAGTCTCAATTTTGTTTTGCTTTGTTTTGGTTTCATTTTGCATAGTTTTTTACTCTTTTTTTGCTTTTTTCCGTATTTTTGTCTATTTGTGGTGTTTTTCCGTTTTTTTTTATATATATATTAAACTACATCGTACACTATCGCTGCGTATTACATTTAAAAGTTTTACCATATTACATACATACCTCGTTGAGAATTTCAAAAAAAAAAGTTTTAAAATCGAAATTGGGAAAATGTTGTAAACTTAAGCCATAAACAATTTGCAACAATCCTTTACAAGTATATGCCTTAATCTCGAATGCTATTTTAATCATCTTCTCCCTTTCTCTCTCTCTCTCTGCAGTTCGTAGTAATAATTACCATAAAATTAAAAAACAATTACAAAACATGCCACCCCACAATTATTATTGTTGCTTTTCATTCTTGTTTCTTTCTCTTCTTTTGTGTTGTCCTATATAAATTTTAGTCATTACAAAAAGGTGTCTTAGGTGGAATCGTTTTGTCTTATAGGAATTTAGCTTAGATATTTTTTTACTCTTATTTCAAATCATTCTCTAGTCATTAAAGGCTAAATATCGAGTTACAGCAGAGAGTTGGGAGGCGGGTGGGGGAGGGGAGAAAAACCATTTTCAAAATTGTGTCTTGTTTCTTAGCTTAACTATGGTACCAGTCGAAATTTTCGAAAAAAAAACTAAAATCAATTTGAAAAGCACTAAACGTTTCGGGTTCATTAACTAGAGCTATAGGCTATACAATGGGTTATTCAACGCTTTCTCCATCAATCTTTATAATCAGTTTGCATTTTGGCGCATCTTTCGCATTTAGCTTATAGTATTTGGTTTTTAATATTTCCATGTATGTTTTTAATAACTATTTCCATTATTGTTCATTGTGGATATATGAGAGAATACAATATGTAGAGAAAAAGCCACAGAGGAAACTAAAAAGCAGCTGCAAAAAAATTGAAATTATTTTAAAGAAATCTGAAAATAAATCATGAAAAAAAAACAAAAACATTTTTCCAAAACAAAATTAAAAATTTCTATCAAATGCATATTTGATTGTATTGAGCTATAAAACTTGGGCAACGTGACGTGAAAACTCTAGGGTCAACATTTAATTGCTTGAATTTCGAGTCAACAACCAAGCCTACCTATGTTAACCTCGAGCCCGGTATACGCGCTAAATGAAACTGCTAAACTTTAAAAGGTGCGTTTCCTTACCAGCAGTGGTGAGAACTTTCGCTATTTGCGACGCAACCGACTGTTGGCTCATCTCCTAAACGAAAAACTGCCTTCAAGGAAAGCGACAAGGCCGGAGTTAAAGAAATTTGGCAGACTTTTAGGGATCTCACAACACTGCCTATATACTTAAGCTATTGTTTCACTTGTCTAAACAGGTGGCTTTGAAAGATAGGCTTTTATTATCAGAACATTTTTTAAGCTTCGCAAATTGAGCTTTACCTAGGTAACCTAGGCTAGGTTGAGATAACTTTTTTTTGCTTTCGCACACAGGAAAAATACAGATTCATTTGGACTGGAAATTTTTATGTATCGGTTTTTTTTGCTTTAATATTCTTTTTTCTTATGAATTGGATAAAAATCGAAGACACTAGTTTACACATTAATTAAGATTTTGCGATCCCGGACATTTGGCAGTCATTTTATATGTAAAACCTTCCGCTGATTCCAAAAATCAAGTCTATAAGTTTTTGCCAGGTTCGTTTTCGAAAAATTGCGAAAAGGCTAGAAAAATCTGGAAAAAGGAACAGTGATGATTACACACATTCACATCCAGAATGGATGACAAGTACTTTGGATCTAAGGTAAACAAAAGAGGCATTATTAGTTTACCATCGAGCTCTAACATATTGCGGAAAATGGAACGATTTGAAAAACTCTTCATTTCAACACATTTTAGTATTGAACCTTGAAGTCGAAATAGTAGACCGAAAACTATTTCTTCGAGCGGCTGAAGCGGTTAATCTTGATGTTGACGAAGACGCTGTTTACAACGAAATACTTTCTTTGGCGTAGACTATCCCCAAAATCAAACGAATTGACCTCCCTGTCGTCATAAAACGGGTAAAAATTTTCCAAATGTTCTGACGGAAAGTTTTATCGATCCCCATCAGCAATGCCTACGTGGAAAAAGTTTTTTCAGTGATGAAGAATGTTTGAATCGATTTGAGGAATCGAGTGAAAGTCGAACTGGAGAAGGCAGAGCTTCTGACGATATTAAATTTCCATATGAGTTGCAAAGAATTGATTCAACCGGAACAAGAGCTACATACTTCTTCGAAACGCAATGACGAATGAAAAAAACCCGTGGAAGAAAAATAACTATGTGGCAAAATAAAAATACATCAAGTATGAACAAATTGGACATTTTCAAATTTCCCGCTTTCCACGGATAACCTTGCCGGGCGAAAGACGCGACCGAGGTGGTAACCCTATTGTTGACGATATTACGGAATTTCTGCCAGGAGGGGTGAAAATCGCAACACAAATTGTCAAGGTACTGATGTATGCAGATGACATGGTGCTTTTAGCGGACAGCCCACAGAAGCTTCAAGAGCTGATCAACCGCACTCATTAATACTGCGGCACATGGAATTTGCAGATAAACCTCGATAAATCAAAAATAGAAGATGCGTAAAAGATGCACGAGGGCTACTATCGCGAAATAAGAAGTGGACTCTGAACGGCGCTGAAATCGAAGTGGTCAAGGAGTATAAATATCTAGGCGTACCATTGACCCCATCAATGAATTTTACCAAACATTTGCGACAAAGACTCAAAGATGCCAAGCTAGCGATAAACAGTACATGGAGTTCTTTTATAGCAAAAAAAGATTTGAAAAGCAGCGCAAAGCTCAAAGTCTTTGAAGCAACTTCTCGATCTATAATGTGCTACGCCGGCCAAATATGGGGACATACGCAATATGAAGATGTGGAAAAACTACAAATGGGGTTTATAAAACGAATGTTTGGGCTGCCAATAAATACGCCAAACTGTTCAATTATTCTGGAAACTGGGCTCTCGCCAGTGTATGCCAATACGCTAGACTTACACCTAAGCTATATGTGGTAGGTCATAAACAAGGAACCACTACGACTGCCAAAAATCGCCATGAAAAATGATGCAAAAAAAAGATGCAGTGCTTTCAAAAGAGAGAATCTCTTGCATCATCACTCAACATCAGGCCTGGCCAGCCATGGCCCCTGGGGCCCGAAGTCACATGCCGATTCACACCGAATGCTTGACGAAGTCAATCATCACCGAGTGTCAGAGAGGAACAGACATAGTTCACTGTCCTCTCTATTTGGCCAGGCCTGCTCAACAATCACTGCTCCTTCGAGAAACGGTCCACCTGGAAAATCAACCATTAACCATGTTAATAGAGGCAGTGAAAAAATCTTCTCGACACGCGTTACCTATAAAGTACTAGGGTGCAACCTTGGAGCCAAAAATAACTTCAACGATGATGTCAACTTAAATGGAATTGCCGCAATTTTCAGGTCAAGAGTAGAGCTCGTGAGTTTAAAATACTCCCCCACAGAAGCGACTGCTCGGAAGACTACACATTATGCAATATGAGAGAAAGTAAAGATACGCACCACTTCATTGCCACAGTTGAGACAGTCTTAGCAGAGACTGGATGTTTTAAATGGAGGAAGCTGGTCGAAGCTCTTTGGCTACATTTTCGAAGCTCAACGTTAGAGGCAATTGGTAAAGGAGGAATTTGATTAGTGGATATAGACTCTTTCGCAGATTCAAGATTTTATGACGAACGATCTGGCGAACGGGCTGTGTCAAGCCATTATACATTACATCCAAATGAATCATCAAAAAATATCTATACATTAGTCAGATATAATTTTCTACCTTTCTATTCCTGCAAACTTCCTCGTCACGCTACCCAATTTATCAGCTTTTGCCACAATGTTAGTGGTGATTTAGGTAAACAAAATTCTTAACGAAGCACAAAACCATAGGCATACACACCAAATGACATCAAAGTAACTTAAAAATGTTGTGAACCAAATGGGAAAATCTTGTCTTGATCCAATGTTTGTTAACTCTGGATGCAATTGGACATATTCATGTTGCTGATGTTGTTGTATTGGACTTTTCCAGCGGGTACAAACTTAAACGCTCAGTTTGTTTATGATAGTTTGCAAAAAGTATCATAAATTTTCGTTAAACGCTCGTTTTGAATCCAGTTGAAGAACATTTTAAGCGATGCTTCGTCTCGTTTTGAAGCTCATTTTCAAATATTTACCAAATGTTCGTCAAATGCTCGTTTTTTGCCTGCTGGGTTGCTACAACAATTCATATTTATGTGTGTGTGTGTTTGTGTGTATGTGTGTGTGTGTGTGTTGACAAACGATTACAACTAATTTGCATCTTCTTATTCATGTTGTTATTTTGAAAGTGCAACACTTCATAGTATTTCTTTTTTTTTTAGTACAATATTTAGATTTATTTTTACTGTTAAATTGATATTTGTATATATATTTAAATGTATTGTATATAGTATATATATGTATATATATAGGTTGTATATATAGTAAGTGGTATTCTCATATATTTTTATTACGTTTAGATGCACATACATATGTGTATATATCTTGTATAGAGTTCATTTTTTTATGTAAGTTTTTAAATCATAAATCGTATGGTTTTTAAAAAAGAAATTGTTTTACAATTAACAGTCAGTGTGTAATTTTTTACTTTTATTTTGTTACTTTAACTATTTTACTTATTTCAAATTTGTTGTCATATTTTTTCATAATTTTTTGTTGTTTTTTTAAGCAAAAATTTATAATAAACAAATTGTGTTTTTGTATGTAAGTAATTATATTTTATAAATGTGTTCTTGTTGTTGTGTTCAGCTTATTTAATTAGAATCAGGTAATTTTTTTTTTAGCATATTTTAAATTTTTTTCGTAGCTGCTGCTGCCTGTGGTTGTTGTTGTTGTTGCTGTTGTTGCTGCTGCAGGCTGAAACATAAAATGAAACAAAAACAAAAAAAATCGCCTCAACTCGTCCTAAAGTATAGAGTAAGGTCATTGTACACATAGGTCATATAGGGTGCTTAAGTAAATCGTTTAGATGGCGCATTGAGGCTTTAGAAGCAGCAAAAAGCTTGCGAATATCCAAAAGATACTTTCAAAATAAAGGTCGAATTCGGAACTAAAACTTTTACGATTGGCATACCAAAAAGATCAATACTATATAAAACGAATTAACATTTTCCCACTCAAGTACCGGAACCGATATTAAATATTGTTAAAGAACCGAAAAAGAGTTTCATAGAAATCGAAAAGACCAGAACCATACCGAAACGTTGGATTTTCTTCTTTTGACATACCAAAAAATTCCAAAATATATATATATTTATCGGAGGTGACACGGAAATCTCTAGTGATTTTCGTACAAACGCAACTCGGGGTTCCTCAGGGTCGCTGACTACGAATTCGAAGACAAAATTCGAAAAACCAAGAGACGGATCCGATATTGCGGAAAATTTCTTCAAAAACAAATTTGATTCT
Source organism: Lordiphosa collinella (assembly GCA_018904265.1). NCBI lineage: Eukaryota > Metazoa > Arthropoda > Insecta > Diptera > Drosophilidae > Lordiphosa > Lordiphosa collinella. Next base: position 404,137 of record JAEIFV010000070.1, on the reverse strand, counting down.
GGTGAAAGTCTTTAATCGGGGGTTTTCCATTCCAAGCCATCGTGGGCAAACCCTGATCTCCCAGTCTGCACTATCGAAGTGCCAACAACATCAACCTGCTGCTGTTCGGCAATACCAGTTTGGTGTGCGTAACACCGCAGCTAGATGCAGATAATTTTTGGATATGTTTTGAAGAAGTGTCTAAGCAACAATTTCTATTTTGTTTGAGAGTGGGATCTAATGGGAGTTTCGACTTATAGCTTTTTCTAACACCACTTTACAGAATGTGATTAAGAAAAAACCTCTACTTTTTTTAATGACTCACTATTTCATGCATTGTTAATAATTGTTTTGAGCAATACATTAAAATTGTGACGTGACGATTAAACGATGAAACGCGCTCGACGCTCACGAACGGAGCTCATACCTGAGCCAGGTAGGGACACTCCCTCCTTATTAACGGTCACAATACAAACTAGATGTACCACTACAACTATTCCAAAAGTTCGGGATCATAATAGGTCCAAATCGCTCAACATTAACCATCTGATCTAGCAACCGAAGATATACTTGTCACTTTACATATAAAGGTAACGAATTTAAAATTAAAATGCTCAGTATCATAGCTCGCAAAAAACTGACCAGCCTCAGTGAAAAACAGAAACAAACGCAGCACAAGCGGTCTCTCAGTGAGCGGAACACTTTTACTCGCACCTCATGTGTTTTCTGTTACGTGTTTTCTGTTGAGCAAAACACACGAGTCGGTCATCCGACAACCTCCGACAGCAACTGTTTTGAGCGACTGTCTGCAAATAAGCAGAACACAATAAGTGTCTACGAAAAGTGTGTTTTGTTTTGTGCTTTTGGTAGGCTGTTTGTATGTGTGACGCTCGTTATACAAAGCCACACACGAGCGCATCACACAACCAAATATATGCAAAAACACTTCGGAAATATGCTTTCGGGAAAAGTGTCAGTGAAAGACGGGAGAGAATCAGGATCGAAAAATGCGGTCTTAGCTCTGAGAGCAACAGAATTGAGCAAATACAGAACTGAAACTGTCTTTCGCTCCCTGTTTTCGTTTTGTCCGTAACCAAACTGTGTGTGTGTTTGAGGACACGTTGAAAGTGTTGAGTTTTTTGCAAGCTCTGCTCAGTATTGATCAAATATTACTTTTATCTTTCTTTTAAGAAATATTTATGCTCAATTTTAGTCATTTCCTTGAAACTAAGGTCGTATAAGTATACTTATATGAATATCAAAGTATTCCACGAAATTACTAGAATTGTATTAGATTTCAAAAGATTTGCTTTCTATTTTAGCCACGCAGTTTACGCGTCCAAAGCACACTGAATCCTAGGCTCATATTAATAATGACCGAGTGTATTTCGAAGTTTTTCATTCCGCCTAAATCGAACCTTTCCCATGTGCCTAATGATTTGCATTTGTGCTACAGACCAACACTTGAAATATTGATACCTAATTTCCAAGATTCCACAAATACGCCAAAAATTTTAATATTTTTTTGCTTTGTAACCAGATAAACACTCTATAGGACCTATTAAGCCGTCATACTATATTTTCACTAACTTTATTATTACAACAAAGTCCCCTCTCCATTTCAACACCTCAATATGTACTTAGACGTTAATTACTACGTTCAAGCTTCTTTGTACCTCTGCAAGTGCATCTTTTGTCACAAAATTTGGTATCAGAAATTTAGGAGGTGTTGGAACTAAGTGTCAAAGTTATGTGAAAATGTTAGCAGGGGCTGTTAATGCACCATCTCTACCTTTTCATAGTACAGCTGGTCAGCCATAAAAGGGTTATACAGTTTCTGAGCGAAAAAAATCAAACACCCAGAGAGTGCGATTGATTTTTGAAATATTGAACTCTATAAAACCTATATGACCACCACTCTAAATTTATATTTTTTTTTTATATATGTATGGATGTACGTTCGTTTTGCCACGTCCAATTCGCACGTCCGCTGGCCAAGCATTTAGAACAACAGAAACACCAACAATTCTGTTAGACTCACTCACACACACCATCAATCATCAATCAACACAGAATGAGAGAATCTCGCTTAGAGAAAGAAATATAAAACAAGTGGGGTTTGCTTTTGTTTTGTTTTAAAATTTTTTTAACGTTTTTTCAAACGCTTTCTGTAGACTTTACTTCTGATCTTTTTCTTTTTTCATTGTGTTTAAAAGAGTTTTTTTCTTTTGTAATTAAAAAATTATTCTGTATATTAAATTATTAATATATAAAAATTGTAATCATATATTTTGTATGGGTAATTTAAGCGAAATTAAATTAGGAATTTATATAACTGTAGGACTTTTGTTTGTTTCTTTTTACTAAGCAATAAATCACCGAAAATGTAAAGTAAAGTAAAGTATTTTATTTGTAATTAAATGTATTGGTAATAGATATATATATGTATGTAAATTTGCTCAAATATTAAAAATTAGTGTTTTTGTGTGTGGATTGGTAAAATATATATGTATGTTGTAGGTAAAATCGCAATCATAAAAATTAATAAAAAATTTCTCAACTTGTTGTATACACATTCTACAGTTAAAATGTATAAGTAAATTAATATATTTATTAAGATATATATTTATATATATGCATAAATGTAAATAAATCAAAGTTAATGTGGTTGTTGTTGTTGTTGACGTTTTTTCTGCAGGGTTAAGGGTAGGAGGGGGTGGGGAGAGCGGTGTGTGCGTGCGTGTAATAGTAGTTGTTGTTGTTATTGGTAGTAGTCTGTCTGCTTGGCAAACGATGAAAAAATTTGAAAAAAGAAACAAATGTGCAACGCAACTTTAAGCATCGTTTTTCCTTTTTGTGAGTCAATGTGTGTGTGTGTGTGTTGTGTGTTGGGTTGTTTATGAGTTGCTTACTCAATTGTCCTTTTTTGTTCCGTTCACTTATTCTGTGGTTTAGCTGCTCGGTTGTAGTCTTTACAACTGAACAAAGTGAGTAACAATGTTCACTTAACTGAGTCAGCTTTACCCAACACTTTAGAGTGTGTATTTTGAAAAAGGCCATTTTCTTCTCAAAGAAAACGGCCCTTGTTTGTTTTTCTCTTTTTTTTTTTGTTTTTTTGTTAAGCTAAACCTTCCTCTCTCTTTTTTATTTACTTTAAATTGTAGGTTTTTAAATTTACGTTTCAGTTTATATATTTTATATATATATATATATAGATGTATGTATGTATATAGTTTTTATGTATATTTGTTAAGAGTGTTTGTTTCGCATTTTTTTTGTTTTGCTTTTTTTCTTCCATCCATGCTTTTGTGGTTGCTTCTTGTTCTCTTCTTTAACTAAATAATAAATCCAACGCACTATATAATTCTAGTTTTCAAGTTCAACTTTCGCTTAAGATGTAAACGACGACATACGCTTATGAATTAGGTTTTTTTGTTTCTTTATATATGTAGTTTAACGTTTAGCTAGTTGTTTGTAACGTAACCCCAATTACCAGACCACACGCACCTCTGCCTCCTTCTCCGTCCTTGCAGTCGCCAACTGGGGAAAAGGCTAAGGCAAGGCCTTTATATCCTACGCCTAGTCGCCTTTCTCGTCTTGGCGGCAGCAAAAGAGCAAAGAAGGATTAGGGTGTCGGTACGGTGGTTGGTCTTGTATTTAACTTTTTGTTGGGGGGAAAGAAGAGCCTTTACTTTAAAATGTACAATTTCGAATTTGCATTTACTAATTGATTACTTCTGGTTTTTAGTTTTTTTGCTTTTTTTTTTTTTGTTAAATAAAATTATAATTTCTGTTGTGTATTTTGCTAAACTTTATGCTTCTTGGGTAAGTTGGTTGGTTGGAGTTTTGGAGGAGAGGCTTATGAAAAATCTGACTTATTTCCGTTTCTTCTGGATAAATCATAAGTTGTACAAAGAGTTATATATATATATTCATTTCAACAACTGATCTGATCGGAAATTAAATTTAAGAATATAAAAAAAACGAACAGACGACGCTTTAGCTTACAATTACCACACCATCTTTTCTTTCAATCATCATTCACCACAACACTCCCAGCGGAGGACGACGCTACCACTTTCTTGCACTGCTTAAACTGCCTGGGAGGCTGCGTACGGCGGCTGTGTTGAGCTGTCATTGCCATACGCTGACCTTGGGCCCGCACCATAGTTGGACGCCCCCTCCTGCTTAACATAATTGCTATAATCGTAATCATAGCCCGAACCATAGCCGCCATAATCATACTCGGAGCCCGATTTCGAGGCCGAGTTGCCGGGTCCAGTGCGCGGCATACCGCCCACAGGTCCAGTTGTTGAGGGACCGCCCGCAGCCCAGGTCTGAGCACGCGAATACATATCCGTGGCGGTGCCAGCTCCAGCGCCAGGTGCCCCAGTGGGTCCAGCAGAGTTCGGTGGCATATTCCATGAATTCCAGCTGCCACCGCCCGATGGTCCGGATGGTGCACCCGTTGATGTTGAATTGTACATGTCGTAGCCGCCATAGCCCTGGGTCTGCTGTGGGCCGGCATAATTCGACCATTGGGGTGGTGGTCCCTGAGGGCCAGGTGGTGCGCCCCAGCCTTGATAAGAGCCGGGACCACTGTTGCCATAACCATAGCCCTGCTGTTGCGGCGATGTGCCCCAACCCTGATAGCCGGGCATCATATTTGGCGCTCCAATCGGCATATTCAATGGCGGACCACCCATCTGACCGTTCTGACCCTGCATCATATTGATTGGTGCATGATGCGGTCCCCAGTGGCTGCACTCGTTGCCCAGCTTGCCATAGGCACCACCAACAGCGCTGTTATTAGAGTTCTGGCCACCAGAGCCATCGCGCGGTTCGGCCTTCTTGATCTCCACCTGTACAAGGAAGAAGGAAACACAGAGAAGAAATTAGAACCGGAGAAGAAAAATACATGCTGCTAAGATGATAAGAAAATACTACACTGTAAGTTGTGGACCGTGCCGTGTCGTGCATAGGAAGACGGTGTCAAAACATATATTCGCTCAGCACAGCACACAAAGATAGAGTAAAATGAAGCAGAAATCTGTTTCGGTCTCTACTCAACAAAAGCTGTCTCTAGAATCGTCTCGAGTCTCGATCTGTCTGTCAGTCTCAAAAAAAGTGTGCTTTTGAAGGAGCGAAGATACTTATGCGATGCTATACAACCGCATAACTACAAAAAGAAGATAATTTGGGCGAGTTTAAAACTGGTCGTAAATCCGGTTTAAATGAAAAAAGGCCAGGATGCGCAATATAATCTTAAGGAACCAGCCAAATCCTTTTAAGATAATGCAATATGTCCGATGTGTGCAGCGATTCATTACGATAAATAGCAAGTGGATAAGGTTTTAAATCTTGAAACAGTGTTTGGACCTGCTATAGGCCAGTGAATTTTTGCATTGAATCATCAACTTTGATGAAAGCTAGGCTAATAATGAGGGAACATTCAATAAACGTTCCCGCTTGAATCTGGTTTCAAAGAAGTGAAAGGGATGGTGATAAAAAAAACTTATTTATGGACTTGTTTACAAAAGGAAACATAATTAAACTTATGTAAAACAAATTCTGAAGGACTGTGGTGGTTCCCCTGCATACTAGGCTAGTTTTTCAATCGAAGAGTTTATAGGGCCTATTTTGGGGATTTTTAAAAGGCCCACACAAGGTGAATTTCATAAAGGCCTTTTTCACACCTCTCTCTGAGTCAAAGCACTCTACGTTTGTTATTGTTATTGTCGTCTCTCGACGACGTGTGCACTCAGACTGTCAAGAAAAGGCCCCTTGAAAGAGGGCAGCTGAGTTGAATACTTTATTAAATACACCTTGGACCCACACGTTTACAAAATTGTACCAATCTATTACGAAATCGGGCGTTTTCATGCCTAATTGAGTCATTTAGAAGTTCAACCCCTTATAAACTTCAGTCGAATGCGTGATACAATTATACAGGTTCGGCGGATGTGTCATTGCTCTTAATTTATAGCCTGATTCCACTGACATATATGTACATTCTAGCATTGTACATATATTTTACTTGTAATTATTTGTTTTTGTGTACAAAATCAGAAAGCTAACCAAACGCCTGCCTATTTCGCCTTGTTATCGGTTGAGAATGTACATTTCCAGAGGAATCACCAATACATAAATGTACATTTGTATGGTATCGAAAAATTTCAAAATCTTTCGGGTCTGTTCCGGTGTTCGACTCGATTTTCGTGTAAACGTTAAAGTTTCGCGTTTAAGTTGTATTATTTTGTATGTAAGTAACAAGACAATCTGTGGTTACTAGATCTCGTCGTAATTTTCTCTCGAATTGAACTCACTTGGCATTGAGCAATCGGTTTCAGTTGCTCAAACGAACTCGAGTTTTTTTTTATAACAGATCTAGTAACCGTTGGCATGTTTTTCACTTACTATACAACGTTATTCAAATTGGATGCAAAATCTTAACGTTTACACGAAAATCGAATTGGAACGGAACTTGGATATATAATATAAACTGTGCACCCTGACTTACTCACTGGTGACCGCTGTACAGCCCAAGCCATAAGAGACAGAAAGCTGAAAGTGAGTACTAAGATCCGGTTTTGGAAAATTCTGTCGCGAAATGAAGAAAATTCGCAAAAAGCTTTCTTATGCAACTATTTTGTTTTTCATCGGATCGGGCTCAAACTAATTTTTAAAGATCTATATAAAAATTCAACAATGACTGCACGCTTGCTCGGGAAGGTTCCTAACGCTTGCTCGGGAAGGTTCCTAAGTTGACGGGATGGGCGGGAAATGGTTCAAAAACCGCGATATTTGCAAAAATCTTAAACTCGGTGAAACATTGTGGAATGGTGAACGCTGATACCGATATCGGTTTATATAGCTTTACTAACGGCGGCATAGCGAAGCAAGTCGAGTTGTTTGCAAGTGTACATATATGTGTCAGTGGAATTATCCTATTAGTCCACATTATTTCAGTCTGTTGCTGTCATTCCATGTGAAAGGTTGTCACACTCTACTCTCTCCGATTGCCGGCGGCAAATTTAGGGGAGGGTTTTTGTTTACACAGCTCACTTTGTGTTGCTGATGTTGATTTAAGTCAAGTATGTAATATGTGCACGTGCCCTGTCAGACTCTCTCACTTACACACTCTCTCTAACATACTCTCTCTAACTGTCTAGCAATGCTGTCAGTCCACAATTTTAAACGTGTGCCGTACCTGTATAATTGTGTCATGGTCGAATGTTTTAAACGAAATACAACATACCTGCTTGCCATTTAGATTGATGTACCGCTCGTTGGTCACATGCTCCACCGACGATTCTTCTTCAAAGGACAAGAAACCGAAACCACGGGATTTCTTCTTCTCCTGATCATACATGATGACCACTTCGGTTACCTTGCCATAACGACCAAAGAACGTACGCAAATCCGTTTCCGTAACATTCGATGGCAAACCGCCAAGGAAAACCTTGTAGCCGCCACCCTTTTTCGGTTTCTGCAGAGTGCGTGGATTGCATGGCTTCGGATCAATGGTACGACCATCCAATGTATGCGGACCATTTTGGAGTACATGATTCACATTGGTAGGATCGGCAAAGGTGACAAAGCCAAAACCACGTGATCGTCCGCTCTCGTTATTCTTCATAACGACACAATCGATGATGTCGCCGAAGCGGCAAAAATAGCGGGACAAATTCTCCTGCGTTGTCTCCCAGGATAGTCCGCCGACGAACAGTTTGCCCCTCTCATCCTCTTCCATGATGTTGTTTTGATGATTATGTCCTGCTATGGCGCCGGGAAGGTTTTCAATAATTGACGTAATTTTGCTGCTGTTTACGTTAAGCACTTGTGTAAGAAAAAAGTTGCGGTTCTCTTTGCAGTTGGTTATGTGGGAGTTGATGTAGTAGTTGTTGTTGGGTTGGTTTGGAGAGTCGCACTTTTCAATTAATACACTGTTGTTGTGTTGGTTGGTTGCTTTTTTGTTTTTGGGTAGTAGTTGGTTATAAAGTTGCCAAAGTTCTTTGCGTTGTTTTTTTGTATTATTCAAAAATAATTAAACAAAAGCCACGACGTTTACACGTAACTTTCTAAAAGATTTGTTTTGTTTTGGTAGTGTTGACGACGACGGTGACGGATGATGTGGAAGAGGGTGGGCGCAACAGGTACCAAATATGGAATAGACAGAAAATAGCGAATATGAAATTTGATGTTAGCAAGTTTAAAAGTATCTTACAAATTAGTTATACAAACTAAGAAACCATTTTGTTTATATTTCTTAAGCTAAATTTTTATGGTGCGAAAACTATTTGGCGGCAACAGCCAGATGACATACACATACACACAAGAGAGAAGCGGCCATAAATAATTATGAATGGTAAACGTAGAAAACCAACCGGCCGGTTAGTGTTACACTAGCCGTCATTTAATAAGAAAATAAAGTCGAATGAACAATACTAAATCAATAATAATAAATTATCAGGCTTGTTTAGACTTCCACTTCGACAAAAAAAATTTGTGATTTAAAACCAGAAGTTTTGCGGAAGCGGAATTAAAAACAAGGAATCTCGCTTACAATTCTAACGCATTGAAGGAAGCATCATGGCAAGAGATAGAGATTTGACATGTATGGGGACATATGCTTCTTATACTTGCAGGCAGATCAAGTTTTTTTTCACCGCAAATTGGAAAAACGTCATATCGCACTAGACTTGTTTAGTAATCAGGATTATTATTATATATTTAACTACTCAAATCGTTTGGGAATTGCGTCGCTTTTTGTAGGGATTCGAGGAACACATGGGATATCAAAAGTATACAGGAATCTTTGTCTTTGTGAATCTTTGTAAAGCTTTGAAGTCGTGAGGATTTATTCAGTAATTCTGAAGGGTTTTCTAGATGTTACATTAAACTTTCCTTTCGATTGTAAAACCTAGTCGCGCAAAACCGACCAGATATCAGAAGAAGTCGGTAGGCAGTAGGCCAAATTTGTTCATGTCTATAATTTTGTTAAACCGAACCGAAATTTTAGGTTCGGAACAGGTTCAGCTTCAGCTATTTTTCGGTTCAAGGCTCGGTTCACTGTAAAATAAAAGTCGGAATTCCGGGTTCGAGCCGGTTCGGTTTACAATCGGTTTGCAGCTTTGGTTGTACTGAAATTTGAATATATTGTGGAGGAATATTCAGAATTGATAAATATGTAATTTGCTGATGGTAGCTTGAAAAGGAAAAAATATATTTATAGAACAGGTTCATACAACAGGTTGCTGATGGCAAATAGATGTGTGATTCTTTTGAAACTTACATATTTTATGGAAGACAGCCAAAAACTAATACGAAAAAAATTTACTTCATGAATTTTTACAAGCACAGCTACTTGATAAGCTTTGGTCACAAAAGTTAAGTCAAATTTAAAAACTTCAGAGGCCTCTTGCCATGGGTTTTTCCCCACAACGAAAATTCTATTAAAAAAATTTTGAAAATATTTTTCAATGTCTATCTTTAAGAATCCGTTGGGATATTTTTAATTTCCAGAATTTTTAAATCTAGAATAGGTCAAGATAGATTTAAAACTGATGGAGGAGGTAACATAGAAACAGCTCGACGGACAGATGGACATGGCTACATCATTACATACTACGTTTATGCTATGCTCATTTTGCAAAATCATTTCATGAAATGCCAACTTGACGCTGCGCTTGTGTTGCCAGATCTTTTGTTTTCTCATATATGCGCTGGTCGTTTTGTGAATTCTTAAAAGCAACATAGATAGGAACAAATTTGATTTTGCAAACTGAAGACATCATGAATTTCTTAGCATAAAAGTATTAACAGCTCGATATGCTAATCAAGAATATATGTATACCTTATGTGGTCGGAGATGCTTGCTTCTTTGCGTTAAAAACTTATGGACAATTTTAATATATTCCCCTTCTTAAGTCTGCCTATAAACGAACAATAAAAAGTTAAAATAATGCTGTGGACAAAACCAGACTTTCGAATTCTACAACATAAATAACAGCTCTCGTACTTAAATAATTATGAAAGGTAAAGGCACACACACACACAGACCGGACAGTCCACCGGCCGGTACCCACATATAACACAGAAATTCCTATGTATGTATGTATGTGCGTGCGTGGTTAGAGCGTACAAGTGTGTGGTGTGTTTGAATTTTTGCCGTTTTGCTTATATTTTGTAGACGTTCACAAGTTGTTTTTTTTTTAATGTTCGGCGCTATTTGCAACGCTCCGCTTGCTCTCTTCAATGCGGTTTACAAGCGGCTCGATTGCCTTAGCCGGAGGTTTCATCATCATTTACTTCTTTCTCTGCTTCCTCATTTTAACGCTCTGGCACGAGAAAGTATATTGTTTTCTTTTTGCTAAGTCACAACATATGCGCTAAACGTGGTTGTTGTTATAGCCATGTCCCAGCCTCAGCAGCACAATTCAACTTTACTGTACACTACTAGTAATGAGAATAGGAATTCGATTTTAACGGGTTTAAAAATGTTCGTATAGTGGAAACACGTTTTACTATTATTATTTACAATTTCATACGACACGAGAAAATGTTTGTAATTAGTTTTGACACCCACTGTAAGTAAATATTTTTTTTACGATAAGCAATGCGTTGGCTTTTGTTGGGGGTTTGTTGTCAATCTCTTTAAAGATTAAACATATACACAAGTGCAATGTCCTATACTTGTGAGCACGAGTGTGTACGTACTACAGGCACATTTCCCTCAATCAAGGTGAGATTGAAATCGAAACACAACACACCGGCAGTGTTGCCAGCTTAGCTATTTTCCCGACATTTCTGGAGATTTTCGAATACTAATGTCGGGAAAATGTTTAATCTGACAGCTAGTGGCAAATATCGATATTTTGAATAATAAAATAAAAAAAATAGCTTTAAAAAAAGCTATTACAAAACTTGGCAACATCCTAGGAGATTGTTTCAAGTCCTGTAAATTTACTTTCCCCCATCACTTTTTGTTAAAAATGCCTAAAGTTCAATAAAAGCAAAAACCGCGAGAGCCCTGGATGCGTGATCCCCTGTTTACAGATTTACCAGCAAGCAATTCAAATGCAAGTAAGCTTCTGCGGGATCTCGAACTTGCAAAAAAAAAACGCTAAGAGTAAACTTTTACCCTTCGATTTAAACATTGATATTTTGAAAGAAGATTTTCTCAATGTTCTAAAACAAGGTTAATATTTGAGATACGCACTCGAATTCAAGCTTAAGGAATTCATTTCATCTGATACTGAGTAGGAAATTCGATTCAAATGCACAGATTTTATAATTCAAGAGCTCAATCAAAGGTTGGTACTTTCCAAGCAAATGTTGTCTAGGTGATTGTCACTCTAAATGTATTTTAGATTACCTGACAACTTTGAGATACTCAGACAAATTGAAATTTTTTCGCCGAAGAATGTACTGCTTAAAAAAAATTAAAATTATACATATTCTTGAGCACTTCAAGCCGTCGACTTCACAAATTGAAAAAGCGAACTCTTACGTTTTAAGTTTCGTTTTGGCTGCCACTGCTTGCACTCCTCGAAATTTAATTAAAGCCACTTAAATTTTGAAAAAAGAAGGTAATACCAAAATTGATACATACACGGACACTGGCATTTTAGATAGGCAAACAACGGAATGAATTAAATAGTCAAGTGTAGCTGTCGACAATATGTCGAAAATAATGCAAAATTACTGAAGAAACTGGTCAAAACAAACCAAAAAGATATTTTCAAAACGTCAGAAGGTAGCTATGTATTTTGCGATCTGGCTTACAAAAAATTGTCACTGCTTACAAAATTATGTCGGATTTGCAATAACCATTATCTAAACGTCGCGTTCAACGAGTTTTGGCTGAAGTGAATGATTGGTGTGGAGAAAAAATGAAGACAAAGCTCAACGTTGACGACATCTCATAATACGCTTTCAACTCTCACAATCGGAGCCCCATACAGGTCCCATGAATTTGGAAGGCTATCAAAACTCATTGGATAGTCTTAATAGACGTTTTGGAGCAAGAGCCGAACTCGGATTCCATCTTTCAGCAAGATTATTAAATCTGACCACATTGTGAGAGGTGGTACTTAAAAAATTCCTCATTTGCAAGCCCGCCACAAAGCAGCTCGGATCGAATTTACACTAAAAAACTCGTCAACAAACTGGGCTTCGGTAATTAATGTCGCATTGTAAGTTTTCATATTTCTAATCAATTTTATTTTTTATGTAATTTTTTCGGATGAAAAAAGGTGAATCTAGATGGTCCAGATTTCGCCTTTACTGGCGTGATTTATAAAGGAGCCCCTTTACTTTTCGAAAAGAAGTTTTGGTGGCGGGTCAGCAATGGTATGGGGAGCATTCAATAAGTTGAAAAAGCTGGATTTGCAATTTACGAGCTCCAGAATGAATAGTGCAGACTACATTCGAGTCCTAGAAAATAGTTTGCTTCCCTATTTAAATGAAAACCGGGAAGCACCCTATATTTTCAAGCAAGACAATGCCCGAATTCACAGTAGTCGGGTCACGAAAGCTTTTTTACAAGACAGTTCGGTCGAATTATTGGAATGACCAGCATGCCCACCAGACTTAAGTCCAATTGAAATTATTTGGGGAATCCTCGCAAGACGCCTCTACAAGGAAAACACAAGCTACGACAATGTTAGCAACCTTAAAAGTGCGTTTTTAAGAGAATGGAACCTCCTTTAAACGCAGTTATTAGTGAATTTGATAGATTCAATGAAAACAAAGAATTTTGATGTTGGAAGATGTAGGGGATCGACAATGAATGCCTAAATTAATGGTTTATAGACTTAGTGTTAAAACTTATTATTTTGATAAAGTTAACAATGACACTTATTTTTGATTTAATCAAAGTGATTTAGCTAAAAAAACATAACAGTTGGAACTATAAATTTGAGTTGAAACGTTTGTCTACATCGATTTAATATGAGTGAGCGACGGTTTATGCAATACTTTAATATAACTTGAAAATTATATTCCAAATACAAGGTGTCTTATAATTTTGATATGGACATTATATATTGTCGACTTTGAAAAATTTAAATCTATTTCTAGCTATTTTTGAATGTTGATCTAGCTTGCTTAGGCCCTAAAGAGTTGAGTTGGCAACACTGCACACCGGTACAGGTTCACCACACTTTGCGCGCCCTTTTGCAGTTGTTACTTTTGTTTTGGCCGGCATATGTATGTGGCAAAAGTTAAATTCACTACTTTGTCAACAAAATAAAAGATTTATATTCATACATACGTATGTGGTTTTTTTCTTTAAAATTGGCCTCATTTACAAGCAGAAAACATGTGTGTTTGTGTGCGTGTGTATCAACTCGATAGAAATAGTTATCGATAGGCTACGTTGCTCGGGGGGGGAAAGCGAAAAAAGACAAGTAAATGCCCTTAAAATGTAGCCCAAACTGCCAAAAGCAATCCACTTTTATGCTTAGATGTTTTATTCAACGATTTTATTTTCATTATTCATCTAAGAAATGTATGTCGCACAATATTACAAAAACAAACGCAATGAGTTTGCATGAAATTGTCGTGGGAAATTCACCACGACAAAAGCAGGCAGCGACGGCGGCGGCGGAAAAAAAAACAAAATGGAAGACCGATGACGAAAAAAAAATGCTTCAACAAAGAAATCTCAAGAATTGTTTTTGTAGGCCTAATACTTGTAGAAAAATTTAGCACACTTTATTTTCTTCTCGGATTACGGTCAATTTAGCGGGAACCGGCACATAACATAATTTGAACCATGCATTTTGTGCTGATGTCAAATCTACAAACTAATTAACTTTTCTACTACGCAATTTATAAATTTTCTTTTTAATTTCGCATGATTTTTGTATTTTGCACCGCAGTCTTTTGAAATGCACATGTATTGGTGCGAATGGCCGCCGCTCGGCGTGTGTGTGTGTCCATGTGTATATGTGATGTTATACATAGCTTTTTTCGTATGTATAAAAATATGAAAATGTCCACTTTTCAGGCGTGAAAGTAAAGCAGGCACCTTAAACGAATCAAAACTGAGTTGAATTGTGTTTGACTGCACTCGAATTAAATATACTAAATATGATTTTGTTTTCGGCATTTTTAACGCACACACACACACACACATACGCGCACGTACACCACCACAGCAGGCAGCTGCGTCAATTTCATTTTTCTTTGACATGAAAAGGCATCATTTTCCATTTTTTTTTTGTTATGTAAAATGCTGTACTCAATTCAGAGTTCATTTCTTACCGTTTGTGCCAAGTGTTCGTCTGTGGTTTTTTAAAGATTTCGCACTGCAAATTCACTAAATTTAAGTGTTTTTTCCTTAAGAAACTAGCTTATAAATAATTGTATGATTTTGATGCATACGAATATAACCTAACTTATGATAGAGCCACCGCCACGTTTAATGTAGTGTGACCAGAAGCGCTAAACAGAAAAAATACGAAGACGCTGTGTACGTCATTGGCTCTCAGTGATGGTGGCGATTGTTTATCGATATACGGTTTGTTAAATCTTTGTTGATTTTCATGGATCACTGACACTGCACGTCGTCACAATAGCACGACTCTTTTTTGCTTAATTTAAGCCAAACCAAAAGAGTAAACATTCTGAGTTTTTTTTGTGTTTATTGTCGATTTAGTTCATAGTAAAATAAAACAAAAATTTAAAATTTTCCAGTTGAACTGAGGAATTGAGAAAATTTTTAACATTTTACAAGTCGAAAACAATAAAAATAAACCAAAACAAATTTATATGTTTACAAAAATGTAAGATTCCTCATTCAATAACTCCACAGCTCAACTGGGCATCGTTAATATCCTGATTTTTTTTTTCAAAAATAAACAAGAAATAATAATTTAAATTGCGTCATCAGGATAAAACATCCTAATTTTTTAGGATTTTTGACACTTCCTAGCCATATTTAAAATGTTTTTGCTGTCAATTAAGTTATAATGTTTATAAAGGGTGAAGAAAAATCTTTATCTGTTGAAGAGAAAGCCAAAATTGAAGCTGAACTTGTTAATTATTGAAATATCGAAAATAATTGGTAGAACCCGTAAAGTTAGTTCTACATTTGTGCGTAATAAGTCGGGATATGGCAAAAATTATTAAGGAACAAATCAACGAGTGACGTTCGATAAAGATAGGTGCGAAATATTTAGAAAAGCATCGAACTCTCTTGACTCCGCCTCAAGGATTAGAATAAAAAAATATGCGCTTAAATTTCGAACGAGAGTGCATGACCTGGAGTTCCAGGCTACGAATTTCATAATCTACGCAAATAGGAATATCAGTTGGATCGCTTGCATAGTCATCTCTAGACAGCGGATTTTGCATAGTTTCAAACCGGTCCTAGTAGTACTGGGGTAAATGTGTTTTTGACAAATTTTTGTCAATTGGTTCACTGCATTTTGTGTTTTGCTGATGGTTCAACTTAAAATATAACAGATAAAGTTAAATACGGTTTTTTTTGGCATTATATAAACGTACTGACTGTACAACATATAATGTTGTGCACCTTAACTTTGGCCTACTAGGATGAAAATCGGATTAAAAATATTCAAAATCCGCTGTTGTTTGGAAATTCGTAGTAGCGATTTTAACAAGGTAATGCCCCGTTTCACAATGCTCGGGTGGTAAGATCGGGGATTAGGGTCCAAAATGTGATTTTGTTGCAGTGCTCAACTTACTAACCCGACTTAACTGCCATTGCGCACTGAGTGCAAAGTCCAATGGAGGCCACGCACAGATAAAGGGAAATATCTGTCTTAGGCTGTCTTTTTGGTGTTTTGCGCGCATGCTGCTTTGGAATTCCCAAACAGTTTTGCCATCGCTGGCATAGAGAGATTGCTCTTTTGATAGACATTTCAGGCTCAAGTTCGCTGATGAGTGAGGATTTGGTTCCTCATGAAACGCGTCCGATCAACCTGAAGCCTCCTTTGATGTGTTGTGTGCCTCTGTTTAAAGTTATGTTACTAGCATAACAAGACCTAGAGCCAGTAAAAACAACAAGTTAAAAACAAGGGTCATTAAAACAGTCATAAAAGTAAAAAATAGAATTATAAAAACATCTAAAATAAATGGAAAATTCAAAATTTTTGTTTAATTTCATTATGGACTGAATCGATAATAAAAGACAAAAAAAAAATCAAAATTTTTACTCTTTTGGTTTGGCTTGAACTAAGTCAAAAAGACAGCGTATCTTCTTGTTTATTTAGAATAAATTGGAAAATAATAGCAGACACGACATCAGTGTCACTTAATCGATAGTTCCTGGTCTGGCAACTCTTCTCTCATTTACAGGTCTGTTAACTCTTTTGTTATGCTTTCAAACTCTCAACTGTTAGCACCTCACCCTAATTAAAGGCTATCGATACAAGCCGATATATTTTGTTTAAGCAACCTTGCTCGCTACCCGGTAAAATGAGTTTGTGCAAGAAAAGTGCCTGAAATAAACAAATAACTTACCCATATTTACCTGAAGTAATGAACAGCGCCCCGCAGTCTAACGTGCATCAGCTTAGACACTTCTAAGTTAGTCCAAAGTCAGTGAAAACTCGGTCATTCACTTCGCATAGAATCGATTTTTTTCTCTGCCAACGTTTTGCAAAGCCGCCGAAAGAAAATGTCGCGGCATCCCAGCGACCGCAAGGTCTATGTGGGTGATTTGGGCAATAATGCTCGCAAAAATGATTTGGAGTACGTCTTCGGCGCCTACGGAAGCTTGAGGAGTGTCTGGATTGCACGCAACCCACCGGGCTTCGCTTTTGTAGAGTTTGAGAGTGCCCGGGATGCAGCGGATGCTGTAAGAGGTCTGGATGGCCGACAAATCTGTGGACGACGGGCCCGTGTAGAGCTCTCCACAGGCAAATATGCTCGTTCTGGTGGTGGAGGAGGAGGAGGCGGCGGAGGACGCGACCGTGGAGGCGCTGGCGGAGGGGGTGGTGGACGAGGAGATGATAAGTGCTATGAATGCGGTGGACGAGGACATTTCGCACGCCATTGCCGTGAGCGGAAGGCCAGACAACGACGCAGGTTAGTGCCAGAGAAAATTTTCATTCATAATTTTTGCAAAAAAAAAAAAAAAAAAATGGAGGGATTGCACACATATACATTCTAGGGGTGAGAGCGTGAGTGGGTCGTGAAAGCTCATAAAATGCTCGAATTGGCTGAAATGGCTTTAACCTGTTTTATACTCGTCTTACCTGTCTTTTCAAAAAAATTTCCAAGTTAGGTACGATTTACTATCCTTGAGAGGGTGATCCATCTAAAATCGAAAATTAAATATCATGTATTAGGCATAAGCATTTTGATATTAAGTATAAGTAGACATTATCGGGTGTGACACGGAAATCTCTAGTGATTTTCGTGAAAAAGTTTGCATTTCAATTTTAAATTTATTACCTTTATATGTAAAAGGACAAGTATATTTTTGGTTGCTAGAACAGATGGTCAATGTTAAGCGATTTCGACCTTCTATCAAAATCTACTTGGCTTTAGACTTTCGTTATTTTATGTAGTAACCACATATTTTTAAGCAAAGTTCGAAAGCATTTGCGATTAAAAATATTCAATAGGGACAACAAACACAAATTTCAAAATTCATGTACAAGAAGTCCACGGTCGACCGCCAATTGATTTCTGCACGTAAATTCTTTATAATTCGCTGTCCATCGAGGATATTTTTTCAACATTTTTGGAATATATGGATGGATAGTAAGCACTTACCTAAAAACCATTCGAATCTAAAAATACCGAGGTAAGTTAAAAAGTGCTCAACATATGTATCAATGTAAGAACCTACCTAGGTTCTTCGTAACACTGCCTATTGGGTTTTTCCATGCTAAATAATCACCAAAGGTGGGGTTTTTTTTTTCAACTTTTAACATATTTACCGTACACACTATAGACCAGGGGCGCCCATGCCCATTACGCGAGACACGCTTGTGTTGTTGTTCTACGCAAAGGGATAGCCTGCGCGTATACATTTTGCGCGAGCCATAAGCCAGAAAAACCAAAAACAAATCTATGCGTATTTTTTTGTTGGCGCGCCGACCTGACAACAACTTCCGTGGCTCTATTCTCCTCCGATACCTCGAAACTCGAACACAACAACAAAATGCTTACGAACGCGGCCGAACGCGAGCACACACACACAAAATCAAAAGTCGGTTCTCCCTCTCATCTCATTTTGTTTATTGCTTAAAATATATTTGGTGTATGTGTATTGGTTTTTACGCGCTGGTAAGCTCGTTCTGGGCACCCTTGCTATAGACAATTACAAAAAAGCAGTCAGCTTTTCATAAGCATTCAGATTTCAATGCAGTTGAAAGTGTTTCTCTCTATTCATAAGTTCGACCTACAAATTTATTTTCGTGCATTCTGGAAAACTGCCTTATAAATGAAATTTTCTTTTGGAATTTTATTTGGGGCCGATTTCTCGTCTTCTAAACAGCTGCTATGTTTCAGATAATAGTACACTTTACTCTTCTTTTTGTAAGTTAAACTCTATGTAGAAGATGAGAAATCGGCCCATAACACAAGTTTACAAAAAAAAGTCAACTTTTTAAACAGAGAAGATAGCCAACATTCCTAATGTACTTTCATGCGCATAAGCGTGTGTTAAACGAGGTTTGTTCACATTTTTAGCTTCTGCAGCCACACAAATTATCCTATTCATATCAAATTGGTTTCTACGTAGACTGAATTGAATAATGATCACGATAAACCAAAACCAAAGTTTGGTTCTGGTTTTTCAGATACAAATTTATTTATTAAAATATGAACTTTTCTGAGAAATTTCGTTTTTTCAGCAAGAAAAAAATCGCGAAATTATTGTATTCCCAATTTTACTACAGTTACACTTATTTGATAACATCGCGCTTTTAGAAATAATGGCCCAAAAACTAAAGAAACTTTCGACTTTTTTTTACCTTTTATTTACCACCAAAATGTCTTCAAATTGGGAAATTTCAACGTAAATTTGTATACTACAAAGTTATTTTACTTTGATTTTTCTTAGTTTATAGACGTTTTAGAGCCAAATTTTAGGAAAAAAAAGTCGAAAATTTCAATGGATTTCAATGGATCAAGAAAGACTCGGTATGATATGTTACCTACCTAATGCTACCTAATGATTCACAATTTATTGGTCCCATTCCCTGACCATGCCTTAAGTTAAATTTTTTCGTACTGTGTAATATGTCTAAACCGCGCGGATCGGATTGCTACTTCTTGTAGGAATGGGTCTGCTTCAAGTGTGTTAAAACTTTAAAACAGACGAAGTTAGCTTGGCTTTCTAGTTAATATTACTTCTGACCTGACCTAGTTTTATATACAAGTACAATTTTATTAATTTTTAATAAAATTGGGCCAAATTAATCGTGTAAATGCAAAAATCTCGTGAGTGTGAAAATATATGCTAACTTGTGCTCATCTCTAAAACATGAAGGCAAATTATCAACTCTCAGCACCAAAATGTGCTGTATAACGCGCATACTTAAAATCAAACTAGGTGGCAACTCTATTCCCACCACCAGCACACACACGTGCTCTGGCTTCATTTTGGATTTTTCTCTTTTACACGCGGCATTCGTCCAAAGCAGGTTAAGTTTTTCTTTCATGCCAATTTTTCAAAAGAAATTAAATAAATAAGTGAGCCATGTTTGTGCTCTACGAAACGCCGGCGGGCTACGCCATTTTCAAACTTATGGACGAAAAGAAACTGGAGCAAGTGGACAATTTATATTTGGAATTTGAGACTCCGGAGAAGGCGAACAAATTGCTGAAATTGAAACACTTCGAAAAGTTCAATGATACCACAGAGGCTTTGGCGGCAGCCACGGCCGCAGTCGAAGGCAAGGTAGCCAAGCCTCTGAAGAAGACACTAAAGAAATTGCTGGTTGATGAGGTTCAAGCGTCGCTGCTGGTGGCGGATGCCAAACTGGGAACGGCCATCAAGGAGAAGCTGTCGGTGCAGTGTGTCTACAACACGGGAGTGCAGGAGCTGATGCGTTGTATACGCCAACAGGCGGATAGTTTGCTGGGTGGCCTGCCCAAGCGCGAGATGACGGCCATGGCCTTGGGCTTGGCTCACTCGCTGTCGCGCTACAAACTGAAATTCTCGCCAGACAAAATCGATACCATGATAGTGCAGGCCCAGTGTCTGCTGGATGACTTGGACAAGGAGCTGAATAACTATATGATGCGTGCCCGTGAATGGTATGGCTGGCACTTCCCAGAGCTGGGCAAGATTATTACCGATAATGTGGCCTTTGTGAAGACCATCAAACTGGTGGGCACTCGCGATCAAATGTCCACGGCGGATCTATCGGACATTCTACCCGAAGATGTGGAAGAGAAGGTGAAGGAGGCAGCTGAAATTTCCATGGGCACTGAAATTTCCGAAGAGGATGTCTTGAACATCCAGTGTTTGTGCGATGAGATAATTTCCATAAATGATTATCGCACACATCTGTATGATTACCTGAAGGCGCGCATGATGGCTATGGCTCCGAATCTGACAGTTCTGGTAGGCGACACTGTGGGTGCTCGTCTCATAGCCCATGCGGGCTCACTCATCAACTTGGCCAAGCATCCGTCGTCGACAGTACAAATCTTGGGTGCGGAGAAGGCTCTGTTCCGTGCACTTAAGACCAAAAAGGACACACCCAAATATGGTTTGATTTATCATGCCCAACTGGTGGGTCAGGCCAGTCAAAAGAACAAGGGCAAGATGTCACGTTCTTTGGCGGCGAAGGCTTCACTGGCCACACGTGTGGATGCTTTTGGCGAGGAGGCCTCCTTTGAGCTGGGAGCCACACACAAAGTCAAGCTGGAGGCACGTTTAAGGCTGCTGGAGGAGGGCAATCTGAGGAAGTTGTCCGGCACAGGCAAGGCCAAGGCCAAATTTGAGAAATATCAGGCCAAGAGGTGAGTTGAAAGATTTTCTATGGAGGGTAAACTAAATTCCTCTATGATGATATCAGAAAGGTTTCGCATTTATCTGATTTATTCTCAGTGAAGATACACCTTGGCTGTCTGAAGCAGGAATTTTAGTTTTTCCCCCTTTGTGTCAATGGAATCCTTGATTAACCCTTTATTTTCTGTTTTTCTCTGTCGTTTCTCCTACCAGTGAGGTGTTTACCTATCAGCCCGAGGCGGACAACACCTTAAATGTGGTCAAGAAACGTAAACATTCTGAGGCCGAACCCGAAACTCCCGTCAAGCAGGAACCTGAGGCCGAGGCTGAACAGGAAACTGAAGTCAAATCCGAAAAGAAGAAGAAAAAGAAGAAGAACAAGCAACAGGATGCAGAGTTGGTCGAGCCCAAAGTTGAACCTGCCGAAGAGGAGGAAGAAGCTCCCCAGCCCGCCAAGAAAAAGAAAAAGTCTAAGCATCAGGACTAAGAGAGGCTGCTGGCACTTTCCTAAAATAGCGTCTAAGTTCTTAGGATATCGCTTAGGTTTTACCCTTACTCAAGCATACAGTTTATTTGTTGTACATTAGAAATAAAATGTAAAATCAATTTTACTCTTAATGCTTCTTGCTGCCCTTCTTTTTGTGGTGTTTGTGTCCATGTTTCTTCTCGCCCTTCTTGCCATGCTCCTCCTTTTCGTCATGGCTCTCGCCGTATTTGTGTTCTTTTTTGTATTTCTTGTGATCTTCATCGTGATGGCCCTTTTTATAGTGTCCCGAATGCTTTTTGTGTCCTTTCTTTTTGCCACTCTCGTGTTTCTCGCCCTTGCCATGTTCACCATGCTCCGCCTCATGGTGTTTGTGCTCCTTGCCGTATTTCTTGTGATGCCCTCCCTTGTCCTCATCATCGTAGAACTTCTTCTCCTTATAGTATTCATCCTTGTTGAATTTCTTGTGGTATTCCAGTTCTTTGTGTCCCTTTTTATGCTTCTTTTTGTGGTGATGCTTGCCGCCCTTTTTGTGAGCTCCATGTTCATGTTTCTCGCCATATTCCTCCTTTTCGTCGTAATGTTTCTTTTTCTTCTCGCCCTTGTCGCCATGATGGTGCTCGTGATCCTCTTCTTCGTGATGTTTCTTCTCATCCTCCTCCCATTCCTTGTGCTCTTTGTGACCATGCTCACCTTTGTGCTCCTCGTCGCCATACTTTTTCTTTTCGTGCTTCTCACCGCCCTCTGACTCTTCTTCGGAGGATTCCTCCTTCTTCTTGGCCGCTGCATACGACAGCAGCAGCCCCAGGACCAACAGCAACTTGAGTTGGTGTCGCATATTATGGAACTGATTTGTAACTCGTGGCGTTAGGTTTTATATGCAGAGGTCTTACCGCAGAATCCGTTGAGGCTTTGTTTGCGGCATGATGCAAGCTTAAAATGGAGCTGCTGATGTAAAACTTTTCTGCTTCATTGAATCGGCTTTTGGTTGTTTTTTTCTTCTTATTTATTTTCTTACCTTACCACAAATAAACTTCTTGCAGCTTGCACAGAATGGCCTCCAAAACGCTTGGATGCTTTTACAAAAATATAGAGCACAAATTTTAATTCAATATTTGGAAAAAGTAAGTTATTTTTGGTTGAGTGCAAAATATTTACTGCCCAAAAGGGTACTTTCCCTTTTAAGACCTTGGATAGGTTCACTTTTACACACATTATTTTTGAGTTAGCATTAAGTTTTAAATGACATTTCAAAAAACTTTTAATTGTCATTATAAATTTCAAATCCGATCAAAATATTTTAAATTGCCATTAAAGTGAATTAATGCCAATTCTGAATTGGCATTAAAATAAAATAGTTGCAATTGATAATTTTGAAATGGCATTAAAATGAAATACATTGAAGTGAAATAATGTCAAGCGCAATTCACTGTAAATAGATCTCGTTGGTAATAGAACGGCTAAATACTTAAGAAGCTGCTTTTCAATACCACAAATGACCTCACCTAAGTTATTTTAAAAGTTATGGACCAAAATCTATTGAAATTTTCGCCTTTTTTTGCCCTAAAATTTCTATAAACAAAGAAAAATCAAAGTAAAAAAACTTTTTAGTATCAACACTTTGGTTTCACAATATTTACGTTGTAATTTGCAAATTTTAAGACATTTTGGTGGTGAGTATTAGCAAAGATACTACATTAATAGATACCGCACCTCATACGAACTCCCTTAATTTTCGTTTTGAAGCTTCATGGCACTGGCGGGCGGGGTACCAACGAAAAAAAAACTAAAAATAGACCAGGCATTTCACAGCTGCCAAGGGTTTTATAGTTTCGATTTTGTTACAACAACAAACATTGATCGATTAAGTTTTCAATTTTTACAGCGAACATTAGAATTTCCGGTGGTGTTGTGTGGATTATGGTGGTTTCTTATGTACGCCGATGATGTGAAAATTTTTTTAACATATAATGATTTGATTTCCTGCTATAATTTGCAAGCAGACTTGAATGCATTTAACTCTTGTTGTCAAGATAATCTTCCAAATCTTAACAGTTTGAAGTGTAAGGTTATGACATTTTACAGAAGCTTACCACAATTAGTCACTTACATGCTAGATAATGTGGCATTGCAGCGCCCAAAATAAAGTAAATGATATTGGGGTAATTCTTGACCATCAACTTAAATGTAACTCTCATGTAACTGCTACTGTTAATAAGGCCAGAATTGTTCTTGGGATAATTAAGCGGGGGTCGAAAGAATTTGACGATCCCTACACTACCAAGATTCTTTACACTTCTCTTGTCCGTCCTACACTTGAGTATGGATCATGTGTGTGTTCTACGCAATATTCGACCCATCAAGATAGAATAGAATCTGTGCAAAAGCAATTCTTATTGTTTGCTCTTCGTGGCTTGAACTGGAATCCTGAGGTCCGTTTACCATCTTACTGTAGTAGACTACTTTTAATTAATCTTCCTTACTTAACCGTAGAGTTATGCTTGGTGTAATCTTCATACATAGACTAATTAATGGCGAAATCGACTCATCGGAGGTGGTTAGCCAAATTAATATCAATGTTACTTGTAGACTGTCCCGTAACTTTGTCCCCTTATCTCTGAAACATTGTACTACTAACTATGCCAAACTCTACCGCTTAATCAATTCGGAACTTTATCTTCCTGCCTTAAAACCCTCTATTTTACTCAGTTGGCCAGAAGTTAACATTATTTTGTACTTTTCGATCCGACTTTCGTGTCGCTCTCGGTCGGTTGGGCGGGAGGTGGGCTGCTATTTTGCCTGGGCAATGTGCATTGTACGTCAACGTCCATATATATGTAGGGAATTGTGTGTTCGAGTCCGGAGCTGAGCGGCATTTTTATTTTTATTATCGTTTCTGTGAAGAAAGAGCCTTTGCTTTAATTTCATCATTGAATTTGGCTTTTGTGGTTTAAGAAACAAAAAATCCATAACGATTAAGAGTCACATTATTATGACAAAAGTCAAATGCTGCAATGGTGTTGCGTATGAGATGCTTGTCTCTTAGACTGAGTGTTGAGTGTTCGAGTCCGGGTGCTGCTGATTGACAATCAATATTTTTTGTATTATCGATTGTGTAAATAATGAGCCTTAGCTTCTTATTTTCATTTCGGATATTGTCCTCGTCTTTGAAACATTTGATTTTGCAGTGGCAACACCGTGCGGCACTGCGACTTCGGCTTTCGAAGAAAACAAAATGCCAAACAAATTTTCCGGAATTCCGGTCTGCGGGCTGGAACCAAAAAATACCAATGTTTAAGGTTCGGAAATTTGAGGTTCAAGGTTTTTGGACGAAGGTTTTGGTTCGTACCTTGGTTCAGCCCATATTTTACACAATATTAATAACAAACAAAAAACAATAAATTCATCTAGCATTCAATTTAATCTCATGTGTTCTACAAATCGATTTCGACCCATAAACTACACAAATCGTATGGGAATTGGGTAGTTTTTGGATCAGAAGCGATTTGTAGAACACATGGAAATATTCAAAACATAATTTGCTGTGAAGTTAAATTCCATTTTGTACATATGAAAAATACTACCAATATTATGATAAGCTCTTGTTTTGAGAATCATTTAATAAGCTTTGGAGTCAAGGATCTTTAAAAACAGAGGCTATTATGAGTGGAGTTGTTCTAAAAGTTATAAGTATAAGTCTATTCTGAACGTTATCTTAAATGTTTTATTGAACTTTACTGCCGATTGAAGAGTCAGTCGCCCACTACCGACTAGATAACAGAAGAATTCGCTAGGTCGCGTAGGTCATATTTTTTCATGTCTGATTTTTGTTGGTCCGAACCGAAATTTTAGGTTCGGAACAAGTTCAGCTTTTATTTTGAAAGAGGTTCGGTTCCAGGTTCATAGCAAAATAAAAGCCGGAATTCCGGGTTCGAACCGGTTCGGTTCAAGACCGGTTTGCAGCTCTGGTTGAAATGTTTTTATTAATGTTAATGCTCTGTTAACTAACATAAAGGAAGGCTATACAAGATTAATTCCCCTGAGTAACGGGTATATCGATGTCGGGCGGGACCGACTTTAACTAACGTTCTCGGTCGTAATTATTCATATAAATTATTTCATATTAATGCCTATTCAAAATTATCAATTGAAATTATTTTATTTGAATGCCAATTCAGAATTACGAATTGGTATTGTTTTACTTCAATGCCAATTCGAAATATTTTGATCGAAATTCAAATTTGTAATGCCAATTAAAGAAATTTTAGTTAGCATTGCAGGTATATTGACAATTAAAATTAAGAACTGTCAATTAGCATCACCAATTAATAATGCTAATTGAAGAAAGTAATGCCAGCGGCACAACCCTGTCAGATATACCTTTAAGATTTTGCTTTTACTTAACCTACTGAATTTCAGAAATTAAAAATAAACGTATTAAAACTCCTTCATTTGCTCTATCCTTTTTCAGAAGCAACTCTTTGAGCAGATCGCGCAGCACCTCTCGTCGTCGTCGCACTCGCTCCAAGTCTGGAACACGTTCGCGTAGTCGTTCGGCTGCCTCTGGTGCTGCCGATGCCGGCCGACGCTCTGGTGGACGGGCAAATGGACGCAATGAAAATGGTTCGGCGTCACGTTATAGTGATCATGAGCGTAATGGCAGTGGACCATCACCACCGCCACCAAAACGTCGCTACGATGACGATGACGAGGATCGAGTTCGTGGTTCAAGATCACCGTCACCTCCCCCTCGTCGCGGTTCGCCGCCGCCGCCAAGTCGTCGTCGTGGCGATTCATCGGTTTCACGCTCTATGTCCAGGGACTAGCGACTTGAACATGGTCAGGAATCAAAGCAATTGCTCCCCGTCATTCCCCACTCATCATATACAACAACAGCAGCCACAATTTCCAAAAACAGCAGTACACATACAAGAGCAGACGACCATCACGGTTTAGTTGTCCCAACACTTAGCCTAGAACTTAACTTATGATTAAAGTTTGATATCATTTAATTTTTTTAATCGCCGCAGAACAAAATAAATTCGAAAATTCCACAATTGGATCGCCACAAAACGAAGACCGATCTAGTCATTTTGTTCATCAACAATTGATTCCTTCTTAAAAATTTCAGATCTATACAAAAACATCTCCAATGTAATTGTCAATTCTCACATCAACTACTGATATTTCCTTTCAAACTTGTAAGATGATTTTAAACGAGAGAAAAAAAAGCAAATATAAGCACTCTTAAATTAAGTCTTGCAACATTTTGCATACAATTTATGTCCTAGTTAAGTATTATAATTAATAAAAACAAAAAAAAACATATATGAACTCATGAGATTCGTATTTGAAATATATATATAGCAAATGCGCGTAAAACTAAACAAACAAAATAATATACAGAAATTATTCATCAAATAAATTATAATGCCAAAAACTATTTCTTTATATAATATATAAAAGGGTCTAAGCATAAATAGGAGGAATATTTACTAAATATGATTTAGTAAAGCAAACGATGTCAAAATCTAATCGGACTAAAGCAATTGTTTTAATTGGTATCAATTTCGATTAAATTCTATAAAAAAAACTAGCTAACCAGGCAAACGTTGTACTGCCATATAAATTGTTTCTAGTAAATAGTTTGGGTTTAAATTGCTGACCATTTGCCGCTATATTGTGCATTATTTCTGTTGCTACGATCGAAGTCATTTGAAAGCATGAATTAAGTCTACGAATGTACTTCAGGTTTGAGTCGTAATCCGTGCCGATGAGCAAGCCGTTCAAAGGTTCTAGTGGTGTCTCGATTTCCGGAAGTAGGACTTTTCCTGATGCGCAACACATCCCGGCTGAATCATTTTTGAAATCGAGCGCATGACAATTGGGACATTCTTTGTCCATAACACCAATCAGGACTTTCGGATGAGCAGAATATTCGGCGCTTGAACTGAACAACTGGTGCCAGCTCGTACAAGACAGAGGCGAGTGGCGGGCAGTAATAGCAGCGGCCGAGACCGTCAAACGGTTGTTATAGAAATATCGGGCCAAATAAGAAGAAGAATATTGGTTATCTGGCTTATACTCGAATGCGAGACGAAGGAACGAAGCAGATGTAAATGCTCGACGTAAATGTTCCAATTGTTGTTGTTGACTTCAGAAAGCTCGTGCATCTTGTGATTGAGAAGACACGCGTAATTTCATTTATTTCACGTGATTGTTGATCTGTTGCTTCCTGTTTTTGGCATTGTTTACTGTAGCACACACACACACACAGATAGGACAAATTGAAACGATTGATGATGTTTTTGTGTTTTTAGTAATTTCCCAAATTTTCACAATAATAAAACACAGAGTGACACAGATGAGCAGCCTTCTGCGTCGTAAATTCAAAAGAATGCTCTGCAATGGGACACCAAAATCACTAATCGTTACGAAAAAACCAACAAAACAACATAAAAATTTCAATAAAATCGTTCAAGCTGTTTCGGAGGAGTTTGCTAACTAACATGTGACATGAGATTTGTATACCCTGTTCCCGTTAAAAATGGGAAAAGGGGATCATGAAGTTGTGCAAAAGTATGTAACAGGTAGGAAGAAAACATTTCCGACCCTATAAAGTATATATAGTCTTGATCAGCATTATCAGCCGAGTCGATTTAGCCCTGTCCGTCTGTCTGTCATATGAACGCGTCGATCTCGGAAACTATAAAATGTAGAGCCCCAAATTTTTGCAAGCAGGTAGGTTTCAGATTTGAAAAATTCCTCCCCCTCCCTCCATTAAGCGCAAAAAACAGAGCTACAATTTTTAAGTTAGACCCTCGATAATTTCCATATATCAATAAGATCGGACAAAAAACACCGAAGTTATATACGAATCAATTTTGATTGTAGGAGAGAGGGGGTCTTGCATTGTCAGTTACCGAGTGCGCGCGTGCGTGTGTGTGTATGTGTGAGTGTATACGAAAACACGAAATCAAGGGAACATGGTATTTTGTAGTCGGGGCACTCAACTCTTTTACTTTATCGAACTATATTTTTTGCTTGCAGTTTTCTGGCTCGGTATGTTAATTAAAAGAACAAAAAAGTGTTATCGGACGACGTTTCTGGGGCCCTCTCATAATCTTAGCCTGAAATGTCTGTCCAAACAGTGTCTAATCCTGCGACCGCAAAACTTTGAAAGCTCCCGTTTTTGTGGCGCGGCTATTCGGGCTATTGTGACTAAATTTCGCACCAAATTTACATTGTTGGACATTAAACCACCAACACGCTTACGTAGAGTGCGAACTGAAGAAAATATCGCAGCTGTATCGGCCAGTGTTAATGATGACCATCAATTATCGATTCGTCGCCGCTCGCAGCAATTGGGCCTCCGTTACTCAAAAACGTGGAAAATTTTGCGGAAGGATTTTGGTGTGAAGAATGCAAGAGCTTGACTTGCATGACATGTGGTTTCAACAAGACGGTGCCACATGCCACACAGCACGCGCAACAATGGACTTATTGAGAGGCGAGTTCGGTGAGACCGGTCAATTGGCCCCCTAGATCGTGCGATTTAACGCCTTTAGACTATTTTTTGTGGGGCTATGTTAAAGCTCATGTCTATACAGACAAGCCCGCTTCAATTGACGCATTGGAAGACAACATTGAAGCATTTATTGGTGAGATACCGACCGAAATTTTGGAAAGAGTATGTCAAAATTGGACTAAGCGGATGGACCATTTGAGGCGCAGTCACGGTCAACATTTGCATGAAATAATCTTCAAACATTAAATTATATGGACCGTACTATCGATTCAAATAAAGATTTCATGAATTTTATGTGTTTTTTTTTTGAAAAACTTTCCTATAGCTCTTAAAAAATCACCCTTTATAAGCATTAAGCGCTTAAATAAATACTCACAAGGTTATTTGGCAAATTTCGCTATCTTTGAACCTTAGAACTCTTCGACGGCAAGCGTTCAACCATTGGCCAAATTTTCATCGCATTCGGATGAGCGGTAAAGATGTTGAAATTTCGCGGTTTTTGGACCATTTCCGCCCATTTCCTCAATTAAGAAACCTTCACAAGCAAGCGTCCAATCATTTCCCAAAGTTTCATCACAATCGAACGTTTTGTAAATTTCGCGGTTTTTGGACCGTTTTGCGAGCATTTCTTCTACTTGGAAACCTTTCCGGGCAAGCGTCGAACCATTCCCCAATGCTTTTGGTCCATTTTCCGCCAATTTCTTCAACTAAGAAACCTTCCCGGGAAAGTGTTCAACCATTACCAAAAGTTTCATTGCAATCGGATAAACGGTATAATTTTTGCAAATTTCGCGGTTTTTGGACTATTTTCTTGCCAATTTTTTTCCCTGGCAAACACTCAACCATTTCCTAAAGGTTCATCGCAATCGGATGAACGGTTTAGGCAAGCATAAGGGACAGACAGACAAACATTCATTTTTATATACATAGATAAAGTTTAATATTTAGTCTAATGCTCTATAAAAAAAAAAGTTTGATTGATTTCAAAAATTTTTGGTTGGTGGACTGTTTCTGGCACATGCCCATATATAGAAGATAAACCCTCGTAAGGGTGGTTGGTAATACTATATTTTTTATTTTATGAAAAGTGCCTTAATCCTAAGTATAAAATCAGCTGTTCCAGCACTAAAGGCGCATTTGCGTAGCTGAACGGGGCAAAGACTGCAATCGCTTTCGACGTTTGGTCTCAAGTTCGGTGGCCAGTTGCCATGTTTCCTTATCCAGAGCCTCCTTGCCACTAGCAATGCCCAACAGGCGTGAGAGTACCAAGTGGTTATGCAAATCTTCGGCATTGCTTTTCACATTTGCCTTGCGCATATCCACAAAGTCCTGTGTAATCATTTCGCTGACATCTTCACCAACTAAAAACGGTTTAATGCGTGCTAGGGTGAGATATTTGCGGAATTGCTGCAGACGCACGGGCTGTAGATAGTGCAGGGCAGCCTTAAGAGATTCCTCAAAAATTGAAACAGCTTTAGCATCCGCTTTTAAGGGTAAAGCAAAGTCGTTCTGGAGGGGTAAAATAACAGAAAATATGTAAATAATAGGAAAAGAATATTCAGGAGATTTTCTAGTAAATAATTACGGGTAACATGCTGCGTCCTTCGCTTAAAACCAAAATGGGTATATCTGCATTGTAGTCAATGTGATAAAAGTGGAAATCGCATTTCAGCTGCTGGTTGTTGATTATATGAGCCAAATGTTGTACGGCCTGCACACCACTGGCCTCCAGTTTGCCCTGCTGCAGGCGGGTCTCGTCTAAAACGAGATGTGTGTGCGGTGCCAGCTGAAGTAGACCCGATACCAGCTTGTTGGTTTCGTAGTCCTTTCTAGACAAAACAAAACAAAAATGGATTACAAATTAGGGAAACTTTGGTTCTTACTTACTTTGGAGCAAAAGACGAGGTATTCATGTTGTCCAAAGTCATGGGCAGATAATGACTCGCCGGCAAAAGCAACTCCAGCACTTGATATAGCTTGCTGGTATACTGCTCCAGGCATTCCCGTGGCAGATTGCAAAGGTTTAGCGCAAATTT
This sequence comes from Lordiphosa collinella, assembly GCA_018904265.1. Classification (NCBI taxonomy): domain Eukaryota; kingdom Metazoa; phylum Arthropoda; class Insecta; order Diptera; family Drosophilidae; genus Lordiphosa; species Lordiphosa collinella. The sequence continues at coordinate 373,163 of JAEIFV010000070.1, read as the reverse complement.
TCCAATACTTAGCATATCCGTGCGATTATAAACCGTGGAAATCAAATGACAAAGCAAATACTCTGCGGCCAGATCATCATCAAAAAGGCACAGCTTGAGCAGCATTCGTAAGTCTTTGTGTAGAGTCTCAGCTGAAGGGTACTCCTCTTCGGTGTGAGACTGTTTGAGGCTCAAATCTAGCAAGGGATTGGCATGGGCTAGCGTCTGAACCGCAAAGGCATGCAGTCTGGGTATAAGAAAAGGTGAAGGATTTGCAGCTTGCAGCTCATTCAATCTCTCCACATCTTTTAAAGCCTCTGGGCCTAAGGAAGATGCGTCTAGCAAAGGATCTACAGATAGAAAACCCACAAAATCCACCAGGGAGTTGAGTTGATAGGTATCAAAATCTTCGTACACTTTTATCATGCACGCCATGCTAGGGCGGCTAGGCAAAGGAGAGTTCAGCAGGTAATCCGAGGCCAGATTGCTGGATGGTAAAGCGGCAGCTGGGGCACTCGATGCAGCAGGCAACTGTTCCAAGCAGGATCTTTTCACTGGACCCACAGTTTCCTCGTCCTCTACTTCCATTTGCTCTGGATATTGTTCGCCTAGGGTTCTCTTCTTGGCCAGTTTGCTTGTTTCACCTGGACTAACCCATTCCGGCTGAGGATTACACTCCCGCTCATGCTCTTTGGCCCACTCATTCAGCCCTGGGACTGACACCACAAACAAGGTGCGCCTCTCGCCATGCACATTAGCGTCCCCATTGTAATTTATCTCCTCGCCCTGACGCAGCTTCAAGCAATCGCGATATTTGCCCTCTTGAAGACGAGGAAGGCCTTCGCCATCTGAGGACTTTACCTCATAACGTTCCAAATAGATCTCCGGGTCCATCATGTCCTGAATCATACCACGAAAACGCACCAGTGTCTGATCTTTGAGCTTGTGCAGCGGTGTGTGGTTAAGCATGGGAATGCTCTGCCATTTGCTGGGATCATCTTTGAGTAACTCTTTCCAGCTGGTGGTGGTGCTGGCGAGCAGCTCATCGGGTGTGCGGGGCAAATTCAAATCACAAGGCATTTTAATATTATTATTAATTAATGGTTTTCGCCACAAATTTGCCAATGCACAGCTGCCTGCTTGCCGCCAAATGTCATCTGCGAGTGATGGGCGAGAGTTCGATTAATTAAATTGTTAGAGTTGGAAGCGTGACTAATATGATATCGTGAGATCACGATATTAAAATATAAGCTAAGAAAACTTGAAAAATATATTACAATTTTGAGATGGAGTTCGATTTGTTCAATTTGTTCGAAAACTTGAATATGCATATAAGCAACTTCTTAGTATTTATGGTATGGGAATTTAGAAGGCAGAATAACAGGTTGGTGATCTATATAAGTGCATCTTAAGAGGGTACAAAAGTCAGGAAAAAATTTGTATTTAATTTTATATCCAATCAAGTTAGTGAGAACAATTTCTTCCTAGCCCCAACACATAATTTTAACAAAACAAAGATAGAATTAAGTTAAGATCATGGGAAAGTCTCAGGTAAGCCGTAAATCCGCTAAAACATAAAAAATACATAAGTTTTGGGTTTTAGCCGGCTCCAGGTCGTATTTTTTTTTAGTGTAATTAAATGTAAAACCTTATTAAAAAGGCCATACCCCCAAAAACCTTAGAAAAAAATTCCTTGTGTTACCGCAGCACACAATTAAAAAATGCCAAAAAAATACAAAAATGTGATTCTGTGACGTCACAGTGGAGTTTTTTTTTGACAAGCAACGCATTGCACTACCTTCTATTTATTGTATCATGAGAGTAACTAGTATTTATCTGAAACATATAAGCTATCTAGAAGATGCGATATCGGTCCTTAATATTGGATAAGAGTTAAGGTTTTGGTAACAGATTTCCTCATTTTTGATTTGCTAATGTGAGAAATTTGTTAGACCATTGTGGGCAAGAAATTTTGATAATGGTATTTTATAATACTTATACTACTTAATGCAAAAATATTATTAGAAATTAACTGGAGGTCAAATATAGTTTTTTGCTTTTACTGAAGTCTGTGTTTGCAAAACACTTGGTCTGTTATAACACTTCACAAAGTAATTCTTCTGATAGATTTTGGGTTGGAAGTCATGAAAACCGAAAATGAGCCAAATTAATGTTAAATGACATATTTTTAGCTTTTTTAGAAGCGCTAGCGGGAAATGCCATAATTTGAATAAATGAACACCAAATTTGAAAAGCCTTAAGCATTTAAAATTTTTTTTATATAAAACTTGAAAAGATACAAAAACGGGCAAAAAAGGGTTAATGCCATTTAACATGATTTAATAAGTTTTAATAATATTAATATTTAGCATGTTTATTTTTAGCTTCTTCTGGCTAATTTTAATGTTGATTTAGCTTGATGTCGACATTTCCAAAAGACTGTCACACTGTGTGCGTTATACGGCCACACAAATAAATGCGCGTGTTTCTCTGGAATAAAAAAATAGCACATACATACATAAAAAAAAATTAAACAAATAATTTATAATAATGGGAGTACCAGCATTCTTTCGGTGGTTAAGCCGAAAGTATCCGAGTGTGATCATTGAATGCAATGAGAATAAGAAAATCGATGAGGAGACTGGTAAAAATATTTACGAGGACGCAACGCTGCCAAATCCGAATGGAGTGGAGTTTGACAATCTCTACCTGGACATGAATGGCATTATACATCCCTGTACACATCCCGAGGATAAGCCGGCGCCCAAGAATGAAGATGAGATGATGGTGGCCATTTTTGAGTGCATTGACCGGCTGTTTGGCATTGTGCGTCCCCGGAAGCTGCTCTACATGGCCATCGATGGAGTGGCACCGCGAGCCAAAATGAATCAACAGAGATCGCGGCGCTTTCGAGCGGCCAAGGAGACCACCGAGAAGAGACTGGAGATTGAGCGCTTGCGAGAGGAGCTGCTGGCCAAGGGCTGCAAGTTGCCGCCAGAGAAGGAGAAGGGTGAACATTTCGACTCCAATTGCATTACCCCGGGTACCCCGTTCATGGATCGACTGAGCAAATGCTTGCATTATTATGTGCACGAGCGATTGAATAGTAATCCCGCCTGGAAGGGCGTTAAGGTCATCCTATCAGACGCTAATGTGCCGGGTGAGGGTGAGCATAAGATTATGGATTATATACGCAAGCAGAGGGCTCAGCCCGATCACGATCCGAACACACATCACGTTTTGTGTGGAGCCGATGCGGACTTGATTATGTTGGGTTTGGCCACCCATGAGGCCAACTTCACCATCATTCGTGAGGAGTTCCTGCCCAATAAGCCCCGACCCTGCGATGTGTGCAATCAATTTGGTCATGAAATGGACAAATGCATGGGATTGACTGCCGTGGGTACGGCCAGCTCCTCCAATTTCAAGCCGGATGTGGCTGTGGGTGCCGAGGTGCGTTTTATATTCGTACGCCTCAGCGTGTTGAGGGAGTATTTGCGTAAGACTTTGGAAATGCCCAATTTGCCGTTTACCTATGACTTCGAGAGAGCTTTGGATGATTGGGTATTCATGTGCTTCTTTGTGGGCAATGATTTCTTGCCACATTTGCCCAGCCTGGAGATACGAGAGGGAGCTGTGGACCGTCTGGTGGAGCTGTATAAGAAATGTGTGTACAAGACGCAGGGATACTTAACAGATTCCGGGGATGTCAATCTGGATCGTGTGCAAATGATTATGACTGACTTGGGCAATGCGGAGGATCAAATTTTCAAGGAACGACAGAGGAGAGAACTTCAGTTCAAGGCACGCGAGAAGCAAAAAAAGCAAAGGGAACGTCACGAATTCAATTCCCCATTCGGACCCCAAGCCGTGGGACCCAATGCCAGACAGAACAGTATACAAAACTATAAAGAAGAAGCTGCTGCCATGCGAATGGGACAAAAACGTACCAGTTCAACGGCCCAACTCGATGAAGATGCTGAGGAGGAGGAGGAGAACAACGACGAAGTACGCCTATGGGAGGATGGCTTCAAGGATCGTTATTACGAGTCCAAATTCGATGTGGGAGGCGATAATCTACAATTTCGCTATGCTGTGGCCCTGCAGTATGTGCGTGGCCTGTGCTGGGTGCTGAAATATTATTATCAGGGTTGCGCCTCCTGGAACTGGTATTTCCCCTATCATTATGCACCATTTGCTTCGGATTTCGTTAACATTCAAGGACTGTCGACCATGTTTGAAAAGGGCACCAAGCCCTTTAACCCGCTGGAGCAACTGATGGGTGTATTCCCTGCGGCCAGTAGCTCCCATGTGCCAGAACCTTGGGCTAAGCTAATGTCAAGTCCGGACTCGGCGATAATTGATTTCTATCCCGAGGATTTCAAAATTGATTTAAATGGCAAGAAATTTGCCTGGCAGGGAGTGGCCCTGTTGCCTTTTGTGGATGAGAAACGTCTCTTCAAGGCCTTGGTACCGTACTACACTCAATTGACCAGCGAGGAGATCAAGCGTAATAAACGAGGCGACAATTACTTGTACATCAGCCAGCAGAGTCCACATTTCAAGGTGGCCAAAAAGCTTTACAAAAATGATGACGATCAGGATGATTTCCCTATATCGCTCGATGGCATGAGGGGTACAATTAACAAAACGGAACTTAGCACTGCCATACATGGAATTTTGGAGTCGCCCATAGCGGGTCTACCCGATATTCTGGACAATACCATTGTGACCACGCTCTTCAAGGATCCGCAGTATGATGACGATTTTATTTTCGAGGCCAAACGTCTGGAAAATGCTGTTGATCCTCCAAAGGTGTTACCTTCGCAGGATAATCATAACAAAACTGGTCCTGTCATTGGCTTTAATAGCCATTTAGCTCGTGTCTATGTGCCTCCGGGTGGCCATCGCCTTATCACCAACAGCATGCAAGGAGGACGCGGTGGCTATCAACATAACAATCGCAACTATAACAACTACAACAACAACAACAGCAACAACTATAATCAACAGGGACAAAACTATGGCAACCATCAGCAGTACGGACAAAATCCGAGATATCAACAGGATCACAATTCGCAATATCGGAACTATAATAACTATAACAACTATAACAATCAACAGCAAAACGGGCCACGTTTCAATTCAAATTATAATTCCAATTATAATAATTACTCGCAAAGGGGTAACTATAGAGGTGGTGGAGGAGGACAACAGCAGTCCAATTATAGAAGATTTTAAAACACACAACAATATTCATTCACTTTATACATAGCATTTTATGTACTATACTTAATACACCACTTAACGAAATTTGTAAGAAAAAAAAACTAAGAAATAAAATGTAATTCCCTAGGGGATTATGTCTTCCAACATATTGTTATTTTTTGGGGGGCATTTGGTACTGAGACAGTTACGACTAAGCTTGAATATTTGTCCAAAAGGTAAGACGATACCAAAGGGGGGCTTAAGACAGGGCGATACCTTATCCCTGCGACTTCTTAAACATGCTGATGGAGTATATACTGCACCAGTGCCCAAATGCCAACACATCGGTGAAACTGATATTATTGGCATATTTTCAGAGATTAAAAAGCAATAAAAACCAGGGATGCAAACCCATTGGAAATAAGGACTGGTTCGGTTCAGTGGTTCACATAGTTTTTAAACCACCGGTTCGGTAATAACACGTTTTTTGAATCCAACTGAACCGCGGCTTCGGTTCGGTTCAGTGGTTCAGTCTTTATTTATCATAAGTATAAGCACGAAAAGGAATTCGCAACGCACTTTATGTTCTTGGATGCCGAAAATCTGTAAAATCTCAACCCTTAAAGCCCATCCTTAAGTTTAACGACCAGATATTTTCATATTTATATAAAAAAAATTACAAAAACTTAATTCTAGGATCGCCTTAATTCCCGCCGAACATTAACCCTTAGGGATACCGTCCCGAATTTTTTGTAAGTCTGTTTGAAAATCTATTTTTTCCAGACATTCGATGGTAAGGCAGTCCAAAAGTTGTAAAAACGCATTTCTGTTTAAGGATCTTTTTTTAATTTTTCCGAGTCTCAAGTCCTAAGCCATTTCCTAAGTATAAAGTCCCAGTTTGCTCTAAGGTCTGCACGAAAAGATATTTTTCCGAAGTTTCGAAGGAAAAGCAGTTCGATAACGTATTAGAAACTCCATTATTTTCTTGGATCGCCCTTAATTTTAACCTATGTCAACTCTTAAAGCCTTTTGTTGAGTATAACGTCGTAATTTACCCTGAAATCTGCCCGGAAAATCATTTTTTAGACTTCTGAAGTTGCGTCAAGTCCAAAACTTCTTTTTGTTTTAAGATTACCCTTCATTCCACCAAACCTTAACCCTTTAAGCCCATTCTGAAGTCAAACATTCAAAAATATCCTTAAATCTGTTCAAAGAGTAATTGTTTTGGACTTTTGAAGCTGCAGAAGTTTGAAAAACAATAAACCTGGGTGGAACATACTATTTGATGAAAAATAAAGTTGGATCGAACACATTATAAAGTACTAGTCCTGTGCGTTATTGTTTGAACCAACTCTATTTGATCTAGCTAATCCTTTAAATATTGAAAATTTTCTCAGAATATACTATCTTATACCGAAAAAACTTTTTAAAATATTAAAGCACACCTATAGTTTCATTTCCCCGAACTTTTGCTTCAATATTCGAAATATAATGATTTCTAAAGTGACTCTTCGACCATTTCGATACTGAATTCTTAGAGAATTGAAAAGTTTGAATAGTTGGATGTGCTTGCTTCGTCCATAATGATATATCAATTTAATAGCTGTACTCCTGGCTAAAGTTGGATTAAGGTGAAGAAGCTTGACAGTCTAATGAGAATATAGTCCCGAAAAGGATATGATATATGCAAACAAATCGATTAGCAACTTCCAAAGAAGGAATGTTAACTTATGACAGGCAGATTCAGAGGTCGATGGACAAATGCATGTTTTAAAATGGTTGGGTGCTACATAAATCCGGCATCGATAAGAACTTATCGTAGCAATTCGATCAAAATTCCCAAAATTTGTGCGTCTTAAGACTCGTCACGAACCTAACCGAACTCGAACCGAACCTAACCGTTTTCATTTGTGGTTTTCGGTTCGGTTCAGCGTTTTTGAAGGGACGCCGGTTCGGTTTGCGGTTCGGTACACCAGCTGAAAAAAGTAGTTCGGTTCAGAACCGGTTTGCATCCCTGATAAAAACTGATGGAAACGAGGACTGTAACGAGTCTCGAAACTACCCAAAAGCTAGACTCGAGAAGTGTCGGGGCTCGCCTCAACAAATTTATTGTTGTCCCAAATTACAAATCAAATAGTTGGTTTAATGATATAGTAAAAGTAAAATTCATGATATGGAACGTATAATTTCCGTTTCTCACTTATGGGGTACTTAGCTACTTTCTAATATACTTATGTCTATCTGGCCTCCTTGTTCACCACAAGGCTCTGCTCCTCGTCGTAGCACAACTTTCGCTGACTAGGAATCTCGTTCGCTTCCGACTTGCCAACCTTTACCCTTGCGTTCAGCAGTTGTTTCTACGATTTCCACAACCTCCATTTTCTCCTGGCCACTTAGCACTATCACACTTATCTGCAATACTGCTTTCCTGCTCCTTTGACGTCCTTCGAATCCTCTGGGTGACCGCTGGGTGACACTGATTTGCTCTCGACCCGTTACTTTCGTACTCGCACTCGCTTGAAGTCTCCGTTTTATACTGACTACCTCCTAGCTGTCAGCCACGGGTTTTATAGACCTTTCCGCTTCTCACCCATTAGTCCTTCTTCCGTTATAACCGCTTGTCGCAGCCGACCTGCTGCCTACCAACAAGTGATCGTTCGACGCTCGTCTCCATCGTCCTCTCTTGTCTGCCGCTTTCTAAAGTGCAATATCCATGCCCCCACCGCCTTCTGTCCCGTTCCTTATCCTCTTGTTTCATCATGGACGCATCATGGACTAACGGATCCTAGTGTCCGGCAATCATGTCCCATGTCGGTCTTGCTCTCCGTTGCGATCTGCTTCTCTCTTCCACCTTTCTTCGTCTCGCTCACTCCCTGTGAGACTCCTGAATTCGCCGCACTCTCTCCTATACCCTACACGGCCACTTGTGAGGTACCTTAGTTGCTCACAGGACAAGACGAAGTGCTTCGAGTCTGGAAAGTACTGAGAGTTTGGCAAATATGTTACTAAAATGTATGTACCACAGGATTTTTTACCTAATAACGACAACCTGCGACAACAACATCAGTTTCAAACTCTAAATTAGGCTTATTCGGAAGCTCAAGAGCAGAGTCGAAACTAGCGCTGTACTAGTCGTCCCACAAAGAACTACACCATCCTAAGTGGATCCTAAAGCCGGATACCTACGTGGAATATTTCCATCCTGCTTTTAACCTTTAGATATATAAGTAAGCGCTTCGATTTACCCAAAAGCTGACTGTTGCATATCCTTGGCAAATGCGTACACGAACGTAGACCTTTCTGCTTGGTACTCACTCGCCCTGCAATACAACTTCCAGTTCCAAATAGAAGACAAGAAATTTTGGTAAAAAAGGTCTACGTCAGGGGCAGGCACATTGCTATCTCGTGTGCCCAGGAAAAATCTAAAAGCAGCGCTGCTCAGACACACACAGTATAAGCTGTACAAGCGCAGCTCCGCGACGCAGTCGTTGCTACTGATTGAGAGCAATTTTTGCGCTGCTCTCACACTCCAATGCAAAAATGTGAATGTATTGTTTTCCTGTCTCTGCTTTAGAAGATAGTTGTTAGAAGCCGTGCTATCTAATGTGAGGGTTTCCTGGTTATGTTGGATCTAAGTTTCGGTCACATTTAAGAAGCAAAGCAAAATGATTTCTTTGCAACCAAGAAAACATGAGAATTATGTAAATTTTTTAAGCATTCGTTTTTATTTACGAATGGTATGTTGATAAAAATGTTTGCCTTCCAAAATGTAACATAATAAATAGGTTTTTTTAATACGAAAACAATACTAATTTACAGTTACTATTCGACAGTCTTATGCTAAAAGGGTGTTTGCGGTTTTCTTTAAATTTAGAAATTACACTGAGTTGGAAAAATTTTAAAAGGAGAACAAGAAACCTTCAATTTCGACAAGGAGCAGAAGGAGCTGGTGCTGGAAGGTTTGGCAAAGAAAGCGACAACTTAAAAATATACATGCTTAAAAATTAACACAATTTTGTGAGCTTTTAGTTCACGTTTCAATGCGGAAGAGTTTTGGCTGGCAGAATGAGGATCTGTCTGTTGATTTGTGGACATGGAACGAGTTTGTTGTTAAATATTGGTAATAACATTTTTGTTTCGATCGGCCAAACCTTCGAATTTGGAATGAGAGGCAAAGGGTGTGCGCATGCGTCGTGTAAAGGAGCGTAAGCATCGTTGGCCCTCAAGACTTTCGGGCGTATTTGATAGAGCCAAAACGTTAACTGGAATGAGAATGAGTTGTGTAAAGTCACTGAGTAAAGAAGATATCGTAAATTCTTACCTCTTTGTTCAAGTAGTTTAATTTGTTTTTTGGCCTCCCTTAATTTGGTCATAAGGATCTCATTTTTGCGCTTCTCCACTGTCAGCTCCAGGCCCAGTTGCAGCTTGCTCTTGGAGTCAACGGCGCTTAGAATACTGAAGATAGATAAGGATTAGGATTATATTTTAAATATACAATATTATCAGCCATGTTCTCTATTCCACTTCCCCAAGAATTTTGTGATTTAAAACTGGGTTTTGTATTAAGTTTGGTCTGCAAATCACAAAACATTTGCGGAAGAGGAACAGAGAACAAGGCTGTATATGAATAGTCTCCACTTACGGATGACTGAATATGGACTGTGAGGTGGGTCTTTCATCTGGACTCGGATGCATCATGAGTGCTATTAATTCGTTAAAGTCCTTGCTTAATGTAGACAGCACTGGGACATCCCCATTTCTCAATTTATGCCAATCGGGTCCATTCTTGGGCAGGGGTCCACCTCCAGCCACCTCAAAGAGTGTAATACCCAGCGAGAATATATCAGCCTTAAACAGATTTGTATAGTCCTCTTGCAATATCTCCTTGGGCAAATAGCGACAATCGCCCTCCTCCACATGCGGTTCTTTCACCGATGTCACATGACCCAAATCACCAATCTTATAAGTGACCAAATTCTCAGAGCGTCGCAATTCCTCATAGACACTCGCCATGCCATCTTCATCTTTGGTTGCTTGCTGTGCCGCCTCTCCACCCATTTTGTGAGCCGTTGGATTCATGGTGGAGAATATGTTTTCAGGTTTTATATCCATATGAACCAAATCATTGGAGTGTATATAGCGCAGACCCTCGATAACGTGCATCAGCAAGATTTTCAGATCGGATTCGGACAAAGGATGTTCCTGAATGCGGGCATGCAAACTGCCACCATCACAGAACTCATTTTGGATCAACATATGATCGTCTTCCGCCCAAGCGGAATAATAGCGTACAACATTATCGTGCTTGCCGAGCACGGCATGGGCCCAAACCTCATTCAGAGCTCGTTTTCTGTGAATGAAGAAATATAAAAATGAAAATATAGAAAAGGAAATGCCAGACTATTGATAATACACATCTATCACGCTTAAAGCCCGACCTGCTTAATGTCCATACTATATTTAGCACCAAGTTTCACTTTACGTTTTTTTTTGACCTCGGTTAACGGCCCTACAAAAAAATTTCACACGACAAAGGCTTTCATGCTAACTTATTTCCCGTTTTTCTTTTTTTCTTTATACCTGTACCAAAGGTATACAGAGTATAAGTTTGTGCAAAAGTATGTATTAGCCAGAAGGATGCATTTCCGACCCTATAAATACTCTTGATCAGCATTAACAGCCGAGTCGATATAGCCATGTCCGTCTGTCTGTCCGTATGAACGCACAGATCTCAGAGATGGTAAGAGATAGAGGTTTGACGTCTATGGGACAAAAACTTCCTATACTTGCAAGCAGATCAAGTTTATTTTCAATTTTTGCCACTCCCCTTCCCGCCCCTGCAATTTAGAAAAAACGTCATACCTCCCACAGTTTTATAGATAGAATGTTCGAACCTTCTGTACATCAAGATGTAATCAAGATTATTTATAGATCCGCCAAAGGGTTGGTAAAGATCGGATGAACGGTTGTCGAGTTATAAGTAAAACAAAGCAGAAGACCCCTTAATTTACCCCCCTCCCCCACCATAAGTCAGCCCCCTTATTCTGATCGGAAAAATATGACCAGAAATGAAATCAGAGCACCTTAAAGTCACAGACAACGATATAATTAATTTCTATTGGTCAGTTTTCCATTCTCTCCCAGGGTGCAGTGCTAGAATTAATTACTCACTCAAAGGAGCTGCCAGCCACGGGCTTCTTGCTTTTCTTGATGGCATAGATGCAGCCATCCAACCGATTCACACACTGAAAGACCACTCCAAATTCCCCCACGCCAATGACGTTGACCTGCATGAACTCGCGCTTAAAGCGACTGATGTTTGTGTCATGAAGGGCGAGGCGTTTGGGTGCCTGTTGATGAATCTCCAGCTGCGTCTCACCAGCTGCATCCTCATCACAAATGTCACTTAGCAGATACTTTTGCATGGCATTCACATTGAGATTGAGATTCTCGCGTCCAAATTGAGTGCGACAGCGTTTCTTATTGTGGGCCAACAGACCTAAAAGAGAACGAGAGAGATATGAAAGAAATGTTGCTTCCAGCGACCTACAATGCACACTTACTGTCCGGCGTAAAGGGATTAACATTGGCCGTATCCTGGGGCTGCATGGTTCGATTGTGCAAGGGCAGGGAACGTGGTCGTTCTGAAAGACGGAAGATCTCTTCCCTGCGCGAGGCATTCACAACGGCAGCGGCGGCGGACAAATGATTGCTACACTGTGAGGTTGACTTCTGTAGAATGGTCTTCGGTGTGGCTGGAGTGCTAAACAGACGCAGAGCTCGAACTTTCTGGCAAGGCGGCGACATCGACACCGATTCATCCACACCGCCACGTTTCTTGAGCTGCGGACTCTCGTCGCCTGGGTCCTTGTCAAAATCTTCGTCGGCGAAGCGCAGCTTGCGCGGATTAAACACTTGTGTCGTGGGAGATGGCGAACGAGAACGCATCTCTACACTGGAGTCCAATTGCTCTGGTTGTTGGCGAAATGCCATGTTGTTGGAGCTGGATCTGATGAGACAACAGTTGTTTAACAACAATTTATAATACAACAATAACAACAACTCATAAACAAATGCGATCTAGGGATTAGTGGTACCGCGTTTGATTACTCTCGGAATTTGTAGTACCGTGCTCGATGATTCTTGATATACGTATTACTGTTTTCTATGACGCTTGTTATCGTTTGATTACTTTTGGGATTTTTTAGTTTGACTCAAAAGTGACTCGTTACTTTGTTACATCGACCAAATTTACTGTTTAAATAGCTGGAAAAGGAAAATAAAAATTCAAGATTCAATTACTCGGAATTTACTCAGATAGACAGATAGCGCTATGTAGAAGATGTGAAATCGGCCCTAAATGTACATATATTTTAGTACACACACAGAAAATTTCCGTCAATCCGGCAATTATTTTCGAAGATATACTCACATTTGTAAAGACGCTTCCGGTAAATTTACAGAGATGCTAAAACTTTATACGCGGTTTTCTCGAAACTACTTTTTCCTTCACGTTTGACATGATTTCTCAAGATCCAATGTACCAATTAACTTGAAATTTTGTTTGGTTTTTTCTTATACATCTCTCTATGGCACAAAATAGGAATTTGTAAATAGGAAGTCTGTTAAGGGAGAAATGTTGCACTGTCAAGAGTCAAAAAATGGCAAAAAATTCCCAAATAGCTAGAATTGCAGGCTCTGGCAAAAATGAATAGTTTCCGGCTATGGACCTTTAAAAATAGCTAGATTTTGTGGGGAAAATAGTAACTTGGCAACTCTGCACACATCACTAATGTATGCGTGCCAGCCCTGGTAAAAGAAAAAAACAGCGACGCTACCAAAATGTTTTTAATTGTGTTTAAGTAAAATCAAGCCACAAATAACCCAGTGCAATTTGTGAAATTTAGTTAAACCAGTTAAGAAATACCAGTATAACCCAACAAAATGATGGCGAGACGTGGTGGAAAGCGTATACGCATGGATGATCCGCCGCCGGAGTACGACGAACTGCATAGGTACAGATACAGACGACGATAACTTTTCCCTCCACTTTCGCTTACCTCACCTCGAACTCTTTCAGTGATGCTTTAAATGAAAGCGCCTCGGATGCGGACAGTCCCACCAAGCGTATGACCAGATTGAGAGCGCGCGGTGGTGTTCGGGACAAGCCACCCATAATAGATGACGACGAGGATGAGTTCTTTGCTCCAGTGGCCCGCAAGCGCAAGACTCCACAAGTGCGTAGGCCGCCTGCCGAGCGCAAAGAGCGGGTGGAGAGAACACGCAAAGAGCCCGTGGAGAAGGCGCACCATGAACGGATTGACAATGAAAGGGAGATTACCACAGATGAGAATAGTTTGTACTATATAGTGCGCCACTCCAAGAATCCCATAGCGGTAAGACTAACAATTTAGCATAAATAGTGACCACTTATCCCCCACTCTATCTCTCTATTTAAACTGCAGAACATTGTGGATCAATGGATAGAGCAGTACAAATCCAATCGTGAGATTGCGCTGGTCGCTCTCATGCAATTCTTTATCAATGCTAGCGGCTGCAAGGGTAAAATTTCCGAAGACATACAATATCCGGTCGATCATACGGCCATCATAAGACGCATGACCGAGGAGTTCGATGAGGTAATGATTGCACTAAAACTGTTGACAATATTTGTTAACTTTTCCTTCCCTAATAGGAAAGCGGAGAGTATCCCTTGATCATGACTGGCACACAGTGGAAAAAATTTAAAAACAATTTCTGCGATTTTGTTCAGACTTTGGTCAAACAGTGCCAATATTCCATTATCTATGATCAGTTTTTAATGGATAATGTCATTTCACTGCTCACTGGTCTGTCGGATTCGCAAGTGCGTGCTTTTCGTCATACGGCCACATTGGCGGCCATGAAACTGATGACCGCCCTGGTGGATGTGGCTTTGCTGGTTTCCAATAATTTTGATAATGCAGCAAAACAATTTGAAGCTGAACGTGTTAAGGTAAGATTATAGCCCCACCGAGACAATTGTCGTTTCTATGGTAAGTTGTCTGGGGGGTGTTTTTTTTTTTTTTTATTGAAAAATGGTGATATAGTCAAATAGTTATTACCAAAATCTGTTTGTTAAATTTTAGGTTTAGGGGCTGTGTCTCAAAGTCGTTTTTATCGTAGTTGATGCTAAGATACGAATTGTGGCATTGTGGGTTCTGAATAATCTTAAAGATTCTGGCTTGGTTTATTAATTGGCTTTGAACAGCGTTTTCGGTTCGGTTCAGTGGTTTAGCTATTTGTATTTAGAAGAATAGTGGGCGAAAGTTATATAAGGAAGGTAGAGTACATGCAAAAATTAATATATTTCCAAACTTGAAGGAAAACGTTTCAAATCCGTTCCGCAGCGATGATAAACTACTAAGATTAATCGAATTTTGTAAACGTCGGGGTTGTTCGGATCGAGTAGGCATTGAAAGTTTTTAAAACGATTTTCGGTAGTTTTTGGTCAAGCAAGCATATTAGGATAACGTTGAAATGCTGACGTTCGGGAAATTATTTTTACCGGAATTTCAAAGGTTATGCATTCCAAAAATTTCAAAACGCTTTCTGTTCAAGGATCGTCCTAATTGCGTTTTAAGTATAAAGGTTTGGTGTCAAAGTGTTTTCCAAACTTTGAACTAATATGAAAACGTAAAAACTCGTGTTAAAAAGAAGTGAGATCTAAACGTGAATCCTTTGAATTACGGTAAAAAGTTATGTCAAAACTATATTTTTCGGATTTAAAGAATTATTAAGGTTCAAGTTAACATCAGAAATGTTAAATCTGTCGGAGCTAATTTTTTTTACTTTTGAAGGCGCGGATGTTTGAAAATCCATTAACCTAGGTGTTGATGTAACATAAAGTTGGGTTCGAACGCATTAAAAAGTAGAGGTATAAAATCTCAGGATTTTGTTCAAACCAACTCATTTGTCTAGCTATCGCTTATAATCAGTGTCCCCATGTAATACAGTTCGTGGTTCTACGGTGCGGCTTCGCCACTTACAGGCCATTCTGAAGGATTTTCTATCGAACCGCGATGCACCTCATCTACCTTATTATATGGGTATAAGGACTGTTAGCTCAATTTGTTTTCGGAGAGGGCTGCTCTGAACCTACGGTCGTGTAAAGTTTTCAAAACCGATTTACATCCCTGTATTGTAGCCAGTGGTTTTTGCTTTAATTAATAACTGTTTTTTTTTCCGTGCATTTTGCAGTCGCGCGATCGTCGCGCCACAGATCGATTGGATTCTCTAATGACTAAACGCTCAGAGCTGGAAGAGAATATGGATGAGATCAAGAGCATGTTAACCTACATGTTCAAGTCGGTGTTTGTGCATCGCTATCGAGATACTCTACCTGATATACGTGCCATTTGTATGGCTGAAATTGGCATCTGGATGGAGAACTATCCGCAAAACTTTCTAGATGATTCGTATCTAAAGTACATAGGCTGGACATTGCATGACAAGATTGGGGAAGTACGTCTAAGATGTCTGCAGTCACTGTTGCCCTTGTATGATAAAGATGAACTAAAGGGCAAACTCGAGTTGTTCACATCCAAGTTTAAGGATCGTATTGTGGCCATGACACTGGACAAGGAATTTGAGGTGTCCGTGCACGCTGTAAAGCTGGTGATAAGTATATTAAAGTAAGCTGCAGCTGGGACATTGACTTGTGTAAAGGATTCGAATCTCATGCCTTTCTTTATATTGCAGAATACATCCAGAAATTTTGGCGGACAAGGACTGTGAAATTGTTTACGAATTGGTTTATTCCTCCCATCGTGGTGTGGCCCAGGCGGCCGCAGAGTTCTTAAATGTACGCCTATTCCACCTAACCGCAGATATGGAGGAAACCAAGACCAAACGTGGCAAACTAAGATTGCCCAATACTCCTTTAATCCGAGATTTGGTGCAATTCTTCATCGAGTCCGAGCTTCATGAGCATGGCGCTTATTTGGTGGACTCTTTTATCGATAGCAATGATATGGTACGAGATTGGGAGTGTATGACAGACTTGCTGCTCGAAGAACCTGGCCCCAATGAAGAGGTTTTGGACAATAAGCAAGAGTCTACGCTAATTGAGATTATGGTCAGCAGTGTTAAGCAATCCGCTTCGGGTGAAGTGCCCGTGGGAAGAGCTAGCAATCGCAAATTCACACTCAGCTCCAAAGAGTTAAAGGCCATACAAGACGAGAAGGCCAAACTGACGGAACATTTTATTGTGTCACTGCCAGCTCTGCTGGAGAAGTATCAGGCCGATAGCGAGAAATTGGCCAATCTATTGGCAGTGCCTCAGTACTTTGATCTAAATTTGTATACCACCAACAGGCAGGAGGGTAACCTACAAGCCCTGCTGGATAAGATTAGCCAGGTGATGAGCATGCACACGGGCCGCGATGTTCTAGAGACTTGCGCCAAAACTCTGGAATGCCTCTGTGCCGAGGGTAGTGCCACCTATACCCGCTGCAACATAGCACGCTGCAACATTATCGAACAGTCGGTCAACAAGTACAAGGATGCCATCGAGGAATGGCGTAATCTGATACAAGGCGAGGAGACACCCAATGAGGATGATATCTATAACATAACTATTACCCTGAAAGTGCTGTCCATATTGTATTCATCGCATAACCTAAATCCTTGGGATTTGTTCAAGTCACTTTTCCAAGATGTGGAGGAGGCTCAGTCGAAGGAGAATGGAGAACGTTGTCTGCCCAATGAGGCCCTAGCCTATTGCATTGAGGCCTGCTATTTAAGCATCAGTTGGGGCTTGTACTACGTGGAGAACGATTGTGAGACTCTTAATGTGGCAGAGGTGGTGACGGAATTGCGCAGCAATTTGGATAGCTTTATGTCCGCCTGCTTTGAGTTGACACGAGATGGACCCACTGTGCAGATACAAGAGGCGGTAAGCTTAGCTTAGAAATTGTTTATTGGCTACCTCTAACTTACTCCATTTCAGGCCTATCAATCCATTTGTGATCTCTTGATCATTTTCTCGGATCAATTGGCTCGCAGTGAGACGGAGCATATACGCAGCTTGGTGTACAAATCCCGTATGGACGAGCATCTCATTTTGGACAACTTTGTGCAGCATTATGTATTTTCATTGAAGCAAGATGTGGCCCAGGATGAGACACGGATTGAGGAGCTGCACAAGAAACGCAACTTTCTGGCCTGCTACTGCAAGCTGGTGGTATACAACATAATACCCACCATGCGTGCAGCCACCATTTTCAAATACTATGTAAAGGTAAACCTGATCTTTAAGACAATTTCCCAAAGACTATTGACTTTTATCTCTCTTCGCACAGTGCTACAATGACTATGGCGATATTATCAAGGCCACTTTGGGCAAAGCCCGTGAGATTAATAAAGTCAACTTTGCCATGACTCTACTGCTCAGTCTGATCACTGTCTTCAAGAGTTTGCAAGAGCAAAGTGAGGACGGTCTCGTTGTGAAAAGTTCACAAGAGTTTGTGGATCTCAAGGAGTTGGCCAAACGCTTTGCGCTTACCTTTGGCTTTGATGCATTAAAGAATCGTGATTCTGTGGCTGCCATTCATCGTGGTGGAATTTATTTTGCAGCAAATAAACAACCCGATGATCCTGTGCGAGCGCCAACACGCTTACTGTTTCTAGAAGTTCTAAATGAGTTCAACTACAAGTTGTTAAAACAGGATAAGAAAGTGATCATGGGTTTTCTGGATAAACTTATACCACCTGCCATGCCCTCAAGCCGAGCGGAGGAATGGCAACCGTTGGTGTTGTATCGCAATTCGTTGTTACATGGCGAAACGGATCAGGCGCCGGTAGCCACCAGACGAGCTTACACGCGCAAGCGTCGGGATCATGGTAAGTTGAATGGGTTAGCCTCCGCTAGACATTTTTAATTTCTATACCAGGCTGCTCTAAGTTTGACTAGGCTCGAAAGATCTAAAAAACCGGTTCTCCAGGGTTCGGTTCTGGGTTGGTTTGCAGCCTTGATTTGTAGCCAAAAACTTAAAATTTAAACAAACATAAAGATACTTAAAGGTTTTTCTTTTTCAGATGAAGATGATGAAGAGGAAGACGACGAGGAGGAGCACAATGATCCAGATTACAGGGGCTGACTAAGTACCCCAGCGGAATCCAAGTAGTTTATAGTTTTTAAGTTCAATAAAGTGTGTAATTTTCTGTGTAAGTTAAGAAAAACCCAGATTTTATTTCAATCTAATATATTTAAATTTGACTTAATGAACACCATTTTAGCCGCATCCTCGGGGCTTAGTTCATCACCGAGCAACTGTGTAGAGGACTTAAATAGTTTTCCCAGATCCACACTGGCCGCTGGCATGGAAAGATATCGTCTAGCAAGTGAATAAAGTGGACTAAATTTTGTATTGCTTTGCCACCAGGCCAAAGGATTGCTATTTCTTTCAATTCGCGGCTCTGAATTGTATAAATATAAAAGATTTTTCATTTGAGAATCGGAGCTAGAAGCAATTGAACCATTTAGCGTAGATGAAGAAAGCATATTCTTTAATATAGAATCAATTTTCGATTCATTTTTAATAAGAACTTTAACCTCAGGTTGTGTTTCTGGCAGAGAGGGATTTAAGTTACATGCGCGTAGAATTTCTTGTATAACCAATTGCTCTTGCTGATCGTTGAAAAAGGCCTGCTTATAGCGTGGATCCAAATAGGTGGCCATAAGAAAATTCATATCTGTGACCAGATGAGAGAAATTCAATTCCAATTCTTCAAGTAATTTACGGGCAAAGGAACAAATCGTAACTGCAGATACAAAATTGTTTATATCTTTGCTGAGTGAGTCCCTTAAGGCAGCCACTAGGGGTATAACCGAGGAAGCAGAGGTGCTAGGCTCTTGCCATATATGCAATATTTCTTCAAAGGGCTGCAAGACTTTCAAACACAAGTCTATGTCCAACCATTCATCGGAATTGATTTGCATAGAACTAGTAAATTCTTTAGCATAAATGGAGAGGGTGTCCTTAAGTTTATACAAATGAGACATTTGTTGATATAAAAGGTTCCAATCTTGATTGGTTGGTGAACTGAATTGAAAGCTTAAATGTTCCAAACCCTTTGGAGAGTCTCCTAACTGGCAGATAATTTTTGAACATTTTTGCGCCAATTGCTGCAGTGGTTCACTGCTGGCCCAGGCATTTTGCACACACTTTTTCAAGCGTAGCATACTGCAGTCATTTCTTAAGACACAATGGACTTTCTCAATGTTTAAAGGGAACTCTACCTGGGGTATGAAATGTTTCATACTATCCGAAACTTCAAATCTGCTTACATTATACAAAACTTTACATTTTAAAATATAGCAAAGAACCTGGAAATCGCTAGAAATTGCCCTACAAGATAGACTTATAAGGTGCCGGCCTTCGATTTCTCTTCCAAAACTTCCTACACTCAAGGAGTACGACTCCATTTGTTCCATTTTCATTTTGAGTTGTCTTTCCATTCTGGGATATATCTCCTGGCATAACAGAAGCTCATAGTATGTTCTATCCTGTATCGTGTATCTGGGTTGCAGAGCTTTGACAAAACTTATAAATTCTTCTCCCTTGAGCATTTCCAGTGAATAGTTGACTAGCAACAAGGCCAATTTCTCATCGCACAGTACAAAATCCTCTGTGGACTCCAAGGGATCTGGATCAGGCTCCTAAAATAAGCGTATCAAAGTTTAGGTAATACTTTTACAATCAGCTCACCTGCATATCCAATTGCAACTGGGCTGTGGCTTGGGGAAAATAGCTATGCCCAACTTTCCTCTTAATTTTGATGTCGCTCTCCGTTAACGTTAGAAACTCCGCTGGATGTTTGCTTTTCAAATGGCTCCTCAAACAAGTGGTGCCACGTCCTTTTCGTGAATAATTTCTACCGCAAAGTGTGCACGCGGCCGTGGTTTTACTCGTCTTGTAAAAAAAGTTCCAAACATTGCTCGTTATACGACTCATTGTCCTGTTTTTCTAAAGAATAAAATTGCTATTTTCTTTTGCGGATGTTAACATCCGCCTGCACATCCGTTACACTGCAGCCCTCGTTGAAAAGTTATCGGTAAGCAAACAGTTGCATAGAGATGCTGTTAGTCACGCTAATAATGGAAAAGTGAAAGTAGCAGTCAGTAGCATAATAATCACTTTTTTTATACAAAGAGTAATCAGGCCTGTTCCGGTTTCCACTTTCGATCAAATTTGTCCAGTTTGCTTAAGTGGTTTTTATACAAAGTTCACGAACAAATTTGTCCAGTTTGAATTTAGGCCGTCGTATTAAGAGGTTTTTTTGATACAAAAAATCCAAATTCCCAATGTGAGGGGGGGAGAGGGGCGGTCCGCTCGGCGGCACATTTTAGGGGCGGCAAATTTGAGGGTCCGCAATGTGTATTGATTACACAGTGTTACAAAAAAAAACAATCTAAACATACTTTTAAAGAGACCCAGTACATTTTGTCGGGCAGGTCGACCATAACATTTCCTCATACTCGGTTTCTTTCTAACACACCCCAATAACCGCTTTTTGCATTTTTTACTGATTTAAATTGAAATAACTCTGATTTTTGATAGACTTTGAAATTCCGATAGCGTCAAGAGAAGTCTAAAGTATGTTAATCAATGGATTGACAGATTGAGCTTAATTAGCTTTTCCCAAAATTTTAACTTTTACCCCCACTGGTTGCACTATTTTATTCTATGCGATTTTTTGAAGTTTTATTATATAAGCCCATTCAATTCTCCGTTGAACAAATGTTGGCCCAATGAATTTGGTTTCCGTTTGACGAAGTTATTCCCGTTTTTCTGAGTAAACATCGACAATTCATTATTTTTTTTAGTGTGCTTACATATTAGTATTTGTTTTAACTTGAGTGCCGCTAAAAGTATAATATAATTTGTTTGGCGGCAAATTTAATTAATTGTTGACTGTGTAGGTAACACAGTAAATTTACATTTACGTATGTTCTGCACAATTTTTGGACCAAGATTAGCATCCTCCGAGTAACGTTACCCTAGAAATATTAGTTGAGCGAATCCAATATCATTAAGCAATAGTGACTATTTTTATACCCCGTAAGAAATGGTCCCAAAACCACGAAATTTGCAAAACTAAACCGTTTATCCGATTGCGATGAAACATTGTGGAATGTTTAAACGTAGCCTGCGAGATTTCACAGTTGAACAAATGTGCGCAAGATGGTCCTAAAACCGTGAAATGGCAGGATATGGTTCCAAAACCACGAAATTTGGCAAATTATTCCGTTCATAGGAATGCGATGAAACTTTTGAGAAAATTTGGACGCTTGCCCGGGGAGGTTTCCAAGTCGATTTAATTTGCGGAAGACAAAATACACTAGCCAGAAATTCCACAACTAAGCAGCCCTACCCCCTTACTAGCTAAGCACTATTTCTCTGGTTGAAATGATAAATTCCAGTGTTGTTAAACAATTCAAAAAGTGCGGCGCATTGCTTTCCTGAATTCCTATAGCACATGTGGTTAGTATTTTCGTATTGCCGGTAGTGGTGTAAAGATCAAGGCTTTTAACTAGAAGGCTGCAAGATCTGGGTTTAAATCTCACTAAGGCATGTTATTTTTTTTAAGCAATTTTAATTACAATATCACTTATTTCCATTTAAAGATTGCAGCATTGCAAATCGAACAAAGTACATGGATATTTCTTCTCTTCGTAGTATTCCTTTAGCCTCCTCTGCAAGTTATATCTCCGTTAAGTATAATAATCCATGTGTGAACGGAAGCTTCATGTCGAGGAGGTCCTCCGTCAGTCTCCGTAGTAGCACCAACATTTTTATTGGTTTACATGAAAAAATATTTAATGCGGAATGCCCAAAAGTTCATTGACAGCACTGCCTAATTATCGAATAGAAAATTTTCTAAATACCATTAGTATAAACGACGCCGTAAATTACTACCGCAACTCCAGAATGCAGTTTTTCTAAAGAACAACGAAACACCATATATTTTTAAATTTAGTTAACATAGGTTAGGTACAAATGTTTGTTCTCAAAATTCGATTTTGATTTTATGTGTTCACGAAATCACCAAGAATCGTCATCGTATAAACAACAGCTGATTAGCCGGTCTGGCTAAACGGTTGCGTCTTCTTCGCTTTAAACAATTCTTCCTCTTCTTGTTGTAGCCTGTATTTCAGATCAGAAAAGTTTTCCCAAAATGCTGCGTAGTAAAATTCTAGGACTGACTAGGCCAATCCGGTCACTGTCAAGTGCCACAAGACCCAATCTTACCTTAGTGGAGGTGGATGATCAGAGTGGAATTGCTACACTCTCTATGAATCGTCCGCCGGTTAATAGCTTAAATGTGGAGCTTATGACTGATCTTATTGACTCGATTGGTCAAATTGAACGGAATAAGAGTCGCGGTTTGATATTGACTTCGGTAAACAGTTGGACACACTTATGTACATATGTATGTGATAAATATTCTTTTCCATTAATTTATAGTCCAACGATCGCGTCTTCTGTGCCGGACTGGATCTAAATGAGCTGCACAAACCGAATCAAGAGCGTTTGAAGCAGTTTTGGGCCATCTTTCAAGATTTATGGCTGGCTCTGCATCTAAGCAGTGTACCCACTGCAGCGGCTATTAATGTATGCCAGAGAGTTTGTGTTCATTAACAAATTTCCTAATCATGATTTTCACTTTCAGGGTCAATCTCCCGCTGGTGGTTGCCTTCTGGCCACCGCCTGTGAATACCGGGTGATGCTGCCGAATCTCTCCATTGGTCTAAATGAAACCCAATTTGCCTACATGCCTCCCAAATGGGTTGAGATTTCGTTCTTAAGTGTTTTGCCGCGCCGTTTAGCCGAGCGTGCTTTAACCCAGGGCAAACTTTTCACCACCCAGGAGGCTCTCGAAGTGGGACTTATTGATGAGCTGGCCGTGGATAAGCAAGAGGCCATCTCGAAGTGCTCTTCATTCATAGGCAGCTTTGCGCGGGTGAATCCTTTAGCCCGAAGCCTAACAAAGCAACAGTTTCGTCAGTCCGACGTTCAGCAATTGATTGCCGATCGAGCTGGGGATTTGCGAGAGTGTGTCGAGTATATCAATAGTCCCTTGCTGCAAGAGGGATTGGGTACCTATTTCGAGGCGCTTAAGCAAAAAAGTAGATCCAAGTCAGGAACACCTCCTAAGTAGTCGCTGGAGTTGCATTTATTATGTAGTAATATTTAAGGGAGACATTTTTTATTAAACCACTTTTAAGTCACTTGTAAGTCTTCTTTATCCAGGGTCTCAGGCAGCTGGGCGAGGGATTCGGTCATAAGTTCCATGAATGAGTTAATTTCCAGTATTTTGGCACGATGACGATCTATTTCTTGGCTGCGGAAAAAATAATATATAAAATATAACCAAGAAGTCCCTGCATATCTCTTACTTTTTTAGCTTCTCGATCATCTGATCAATAAACTCCTTGCTACGTCTGACCATGCGATCCTCGCGCTCATCAATCCTTGAGGTGTGCAGATATCTCATGCCTTCAACTAGCTTCAACACCTCCCCACGATCTTCTATACACATTTTCAACTTTTCTGGTATAGCTTTAAGTTGCTGACAAGAAAGCTTCGAGGCAAGAAAATGTGTTACCAATTCCATCATGTTTTCTGAAAAATGTACAGCCACCTCACGTAATTGACGAAAGCAGACCTGAGCGCGTTCCACAAAGTTGGTCATCAGCTCGGAGATTTTACTTTGAAAGTTGCGAGTGGATTCCTAAAAAAATGTTTTAAAATAAGTTAAAGAAACTGTTTTTGATTTTGATAACCCCTTATTACCTCCACCGCTTCATGCAGATGCAGTTCTTGGCTCATCAAACTGTGCCACATGTCATTTAAGGCCTCCTCAAATTCTCCATTCATCGAATCCAATTCATTGGCCACCTTTAAATGCTGCGAGGTGCCTTCTTCAAACTGTTCTAGTTCTCGCCATTTCAAGCGAGCTTCTTCAAAAGATTTCTCTTTATATAGCAAAAACTCCTCGATTTGACTTTGACCCAAAGATTGTAGCTCCTGTTGGCCCTGCTGAAGACTGGAATTAAAATCTCGGACTTCCTCATCACGTTCACCAAAGCGTTCCAGTCCAAGTTTGTATATTTCTTGTGTAAGTTCAAAGACATCCTTGTCATATTCCTCGGCCAACTCTTGACCTGGAGTGCCCACTAACATAAGAAGATGACCATTTTCATCGTCACGCCATAAGGATTCGTATAGTTGATGTCCATCTAAATGCTCGACAAAACTGGAAGCTAAGCGTGCGGCTTCGGCCTGTTCGCGAGCCTCAGTCTCAAGGGCCTGAATTTCAAATTCTTGTTTGTCCTCAATTTCGCGAAGCTCACGACTAAGAAAAAATTATGAAAAGTTGGTAAATGAATTTAACAGATGCCATAATAATGGAGAGCAGGGCGAATTGTAAATTATTTAGAAACATTTTCTAATAAATGTAAATGTTAGCAGGATCAAGGTCGAGGTTTGATTATAGTTCAATAATCAACCAGAAAATTCAACAGAGAATACATATGAACATGAACAGTAGCTGTGGCTATTTATATTACCCAGCCGGCGAATAACGATATAAATAGGATTTGCAAATGGCTTGTTGAATTGAAATTTTGTTGCATTTTGTAATTGAATAAATTGAAAGCATTTCCGATTATTTAAAGATTTCAAAAACAATTTCAATTGAACAGGATTTAGTTTTGTAAACTTACTAGAACCGTTTTTGCGCTTCCTCTCGCATATCCTTTTTGATGAAAATGTATTCATAATAATTAAGTTTGGGCAATATGGCAGTTACATACAGAGATAAAGGGAAATCGGGTTGTTTGGCTATGGGATTGCCCTCCAGATTTAAGACCTTCAGTGTGTTGACAAAACGCAAGCGTTCAATCTATCGAAGAAGAAAATAATCCTATAAATCTAATCATTTATATTTATTAATTCGCACACCTACCCCTTCAACAGAATCAATCAAGTTATTGCCAATGCTCAAGATTACAAGTTTCTCCAAGGTTTCCAGATTCTCAATTCTCTTGATGCGATTGCTGAACAGCGATAACATTTCCAAATTGACCAAATTTTCTAGGTTTTCGATTTTTGTGATATAGTTAAAACTCAAATTGAGTTCTTTGAGAGCCTTGAGCATGCCAATATGTTCGATTACTTCGATTTTGTTGCAGTTGAGACAAAGTTTCGTTAGATTGGGCAGCATCCAAAGATGATCAATACGTAGGATATCTAAAATTTCGAACTTCAAATAGTTATATAGCTTGTAGATAATTTCCAACTCACTTTTGAACTCCAGTCGCATGGTTTTAATGCGTTCAAAAACCACTGGCTCCAGCTGATGCAATCGTCTGACCTCTCCCTTCTGACCTTCTTCTAGATAGGAAGTCTCTATCATTTGGCGATCTATAATGCCTGGTTCTGGACAGTTAACTTCCTCCAGAAATGCCTTTTTGGACTCTTCACTATCTGTGGTGTTGATTTCTTCATCCATTTTGGTAGATTAATGCAGCAGGGTCGCTTACAGTGAGTTTAGTTTAATGGTTACCCAGGGTAACCATCGATAAACAAACAAAACAAATTTGTACTGGACTTAACTCATCTTGCCTAGCAACCACCCGACCAGGGTGCAACTTACAGTTAGAGAAATTTGCATACATATTTTAAGTCCTTCATAAGCTCCTGCTTAGCCTAACACAAGAAGTAAGTAAGTAACAAGAAATTATGTCCGATATATGTCCTTGTGTTATGAATTATGCTCATCATCAACTGTTTCGAAACCTCTGTCTAAACTACAACAATTTTTACCACCTCTTCCCTGTAAACTCTTCTCTTCTCTTACAGGGAAACAGCAAGGCGGAAGTTGAAATGAGGTTTGACGGATGGTAGCTAGGAAACCTTTAATACAATTTTGAAAGCTTTGACCATTCATCGGAATCATCCGAAAATTTTAAAAAATTTTTATCTTTTGCTACAGAAGAAGACTAAGGTTAAGGAACTGAAGGATTCCAGAACAAGTCGGCAAATAAACTAATTTAACTATTTCAAACGATTTGGATAAGATATAAATGTTGATTTAACTGGAGCTGCGAACCGGTTCGGAGTCCAACCGCTCCAAAACCGGAGTTTTTAAGCATGTGGTTCCTAGGCATGATGAGTGAATCAGAGAAAATGTCTGTTAACTGCTCGAACCAGCTCGCAAAGGTCTACAGGCAAAAAAGACTATTGGTATTATCTTGGTTTTATATATTCAAAACCTATTTTTGAAGTTACGTTTTTCTTTTTTTTGAGTGTAATTGTTCCACCCCAGAAGTATTTCTTGAACAGGTGCAAAAGGTCGTTTTTGGTCTGGCCGGCTTTAGTCACGATTGATTCGAAGACCCTTCGTGCGTGTGCTTCTCTCTCCCTCTCGAAACTCTCTTTCCGTCTCACTATTTTTGGATGACAACGGGAAAGTGGGTGGAGGTGGCACCTGGTCTACTTAGGGTTGCGGTTGTTTAGGTTGTCGGGTTGTTGTGGATATCGGGTCTCTAGCAGTTGTTCATGTTTGCTTATAAAATAAACTTCTGCTCGGAAAAGATTTGCCAGGATAAGAAAAGTTTAATTCGAACATAATTTAACAAATATTACCACAATTACAAGTAAATCACTTTAAAGTTAAATTAATACGAAATTACCTTAAAAATAGTCACAGTTAATTTAATCAAGAAGCTAATCGATAAAGTGCCCTTTCGACTGTGCTGAACCATTAAAGTTTGTTTATTTTTCACTGTGCAAAAAAGCAACATATAATATATGTACGTATGCATCAAATCGTTTCCTAAAGGTGCGTGTGTGTGGCATAATATCGAAAATCTAATAAACGCGAAATGTTAAATGTGTTTCAAGGCTGCCAGGGAGAAAGCCAAAACAAAACGTGACTCAAGTTGTACGGGGAGCTGAGTACTTCCAAAAATCAAAAGGAATAAAAAGAAGCTTTAGCCAAATCGCTTACAACTAACACATATGTATATATCACATAGGCATGCCTGATATATGCGAGTAAAGTACGGACAAGTTTCTTATTTCGTTCAGGTATAATGCATAAATTATAAACACACGAACAATTTGTGGAAAAGTTTTTTTTGACGCAACGCCTTTTTCTACTTACCCTTAAAAATTTGTAGATTTTCGTCACTATGGTGGATAGCACACAAAATACATTAGAATGAACATTTACACGTCGATGGTGATCTAATAATTTAATAAAAAGTGATTAAGTGAGATGTCGTAGGGTATTTGAAGAAGTGTTGAATAGATCTTTAAATATTGGAGCAACAGATTTGGATTGTAGCTATACAAAACGCTAAGAGAGCAGTGCTTGAAATGTTTCAGAGACTGAAAAATGCACTTTGATAAGTGTATAGTACGAGGGCTGTTTGAAATTTACGATGATGGTTGTATTTATAGATTCGCAATGCAAGCCTGAACGCAACTCTCATCTCTTTCTAATTTTTAGTTCGATTCTGATTGAACTTCCACTCAATTGGTGAAACACTTTTGCTCAGGCCCTTTGGGAAATGCTGCCTCAGTACAGAATTTATCAGTGCTAGTTTTAGACCTAAGAAGTAGGAACTACCGCACTTTATGTACTGTTTTCTGTACTATCCATGAAACCCGTGCCTAAAAGAAGCGAAGGAAATAAAGTAAACAGCCCTGCCTGAGCCAGCCGTTTGAAATCAGGGCTGATTCAGCTTCGATTTAGTACTGAACCGTAATGAAGATTATAAACTTTTCACCCGAAATTATCCCGAACGAACAAAAATATAAATAATACCCCGACTGCCCTAATCAATTAATGGTCAAACCGGAAGAGGTCAAATCTGTGGATGTTTCAATTGGTTCCAAAATGTATCTAAATAGTTTTCGAGCGGGGAAGCAGACCGGCAAAGTTCTAGAGCAGTGGTGCCCAAAATGCCAAAAAGCTATCCCATGGTATATAATGTAATGTAAATGTCAAATGGCTTGACACAGCCCCAAAGTGCCAAGCCGAGCTCCTCCCAATCTCTTGGTTTGTGCGCTTCTAATTTTCGCACAAGAGTAACGCCGAATCCGAACGGCAGTTTGAAAAGCTTTTGCATGGCTAATTACTACAAAGCTGGCGCCAACAGCAGGGAGGAGTGACCGTGATAGAAACTCACAATTCTGCCGGCGTCGCAGCAGACGCACGCATAGAGAGAGAGAGAGAGAGAATACGTGTGTTCTTTAAATCAGGGTTCGCCAAGAAGAAAGCCTCCCTGTCTCTCTCTTACACTTACAGATGCATTACTTCGGCAAGCATTTGGTGTGAATTTCCGAGTGTGCTCGGGCCCCCGGGGCATGGCTGGGGAACACTGCTTTAAATAGCCCACTCGGCGGGTTGCTCTCTCACGACGCGTGTACTCTCACGAGGCATTTGTTCGTTTGCTTGTTGTTGTGACATTTACTTCGTGATTTTCTGCTACGCACACAATCGCAAAGCTTGATTGTGTGAGTTTGGGCACTACTTTACTAAAGCGATCGAAATAGAATTTATACCAATACGTACTTAAAAATTCAAGTGCGATTTGTTCTTCCATGTACTACGAAACTATGTTAAAATATTTAAAATGAGAAGAAAAACAAAAACCTTTCTAAAAGCTTAAGAAAACGCGTTTTGAGTTCAAATACAAAATATTTTGAATTGAGTAAGAAGTAGGTTTAGAACGCAAACTCCGAAATGTATGGAACATGAAATTGTAATTACACTACGACAAAAAATTTTGACCCACCCTAATTGACAGTTGATCCCCATTGACCGCTGTTTCCGAAAATGGTATCAACTTATACCGAAGGAAGAGCGGTTTTCGAAATATTGCTTAAAAACCCATTTTTCGGCCTTAAAAAAGATAAGTGCATTATGTGGCTGTTGTCTTTGGCTATAGTGTGCCGGTTTGTAAAGGCTGTGAATAGAATTAAAGAAAATTTAATGAATTTTCCAAACAGGGGCTGTTTGTTAAAATTGATTGAAATTTGGTGGAGTAATAAAAGGTGAAAGATAAAATTTCATGATAATTTCAGTGATTTTGAAGTTTTTTTGGTATTTTATTTTGACACCATAGACTGTTTCATTAAAAAATTTTTTTGCCTACAATCATTAAGATTGAATAAAAATCAAACATACACACACACACGCACCTACTCGCTAGCTGACAATGCCCAAGACCAAGAATAAATATACTTTATAGGGTCCGAAATGTTTCCATCTCCATGTTACATACTTTTGTACAACTTCATGATCCCCATTTCCCATTCTCTAAAACTTTCCAAGTTTTCAAAAACTTTTTTTTTTAAATATAACTAGCAAAAGATCTTTTTCTAGCTTTTATACCCTTGCAGAGGGTATTATAAAATTGTCCGGATGCTTGTAACGCATTGAAGGAAGCATCTCCGACCACATAAAGAATATATTCTTGATCAGCGCGACGAGCTGAGTTGATTTAGCCCTGTCCGTCTGTCCGTCCGTCTGTCTGTTTCTATGCTATTTCCTCCGTCAGTTTGAAAGCTATCTTCACCAAACATTGCACGAAGTCTTTTGGTACAAATACGCTGCATATTTGTCGGAACCGGCCAGATCGTATGACTATAGTATATAGCTGTCATAGGAGCGATCGTACGAAAAACTAGTTATAGTGAGAAAACTTTTTTGTTTTCAATGGATACGCGTTCAAACTTCGTATTTCTTTGTTTACTATCCTTTCTCATGTTTTCAGCAAATTTGGTCGAAATCGGCCATCTATATAGTATAGCTGTCATAGAAAAGTAGAGTCTGAAAAGTAGTTTTAGTTATAAAACCTCTTTTGTTTTTAATGGAAACAAAACCAGTCATGGAAAATCATAACAAACTATCATGTACGTTTTTTGAAGGCGATGCCATTAAAAACAAAAAAGTTTTTCTCACTAGAACTTCTTTTTCGACAGATCATTCATACTGCAGCTATATGCTATAGTCATCCGATTTTGACAAAACTTTGTAGAATTATGTACAAGTATATAAAATAAATATATGCCAACGTAAGGAACGTTTCTATTGAAAACCAAAAAGTTTTTCTCACAAGAACTAGTTTTTCGAACGATCGTTCCTATGGCAGCTGTATGCTATAGTCATCCGATTTTGACCAAACTTTGTAGAATTGTGTGGGAACATATAAAACAAATATATGCCAATTTTGAGGACATTTCATTACTTTTCAGAATCTACTTTTCTATGATAGCTATACTATAGAGATATCCGATTTCGACCAAATTTGGTGGAAAAATAGAAAAGTATAGTAAACTAAGAAATACGAAGTTTGGATGCGTTTCCATTGAAAACAAAAAAGTTTTTTTCACTAAAACAAGTTTTTTGACCGATCGTTTGTATGACAGCTATTTGCTAGAGCCATTCGATCCGGCCGGTTCCGACAAATGTGCAGCGTCTTTGTACCAGAAGACTTGGTGCAAAGTTTGGTGAGGATAGCTTTAAAACTGACGGAGAAGATAACATAGAAACAGACGGACAGAAGGACGGACTGACGGACAGGGCTAAATCAACTCAGCTCGTCATGCTGATGAAGAATTTATATACTTTGCCCTTGCGAGTGTATTTTTAGAAGGGACAAATATTTTATTTCTAACAATATCTTAGAAGGTAAATTTAAACTTTATTGAGTTCCGATGTGCGAAGAGCGCGAGACGCCGACTGACTTAGTGTGACTGTATTTTGTCTCCTCTTTTGCCATTCAGTGGGAAATGATGTGGCCGTTTGCACCACACAACTTCGTTGTCGAAGGCCCGCCTACATCACAACTTTATGTGGTCGCAGGTGCTTCCTTCTGTGCGTTACAAACATCCGGACAGTTTTTTAATACCCTCTGCAAGGGTATAAAATCCCAAAATATCGGGGAAAACTAACTTCGGCTCGGCCGAAGATTTTTATACTCTTGCAGTTTGTTTTTCTAAATAAGACTACTTTTCGGACCTTACTTTTCTATGGGAGCTATACTATATAGATGTCCTATTTCGACCAATTTTAGTGGAGTCATGGAAAAGCATAACAAACTAACATGTACATTTTTGGAAGGCCATTTAAAACAAAAAAGTTTTTCTCAATAGAACTTCTTTTTCGACCGACTTTATAATACCCTGTATGGCAGCTACAAGAAGTGACCATCCGATTTTCGCGGTTCCGACATATGTGCAGTGTGCAGATAAAATATGACTCTGTGCAAAATTTCAGCTCGATGGGGTCGGAGATGATTCCTTCTATGCGTTTCTAAATTCTTGGCAAAATTAAGAGGTATCTGTTTTTCAAATGTTCCAACAGTTTGCTTATGGAGTGATGGTGGATTTCAGACTCACAGTCAAACCTTTGGTTAATTCATTGCCCTTGGATTGTTCTTTTAATAGACTTCAAGAAGAATATTGTTGCCTATAATATTAAGAATATATCGGGGTTGACATAAGACAATAAGATTTATAAATGGTTCAAAATGTACTTAAAATATCCCGAAACAGCCTTACTTGAATAAAGTACTTACCGTACTATTTACACATTCAAATACAAAATATATTTTTTAAATGTTGTCACTGACCCCAAAATTTCAGTTAAAAATCTTTGCACACACCTCGCATTTAAAGACGGATTTCCTTGCAATGAGCGTGCTACGGTTGAATCTTAATTACTTTTCTCTTCATATTTCTTGTTTACCTTTCAATTTACTCCAACTACTATCTAGTTTGTTTAATCACATTGGCCTAAATTCTATGTTGTCTTAGTGCACGAAAATGTTTCCTTTCCAAGACCTTAAATATGTGTATGTAAGTTGGTTGACCTTGATGTGTTTTTGTTTATAAAAATGGTACAAAAAAAAATTGGTCAAGTTCTTAAATGATGCAAGCTTAACAATCAATATATTGATTCGAACTAAATTGGTGGCATCCAAAAATGAAGGCATTTCAATGAACAGGTGTTTTGGTACCCCAATCAAATTAATAGATATGGTAGCTTCATTTGATTCGATTTTAAATGCTTGTCAATGTCATCGGACTTAATGAAGGGTTTCAAATTGTCTCCACACGTGTGGAGACACATTCATTAATAAGCAATCGAATACGGAATTACTGAGGTCGGTGAGGAAGCTTAAACAAAAGTCAAGTTGCCACCCACTGATTCAGTATTTAAAGTCAAATCCTATATACCTTTCATTAAGGGAAACATTCTCCAATGAGATTAGATAGAAGATTCCTAAATTGTTTGTTTGTTAAAGTAATTCTAATAAAACAATATGAATTCTTAAAGAAAACGAGTAAGATAACAAATTCCCTTACATATCGACATATTTGGTTTTTGCATAGCTCAAACACTTATGACATTTATGATGTTTGTTAATGTATAAAATAAAAATTTAGTTTTTGAGCATCCTTTTCGGCTCATATTTAGTTTACTATAATAGTGAATACATTTATTTGATATTAATTTCCCAAATATCCATTCGACTCTATTTAGCTCCCTAGCGAAACTATGTAAACAGCGTTTCTATGCCGATTTTATCAGACGATCGTTATCAACATGAATCGTTATATAACATTAACCCAACTGGGCGATGGCACCTATGGCACTGTGGTACTGGGTCAACGCAAAGACACGGGAGAAAAGGTGGCCATTAAACGAATGAAACGAAAATATTATTCCTGGGAAGAGGCCATGAATTTACGAGAGGTTAAAGTAAGTTTTTTAATTTTTATCATCATAAGCACTTTCATAATTTTATATATTTTCAGTCGCTAAAAAAGTTGTCACATCCGAATATAGTCAAGCTTAAGGAGGTGATCAGAGAAAATGATACATTATATTTTGTGTTTGAGTATATGAAGGAAAATCTCTATCAAATGATTAAGGATCGGGATACTCACTTACCGGAACCGGAGCTGAAGAGTATATTGTTTCAGGTAACATGCATTTATAAAACGAGATATTTTGTAATTTTGGATAGCAGGGGAGATTGGAAGACCGAGTTTATGAAGCGCTGATTTTTTGCAAGCTTATATTGCTATTGCCAAAACGGGTCTCTGGAATTGTCAATGAAGTGAATGATCTTGGGGTTATTCTGTATCGCTAACTTTTGTTAGTCAGGCTAAATCTGTTCTTAGTTGAATTGAGCGTAGGTCCTAAGAATTCGATGATCCTATCCTGATAGATTGATAAATAACCGTTTTAAGATGAACACTTAAGCCAAGGTGTATTTAATAAAGGTGTCGCATTCCGTAGTGACAAGGGGCCAACCTCTCTCTCTTAGAGTCAAAGCACTCTACGTTTGTTATTGTTATTGTCATCTCTCCACCACGTTTGCACTCAGACTTTCAAAATAAGGCCCCTTGAAAGAGGGCAGCTGTGTTGAATACGACACCTTTATTAAATACACCTTGACTTAAGCCATTCCAATAGCTTCTCTCATAATGCCAAATGACAGTGACGTATTACAATCAGAGCTTGTAAATAACAACATTTTTGAACATTTTTGCCTTTGCGGTCTACTCAATAACAAAACCAAAAAAATACATGCAAGCTTGCTCTCGCTCCGAGAAGAACACTTCGTTTCTCCTTGTTTTTGTTTTCAGTTGACTGTTCTCAGTTGAGTTTTTCTTGTTTTGCTCATTCAATAACAATTTATAGACAGCGATCCACCTGAGCGCTCGCACATTAAGAATCAGTAGGTGAGCAAAAAGCGGAACGACTCACCTTAAAGCGTATTTTTTTCATTTATTTGTTTTGTGTGTGTGTGTGGCTCGTGTGAGTTGCAAGCCCAAACAGACACCTCACTCACACATACACACACACAAACGCAAATGACTTTTATTTTCTTCGCTCGCGACGATTTGCTCAGTGAATGAGCAGAGCAAAATGTAAGCAAATCCATTGGTTGTTCGTTGAGCACTGAGCGATTTGTTCATGAGCCGATGTGAACGGTTCATGTCTGACTTTTTGCTCAAAGGGTCCGTAAATAACTGTTATTTTTGGACTACGAAAAACGGTCAATTGTTATTTGCTAGCTCTGATTACAATACTTTGTAGCAGTCCTGGCCAGCAATAGCGTCTGGTTCCGAAATCATTTGCCGATTCACACCGAATGCTTGCCGAAGTCAATCATCACTGAGTGTCAGAGAGAGACTGATACATTTAATTTTTCTGTCCTCTCTTTTTGGCAGGGCCTGCTTTATTGCAGGGTTTGTCAATAAGAGCGAGTTTAAAAGCTCTGACTTACTTCCTTGATCGCGACTTGAAAACTTTTTGAACTCTTGGCACAGGCCTCGGCATTCGTTCGGCTCGTGTCGGTGTGATTAGTGAAATTTGTTCGGCATCTGCGGGTCAGGCGTGACCATTGCTTTATAGTAATTTGTATGCTGATGAAAATGTGGATGAGTAATTTAAGTTATTTAGAAAATTTTTTAAAACAATTCGATTTCGTTTGGATTGATTTTGATCCCTAAATGTGTTCTTTATTTTCTGCAGGTGCTAACCGGTTTGGCCTTCATGCATCGACATGGATTCTTTCATCGCGACTTGAAACCGGAGAATTTGCTGTGCTCCGGTCCGGAGCTAATAAAAATTGCTGATTTTGGCTTGGCTCGAGAGATCCGATCAAGACCACCGTTTACGGATTATGTGTCAACACGTTGGTATCGTGCCCCGGAGGTGTTGCTTCACTCCACCAATTATAACAGCACCATAGATCTCTGGGCCATGGGTTGTATAATGGCCGAATTGTATACATTTCGTCCGCTTTTTCCAGGCAGCAGTGAGGTGGATCAGTTGTTCAAAATATGCTCGGTATTGGGCACTCCAGAGAAGGTAGGTATTTTGGCATATATTGTAATAGTTGATAACACTCTTCTGTTTATTCGCAGGGCGACTGGCCGGATGGTTATCGTTTGGCAGCCATGATCCATTTCCGTTATCCGGATTGCATTAAAGTGCCACTAAGCAGCGTCGTTACGCGTTGTAGCCAAAATGGTCTTGATCTTCTGGAGGATCTGTTGGCCTATGATCCCGACAAGAGACCCACAGCCCAGCAAAGTCTTAAATATCCATATTTCCATGCTCTAAAAAGGATCTCACCGACAGCGGCCACCAAGGCGAATGTTAAGCTCAACTCCAAATATGCTCCACCCACTCAGACTGTGTCAAATAACGTGCTTCCGGTGCAAGAGAAACTACAGGCAGTCACCGAGCTCATCCATCAGAGCAATAACCATACCAACAACAATAACAACCACATCTTAAATGGCAAGGCTCAGGTTTTAAGTAGCAAGAATGTAAGCCTATCCAGAAAATATCAGCCCAAGTTGAGTTTTCTCACCCAAAATGAAATGGGTCTGACTGGTGGAGCCTCTTTGATGGAATCTAACAGTTTAGCCGCACCCACAGCTGAACCTGGTGGCGAGTCTATCAACGATATCTATCTGAACCGCAATATTTCGCAGCTTTTTGGTTTGCCTGCACCTGTTCCGCATCCTAACGTCTCCTTTAGCAACACCACATCACGCAATCCGAACGCCATCTATGTGAATGGCAGCCAGTTGAGCTTGGATACAGTCAATAAGAATGCAAAAAACAGTTTACCCTCCAATGGTGGCGGTGGTTATTATGTACAAGCACGATCCTCCATATTACAGCCCGAGACCAAGGTCTACAATATGTTCTCCAAGGTTAGTGCCCAGCAAGCACCACCCAATCTGATAGTACGACAACAGCAACAGCAACCACAACAGCTACCCCAAGCCTCAACCATGCTAGGTGGAAATATGTTAAGTGGCGCAGCCATAAGACTCTCTGGCAGATCACATCCGCAACAGGCACAGGAGACGGTGAAAAAGAATGCCCTGAAGTCAGATGATTTGGATATGATATTGGGGTAAGCATATGCTAAACAAAACATCTTTTTATCAAACTTAGCTTTAGCAGACGCTTAGAAATTGTGCATAATTTTAGGCTGTATTAGGCTTAAAAATTTCTGCTTAAGCCCTATACTCAGATAAGATAAAAATTTAGTTCGGCACAATACTTCATATGAATTGAACCACATTTGAACAGTTTTGAAATCTGATATGCTTTGGAGCAGCAGTCTTATCTAAATAAAGTATTGTGAAAAAATAAATTCTTATCTCATCTGAGTATACGCCTTAAAGCTTGAGTTCTAAAAAAAAGTTTTAATAAAAGGCAAATACTACAAGCTTGAAGTGGATACCTAAGTCTGCTGACGAAGGGCTCAGAAAGTCCTTGAAATAGCCTATTCAGCCATTGCACACTGGTCCAAATGCCAAAGATTTAGGCTGAAAGTACAATTTCACAAGGCAACAAAATTTCAGGCAATTTTCCAGTATTTTGAAGGGTTGGTAGTGATTCTAGATGATTTTCGTGTGCTGCGTTTTCAGAAATTGTCCATCACGTCGAGATGTTTAGTAATTTGAGCTTAAAGTTGCTAAAAGTGCCTATTTTGACCCTTTTTAGGAGCGTTTTTCGGGGAATCCATTCTATTGTTTGGACTCTCTTTGATACCATCGGAAAGTACCACTCCTTAGCTTTGAAATGAACTATCCCAAGCAATTCTGCGTTTTTTTTCAATTGAGATTTACTTTTTTTAGCACTTTTGTAAGAATCCAAAAATATCCTTTTTATTGCTGGTGCCCCAAAGTATGCAATGGGTGGTGGAGACTCTAATATGTTTTCGTTTCCTAAAAACAGTAAAGTAGGCCGGTCATTTCTAATGCACCAGCAACAAAATTCTGAAAAAAACCTCACATGGCTCTTGGGTTTTTTAGGAACCTGCGCATTTTTTAGCTTCGTTTGTCAAATTTAGTGTAATCGTCTCTCTTTAAGCACCTATAGCAATCTGTTATCATGTTAATGTCCTACCTTCCCTGGTAACTTTTCTCCATTTCTTTGATATCCTGGTGGAACCTTCACTGTGGTTTTTTTTTGAATTTTGTTGCTGGTCTTGCTTAGTACACAATATTCTGGACCTTGTTGCCAAGTTTTTTAAGGTACATACATATATGGCCCAAATATGATTTGTAGGCATATTTTGGGCCTCCAAGACATCTCAACAAACAGCATTTCTGTTTCTTTCTGCTAAATCCGCCAAGTATTAAGGTTAGGGTGGGTAAAGAACTCGTCGGAATCTTTCTTAGGATCCGACATTATTGATTATATCTTTTTTCGAAGTTCGGTTGAAAGAGATTTTACACCTTTATGCACTTGATATAAGTATTGTATTAATTGGTTTCTGTGATAGTATCGGTATGTCCATAAGTCTGTAAATATCTGTTTGTATGTACATTTGTTTTTTGTTAAAGAAGAGCTATGGGCCGTTTTCTCATGTTCCTGTTTTTGTAAAACTGGGTGGATTTGGTAAATTTGCACTGCTCACTTTGAGCGTGAGCTTTGTAAATGCATAAAATCCACCTAGATTTGCAAAAGCAGCAACATGAGAAAACGGGCCTTAGTCTGGTTATAACAAATTTCCATTTTTGTCCATCATTTTATAGGCTACCTATATCTTAACCAAATATTTTCCACACAGCTCGAAGCTGAAAACCTCCGCCAAACGTCAGCGAAATGCCAAGGCCAATATTTTGCTAGAGGATCTCTTTGGACAGTTGTCTATGGATTCGGACAGCGATGGCAAGTATCCGCACACTGTTCCACCCACGCAGAAGGCGAAAAGTGGACAAACCACAACGAGCTCGGGACGTGATTTCTTTAGCGAAGGTTTCCTAAGGACCGGTCCGAAAAAGAAGAACACGCAGAGTAGCCTCGAGGTGAACAATGGCAGTCGTACGGACTCACTGTAAGTACTAAGGATCAAGGATCCAATGTGATGTGTGCATGCCACTACTGTAAATGCTTCTTCATATTCATCCTCATCTTTGTTGTGCTATGTAAAAACTGTGTGTGTCTATCTCTTTCTATACATTGTATGTCTGTCTCTTTTACCCCCCATGGTTTTGTGATATTTTTTGTTTGCCAATTTTGAATCATTCCAAACACTTTGAACATTTTTGTGCGCGGGCCAGTGAAAACCAAATCGATTCCTCGTCCTCCCCCTCCTCAAATGATGATGAATGTCGCTTTTGGCCAATAAGGTAAAAATCAACATTCACAATGTAGTTGATGTAGATGTAGTACTTATGTTTTATGTACAATTTTTGCACTTTAGATGTAGGGAATGGATCAAAAAAAATAGTCTTAAGAAGATAAATAAAGAAGAATCCAATATTCAGGACTGTTCTCGATGCTGAATTCGAACGATACAAATTGGGTAAGAATATTTGGGTTGAAACATTTTATATATATTTGGAACTTGAATTACACAATCGGTTTTAAGAAACGGCAGCACTTAACAATTCCGTATCCATATAATTTGATCGAAATCGAAAACGGGAACAGACCTGATAGTTTCTGGAAAGATTTTACAAGTTTTTTTTATCTGTGAACTTTGAAATGAAATGAAAATCCATAATAAAGAAAGCTGTGTAATCTTTTCTTTTCATTTTCGGTTTCTACTCCACGATTGGCATTACGTTTTGTTGTCAATTACTTAGCGAATTACAGGCTATTTACACAGCTGCCATAAATGGAGAAAAGAAAGAAAGCATAACTCTCTTCTAGTGTAAAAGTTGCCCAACAGACTGTTATCTTCTCATTTCGCAATGAGGCACAGAGAAAACAATGATATTCAGCTTTGTTCTCAATTCCACTTCCACAAACATTTTGTGATTTAAAATCGGTTTTTCGACTAAGTTTGGTCTCTTAATCAATCAACTTTTGCGAAAGTTAAATTCAGAACAATGCTGATAGAATCCAAACGATGTTTGTGTGGTAAATTGGGTAACAAAATGATCAAATTGATTACAGGCGCACAAAATATTAATATTCTTGGAGAAAGAAAAATGGTATAAATGCAAGGAACTATCGTAATTAGATCATGTGTTGGGCTATATGCTTAGGTTGTTCCAATACAAATCTAACCACCACACTAGATTAAGGCCCGATTTCGAAATGTGCGGTTAGTCAACTTGACAGGCAGTTTAACCGAATTTGCGTGTCTCATGCTGTGTGTGGCTCAACCGCTGCTCGAGCACTGGTTAAAGTTAACCGCGAGTTCAGTGCCGATGGAATTATCGATATATTTTATCGTTCTACAAACAGCTGGCTCCAACGCAATGGAAATGGAATTTGAAGAGGCAGAGCAACGAGTTGGTAAAAACAGGTGCTGAAAGACATAAAGGCGCTTGAACTGACCAACTGGTGCCAGCTCGCACAAGACAGAGGCGAGTGGCGGGCATTAATAGCAGCGGCCGAGACCGTCAAACGGTTGTGATAGAAATATCAGGCCAAATAAGAAGAAGAAGAAGAGAGCAACGAATAAACAATTTAAGAGAGTACAGAGAGTACTTATCTGTATGATGCCACATTTGTTCAATGATTCCGGTTTACAAAATCTACATGTTAAATAATTTATGCTAGAATCAGAGTTAAAGTTAAAGCCTTGACTTCAGTTGGGATTCAATTTGTTGTTTCTAGGATTGTTAGGAGGACTAGGCGGCGCTGCGTTCTTACATATGCATGTGGCAACTTCCTTATCACTGCAGCTGACTTCTGTGTAGTCAGCGCTCCTTTGATAAGCCGTGCAAGTAAACAAGTGTCCCCAGCTATTGCTTTTGATTCATCGCAATCAATAACAATTTTAATAGATTATTACCAGCGTCATTTAATAACATTAAAAAATCCCTAACAAAAATACCTAATTTGTTGACCGTGTCTGGTCACGCTAATGCAGCGTTGGAAGTTATCGATATGAGATGAAACTGCTGTTGAGAAAACCAAATGACTTGACCGCTTGTCAACTGGAGGAACAAATTTGACCGGCGGTGGGCCAACCGGAACCTTTGAGAAATCGGGCCTAAAGGGGGATAAGCTGCCATAAATGGAGAAAAGTTTGGTGGCGCTCATGTCGTCCCATTGGACCACATACTTTGGCAGAATCTAGTTGACTTTACAAGGTTACTTCGAAACGCTTATCGACCGTTTATAATAAAATGTTCTTTTGATGATATATGAACAAAATTTACTCTCAGATAGATATCCATTTTGATATACCATTGGAGAATAATTCTTAAAACAGGAGCTTGGATACTAGAAACAGAAACCACATCTTAACTTTGTTATCGATCTTTTGGAGAATTCCATAATCTTTGCTTTGACTAAAAAACTCCTCAATAGAATCTATTGGCTTTTTTGAAATCTATTTTATTGCCTTTAAAATAATCTATTTATGCGAGAATTTTAAGTTGTAGTTTAGGAACGATCAGAGTTGAAATTCTGGCGAAAACATTACAAAGTAGTTAAACAAATTAAATATTCTGCCTTGGTATTCGAATAGCTTTACGAAAATGGCGCATAACTCTTCTTGTGAAACACAATACCACGAAGAGTACATGAAGTAAAAGTATGTAAATTAAGTGTTTTTGGTACAAATGGTGATTTGACGCTTCTGAGGCCCATAGTTCAAAGATGATCCCTTTGAAAAGTCAACATTATTGTTGAAAGATCTTTTGATCTTCTAGAATAAAAATAGAATGGGCTTAAAAACTTAAAAACCGAAAATAATTTTAGTATGCAAGTTGTTAATAACAAGATTTTTTTCGACCTGATATAAGATAAGCTCCATGCAAAGATTTTTATTCTATCCAAGTAAAATTTTAGAAAACTGCAATTGCTTATAGATTTGAAATATTGTTTTAAAATTCATTTAACATCATTTACGGATTATTAAACTCTTGGAATTTTTTTATTATTCGCTATTAAAATGCCTCCCACTTCCTGCATCCATTCCAGAGCTCAAAATAACCAAAAAGAGAAAGCAGCCACATTTCCCTGGGACGAGACAAATAAAACAGAAGATGAGAAACTGACAGCTTGGATGGTTGCTGAAAATGGTAATCAAATAAATTTCGGTAA
The DNA here is from genome assembly GCA_018904265.1 of Lordiphosa collinella. NCBI lineage: Eukaryota > Metazoa > Arthropoda > Insecta > Diptera > Drosophilidae > Lordiphosa > Lordiphosa collinella. The sequence continues at coordinate 331,853 of JAEIFV010000070.1, read as the reverse complement.
TCCACAAGCGTAGAAATTGGACTTGCACTTCAAGTAGCCCAAACAATCGGAAGCACCAAAGCAAATTGGAAAACAGTAGATCACATGCAAAAACCAGGAATGCCCCAATTTTAAAACATAAATATTTGAAATTTTTGTACTACTTGTAATCAGGATCATTGCTGGAAAACAAATTCTAAAGGAGCTAACAAATTGAGGGAATTTGCCGAAGTACCTGAAAACTGAATGGACAAACAAAATCGATTCAAAAGTGCCTACTTACTTCTTCGAACTGGATGTATGTGTCGTCTATATAATAATTATTTGGGAAATCCATTAATTGTATTGCTGTGATAATACCTTAATTTGACTATGCATAACATTAGGAATAGGTATCAAACAATTTAAGAACTTTAATCAATGTATGTAAAATATAAACACAATTTGAGTGAGTTACAAATATTTGAGATTAATTATTCTGCGGGATGTCTTCCACCTGTCATATTAGACCAAGGGCATTAAGTTTCATTTCCTTCATGCGTGCCACAACAAAGTCGTTCAGTCGCTTCACCCAGAGACAGATAGAGAGGAGGGTTGCATAATCTGCACTGTGCGGGGCTATCAAATTTCTTAAAAGCAACATTATAACTTGGCTAGTGTGACTGGCACATATTCCTCAAGCGCATATAAATACAGGCCTAGTGCAACTTCAGCCATCAGTTGTGAGTTTCTAGGTCTGTCCATCACTTCGCCATGAATGCATTGGTAAGTGACACTTACGAGCATCCCAAATACATAAACAAATAGTGAATATTTCCCACTACTTTCAGCTTTTCTTGGTCATCTGTGCCATAGCAGCCGTGCAAGCTGGAATCATTTCTACCCATCCCGATGAACTGATTTCCAGCCATCCGCAATATGAATTTCATTACTCCGTGCATGATGGCCATACAGGAGATGTCAAGGATCAGTTTGAGCATCGTCGTGGTGAATATGTTACCGGGCGTTATTCTCTAATTGAACCAGATGGACATCGTCGCATTGTAGACTACAGCTCTGATCCTTTATTGGGTTTCAACGCGCAGGTTCGTCGTGAGCCAATTTCTCATTGGTCGTCATTGAGAGAGGATTTTCAAGCAGCTAAAACAAGGGAATCAATTGTCAAATTTTTGGACTGAATGTTTAGAATACATAAATATTAATGGGACTCATTTATATTAAAAGGCTGTTGATTGCAATTTAAATATGAGTTTTTTTTCTTAAGTATGAACAAATTTTTAAAGAATTTGAACTTAAGAATTTGTAAAAACAAATTAAAGAAATGGTTCGACACCAAAAAAAAAAGAATAAAGAATCGAATTGAAACAGTTTGTTCATCGATTTTAATGTTTTAAGTATCGTTTTTTTTTTAAATACTTCTTGTTTTATGACTATAACACTAGGCAACAACGTCCAGTATATTGAAGTATTGATTTTCGTGTGTTGAACACGAATCTGAAATGGAAATGGTCACGTCTAGATTTTTGGTAATTTAAGCTTAAAGTTGCATTCGATGCCTATTTTAATAATATTGAGGTACGTTTTTTGGGAAACCTATACTTTTGTCGTAACTTTCTTTTATATTCGGCACTGTTCCGAATTCCGGGTCGGTTTTCGTGTTAACGATTGCATGTAGCGTTTAAAATTAACAATGTTATATGGAAGGTGACAAGAATTTCAACGGTTTCTATATCAGGTTTGACTAAAATAAGAATTGTTAAGCAGCTGAAACCGATTGCTCAATGCCAAGTGAATTCAATTCGTCCACAAAAGGAGAACGGATCTAGTAGCCACAGACATTTTGCTTACTTTTCATACAAAACTCTGAACTTTATCTTAGAAAAAACAACGATTACACGAAAACCGACTCGGAATTCGGAACAGGGCCGATTATCGTAAAGTTCTATTTCTTAGCTTTAGAATACATTATCCCAAATAATTCTTAGATTTTTTAAGCAAAAATATACCAATTTTGAATACATGCACCATACCATCCATGTTGTTAAAAATTTTCCTAGGAATTCAATACAAATAACTAGCCTTATATACTGATTTTGCGTATCATATTTTTGGACAGTAGAAATTTTAAGAGTTGAGCACTTGTATTCAAAATGGAATATCTTCGCTTAAACAAATGGCAGAAATCTTTGGCGTAGTTTATTTTAAACCTAAGAAGTAAGACTTTTGGATAATATCAAAACTTTAGTAAACGATTTACCAACAACGTGCCTAAAGAGTAAAAAAAAGCAGTTTAGCCACTTCAAACTCAAATTACTAAGAAGAAAGAAAGTCGGTCAAGCCTGACTATAGTATACTCATTACCTGTGAAGACCTCAAAAATTGTGACAACGTATTTTTGACCAAATGTAATAAGCCAGAGAATAACCTAAACTAAGCATTCAGTGTCATTCAACAGAGAATCATCAGAAATTGCAAGTCGTAAATCAGTAATCGTAAATCGGACTTATCTGCTCAATGCACCCAATAGCAGTTTAGGCAGCTCATGTAAGCAAAGCAAGCAGATAAAACAAGCTTATCTCATAACGTGTAAAAAGTGAGACAATATTTCACCTGCAACACTACATCTAACTTGACCAGGCACTACTGTTTTAAAGAGACCACAACAGAAGCAGAAACGGTAACAGTAGAAGTCGGGGCAGATGACAAGAGTACAGTTTGCAAGCTTGCAACAGAATGTGTCGTCGAAAACTGCCGACCTTTCTAGCTAATCGCCGAAAATTTTGCAGAAACTATGATCCAACTTTAAGCCAAGTTTGGACCAAAACTAATTGCAAAATCTATATTATCGCATCCCACAACATTGTCCAGAAATGTTCGCCAATTATACGACGAACATTTTGAAAGGGTAAAAAATGATGCGGAACATAGATACGGTAATATTGGGCACAGCATCACAACCGATGCATGGACTGACGATATTTATTAGTGCGGTTACGTTTCCTTAATGTCGTGATATTTATTTAAATAAGCGGGAAATCACATCGATAGCTTTGCTTAAAATTAAATTGACTAAACATTGTCAATTTGCAGATTAACTTGTGATTGTTTGGAGCTCATGAGGCGATGAGCTGTTTTATTTTGTACAAATCATTTAGAGCATAATAAAAAGGCAAGCCCTGAGCTGCTTGACTCGCAAAACTTTTTGGAACTGATTTACTCAAACGGTTTTTTTGAAAGTGGACTCGTGCACAGACACATACACTATAGTGCAAAATACGAGCTTAATAACCTTTAAATTGAAGGAGTTATTCAAGATTTTTTTTATATTTTATAAAAATTTGATCTGCCTGCTGACAATACTAGTCAATTACAATTTGGTTGCTCTAGCTCTTCTAGTCTGAACGGAAGGTCGGACAGACGGAAATGGCTATATCGACTCAGCTGCTGATGCTGATCAAGAATATTTATAGTTGGTGATTCTACCTGCTGGCTGTTGCATACAGTTGCACGATTTTGGTATATCCTTTTTACTCTACGTGTGACGGGCACAAATTGAAGCGAACACCCTTTACAAAATACGAGATTTTTAATTGTACACCTTCTAAGAAAATTTGCAAGAAAAAATCTGTGGTGGTGTAAAGGCATTTAATTTTACTTGTTTATTAGAACTTGAGAAAGTTACGAAACACTTTTGAAATACTGTAGTGCGCTATTGTTTACTATTTTCTGATTATCTTTGATTCTCAAATGATGAACCATCTGTCAGGCTCTTGAGAAAGTTTGATTTTTTCTTCCACTAGTAAAAATTACAATATTGATTTATAAAAATGCATTTATTGCTTTCTATTTACACATAACATACGATATAGATGAGATAGGAACACGCACGTAGGGGGGATAAATGCGAATACACAACGTGTTCTAAAAAAGTCTTAGAGTGAAAATAGTACATAGTAGAGTATAGAGTAGAGTACTGGATAGGAGATTAAAGGGAAAATTTTACAATAGTATTTCATCTGAAGGTAAAGCACTCTCATTGAGCTACAATGTTCAGATGCAGAATGTGGGTCGTCAATGAAGATGAAATCAGTTTTCTCTCTCTCTCACATGGAGGTCTTTAGTGATACAGTGACAGTTTGGGTGCTGCGTAGGCGTGGATTGGTGCTGGTGCCAGAATTTTGGCAATAGGAGCTGCCTTAATAACCTTATGACCCAAAGGATCACGTCGCACAACAGCATTGAAGCCATTGTGGGCATCCGATGTGTAGTCCACAGTGCGCAGATAACCATCGGCATCGATCAGTGTGTACTGGCCCTGAACCTGATCACCCTTGCGTGATTCTGTCTGGCTCTTGACATCGCCGGTGTGTTCATCATGCACCGAATAGGAGAAATCATAGTGGGCTGGTGCCTCCACTTCGACCGTCTTTAGCAGGGGCTTCACAATGGCATGAGATTGGTAAATGGGCAGCTCAATGGCAGCGGCAGCGCCCACACCCAGAATCAATAAAGGCAACAGCTGAAAGATTTGATATGAATAATTTAACTACCACAAATGGTTTGTGTTCTTAACTCACTGAGAACATTTTGGTTTTAAATATATTTGTGGTGTTAAGGCTTGGTTGGTTTAGGTTACTTCACTTGGCACTCCTGCACTGTACTATGTTGCCAAGTGTCGCGTACGCAACTTTTATAGAGAGTCAAGGCATTAGGCACAATCCACCACCTCCATAGCAAGCGCACGCACCACGCTCTACGAACCGGAATCCAGATACACGTACACATTTAATGCAAAAATGTTTGATATTGTTTTTGTTTTCTTTTGGGGCACATTTTTTGACTTTTTTAATAGAAAAAGGTTTACATTGATCCAGTTTGATTTTGTTTTAATTTTTTTTTTTAATTGAACAACTTTACTTTTGTTTTCATGTGTCAATGGTATCGAATATTTCATTCAATTTATAAGTCTGTGTCAAAGTCAAGTGAAAGTTATAATTTGCCTGAGGCTTAATCCAAATGTTTGTGATTATATTTTAGGGAGGACACTAGCACGTAATTTCGAATATTATAAGTTAGATAGACGAAAAATAGACTTGGGAATTTGGTTCATGTATTTCATGTAATTAGGTAAGAAGTGTTTCTACCCTACTTTAGCCTGCCCCTTACTCTCTAGAACGCACTTTAACCTTTGTAGATAGATGGGTAGCCGATCTTCTTCCTGAGTGGATAGCTTGCTATTGCTAGGCTTATCGAAATTTCGATTTTGCCAATTTCCTGTTAGAACCGAATAGAGGTTATGCATGGTCGAATCAGATTTGCATCTGTATTCAGATTTAAAGCTATTGAAATATTTCTAAGCAGTTTAATTTAAAAAAAAAATTATAAAAGTGCAAAGCTGCATCCTTAAAAGTACGGAAACAGGTTAACAGGTTCAGTCATGATTATATAATAATAATATAGTATCGGTTCGGTTCATTTCACTGCACTTTAAAGTAGATAAATTTGGGAAAAACCATTTGGCTGATCAACTACACTTAGCTTAGCTAGAGACTTTCTTATTACCTTATAAATAACCCTATCAGGTTGCAGACGGTTTTCAGTGTTTCCCTGAGACTTTCTACTGCACTTTGTATGAATATGATTGTAAGTATTAATATAACTTAGTTATTTAGTTCATTAAAGACTTTAGTTTCTTATTAGAAATAATGAGAAAGAACGTCTATGTCGAAGTTTTAATACACTTGAAATAGAAAATTCGTGTGGCAGCTACAAGAAGTAACCATCCGATTCTCGCGGTTCCGACATATGTGCAGTAGTTGGAAAGATGACTGTGTGCACATTTTCAGCTCTATAGCTTCAAAACTGAGGAAGTAGCTCGCGAAAAAACAGACAGCTCGTCATGCTGATCAAGTATATACTTTATGTGGTCGAAGTTGATTCCTTCTATGCTTTCCAAACTTCTGGACAAAATTATAATACACTTTTCAAGTGTATAAAAAGTTGGAAAACTAAAAGTGAACAACCAAACCAAACCGGAACCTCGCTTGGGTTTGATCCATAAGCCGTATTATAAACCCCTTGGTTCAAGATCTCACAGATCCACTGGGATCGATAAATAATCCAGATTACTAAATATATTAAGTCTTTTTTTTTGGGGGATTAGGGGGGCTTGCCAAAATTCAAAAAAATTTTTATAGTTTAGCTTTTTGTAGTCATTGACTATAACAAAATAACTTATAAACAGTTTAAGGATATTTTTACATTTAAGAAAAAAAAGATCACATTTTAAATTAAATTAAGTTAATACATTTAAAAGTCAAAGTTAAATAATAGAAAACATAAATCAAACGAAAGAGTATTATTAAGAATTTATCTTAAAACTATAATATTACATACTTTTTTGGATTGTTTTAAGTTATTTTAAGTGGTGTATAGGTGACTAGTGAGGTTTTTCTTAAATTTGGATGCGCTTGTAATTGCTTTTAAATTATGTGGTAGCTGGTTCCAAAGACGAATGGCATAAATAAAGTATTGCATGTCAGAGCTGGCTGACTTAGTCTTTATACATAAAATGTTCTGTGTCGTTACTGATGCACTGAAGGTTAGCATTGAAAACAAATAAGAGGGATTATGAGCATTATGAGGGCCCTCAGAGTTATATTCGATTTTAAGCTGAGATTAAGAAGTTTGTTTGCATGTTCCGTTATAAGATTTCGTGGTTTTATATCATAGACATACCTAGCAATACTATTAAATAATACATTGATTTTATAAAAGCTAGCAGCATCACACTTCCCAAAAATTTCTACTCCATAAAACTGCTTCGTTAAATTAAGATGCCTTAGCAGTCCATACGTCTTTCCAACTACTCGATTTATATGATTTCCCCACGAAAGCGTTGAACTAAACGTAATTCCCAGATTGACAGCATTGTCAACATACTCAATTTTACTAGTTTTAATCTTCAGCTTTGGGAAGTGATCAGTATTCAATTTTTTCTTATAGATTACTAAGCCTTTTTGATTTTAAGGGATTTAGTCCAAGACCATTCTCTTCTGCCCATTTGTTTATTGCTAGAAGCTCATTATTACAAACATTTAAACATTCGCTTATTCTATTCAACGGATTCATACCTGATCGCTGAGCAGGTATGAAAAAAATTATACATCAAATAGTTTCTGCTCAACAAAGTGCTACTATTTTGGCCAAAAACTTTAAGAATAACTTTAGTTTTCATATATTTTTTTAGGTTATTTGAATTACATAAGGCAACAAAAATAGATTTTTTCAGTATGTTGAATGGTTGGTGGAAATATTAGATGATTTTCTTGTACCGAACACGAATCTGTTTTTGGATTTTTTCCATATGTCCATACTTTGAACCTTTTTGGTCATTTTTTGAGTGAAACCAATACTATAAACTTAACTCTCTTTAACCTAATCGTAAAGTACTATTGATTAGCTTCAAAATAAACTAACCTATCACGTCTAGATTTTTGGTAATTTGAGTTTAAAGTTAAAGCCTAAAATGCATATATTGACTCTTTTCAGGCGCGTTTTGTGGGGAAACTATACTTTTGCTTTGCCTCTCTTTGGTATTATTAAATAGCAATATTACCTAGCTTTAAAAAATATTATCTCAAGCAGCTTTACGATTTTTTAAAGCGAAGATATACCGCTATGAATACATATACATGAAATTACAACCTTTAGTGCCGCCCTTAAGTATGCAATAGCTGTTGTTGTAAACTTTCATAGAATTCAATGCACCTGATTAAGCAGTTAGACAATTAGAAAATGCTCATTTACTTGCTTCTTCCTTAGTCTAGTATTTTGCATGAAAATATTTTTTCAAAATGGCTTTCCACTAAATCACTCTCCAACTAAATCCCCCAATAATTGGCATATATGCCAAAACACACAACTCTCTTTCTCCTCCCGCCCCAAACCGTTCCAAATTGTCTTGTATCGCATACAATCTACTCGTGTGTACATGTCGCTAAGTAGACACAACTTATTATTTATAGAGACTACTTAAATTTATATGTCTTGTTGATTGGGTTGGGCGACCAGTGGACAGGCGGCGAACGACAGCGGGCGTGCCGCGGTCAGTGAGTGGAGGGAGTCCATGTCGATGCTGGACCACTCGCAATGCAATCGTAATCTTGTTCTAAATGAATGTGGCGCAAGATATTAATACGCACCACGAGCCAAAGAGTTGCCAACTTATTACTTCATATCGAATTTACCTACGTGCTGGATGTGGTTGAATTTTCGGTGCGTGAAAGGCGGCGGCACCTGCCCAGACCCAGACCGACCGAACTTGTGGGGACCGCGGGCGGATGTTGCAATTTTAGTTAATTAATTAAGTGGAAAAACTCGGCAAAGCTCTTAGCGGCCACTTTTTTTTTGGAAATAAAGTTCAAATCAGGCTAGTGCGACGGCTGTCTGAATGTCAACGAGCAATTTGTTTGTTTTGACGGCGAATCACATCCCTCCAACTGCAATTCCCCCTCTCAAGGCATACAAAAATTGTTGGATTTGTTTGATTTGTTGGCTAATTATAATAGAGTTAGACTTATTGAACATTCCTTCTTATTATTTAGGAGTATAGGGACTTAGCTATTCACTGAGTTTACACAGCAAAAGAGCCAAAATTAAATAATAAATTTCCGCAGGTAAATTTGCAGCTCAGCTACCTCATGGGTATTGAACTTTATAATCTCTATAGTCTAGACTGCGGAAGATCAAAGCGTTAAGAGCTAGCACCATATTCGGCTGGGCTTTAGAATAGCCAGACGGTTGCAGACGTTTAGCCAAAATGCGTGCCGTAAGTAAATGCTAAAATAAGATGGGCTGAGGATACAAGGTTAACAGGTTACTATTTTAACTTCTATTTCCACGTCAGAAACCATTGGTGTACGCAAAATTTTTCAAAGGGGTGCTTTAACCTTTTTTTTCACCCGTTACTATAACTGTGATTTGCTGCATTGCCACGCGACTGCTTACAACCAGAAAAAAGTAGAACGAATAACTTAAGTACGAACGCTCTTGAAAAAAATTTATTTATTCTTGAATTTTTAAGAATTTTGCGCTTGATATCGAGCTAAATTCGTTCTGTTTGGTGATTTTAGGAGTGAGGAAAAGAAACTGAGAAAGGAGAGCAAGCACTTGAGAGAATAGCGATGAACCCGCTCTCACTGTATCGTTTTTTTTTTGGGAGAAGGGTGTGTGGGGAAAAAATCAAGTCAAGAGCGCTCCCCGTCAGTTTATAATATAAATTTAGACGATGTTCAAGGCATCCTAGGTATATTGCTGTTGTCTAAGCGGTGGTGTCTGTGAGTGCAATCTTCCAAGGTCCAAGTACGAGTCGCAGTAAAGGTAAAAAAAAAATTAAAAATCACAGTAAATTGAGTGGGGTGGTGGGTTGGTGTTGTGGTGTTGTTGGCACCACTCCCACCCAAAATTCCCACGCAAAACCTCCCCTTCGGAAATCACACTTTGTATGAAAATTTTACTTTACATCGAATTAATTCACTGGATACATGCCTTAGCTCTAAAGCTTTTTAATAAATCAAGCTTATATTTTGCAGTGGCATATGTAGCATATGTGCCCAATATCTACAATCTCAAAATTGCATAAAGATCGGAAAATAAATGTCAGAGTTATTAAGATCATAAAAAAGTTGCATACTTTTCAGCATGCTCTATTCGCTAACACAATGTTCAAATGTTCCTATTAATGTTAATGCTCTGTTAATAAACATAAGGGAAGGCTATAAAACATTAATTCCCCGAAGTAACGGGTATATAGAAGTCGGGCAGGCCGTCTTTAATATACGCTCGCGTTATATCCTGTACCTATTGAAAATGGGTGAAAGGCGATCATAAAGTTGTGCAAAAGTATGTAACAGGGAGAAGAAAACATTTCTGACCCAATAAAGTATATATATTCTTTATCAGCATCAACAGCCGAGTCGATACTGCCATGTACGTTCGTCCGTCTCTTCGTATAAGCTCGTCGCTCTCAGAGACTATAAGAGATAGAGCCACAAATTTGGATGCAGGTATGTGTATACCATACGCAGATCAAGTTTGTTTCTGATTTGGAAAATTTCCTACTCTCCCCTCTTTAACCGCACAAAATTTTTAAAATATTACCTGGAGATACTGGGAAAAATAACCTGGCCATTCTAATAAAATAATAAATCCGCCAGAAGAAGGAACCGGTTCAAATGTTTTTCGATAGTGAAGGTTCCTCATATACTACGAGTACGTTTATGCAATGCTCGTTTTGCTAAATCATTTCATGAAATGGGTCCGAGAGTGCGAGCATAAACACCTTTTTATGAATTCGACTAATCACGAAAGTTGACTATGAATTTGCCGTCAATTCATGAAATGCCAAGGCGCAGTCAACTTAACGCTGCGCTGGTGTTGCCAGATCGTTTGTTTTCTCACATATGTGCTGGTCATTTTGTGAATTCATAAGAGCAGCATAAACAGGAACAAATTTAATTTTGCATATCTGCAAGCATTCCCTTGTCTATTTTATAAAGTTTGTACTTCAGAGATGAAACAAGCTCTATATCGATTCATCCATGTTTCATGCCACACAAAAAAATGACAGTAAAAATTTCAGGACAGTTTTAACAATAATTTAATCAACATAAGAAAATCAAATAATTTAAACAATTGGACATGGCATTACCTATCTACTTATTACATATCGTACATCACTTAAACTTAACAACAACAAGAGCACTGAAAGTGTTTTCATTTCCCACTCTAATAATCCCCATAGGAACCCCTAATTTGATTACCATATCCGAAATCCTTCAGATAATTATCAATGGCTAGATCGAATGAGGATGATGGCTTATTCGGATTGGCTGCAGCTCCGGCATAGGGCTTCACCTCCGGTTGAGGTGGTTCGGGTATGGGTACGGAATAGCCTTCCGTTTTTGCGGTATAGGACTGTTGGGTTTGACTAGGATAGGATTCGGTGTAGGATTCGGTATAGGTTTCGGTGTGGCTGGGATAGGATGTGTGACTTGGGATGTGGGGATATGCTTCGGTTTTCGAATAGGATTTAGGTTCCTGCACAAGAGGATAGGTGGTGGAACTATCATAAATGGGGGCTGAGGTTGCTACTGATATTTTTTCTTCATAGGGGGACTTGGCTTTGGCTATGGCCCGGCCGCCAGTGGTAGCCACAGCTGCAACAGCTACTTTAATTTTGGGAACGGGCTCTACCTTACTTCTAATGATCTGAGCGGGTTGTAGTTTATAAATGGGAGAGTAGTACACAGAGGACTCGGGTTGGGCCTGGGGTTGGGGTTGCGGAGGTGGACTGTCGGGATAACCTTTTCTAGTGCCATAGGCGGTGCTTAGAAGTTGTGCAAATTCCTCCAGCGTATAATTGGGTGCATGAATGTTGTTTAGAGTTGGCGCAGAAGCTGCCCCTGCTTGCTCACTGTAGGCTATAGGATAAGGCTTATACGAGCTGGGATCAACAACTGCTGGTCCACTATAGCTAGCATATTTCTGATATTTGGGTAAGAATTTTCGCTGATGTACGTGTGTATACTCCACTTGACCTCCGGGAGCATAGTCTCCCGTAGATGAGATTTGTGTCAGCTGTTGCTTGGGTCCCGACACGGCTACCTTACGACAGAATTCCTTGCAGCCCTGCTTACAGTCGCAGTAGCATTTCTGATAGGCTGTAGGAGTGGTATAATCTGGTGGGGGACTCGTTGTGCTGCTGGCGTATACATATTGTGCGGTGGTGGTGGTGATGGGGGGTATCGTCGAAGTAGTTGTCGGTCCGGGGGTTGTGGTGCTCGATACAGGAGAGGACTCAGTGGTTGTAGACGTGGGTGGTGCAGCCGTGCTAGTTGAGGTCGTTGTTGTGGGTATATCACTACAGGGCACCTGCTCCCATATTTCCTGTTCACATTCCGCACAGTATTGAGGGAAATGTGCATAAGTAAGAGCCCCCAGGCTAAGCAATATCATTAACACTCGCACAATCATCTGAAAATTGGATAATCAAAAGGGGTCAAACTCCCAATTTCGTCTTTGATCGATTCACCAATTTTTTACCTTCGCAGCAAATAATAATATCAAGTACTCGTAATATTCCTCAGAATGCGGTGACAAGTTCGTCGGTCGCGTGCAAAAAATTCTTTATAAGCCATAATTGCTGAATAGCTCTTTAAATACGCTTTGCGAGCAACATTACATTTGCAGAAATGGGTCGCGGAAGCGTTGACCGCATCACGTTCTAAATGTTGGACAGTGTGGGGGAAGGGGACAGGGTAAGGCAGCAAACACTCATATCGACATCAACATTTCATATTATCACTTAAGTAGCTCTCACTTGCTTCTTCCGTATTTATGCAATTCTTGGAGCATTCTCTGATAATTCAGCTCTATGCTTGAAGTCCCTTTCATTCATCTCCATTTCGTCCGCACTCGTTGACCATTTTTTTAGGTCTGTTTAGCCTATACCAACTGGTTGGGAAATTTATAATTTCTGGTGGTTTTTCGGTAGAATATTATCAATAATTTTGATTGGGTTTATCATTTTTTTAATGAATCTTTTGTCTCCCCACGTTCGGAGAGATACAAAATGTATTAAAATAAGCTAAGAGCAAAATAATGAGTAAAGAGTGTTTAAAATAAATATGTAAACTCTTAAATCCTGGGTCCTACTAAGTGTATAATGGCGCTCTCATTTTTATACACTTGCAGAGGGTATTATAAAATTGTTCGGATGTTTGTAACGCATAGAAGTAAGCATCTCCGACCACATAAAGTATATATATTCTTGATCAGCATGACGAGCTGAGTTGAATTAGCCCTGTTCGTCTGTCCGTCTGTTTCTATGCTATCTCCTCCGTCAGTTTTAAAGCTATCCTCACCAAACTTTGCATGAAGTCTTTTGTTACAAATACGCTGCAAATTTGTCGGAACCGGCCGGATCGGATGACTATAGCATATAGTTGTCATAGGAACGGTCGGTCGAAAAACTAGTTTTAGTGAGAAAAACTTTTTTGTTTTCTATTAAATCGCCTCCAAACTTCGTATTTCTTAGTTAACACCCAGAAAAATTGATTTTCTAAAATAGGCCAGAATTGCCCTAAATATAAGAAAATCGCCTTTATATTATAATATTTCATATGAGTATAGGAGTCGTTGATCTAAAGCAGGGGCCGGCAGCTTGCTATCTGGCGTGCATACGAAAATTCTCAAAGCAGCGCTGCTCAAACACACATAGTATAAGCTGTACAAGCGCCGCTGCGTTGCTTGCTTTCCTACGCCGCGACGCAGTCGTTGCTACTGAAATTGAGAGCAATTTTTGAGCTGCTCTCACACACACCAATGCAAAAATGTAAATGTATTTTTTGCCTCCCTCTGATCTAAAGGAATCGCTCTAACTGTAAAAGGTTCCAAAGAAATAAACTTCAAGCATTCGAAAGTTGTAACTTTGGTGATTTTATAAAAAATACCTGTTAAACGAAAATCTAATTTGTCGCGAGCATCAAATAATGAAAGAAGGATGAGTAAACGTCAAAAAAATACTTCGCAACCGGAGCTCGGGAGAATGCAGCTGGTAAGTCGTCAAGCGGGTCGGAATCGGAAATCGGAGACAGGCTGTGGAATTATGAAAGGGTGGCTCAAAGTCGACTAATACTTACTCTGAATATTTGTTTTTTCTTAACTAGCTGCAGTTTGCCAATTTTCAATATGACCTTTGATTACACAAGGCAACAAAATTCGAAGGATTCTTTCACAAGTGCTAAGAGAGGTATATCTCCATTGAAAAACATCGCATAATTTTTTGGGATGGTTCATTTCAAAGCTAAGGAGTAGTACTTTACGATGGTATCAAAGAGAGTTCAAACAATAGAATGGATTCCCCGACATTGAGGGTGCCTTCAATAACGTCCAACCTTAAGCCTCACCTCTGCCTTGGCAAATGTGGGAGCGGCAGAGGCACTTCGCAAGGAGGTGTTCTCTCTTTGCAGCTATGGATCGTGACAGTGAACCAGCTGCTTCGACTTGTGGAAGCGGAGCACATGTGGTGGTGGCCTACTCGGACGATATTGCTATCTTTTAATGTGGTATATTCCCACAAACGCTGTGTGACCTCATGCAGACCGCACTAACAACACTTGTTCAGTGAACCACAACTTGCGTGAACCCAGTCAAAATAGAACTTGTTCTCTTTACCAGGAAGTAAAAAATTCCTAACCTTGTCCCTCTAAAAATCAATGGAGTATGCCTTGAATTTGGCGACAGTGCCAAATACTTGGAAGTCATTCTGGATAGGAAACTTCTCTGGAATGACAACATAAACGACCGCATAAAAGGCAACCATCGCTCTTTGCTCATGCTAAAAGGCTATAGGCCGAAAATGGGGTTTCTGCCAGAATACCACACCTCTTTGCTGTTGGCGCCAGCAATGCAGTAATTAGCCATGAAAAGCTTCTCAAACTGCCGTTCGGATTCGGCGTTAAACTGAAGGTCCCTTTCTCTTGTGCTAAAATTCGAAGCGCACAAGCCAAGAGATTGAGAGAGGCTCGGCTTTGGCCCTTTGGGGCTGTGTCATCTTGACAAGACTAATTTTACTTTTTACTTAACTATACTCACTAACCAAGCGGCTATACCGTTAAACACAGACTATTGTGTTACTCAAATGACGTTCGACAAACTATACGACGTCTATATCCCAAGCTGAAACGAGTGGGATAAGCAGAGCCAACGCCATCAATATCTACACCGATGGTTCTAAGCTCTATGAAAAAGTAGATGGGGGTGTTTTCTCACCCAACCTAGACCTTAATCTATCGTTCCGTCTCCCTGATCACTGTAGTGTGTTCCAAGCGGAAGTGGTAGCCATCCAGGAAGCTGCCATCTACCTTTGCACACTCACGATAAAGGAAGGAAAAGTATTTATATACAACACAAACAATGCTAAAACGCTCACTGAATGCCGCCTATCCCTGAACTAGATTGGCCGACATTTCAGTATTCACCTAATATAGGCGCCTGGACACCGGATCAGATATGGAAACGAGTCTGCGGACACACTGATTAGACTAGGCACAACCACCGAGCTCCTTTCAGAGAAGAGATGCCTATGGTTACCTTCAAGCTTCACAAAAAAGCCGAAACGCTTCGCCTCTCCACGGACCTGTGAGAAGACCTTTCTACCTGTGCAGTAGCGAGACTAACGTAACCAACATTTGACTTTAAGCCAGGGGCAGGCACATTCCTATCTCGTGTGCATAGAAAAAATTTCAAAGCAGCGCTGCTTCCACACACACAGAATAAGCTGTACAAGCGCCGCCGCGTTGCGTGTTCGGCTTGCGCCTTGATGCAGTCGTTGCTACTAAAATTGAGAGCAATTTTTGCGCTGCAGTCACACACACCAATGCAAAAATGTGAATGAATTTTTTGCCTGCCTTTGCTTTAAACGTACTAACACACTTTTACGTTACACATATTACTTTCGGTAGGGGCCCTGACGGGTCATTATCCTAAAGGCAGACACGCAGCACGCCTAGGTGTACAATATTTCGATTTCTGTAGAAGCTGCAGATTTGTGTCATTGCCCCGCTTTAAAAAGGAGGATACTTTTTCTTGGTCAACCACTCTTACTCAACCTGTCGGAGGCATCCGACATTGAGATCCCAGCTCCACTTATATTTATTCTGTTTAGTATCGAAGATCACCCTAAGGTCTAATAGGGCTTAACAAGGAGAATATGATATCGCAACGGGCCCATGTGGCCTAAGTGGGAGAGTGACTTGTCATTCTCAGCCATCGCAACCTAACCTAAACTTACCACTAAGAAATAATTTAAGTGCGATCGCACTTGAACAAAATTCTATTCGTTACTGGTTTTTTAGGAATTCTGCTCTTATAATCGAGCTTAATTCGTTCTCATTCCGGATTTTATAGGCGGGGATACGTATATCAACGGAGAAAGCACTCAAAGTGAAGTGAAATAGAGTTGAAAACTTATAAATCTCGAAATTCGGGATCAAAAGTTGGTTTCATTCTTAGTGTAATTCTGACATTTCAAACATTTTTGATCTAGGCATAAAATTCTCTGTTTTACCTCTGTCTTTAAATAAACCATTTTCCGTTCTAAGTACAATTTGTTGAGATTCCATAGCCCTCCCAAAATAGATTCCTAAATCCTCTCCTGATGAGACTCGAATTATATATCGATTAGGTAATGAATCCAATTGGTTCTAACACTTGTTTACTTATAAAGTCTTATTCTATGAATAAAACTTAAAGTACTTTATTGGAACTTTCTTAAGCAGTTCAACATTTCACTTAATAGAAGGCATTGCACAAAACACTGAGAAAAAATAATGATCGCTTTCTTTTGCACAGAACTTTAACTTAAATTAACAATTTGTCTTTGAAATGGTCTCGCTCCAGCATAGACGTGTATTTTTTGATCAGTTGCTCTGGGCAGTTCAACATTCTCTTGCTCCTGCCTCTTTTCCACTTGATCAAAGCTGCGTTTCTTTATTTTTTCCCATTTTTCAGGTGAAACTTGCACTGATTTATAGTTAGCTGCCTTCCCAACTAGATCCATGTCTATGGTTTCTGTACCATTCTGTCCATTGGTCAATTCCCTTAGCATTTCCTGATAGTGAGGCTGATCTGCTGTAATATATTCGGGTTCGTCTTCAGGATTTAAAATCTGATAATTTGGTGTGCCCAATTCGAAGGTGGTGTGCCCATCACCATGTTGCACTTTATTCTTTAAATGCTCCGCACTCCAGCCATATTGCTCAAGTGGAGCCATCCATTTGGTATCGGTCTCATCCTTGGGATAACAGCTGCAACCAAGGGCTAGAAGCCAAACGATGATTACCAATTGCCGTGTCGTTCGAGGGTCTACCATTTTTGCACTAAATGTTCATTGATATTTCGGAACCTCGGTCTCTGTCTGTGGATGGTCGTGGCTCGTTTGCAGACAGCAATTGGACGCCCACGATAGACAAAACCAGCCAATTCACCCGGGTTGTACGTGAGATTAGAGACATCAATGGGGCCCAAGAATCGTCTGGAGATAGCATTAGTTTGGGTTTATCTCCAGTTTAACTATGACACATCACTTCTTGCAAGCAAATGAGACATCAGCTTCCAAAATGGAATCATTGGAAGCGAAGAAATAGCTAACTTCGTATGGGCTGAAATTTTAATACCTCGGCAAATGCTGCACACCTTCCCAGTGTTTTAAAACAAGTGTATTTTTGTGTTCTTTTATCGAACAGATTGAACAATGGATGCATCGTTTATTATGGTTAAATGGTTTATGGTTTATGTACAAATATAACTTAGTTTAATGATAAATGCAAATGACATTGACGTTAGCGCAGTTAGAAGAAGAGTTTTTTGTATGATGAGTCAGTTCCTTTGTTCTGTTTTAATATTTATACTGAGCAGTGGGTCCCGATACTGAAACATAATTGCCATGATCCACCTCATGTTTAAGTATAGCCTTGGGAGCGGCTGCATAGTGGACCAACGGTGTCAAAATCTTAGCCGCAATCAATTTCTTAGGTGGCTCCGGCAAAGGTATCTTAATATCGGTTGGCTCTCGGTGAACTGTAGCCTCAAAGCCATTGTGATCATCTGCCTTATATTGCACTATGCGACGATAGCCATCCGAGTCGATTAGCTCATAGACACCCTCAACTTTGTCATCCTTGCGGGTTTCCTTTTGACTTTTAATATCACCTGTGTGAGGATCATTCACCGCCCAGTGGAACTCATAGGCCACTGGACCATAATCGGGTTCCGCATGAAGTTCCACAGCATTAGAAAATCTGCTCACAGCCAGGCACAAGCAGAATAGGTAGATCAACTGTAGAGAACAATTATCCATTTATACAATTTATTCCTTTTGCATTTGTCCCACCCAACTTACTTTTCCCATTACGAGATTTTGCTGTGTGTTTTTTCTTAGAGAACTCCAAGTGTTATGCACTCGATGCAGATCGAAATCAAAGTAATTAATCTGTGAAGTCCTCCGCGTTTTTATACTCCACTCATTACATGTCTCAATCTGCTGTGGATGTGGCAATTGGTGACCAAATGGCTCTTGCCATGCGCCTCCCAGAAAAAAACAAGATCTATTCGAAATGTATCTAAGTGGTGCGCGCTCATTAAGTGAACCCCAAACAAAAATAATAATTAAACATGAAATATGTGCAAAGTGCTAAACTGGATTAAGACGAAGCATAAAGTGCGCTTTTTTTAGCTTTATGTGAAAGACAAGATGTGAACTACTGAATGTGAACTGAACCGCCAACCGAACCGTTTTTATTTTGCAAATACTATACTGCGCCGTAGCACAGCCAGCAAAAGAAAATGCTTTCTAGAAGTTTAATCCTTAATAATGAGAAATTCAAGAAGGGGAAAAATGCATGAACCTGATTGAAACCGTAGCTTTAGCTTTAAGAATATCATGAACCAAACCAGCCACTTCAATCTACTGTAAGCAAGTGAACCGAACCATTGCAAAATTTCCAAACTAGCCATAAACTAGTCAATAGTGTCTAATGCTATGTACTCAGACAAGCTAAATCGATTTAGCTGGGGTCGAATTCATATAATAAAACGGTAGCTAAACGCTTGCTAAAACTTTTTTCAATTTATTTGGCGACTTTGCTAATCGTTACTAAGTTACGAAGCTTGTTAAAACTTTTAGCTGGCCTCTTAGCTTGAGCCGTTCTCAGACAAGCTAAATGCCTTAACTCATACCCAGCTAAAAACGCGTGGCGCCGCAACCTTGACTGGCTAAAAGATGATAGCTTTAGCTATAGGATTAGCTAGGTAGAAGCAAAAAAATTGTTTGCAATTATTTAGCAAGTTACTCTTGTTAAATGAATTCAGCATTGGCTGCAGCCTGCAGAAAAACAAAATAAAACACAACTAAGGGTTTGCCCATTTCTTCTGCCCTCCAAAAATCATCCAAATACACCTGCACTTGCACTTTTATTACTTAAATCAATTTAATTGTAATCAAATCACACTTGGTAAACAAACACAGTGCAGTAATTCCGTTTGACATTTGATGGTATTTTACTATTGAAGGGTGTTTTGGCGTTGAGCAGTCACACTGTACCCTTAGCTGGGACTCCAGCTTAAAAAGTTGTATTTTTAGCAAGGTCTAGATTTAGTTTGTCTGGGTACATACTATAGCTTAACGAATAGTGTTGGGTTGTTCATAAGTGAGTGAACAAAATTGAGTTGTTCGCTTTCAATTTTGTTTAGTCAGAGTGTTTCAGTTTCTCTTATTCGGTCGATTTTGTTCTGTGAGTTGTTCATTCAGAGTTGTTCAGTTGGTCTTGTTCAGTCGCTCTTGTTCTGTGAGTTATTCAGTGGATCTCGTTCTGTCAGAGCTGTTCAGTCGTTCTTGTTCAGTCTCTGTTGCTCTGTTGATGTTCAGTGAGAGTTGCCCAGTGAGTTTTTCAGTGACTTGTTCACTCAATTTGGTAACTGTTCAGCTGATTTTTGCTCGCGAGTGCAAATCGAAACCGAAATCAAAAACGGCGTAGTGTAGGCCCTAAATGCGTGTAAATTAGCGCAAAAATTCGAATATTGTATGGCTAACAAAGAGATGGCTAAAAAATAGGCAACATTTCGCAGTGTGACCAGCAACGAAGGATTATAATTAGTTCGAATGATCGCTAGTCGTCACAATGCATAGATGAACAACTGAAGAACCGAACAGCTGAGCAACTGAACCAGTGAACCACTGAGCAACTGAGCAATTGAACAACTGAGCTACTGAACAAAGAACTGCAAAAATCACTTTTTTCCTGATTTCACTCAACAAGAATCGCCGTTGAATAAACTCAATGGCTCACCAGCGTACCCTTCAATCGTTTGAGTATGAACCAATGATCCGAAAATGAATGAGCATATTTATTCACTGAACAAAACTCAGCCTTGAGCAAAGTCAGCATCATTTCGGCAACAGCCTCGTGCGATTGAGCGAATTTAAGCTGATTGAATATGTTTGCACGTAAGTCGGCTTCCTTGCTCTCCAATAAAATTACATTTTCTCTCTCTCTCGTTTTGGTTCTCTTACGTGATGATGATGCACGTCTGATGTGGAGCCACATATACAAACACCCGAATTGAGTGGAATGAAGATGATGTAATCCAGAGGGAGGCAAAAAATACATCTACATTTTGCTTGAATGCATTGGGTGTGTGAAAGTAAACAGTAGCAACGAGCGTCGCGGCGTAGGAAAGAGCAGCGGCGCTTTACAGTATAAGGTTTTGCAGCGCTGCTGGAATTTCCTATATACGCCAGATAGGAAGCTGCCGGCCCCTGATGTAATCAGAGCGCGAAAAAGGGTTGAATTTTTTGAATGAACAAAACTGAACGGCGAGTATGTGTGAGTGAGCAAGATGAACGCTTGAACGAAAAGACATGTATATTCGGGTGTTGATTATTTATGAACGAATTGCAATCACCCGAAGCCGTTCTCTGCTACTGAAGAACTGAGCAGTTCGAGTGGGTTGACTCACTTTGAACAAGAAAAAGTAAACATATGCATTGAAATGAACAGCCTTTACCCAACACTACTAAAGAACAATATAAGTTGTTTCATCACCTAATAAGTTAATGAGAGCTTCCCATTTCAATTTATTTGTTTTTGGATTCATTAGGTGGATGATTCGACTTTCACAATGATTAAATCTTAAATAGATTTAGGTCTAATGAAAACCATCTCGAATTAATCTAGAAAATTAATTAGTCATTTATTCAAACATACAAACTTTACATATTCCATTATTAAGTATTTCAACAATAATTCGTGCTTCTACAAAATCGAAATGCTCTCCTTTTCCATATATGTACAAACCCACTCGTAGGAGATCAACTCAAATTTGTTTTACTTCTTTCTTAGTCGACACCAGAGGCGTTCGTAAGGTGTCGTTACTTAGTTTTTTTTTTGTCGGGCCATGTCAATAAATTTGGAGATTAATTTATTTTGTCAATTATTTGCAAATTAAAGACTAAAATTGAGTAATCTATCCATAAGTTTAATTTGTCAAATTTGTTTGATGATGAATGGGTAAGAGAGGTCATAGATCTTTGCTGAATCCATCTAGGTAAAGTGTGGCAAATATTTATAGCCTAACTTGTTCAGCTGCCCATTAACAAATATTTTAATTAAACGCCATTAGACGAGTTTTGGAAATTCAGGTTACGCAGAAAATTGTTTTATCTGTGCTAAGTCTGGTATGTGAGCTGTAAAGAACTGGATTATTTATTTAATAAAGGGGGAAAAATAATTTTCATTAAATTCCTCCAACTAAATTCCAGTCTCTCTTTGCATTTTGAGCAACAAGCGATTTATTTCCATTACAGTTTTTGTTCTGGGGAATGCATTTAAACCAGGGACAGGCAGATTGCTATCTCGCGTGTATAGGAAAAGTCTGAAAGCAGCGCTGCTCAAACACACATAGTATAAGCTGTACAAGCGCCGCTGCGTTGCTTGCTTTCCTACGCCGCGACGCAGTCGTTGCTACTGAAATTGAGAGCAATTTTTGAGCTGCTTTCACACACACCAATGCAAAAATGTAAATGTATTTTTTGCCTGCCTCTGATTTAAACCAAGCGTCGGATTGATTTTTTCTTCAGCCCTAATAACAAGATTTTTAATTTAATAATAATAAGATTCTTTAAATACAATAATTACATTAGCCCGTCCTTTGTTAATGCAAAACTAGGTCAGTTACTATTCAGATAACAAAGATTTCCCAATGGGCGAGAAAAATAAATTTGTTTCTATACCTTACTTTAAAAAGATATGGTGGACTTCCGTTTAAATCAGGGACAGGCACATTCCTATCTCGTGTGCATACGAAAGTTCTCAAAGCAGCGCTGCTCAAACGCACACAGTACAAGCTGTACAAGCGCCGCTGCGTTGCCTGTTTTTTCCTACGCCGCGACGCAGTCGTTGCTACTGGAATTGAGAGCAATTTTTGCGCTGTTCTCCCACACACCAATGCAAAAATGGTATAATGGTATACGAGGTGTGTTCAAAAAGTATCGCGAATTTTGAATTTTCGCGGGTTACGTATATTCGAATTTCGATTTTTTTGTGGCGTTATGTTGGTACTCATGTCTCTCACTTATGCCGACAAGCTCGGCCATTTTGAATGTTCACTTAATTGTTGACAGCTGCTTTGCTTGCACGTGTTTTGGATCGTCTTCGATTTTTACCTATTCAAAAAATGGATCAAAGAACCTGTATCAAATTTTGTGTGAAAAACGAAATTAAGTGCGCGGATGCATTCCGAATGTTGACTGTGGCATACGGAGAAGCTACCTTGGACCGAAGCAACGTTTATCGGTGGTACAAAATGTTCTCAGAAGGCCGAGAAGATGTGAACGACGAAGAGCGTGCCGGACGCCCGAGCACTTCAACAACAGACGAAAAAATTAATGAATTGGAGAAAATGGTATTGGCCAATCGTCGAATCACCGTTAGAGAAGTTGCTGAGGACCTAAACATATCGATTGGCTCGTGCCATTCGATTTTTATCAATGATTTGGGCATGAGACGGGTCGCCGCGAAATTCGTACCAAAATTGCTCAATTGCGACCAAAAACAGCATCGCATGAACATTGCTAATGAGATGTTAAACTCTGTCCGCGACGACCCAAATTTGCTCCAGAGGGTCATAACTGGTGACGAATCGTGGGTTTATGGTTATGACGTGGAAACCAAAGCTCAATCATCTCAATGGAAGCTGCCGCACGAACCAAGACCGAAAAAAGCGCGCCAAGTTCGTCGCGGACGTCGCGGACCTGAAGCAGCAGCTCAGACATGCTTGCAGCGAAAAGCAAAATGACAAGGAAACGTTAACCGACAACTTCTGGAGCTCTTTGCTTTTTTTTAGAAATCAGTTTGTGTGCTTGCTTCGACAGCAACTTCTGATTTTACTCAGAAGCAGCAGCAAGTCAAAAACAGAGGAAATTATACTTATTGCAGTTTTTTAAACACTGATTTAATGTTTTATTTTTATTTGAGGTTATCCGGAGACACTGATTTAATGATCCATAAAGGGAGTACCCATTAAATAGTTTGAAGGAAAATTCGAACGCCCTCAGTACAAGGCTTAAAGCTTTAATTAAATTTGCACTCAATCATTATACTCTTTATACCTTTGGTACAAGAAGTGATTACCAATTTCAAAATTTGAAGTATGCTTTTAGGAAGCAGTCAAAAGACAGTTATTTGTAACCTGAAAAGTATATTATGCAAATGGAATTTTAAATTTCAAAGCCTTGGATCTCAAAGTATAGGTTGACATAAGTCGATTAATAAATGGAAGTTAGTACCCACTGCAATTCCTATAGCCCTCTGAACTGAACTGGCCACAGCCACTGTTTTTGTCATTCCTCTTTCCTAGTTTTTGTCGCGTTTCACTTTCAAATATCAATAATACTCGCTCACTTTTGTTTCTTCTTTTTAATTAAAAAAGTTATCTAATTTATGTTTTATTATGACAAAATTGTATGCGCATATTTTCTCGTTTTAGATGTACAATCATTTCTTCGTTTTAATTTCAATGTTTTATGTTTGTTTTTAAATTATAATTTGATTTAATATTAAAACAACTAATTGCATTGAAATTCAATCAATTCGCTGAAATATTGAACTTAAGCAATAAAGTCTCACATTTGAATAAAACTAAAAACTATTCAAATTGGAAAAATCGCACAAAAAGAAGAAAGAAAACAAGGGTCGCTAGATCTTTTCTTCTTTTCTCTGTGTTTTGTTTTAATGGATGATGAAGTATTTGTTTGTTGTGACTGCTTAGAACAGCAGCGTGCCCATGCCTCCCATTTCGGATTGTTCCTTAACGAAAATCTCAAAGTACTGGTAGATAATGGTCACAGCGAGCAAAATTCCAGTGCCAGATCCAATGGCACCCAGGAAATCGGCCATCACGGAGAGGGCGCCAATGCAGAGACCACCAAAGGCAGCGGCCGTGGGTATATAACGATTCAGTTCGTGGATCATGGAGTTCTCACGATGGCCACGCATCACCATGTGCTGTTCCTTCAGCTGCTTGGCAACCTGCAAGAAGATGAAAGGCATTTAATGTGTGTTTTTTAGACAAAGCTCAATTTTTCCCGACTTACATCCTTCGCTGAGCTGCCAGACACATCGATCCATGTTTTGGAGAAGAACGCACATGAGCCCAACATGAACACAATGTAGAGCATAGCATGTATGGGGTCTGTAACAATATGCCCCACACTCTCGGGCGGCGACAGATAATAGCACAGGCCACCAATGGGATAGGAACGAGCGGGACCACCACCGCCCACATCAGCCCACACGCCGAGCAAATTGATGAAGAAGTTGCCCTGGAACTTCACGGCCAGCATCTGCGAGATCACATACAAATTGGAGACCAGGGCAGATTGCAGAATGATGGGAATATTGGACGTGTAGAACAACTTAATCGGGTAGCTGCTGTACTGGCCACGATAACGGGCGCTCTTGATGGGCAAGTCCACGCGGAATCCTTGGAAGTATATGACCACAGCAAATACCAAAATGGTGGCCAACAGGTTCATCAAATTGGGCAAATTCTGGCGATAGAAAGCCTCACGCAGAGCGCGCACCTTGTCATTACGTGTGGCCATCAAATGGAAGAGGGCAATCACAGCTCCCTCAAATTCAGTGCCACGTCCCGTTGTCACCGTCGTCGGTGAGAAGGCCTTCCACACAATTGTCTCACAAATATTTGTGGCAATGAACAGTGAAATACCGGATCCCAAGCCATAACCCTTCTGCAGCAACTCATCCAACAGTAGCACAATCAAACCGGCGGCAAACAGCTGAATAATGATCAGCAAACAAACGCCAGCGCCAATTTCGGAGGGATCACCATACATGCCAGTCATCACATAGACAATGGCCTGACCAATGGTGATAACCATGCCAAACAATTTCTGTGCTCCATTGAACAGAGCACGATCCTTGGGCGTATCACCAACTTCAATGATCTTGGCTCCAGCCAACAGTTGCATAATCAGACCTGAAGTGACAATGGGCGAAATACCCAACTCCATGAGGGTACCACGATTCGAGGCCAAAATCACACGAATCCAGTAGAAGGGATCTGCCGAGTCGGAGCTCATGATACCAAAAAGCGGGATCTGACAGCAGACAAGGAAAATGAACAACGTGATGGCCGTCCATAGTACTTTCTCTCTGAATTGGATCTGCAAAGAAAAATACGAATGTTTAATTAGCCAAACATCGAAGAGTTATCAATTCAAAAAGATACACTTTGCTTTAATACGATTCTATAAGGTATAAATATTAAGCATGGATAAATATATTATACTACAATATATACTCGAACCAAAAGAGTTTTTAGTTGCGCTTACAAAAGTTTTATAAAAATTGTCAAAGCAGAGGAAGTCGAGAAGTGTTCCTCAATTAACATTCATATATAGGTATAGGAAGGGAGTTAAAAAACAGCCAGGAAACTACCAGGAATATCATTATTAAATTTTACAAATTTTAATGATCATCCTAAATAAATTATATAGGATAAATGGATGGACCCCGATGGATATAATAAACGATTTTCAAGCAGGTTTCAGTAAGGGCAACCCTACAATGGAGAACGTGTACAACCTCGCGGGAACAGTTCACCTCAAACAGCAAGAAAGAAAATAGGTATACACTTTCTTAGCGGATTATAAAGTGACCTTTCGATAAGGCAAAGTAGTCTGCTTTCATAAAAACTAAATAAAGGGTGATTTTTTAGCTATTATCTTTTTGGCAACACTGGTTTAAACAGCTCACGCACGTTTCGTGTTTTGTTTCACTGTCCAACATCTTCAGTTTGGTCTATAATTTAACCATAAATCGTCTTACAAACGAACATCGCTTGCAAATTATTGAATTTTATTATCAAAATGCGTGCTCTGTTAAGAAAGTTCATCGCGCGCTTCTTCCATTTTATGGTCAGTTTAATCGACCCACTGAAGCGGCTATTCGGGCTATTGTGACTAAATTTCGCACCAAATTTACATTGTTGGACATTAAACCACCAACACGCTTACGTAGAGTGCGAACTGAAGAAAATATCGCAGCTGTATCGGCCAGTGTTAATGATGACCATCAATTATCGATTCGTCGCCGTTCGCAGCAATTGGGCCTCTGTTACTCAACAACGTGGAAAACTTTGCGAAAGGATTTAGGTGTGAAGCCTCTCAAAATACAGCTGGTGCAAGAATTGAAGCCGAACGACCTACCGCAAAGTAGAATTTTTGGTGAAGGGCTCAGCGACGAAGCTCATTTTTGGCTCAATGGGTACGTAAATAAGCAGAATTTTCGATTTTGGAGTGAATATCAGCCAGAAGCATTGCAAGAGCTACGAATGCATCCAGAAAAAGTCACAGTTTGGTGCGGTTTATGGGCTGGTGGCATCATTGGACCGTACTTCTTCAAAGAGGATGCGAATCGTAACGTAACTGTGAATGGTGAGCGCTACCGTGAGATGATATCCAACTTTTTTTTGCCCAAAATGCAAGAGCTTGACTTGCATGACATGTGGTTTCAACAAGACGGTGCCACATGCCACACAGCACGCGCAACAATGGACTTATTGAGAGGCGAGTTCGGTGAACATTTTATTTCACGTTCGGGGCCGGTCAATTGGCCGCCTAGATCGTATTTAACGCCTTTAGACTATTTTTTGTGTGGCTATGTTAAAGCTCATGTCTATACAGACAAGCCCGCTTCAATTGACGCATTGGTAGACAACATTGAAGCATTTATTCGTGAGATACCGGCCGAAATGTTGGAAAGAGTATGTCAAAATTGGACTAAGCGGATGGACCATTTTAGGCGCAGTCACGGTCAACATTTGCATGAAATAATCTTCATACATTAAATTATATGGACCGTACTATCGATTCAAATAAAGATTTCATGCATTTTTCTGAATTTTATGTGTTTTTTTTTTTAAACTTTCCTATAGCTCTTAAAAAATCACCCCTTACCTTTATGAGCCACTGAACCAAAAACCATGTAATGAACCGAACCGGCGGTTCAGAAACTGTGTGAACCACTGAACCGAACCATTTCTTATTCTCGAGGGGTTTGCATTCCTGATTTATAATGTAAAAGTGGTGTAGCCTTGACCCCAAGTTTATTTAGTTCATAAAAATCCAATTTATTGGCATACTAATATATATTCCGTTATGTTGACCTACATGTGCCTTCCTCTGTCTGTCTCTTCCATGTACGCGCTTAAATGTTTAAACAAAATCAAGTTTTTGCTTTGCTTTAGTCGTCATCAAAATCTTCGTTACGTTTACTTTGCTCATATCATATGGTTAACAACAAAAACATGCCGCCGACACACACGAAGCTGACGTCGACGGTGTGGTCGGATGGGGCACTTCGGGTGAGCCGAAGTTTGACATTTCCACGTCGATGTTGGTTTGTCAGAGAGTCGGGTATCTGTTGGTGTGTGTGTGTAAAAAGGTAGGAGGGCAACAAGTAGCTCAGACAAAATAGGAGCAACTTTTGATAAGAATAGGAGTAGAGTTGGCCACCAAAAACTGAAGAATTATGAATGAAAATTAACTTCAAATTGATTAAAATAAAGTATTTTACAGAGAAACAACACTACAGCACACAGCATAAGCACAGGCGGCGAATTTAAATGAATTTTATAAACATTTACCCAAATAATTAAGTAAATTTTAAACGATAATAAGCGCAATTAATGAACTACTTTTGATTTTTGTATAAAAAACTCTCAGAGGGCCATTCAAACTGATGGCGTGGCGCCTTCCAAGTGAAAGCAATAACTGAATAACGCGTGCGCTGGCAACACTGGACGAGGCTTAGGGGCTTAGCCAATTGCAAAATATTTAATTGTTAACTTAATTTAACTTCTCTTCACTAATAGACTTACCTTGCGCTCTGGTTTTGCAATTTCCGGCAGTATACTGCAAAATGGTTTGATAACTTCCAGGAATTTAACTGCAAAAGTCAAAATAATTAATTACAAACATTTATCAATGAAAATGCGGCATTTTCCCCACTAATAAATATGTAACATTTCACTTGAATTATTTTTTGTATACGTAAGCAAAGGCATCACACACACAGGCAGACACACCACTTATAGGGCAGGCGAGAAGGCGGGGGTGTCTAAAGCGGCTCTTTTCTTTTTACACCACAAATAACTAAACTTTCGATTTACTTACTTCCCATGTTGTGTGTTAACTTAGTTTAAAGTGCGGCAAAGAATTATTATTATTAAATATGTTTTTTGTACTTTCTACACAAAATTTAGAAAGTTTTATTTTCTTTTTGATGCGCCACGGACACGCGTACGCTTTGAACTGCGAAAACCGAATGAGCCGAAGTCACGAACACGGACGACGTGTCACTTTTTTCTCTAAAGACGGTCACTCTAAAAAATGACAGTTGGTGTGACCTTACACGATGGAAAATACCAAAGTTTAGAGTGAACTTAGCCTGACCAAAATACCAAATTAACTAGGTGGCCACTCTGAGTGGATAGTTAGAACTCTCCACATACCAAAAAAAAAAACTACGAAAACAAATGCAAAGCAACAACACTCTACACACACACACAAACACAGCCAAACGCAATTATAAGACGACGACCAGGCGTAATATCTATATCTAGTGGCCGTCGTAGTTTGTGTTGTATACACATATGGAAAAACCAATCAAACGTTAAAATTAAACTCAAAAAGCTGCAAAATTCATAACAACAAAAAAACCCACGATGTCTGCCTCAGCTTCGTCGGTTATTTATGTGGACTTAAGTTCGGATTCTGAGGAGGAGGTAAATAAAACTTGAAAGGCGGTTGTTAAAAAAAAGTACAGTTGTATGTTAAATGGCAGTTCAATGCCTATGTGTGTGTGTGTGTATATAATTTTTTTCGCGCTGCTTTTTTTTTATGATAATTGAGAGACACACACACACACATACGCACACAGACACTTGCACACCTAGACACAGTTGAATGCAGGCCAGACAGTGTAGCCAGATCAAGTGCAGCAATGTGGAGAGTTATACTTCATGACAAATGTTAATTACATTAACTGAAACGCAGTTTAAAATGTAATTATTAACTTTTGTTTAATTAACAATTTGCCAACTCTACACAGAAATTCATATTTGGCGGCTCTTAGTTAAGTCTACACAAACTCTCTCACACACACACTCCCATACACGCGCTTGTGCAGCCGTTTAGCGGTTTGTGTTTTGTTGTGATTTTCATTTTTGTTACTAAAATGCAACAACATGTTCTGGTGGGGGGGTTAAGGGGTAAAAGGTTTAGAAAAGAACTGTTAATTAATGCATGTTTTATTTCAGTCACCACCTGGGGCCAAGCGGCGGCGTCTGGAGCCGGTAGGCGGTGCAAGAAAGAGTTTGCCCGCCAAGTTGGTCAATATGCCAACCAAACCCTCATTGCCCGGCGGAGCCAGTAGTGGTGCCAAGACAATGCAACTACCCAGTGGATTAACGGTGACCAAACATCACAATAACAACAATGTGGCCAGCAATGGCCAAGGATATGCCACACAAAAACAAATGCAGAAAATAGCCTGGTCCATGTCCAGCAAAGCACCCAGTCCCAATGCCCAGATAACCAGTGTTCCCAGTCATCAGGTTAAAATCACTTCCCTGATGACAAAGCCACCAGCTGCTGTACCCCCCGTACTACAGAAACCGCCTCCACTGGGCCAGAGGCCCAATCTGACCAAATTGCAAAAACCCTTGATGGTGCACAAATTGCCCACATTGCAGAAGTCGCCGTTGGCCAACCTACAGAAATCTACACAGCCGCAGCTGCCGCCGCCACCTCCAGCTCATCTGAACCCAGCTCCACCGCTGGCCAAAATTACACCCGTCAATAGAATGGCTACAGCTGCCAGCTTTACGGTCAAACCCTTGCCAGCCGGCTACCAGCAGTCCACATCCGCAGCACGCACCTTACCATTTCGCGCCAAGCCAGCCACACCTCCATTGACTGCCTCCACCATGGCTGCTGCCAGTGCCACACCTCCTTTGCGTCTGCTGGCCACGCCTCCACACTGTGCTGCCGCTCTCAATGAGCCGCTACTGTTGAATCTGCCGCCAACCACCAGCATTACGCCACAGCTTACGCCCACAACCACACCACCGCCAACTACACAAGCAACAGCAGTCCACCAGCAGCAGCAGCATCAGCAGTTGGCCAAAGGAACCACCTTTAAGATGAATCCTTTGCCCGGTGCCAGCATATCGCCGGCGACGACCAAGACATTTGCTAAACGCGTTCAACCCATTACGGTTCTCAAGAAATCCGATGAAGAATGGCGCAAGCACATGGCCCAACAGCAGATGCAACAGCAGCAGCAGCAAAAACAGCTCAGGGAACAGCAGCCGGCCACGCCCACTATTGTTTTAGTGGAATCACCGCCTACAACGCCGCCCACAGAAAACGAGAAATCAGCCATAAATCAACAACAAACTAAATCTAACTTAAAATCCCATGTTCCAGAGAAATCCCACAGAAAGTCAGCAACGAAATCTCATGCGTTTAAGCCCCTAACGTTACCCTTGGAGAAGCAGGCGGCAGTAAAGCCTCAGCCAGTGAAACCTCTGCCCTTGGTAAAGCCTTTGCCAAGCAATTCTTTGGAGAATTCCCTTAACAAGTCACTCCAAAAGCCCGCGGCTCCAGAGAAACTCGCACTGCCGGCTCTTAGCTTGGAGAATTCCCTTGCTAAGGCACTTGAAAAGCCTCCTACCCCAGAGATAACACCAAAGCCAGAGAAACCAGCTGCTGCTGCTGCTGTTGAAAAGCCTCCCCTAGGGTCAGAATATGCCCAACTGCTGCAGCTCAGTCGAGAGGTGGATAAATCCAAGGATATGGAACGTTTAATTGACACCAAATTGACCAAGTACTATTACAGTGTCCATGAGAATTTTGTCAAGTCTCGTGGTTTCCGCAAACTGTTGGAAGTGGCCATGGAACGCATCAAATCAGAACCGGAGATGATTTATATGCATCTCAAAAGCGTGGTAGATGAGTTGAAAGTCAGACGCAAGGCCAAGATAGTAGAGGAACCGATAGAGGAGGAGCCGTCTGCTGTTACTCCCAGTCCGGCTGCAACTTCTACCACTGCTACTACTCCTCCGCCGCCAACGGCTCCTCCCGCCGCTGCCGCCTCTACGGGCAACAAACGTCTGGATGAGCGCATTCGCAAGTTGAATCGTACACTCTATACCATCACCAAGCGTATTACTTCCTTGGAGGAAGCCGATGTCGATTGGAATGATGACGATGACTCGAGTTATTTACAGGTTGAGCGTTATAAGAAACGCGCCTGTCAAATCTATGAGAAAATCTGTGATCTAACTGGCGAAAGCAAGAGCGCCCATCGCCATCTAAAGCAACCTATACTGTTTAAGGATACGCCATATCCTCAGTTCAATCGCACTTTGTCGGCATTCGTGAATCGTATGCACGAGTTTCCTGACTATCATGATGTGCTGCAGCTCCTGGAACATTGTAATTTGGACAAAGATTTGGGATTGGCCAATTTCGAGATGAAGCGCATAGGTGAGTGTGGGAGGGCAGAAATTATATTGTTAGTCTAACTAAACATTGGTTTTCCTCCGCCGCCAGCTCACGATGCCTTTGTCAAGGTGGGACGTCTGTTGCAGGCGCGCCGCAAGACTGATTTGTATGAGACCGTGACACATTTCACATCCAATGCCAAGGATCCGGCGGCCACGGATGCAGCACTGCTGGCTAAATTGAATGATAACAACAAGAAACAGACCAAGATTAGCGATATACTGGCCAAGTGAGTAGGAAGCAACTTTTATAAACTACTAGAGCCCTGCTTGGGTGGAGTCAAAGTGTACTTGGGGTGGGGCTATTTAAAATTATGTCTAGAAGTCAAACTGTAGTCTTTGATTTCCGATTCTCCTTGAATCTCAATACTTCAATGCCTTTTGCAGCAAAAAATTTGAACACTTCTCTGAGTAAATGCAAGTTTAAGCCAATAAACGGCAAATGATAAGCAAAGCAAAACATTTAAAGAGATTGAAACTAAGAAAGACCACAGAATAAATTGAAATGGAACATGGAGTGGTTCAAATTTGGATGGGTCAGTTGGTATTAATCAAGACTGCACTCCGGACCAAAACTAGACCGCTAGCAGGAACTTCTTAACTTAAGACCACTCGAACCTGAACCCAATGCTTGGAATCAGGTTCGGTTTAAAAAATTTTTTTTAAAACATTAATTTCCTTATACTTAGCACGAAAAATTATTTCCTAAATCGGTAATTGTTTAGTAGAGCTATCCTAAATGAAAAATTCTGAAAAAAATGTCCTCGATGGATCGCGAATTTACAAGAATTTGGATGTCGTCAGATAGCGGGGGGACTTCCGGGGTTCAATGGTAAAAATAATTTCAAAGTTGCGTTTTTTACCATGAGTTCGAGCCCCGCACCGAACCTTTTGCAGAATTTGAGATGTTAACAGCTGTTCAGGAATCTGCCCTGAACTTCTAACGTGCCAGCCAGACTCAAAGCTACTCGTGCCGATTAAGTAAACAAGCGGAGCCGTAACAGGAGCGTGAAGAATGCGTTCAGTTCATATGAGAGAGTGTTTAATTTCAAGCAATTCATTTGCCGAAGCGATGCCGCCAAGGCTTTTACAAGTGTCTGTGTGTATTGTATACATTCCCACTCGACCAAAACTTTCGTTTACGAATTTGCCAAACTTTTGTTTATGAGAACTTGTGTCGCTCAATTTTGTGGCAGGCAAACGACTTGAAAGTTTTACGAGTTTCGTTTTCACCCGTTTCGAATTATTTGTTGATTTTTTATCCTCTGTGCCAGAGGTACTATACAGAGTATATTAAGTTTGTGCAAAAGTGTCCGTCCGTCTGTCTGTCCGTATGAACAAAAACGTTCGCTTGAAGCGAACCTTCGCTTGTAAGTCGGGTGGGTTTTAGCAACGTTCCATGTAGAATCGTTAGAAACATGACATGTAAATTCTATAAAGCATGTAGCTTATTATAACTTCATTTAATAGCAGCGAAATGCTTTTACTACAGCCTTGATTGCTAGAACTCGCAATCCTCATTTATTTCCAGGGATACAAATAACTCGAAAGTAAGTACTGGTTCGGTTCAGTGGCTCACAAAGTTTCTGAACCGCCGGTTCGGTTCATTACATAGTTATTGAAGCTAAGGCACGTTATGATTTACCTCTGTAGGGATGTCGGAAATAATACCGATATATCGAATATCGATATTTTTGTCCAAAAATACGATATATTTTTATTGAATATTTTTTCGAGTCGATATATAGGATATTTTTTTTGGAATAGGTTTTATTTAAGCATGCTTCTCTTTCATTTGAACGGTTTCATGCTGAAAGAACTCTACAATTAATCAAATTAAATTATTCGACCTTGAGGTGCTCGTCCAAATATCCACAAATCCGCTGGGTAGATTCTGTTCAGCCTACGCCGACGAATGGGCCTTGTTAGAATTGTGGCAAGTCGATTATTATGGGAAAGTAACCGCTCCCTGTATCGATTTGAATATTTCTCAATGGTTTCGCATAAAGTGGGAGTGCCTAAGTCCCGGAATATGGTGGTATTACCTACAAGATGGGCCAAAAGAAGTCACCGGGGCCAAAAGAAATCAACCCTATTGGAAGATGCTCTTATTTTTACAAATAGCCGCCAAAGTCAGATCTGTTTTGACATTTGTGGACTAGACAGATGTAGAATATATTTTTTTATTTTTGGCGGCTATTTGTAAAAATAAGAGCATCTTCCAATAGGGTGACTTCTTTTGGCCCGGTGACTTCTTTAGGCCTACCTTGTACATACCGGTGCGCGTTTAAAATTTTTCAAAGAGCCTTACTTACACATACCTCAATTCTCGTAATGGTGGTGGTCCAGGCCGTTCCCCAACATGTAATACCCCAGCTAAGAGTAGGGAGGACTATGGTCTTAAAAAGCCCTGACCTTAGCTTTAAGGGAAAGGCCACTCTCTGGTCGAAGTAACCAGTCCATCTTCCGGAGTTTTAAGCGGGCACACCCGATTAACATGGCATCTCCAGGTGAGCCTTCTGTCCAGTGTGACGCCTAGATATGTAATGGTGTCCTTGAGGGCAATTCGAGTTCCGTCCCATATTGGATATTGAATATTTTTTGGTGATTTTTTCGGCGATATGTTTGATTCAGATTTGCGAATGCTTTATAAGCCAGAGGTACACAGAGTATATTAAGTATGTGCAAAAGAATGTTACAAGTAGAAGGAAGCATCAACAGCCGAGTCGATCTAGCCATGTCCGTCTGTCCGTCCGTTTGTCTTTCTGTGTTCTTGTCTGTCCGTATGAACAAACAGATCTCAGAGATGGTAAGATATAGAGGTTTGTCATGTAAGGGACATTACTTTTTATACTTGTAGGCAGATCAAGTTTATTTTTAATTTTTGCCACACCCCCTCCCGCCCCCGGAAATTGGAAAAAACGTCATATCTCCCACAGTTTTATAGATAGAAGGTTCATTCCTTCTGGACAATGGTAAAGATCGGATGAACGGTTGTCGAGTTATAAGGAAAACAAAACAATTATGGGCAGCACTTCACAGGTACAGAGTATGTTATAGTCGGGCTTGACCGACTTTCTTGTTTTTGAATCTATATTTTGCAAGGCTGCAATTCGGTTTTGAGAGCCGTTTCGGCTAGGGTTTTTGAGTCCATCAAACCGGACCTTCTAAATTGATAACATCCCAAAACAGACCCCTCTGTTTGGAAAAAGGTTCCGTTCGAAGAATAACTTAAGTCCGTTTTTTCAGAGCTTGTAAATCTATCACAATTTATTGGCCGGACCAAAAATAATTTTATAGTGCCGAATCGAAGCATTATCATTTCAGAATCATATCCAAGCTTAGCAGTTTACGAATAAAAGCATAAGCCAAGTTGTGGCAAAACAAATCTCCGTATTTAAGGTTAGTCTAGCTTCTATTTTAAAGTCCAGGCAATAGTAGATAAGTGTTTTAATTATACTTATAATAAATGAGGTACATTCGGGTATTGGTTAATGTTTTTAATAACTTCTTAACTTGGACGTTTTTTTTCAAATCTCAAATTTTAACTTCACATTTTGTTCGCCATATCTATCATCTCTCACATTTTCATAAAGATCGGAGTTATAAAGCTTATACAAAATGCTGCATACTTTTTTGCGCAGCAAGCGCTGTTTGCTATTATAATGTTGAAATGTCCACATTAAAGATAATGCTCTGTTAATTAACATAAGGAAAGGCTATTAAAAATTCATTCCCCTAAGTAACGGGTATATCGAAGTCGGACAGGGCCAACTTTAACCTACGCTCCCGTTTTTACCAAGAAATGTCTCCACGATCTAAGATTCTGTGAACCAATCTTCGAACCAAAACTTTAGGTTTGATACGTAATGGAACCGGTCTAAGAACTGAACCTTAAACTTTTCATCGGGTAAAGGTTTTATCGATCTGGATCAATTCGGTCTATCAGTGATCTTCCTTGTAGAGGTTCAAACGGAATGTCTTATAAAAATTATCTATTAAAATTCTCAAATTAATAAATATCATTGGCTAGAGGAAAGCGATTCACGTCTTAAAACTCGGCATGGAACTGAACCGAACCGTTTTTCTTTGTGGTTTTCAGCATTTCTAAAAGGAAGCCGTATCGGTTTGAGGTTAGGTTCACCAGCTGGAATAAGCGGTTTGGTTCGGCTCAAAACCGGTTCCCTGTTTATTTCTGAGTTCCAATGAGTGGGAAATTTTAGCATAATATTTTCTTGATAGAAAGTTCAAATAATGCGCATCCAGCTATTTTCAAAATTATTTAAAATAAACATTTGGCTTTACAGGGCAGAGGAGCAATTCGAGCTTCAATCAATTTGTGGCAAGTGTGCGTTTTAATTTCTTTCAAGAGAAAGGGTCTGAATCCAAACGGCAATGTTTGAGAACTTGTCTACTTACTTCACAGCTGGCGCCAATAATTGGTGAAGGCGGCCGGTTGAGTAATAGTTTAATTACAACAATTTATTTTATTTATTGTTTCGAGTTGAGATCGAAAAATATATTGCTAAGAATACAGGGTTTGTCCAAAAAGTAATAGGACTGACTGTACTTCAGAGCGTGAACGCACCGACTGGATTCGGTAGAGGGCGTTCCTAGCTAACTAACGAGCGGGTGCTCAGATGTCTCCGAGCACCTAGATAGTCAGGACAGGAATTTTCGCGCGACGTGTTTCTGTGAGTGGTGCAAGCCGAAAATGCAGCGTTTGTTAGAGCAGAGGTACGCGACTAAATTCTGTGTGAAACTAGGTAAATCTGCGACAGAGACGTTTGATATGATCAAGCAGGCTTACCCAGATGTTGCTTTAGCAAGGAGTGGTGTGTTTCGGTGGCACCAGGCCTTTTTGGAGGGCCGGGAAGAGGTCGCCGATGAAGACCGTAGTGGAAGATCTTCGACTTCGACAAACACCGACAATGTGATTCGTGTGTTTTGAACTCAGACCGTCGACTAAGTATTCGTTTAATTGTCCACATGTTAAATTTATCAAAATCTGTGGTTCATGACATTGTGACGGAGCATTTGAGCATGCGAAAAGTGTGCTCGAAGATGGTCCCAAAAGTGCTCACTGACAACCAGAAATTGCGGATAAACACCGCCTTTCTTGTGAACAGCTACCTGACCAAGACCGGCATCCCAACGCTTCCGCAGCCGCCCTACAGCCAAGATGTGGCCCCCGGACTTTTTTTTTTGTTTCCTCGCCTGAAAAGGCCGATGAAAGGCAAGCATTTTGAGACGACAGAGAGGATCCAAGCAGCATGCACCGCGGCTCTCAAGGCTATTCCGGAGAATGCCTTCCGTGACGCCTTCAATGCTTGGAAATCGCGCTGGCAGCGCTGCAGTAGACTATTTGAAACTTTATACAGAGTTGTAACGATTGGCTCAATAAATTTTTTAAAATCGACTCAGTCCTATTACTTTCTGGACAAACCTTGTATAATTCGAACTATTTAAATTTTCGCGTGCCACCCCGTGTAGCCTTGGGTGGCAGCGCTGTGACATCGATACAAAAAATGAATCTGTATAAAAACTTAATTTCATTTAGTTTCCTCCAACTAGTTTTAGGCTTACTCCAAATTTAAAATGTCAACTCCATCTCTTAGGCAGAATTCCATTACTTTGAACCGACTGACTAAACTAAGCAATCGGTGCTTTTCGTCGGTTCGTATTTTGCTTGTTAGAATTGCAAAAGAATAAAAATGCATTTGTTTTGGTTTAATTTCGACTTTGAGACTCGTACTTGGGATCGACACCACCTTTCTAATAAAAAATAATAATTTTTATTTAATTTAATTGTCTTTATAGATATGCGCGCGAGCAGGATCTCACCGCTGAAGAGCAACGCGAGGCGCGTCTCAAGGAAAAACAGGAAAAGGCAGCCAAGGAGGCTACCGAGGAGGTTGTATCCATTTCCCAGGCTCACAGCGTTGAGGATGATGATGACAAGCCCTGTACCAGTGCCCAGGCAGCAGCAAGAATCTGTTTAACAAATGGAAACCCTCCCAGCAATCCTCAAGCCGAAACCAACGAAGACGAAGACGAGGATGAGGAGGAGGAAAGCGACTCTGAGGAGGAGGATGTCGATGCGTTTGTGGACAATTTCAAGGCAAATGGCGAACTAAGTGATGCCGAATCAGAAACGGAAACCGCACCAAAGACAGAGACGACAGATGTTGTGATAGAAGACGTAACGAAGAGAGTCAAGACTGCTGCCCCCCCAGAGGAGTCTCTGCCAAATGGCAAGCTAAAGATTATGTCCGTATCCAGTCTGAATGCCAGCGTACCGGGTAATGGCAAACAGCAGGAGAAAAAGGAGCAGGTAGCCGCTGAGATTATAATTTCGGATGAGGAGTCATAGTCCCCACAAGCGCGACCCCAAACCCTTATTCCCGCACCCCCGCACTTTATATTAATTTAGTTCAAGTTTATTTATTTTGTATATTCCCTTCTTATTTTTACATCCCTCCTATATCTATCTCCTATGGTTATTACTAGTGTACATATTGAAACTACTAAGCTAAATGTATATGTATGTTTTACAAAAACAATTTAAGAAGTAATTAAATGAAAAAAGTACAGTTTACTTTAAAAAAGAAAATGCTCAATTACAATTTTAAGGCCTGTTGCAATTGCTGGCTTACAATCGATTTATCGTTGGCCATTTCCTCAATTATATCGAAATGATCATAGTTTTCGAAAACTCTGAAATTAACCTGAAATCCAGCTTTTTGCAAAACTTTTGCAAATTCGCGACTCTGTTCAATAAACGTTACACTCTCATGCTGAGCTGTCCACACATGAATTTGGGTCGACGGCCAGAAATCCGGAAATTTCCACAACATGGGCGACAGATTCAACGCTTTGGTCGCATTCAAGTCAAGTATATTCTTCGGATTAACCTCCTCCAGGGACCACAATTCGCGTAAGTCATA
The DNA here is from genome assembly GCA_018904265.1 of Lordiphosa collinella. Classification (NCBI taxonomy): domain Eukaryota; kingdom Metazoa; phylum Arthropoda; class Insecta; order Diptera; family Drosophilidae; genus Lordiphosa; species Lordiphosa collinella. Next base: position 293,214 of record JAEIFV010000070.1, on the reverse strand, counting down.
AACGCCGCAGATGAAAAACAAAGACTTGACCTTTAGCCTTCGTTCGGGCGTAATAACCAAACTGTCAGCACTCAGAAGTTGCGCTAGAAGATGTCCCCCCGCCGAATGACCCGCAAAGTTAATCTCTGTCGCCTGGGTTCGCTCGGCATACTCGAAAATCCATTGCAGAAAATAGGTCAACTCTTTTTGCAATTGTTCGAGCGTTACTTGAGGACACAGATTATAGTCCATGACCGCAACACGGCAGCCACGACGCACCAAAGGACCCACCAGGGAGCAGGAATGAATTTTGTCCAGCATTTGCCAATAGCCGCCGTGTATGAAAACGAAAAGGGGCGAGGAACTGGGCGTGGTATCCTTATAGAAAATATCCACCAACTGACGATCCTCTTGACCCGCATAACGTAAATGGTCAACTTTTATATTCGGCTGATTGGTCAACTCCTGGGCATCTTAAAGGGGGCAAAGAGAATTGAAGTGGAATTTGTGAAAATTTGAATTAATTCTGCTTACGTTGCATTGTCAGCTTAACGAAATGATCCTGTACGGCCAAGCTGGGGTCTGGTTGATCCTGAAATCTAATTGTGTGACAACTGGGCAAATAATCCCGATTAAGGTCAACATTTTTATTTTGTGGATTGTACATAGCGCCGTTGCTGCGAACTGATTAGAAAGGGCAAAATTCAGATTCAGATGAGAACTAAAACTGAAAGCGGCAACTGCTTGCGGTTGATGTTATGCAAGTATAATTTAATACCACACAAAAGCTTTACTTGCACTTATTTCCAACTGGCCAAACCAGCTTTATGGGCACCCACTCGTATTGCAGCAGCTTTAAATTGCAACAAGTTAAAAAACACTTTAAAAATATACTAAAATATGTCGAAACGCATGCAGAATGCGAGAGCTGCATTTTATATTTCGGTATTAAAGCACCAGCTAAACAGGGGTACTTAATTTAAATTTGATTTAGTTTGATTAAAAAATGCTTAAATATTTTCATCAGGTTGTGTGCTCCTTTTGAGCAGTGCTACAAATCGGGTTTGAACCAAACCGATTCTAACCCGACATTCAAATTTTTTTTTTACTGGGAACGGAACCAAATGTGAATAATAATTTTTATACCCTTGTTCCACTGGCACATTCTGTAGGTCAGTCACAGGATGAGCTAAATGACCTCATTCTCTCTGTGTATTTTCCCATAAAAGATAAATGTCCATTCGGCAGGTCATCCGCTGTGGATGATCAAATCACTGTTACTACATTTGACATTCGAACGGGCACTTCTAGATTTTTTCCGCTAAAAGGCTAGATCTTCTATCGATAAGTCCAAGTGTCATCAATAGAACAGCTGATTGTGAGTGGGTAAAGTAAGCGGCAAAACTTGAATTCAAGGGCCCCCCATGGCCCCCCCATCCCCATGGGCCCCCCATGGCCCCCCATGGGCCTCCCATTGGCCCCCCATGGGCCTCCCATGGGCCCCCCATGGGCCCCCCATGGCCCCCCCCATGGCCCCCATGGACCCCCCATGGACCCCCCATGGGCCCCCCATGGGCCCCCAAGGGCCACCAACCACCCCCCTGGGCCCCCCCCATGGCCCCCCCCCCCCCCATGGGCCCCCCCCATGGGCCCCCCCATGGCCCCCCCCATGGGCCCCCCCCCATGGGCCCCCCCCATGGGCCCCCCCCATGGGCCCCCCCCCCCCATGGGCCCCCCATGGGCCCCCCCCCCCATGGGCCCCCCCATGGGCCCCCCCTGGGCCCCCCCATGGGCCCCCCCCCCCCATGGGCCCCCCCCCCTGGGCCCCCCATGGGCCCCCCCCCGGGTCCCCCCCATGGGCCCCCCCCATGGGCCCCCCCCATGGGCCCCCCCCCATGGGCCCCCCCCATGGGCCCCCCCCATGGGCCCCCCCCCCCATGGGCCCCCCATGGGACCCCCCATGGGTCCCCCCCATGGGTCCCCCCCCATGGGACCCCCCATGGGCCCCCCATGGGCCCCCCCCCATGGGCCCCCCACTCCCCCCCCCCACGGGCCCCCTCCATGGCCCCCCATGAGGATGAGGACGGAATAAAGAAAGTTGTGCGAAAAAAAAATAAAACATTGATTGTGTGGTTTATTTTTAATTAAAAAATCTCTGAAATCTAAAGTATTACAAATTTGGCCCGACTATTCCAAAGAAAACTATAAAATATACTTTTCCGATTGTGAAAAAAAATTGTTTTAGTTAAGAATTTTAAAAAAGAATCGTGTTGGATAGTTTTTAACTTCCTATGTTTGGAAAAAAAAATTTATTTTGCCTTTAACCATTCGCGTATAACCTTGATAAACATTCGTCAGTGGAACAAGAAATAATCACTTTTTGAGAATGGACTCCAGAATGTGCCAGTGGAACAAGGGTATAAAATCCTTTGAATCACTTGTGATGAAATTGTTAGTGATATCAATCACTTGTGATATATATCAGGTGATGTGTTTGTGATATATATTTTTTAGAATAAAAGTCTCATCTCTAATTAAAAAATGGCTAAAAAACAGCCAATTTATCAGCTTAGTTCAGCATTTGCCAACACTGTTACCAGCACTACTCGCCGCAAATTTCCTTTCCCACAATTTGTTAATATTTTTGCTAATAAATTGAATTACCAACATGGCCAAGCATCATCCGGATTTGATATTTTGCCGCAAACAACCCGGCGTAGGTGAGTATTTACTTCAAAGACACACAAATACAAATAGTTTGTGCAATATGAATGTTTGTTTTCACTCTGTGCTCAGCCATTGGCCGCCTGTGTGAGAAGGATGACGGAAAGTGTGTCATTTGCGATTCCTTTGTAAGACCCTGCACGCTGGTACGGATCTGTGATGAGTGCAATTACGGCTCATATCAGGGCAGATGTGTGATATGTGGAGGACCTGGCGTTTCGGATGCCTATTACTGCAAGTCCTGCACCATACAGGAGAAGGACGTAAGTACCGGGTCCAGGCTAGACGAGTGGAATTAACCCATTTAACAAAATCTTTTCAGCGCGACGGCTGTCCAAAAATTGTGAATCTGGGCAGCTCCAAGACTGATTTGTACTATGAGCGCAAGAAATATGGTTTTAAGCAAAAGTGAGTTGTGTCCCTGTCCCCGATTCGAATTAAACTCTCATGCGTTTGTTTTGTTTCTCTTTACAGCTATTGATCTCCTCTAAAGAATTTTCATTGTATTTAAAAATTCAAATAAATTTTCATTTTAATTTAATAATATTGGAATTCTTGGTGCTTAAATAGCCAGAAGTTTGTCCTCGCCACTCAGCTCATACTGCAGACACAAACGATCAAATTCCGTGGACTTTTTGTCCAAATCACTTATGAACTCGCTCTTGGGATGGAACTGCCTCAGCTGTTCCAGATAACGTGTAACGGTGTCCGTGGGCTTTCCCGTCAAATGGCTCAGCACCATCATGTTGATCAGTGAGTCGTAGTCGTTGTGCTTCTTCAGCAGAGCCTCCCGTATTACCGCCTCGGCCTCTTCGTATCGCTCCAGTCCCAAGTGCACCACCGCCTGGCCATTGAGCAGAGCGGGCGTGGGCTTGAACTTCTCGCAGAACTCTTGGTAAATATGAAAGGCATCCTGCATCTGTTCGGTACCCTGCGCCAGGGCCACCCAGGCCTGAGCCAGCTGTGTCAGGGTGGCATCATCGCTAATCTCTTGCATTTTGGCCACCAACTGCTTCGCCAGATCCACACGCTGCAAACGCAGCAGACACTGCACCGACAGGGCCATGGACTCCAAATTGGTCGAGCCATGCAATATCTTTAGGGCATTCTCGAATTGTCCATCATAGCAGTAGACTATGGCGGTGGCTATGTGCCAGATGTTGGTGTCCTGATCATCGCCAGATGCCACTTTGTCGGTGAGCTTCTCCAGCAGCTCCTCGCAGCGGGAAGGCTGCTCAAAGGCCTCGTTCACCAGCCGCAAAGCCTGCAACGGGGTGCTATTGTTCTCCTTAATGTCCGAAGCGATGATGCGACCCGAATCTATGGCCAGGTAGGAGAGATACATGTAAGACAGCAACTCGGCCCCGGCGGTGCCCTGCTCGGGAAGCACAAAGTTAATCGAGCCCATGAAGTTTCCAATGTAATACTCATTCCGAGCATCGAATAAGACCGAATTGGTGTCCTCTTCGTTGGATCGACTCATTTTTTAAGGCAATTTCTGAGGATTTATTGAAAATTAAAAGGTTGAGTTGGCTATTTGGTATGGGTGTGACCGTTTAAAGCAAAGTTGAAAATACTGACAAGTTTTATTTAGCGTTGCCACCTAGTCAAAGTCGGACTAATGTTTTAAAAAAGCCGCGGACTTCCATGTTTTCTTTTTTGTAGAAATAGTAAGCTTTTTTACTAGCTTTATTTATGCGAGTTATACACCTTTATTTCCTAATAAAGTGGCCACGAAATTTAGGGTTGAATTTACATGTAATATGTTCCGATGTATGTACATAAGGGTGCTTTTTTTAGGAGCAAAATTGAAATTTAGTAACGGAGCCACCTAGAAAGGCTTCTTTTGTATTATAGATAATAAAATTTCAAAAAAGTTTGTTCTAAAAATTATGTATACGCCTCGAATTTCCAACATGTGTCGAGTTGTTGTATTGGCTGCGTGACCCGGCATTTTTAAATTAATTTTCAAATTTGCTCTTTTTCACCAAATTTATGAATGTGCTTTTCATCAAATCTCAAAAATTTAATTAATAATCGCACTTTTTGAACGACCCCTAGAATTTAACTGGAGTAGCGTTTCGAGGTTCATAAAACAGACCAATAGCAAAATACAAATTGATGTGTTTGGTCTAACTGACTGACGTTAAAATCAAACGTCTTGTTTTTGTGAGTAATTTTTTAGTATTTACTTGTAGCACCAGGAACTTTTCTGAAATAAATCTAAATCTTCTGAGATATGGGTCTGAAACACTTTTGAACCGGCTCGAAGCCGGCTTGAACATACTGTGAAAATTTTGTGAAGATTTGTTCAACTGTTTAGACGCCTATAAGGAATAATCATACAAACATACTTTCACTTTTATATAAATGTATCGATATACTTTATCTTATCGCCTATCGATATATATTGAAATAGATTTCCAATAGGCGACGCGTTTCTAACTTGACATACCTTACGGTTCTGCGCTAACTTGACAGAAACTGAGTGTGTGTGTGTGAATTGCAATTCTATTAAAAAAAAAACAAAACAAATGCTTTTAATAAAATAATAACAAATAAAACTGGGTATGTATAGTGCAGTTCTCATTAACACGCCAATGCCTTCGCCTTCCTCTGTTTTTCATCCTTTTGTTCTTGGCTTTGTGCCTTATAAACAAAACTGATAAATAGCATAATTAACTTTGTTGAAATTATTAAACTCTTCAAATATAGAATAAAAATGTCCCAAGTAACATCAGGCACTACTCAAAGTGCCGCAGCACGGCCGCAAGATGGCTTAGGCGGTGTGGGCGTGGGTGGAGGGGGCGTCGTCGTAATGGGCTCTACCATGTCAGCGCGCTATGGAGAAACAGAATGGGAGGCTCGAGAGGTAAGTTTTGAAAATTGTTGAAATATTTAAAAGCTAAGAATATTTAACTTTTTTTTCCAAACAGTCGCAGCGTCAAAGGGAACTGCACGAGGCTCGGGCCAGAGCTGCACAAATGGAAAAAACTATGAAATGGTGGTAGGTAGAGCCATAGGAAGTTAGTCGTTCCTAGGGACTAAACTTTGCTGTTTTGTAGGTCCGACTGCACTGCCAACTGGCGGGAGAAATGGAGTAAGGTAAACATGGGTTGTCATGGCTAAAGGCCAATGTTGAATCAATATGCAGTGCTGACCAAAAAATCCAGCTAAAAAGTGTCAGCACTGTCCTGTCCCCTGCTTTATATGTTTCTACAATCTACCCCTCAGGTTCGCAACGAGCGTAACAAGGCACGGGAAGATTCCAAACAGTTGACCCTCAAACTGGATGTAGCCATGAAGGAATCACATTCCCTTAAACGCGAGAAAAATGATCTCGAGCTACAGATCACGCAGCTCAAAAAGGAAATGGAAAAGGTGCACAGTCTGATGATGAAGCATGCTGGTCAGTTTCATCGTGCCGATACTAGCGAAGATGCCGAGGCCAATGGACGTGATGCCAATTGCTCGCCCGACATCTCTTCCGATGGCCTAAAAAATGTTAACAGTGAAGATGGCTTGGTTACCAAATTGTCGCAAGATGTCAAAGATTTGGATATTGAAGAATTTGCCCTCAAGGGAGCCATGCCCAAGCATTTGGATGACACATCGGCAGCGGCCGAGGAGAAGCGTCTAATTCAACAGTTATCAAAGGATGATTTCGATGACTTATCCATGATATCCATGCTGCAATTGCGACTAGATGAGGCACAGAAGACGCTGCAGGCAGAAAGGGAGTGAGAAGAAAAATTAAATGAAGTTTAACAAACATTTTTTAAGTTTTGAATTTGTTCCCAGTGAAAAACTGGAGCTGCACAAGAGCATAGAGAAGCTGAGCCTGGAGCTACAAGATGTGCGTGGACGACAGGAGGAGATGCGCTCGGCCAAACAGGAGGCAGTGAGAGAGCTCTTGACTTTGCAGGTAAGTGGAAACAAATGGTCTAGACCAGGCCTGACCAAATAGGGAGGACAGAAAGCGAATCTTCATTTGCCCGAATTTCCGTCATCAATATCAAGATCCATGGATTCAGGTAAATCTTAAGTATCTTTTTCGTGACAAAGGCGTAGATAAGCGATAATTAAGATTAAGCTTATCAAAAATTCAAAGTCCATGAAGTTTGTTAATTTTTTAGTCTTTTTCAGTGGCTCTCATGTCAATCAAGGCTTCATAAACGAACGGAATTAATTCCTGAAATTCTTCTACATTTTGATATTTTGAGTCCCATCGTGTAAGGTTCAATCTTTTTAGGGGTTGGTCTTGGCTCTAGCATATAGAAGGCGTTCCTAGGGCCGCCATATCGATTTAGCAAAAGTGTTCTCTTTGCACCATCTCCTACTAATGGTTGCAACCTGCTGGTTCCTCAGCAAAATGACAGCTCACCCCTAGGATCCGTTAGGCCTGTATTGTACTAGTACCCTTTGTTAACTATTCGGATTTTCGACCGCCTCGTAAATATTTATATATTTCATTCTATTTTCATTTCAGGAACAACATCGCGCCGAGATGCGTATTGTGAACAACTCTCTGCAGGAGGAAATAGCCGCTCGTGAGAATTTAGAGCGTCGGTATGTTCCAGCACCCAGTTGCCTCATTTCTATAACTAATCTCCCCCTTTGTTTAGTCTCAGTGAACTACGCACCGAACTGGAGCATCTGCAGGCCGAAAATGCTTCCGAATGGGGTAAACGAGAACGCTTGGAATCGGAAAAACTAGCCCTAGAGCGTGACAATAAAAAACTGCGCGCCGAATTGCGTGACTTTCAAGAGCGTTCGGATCGCAAATGCCGTCCCATGCAGGCCAACGATGTGGAGTTACGTGCACTTCAGCAGGAACTCTCCGAGCGTAATAAAGAAATCAGTGAAGTAAAGATGTCACATGCCAAACTAAAGAAATTGTTGGCCGAAACAAACACCGAGCTTGGTCATGCTGTGCGTAGGGCGGAGCAATACGAGGCAGAGGTGAGTTAAGAGAGCTTATCGCTCTCAATAGATTAGGCATATCATATAAAGTCTAGTATCAGCGTGAAGAAATTGAAATCTAGCGTACTAAGAGTCCAAGTAGGAGAGATAGATGAAAGCAAAAATAAGAAAAATGTCGAGCTATCTGCTGTGGGAAAGTTTAGAGTCAATGCAAGAATTTTAGAAATAGAAACTTGTCTATCACTTAATAAATTCCAAAAGAATATGTTTCTCAACCATTTTATTTCTTTATCCCCTCTAGAGAAGAGTGGAATCAGCCTGACCCACGAATTCCGATTCTATTTCGGTGCTGATCACTTACAAGGGTATAGCAGGATCGCTGTGTAATAACGCAGCGTCAGTCCATGAACCACTCCAAATAAGTTAAGAGGTCAAATGAAAACAAATTAGAGAAAATAAAAGGAGAGGCGTAGCGAGGAGAGATACCCGTCACCAATTTTGCAACTTTGGGGTCCAAGTTTGAAAAATCTGGAAAAAACATTTATAATTAACAGGGATGCAAACCATTTGGAAATAAGGACTGGTTCGGTTCAGTGGTTCACACAGATTTTAAACTGCCGGTTCGGTTCACTGAATGGGTTTTGGAGCTAACTACCGGTGGTGGTCTGGTTCATATTATATCTTTTATGAAGGGCTATTTTCGTTTCTGAATTTCCGAATATTTTGACTTTTTGCATACTGACGAAATTGAATTGAATTCTTAAAATACGTTTGAATAGCTTTGAAATCATTGGGTCCATTTAGCAGGTAAATCCGATTAGCGATTTACGATACGATTGCCGCAAGGCTCTGCTGAATGGCATTAATTGATATTTTGTGGCTACTTTTTCACAAAAAACAACCCTTAAACAAATATACTTCAAAATTAACGGACGTAAACATTTTTTGCTGCAAAAATGGCTCTTTCTGCCAGCTATGCATGATTTTTGTATTGCGTGCTTACATCGGGAAACACGCTGTCAATGAGGGCATTTTGCGAATCAACGATTGTGCAGAAACTGGTGGGCAATTTTATGCATCCAGTATTTTCATGAACAGGAACTTTTCCTTCGCCGATATCTAGCAATTGGTTGGAGAATGTCTTAGCGGATGGATCTTGAAGCATTTCGACGCGCATCTTTATTCTCAGCTGGTATTCCTGATGCACAACACATCCCTGCGGTCTCATTTTTGAATTTGAGCGAATGACAATTGGAATATTCGATATCTGGCTCATACTGGAATGCGAGACGAAGGAACGAAGCAGATGTAAATGCTCGATGTACTTGTTGGCGTTGTCGGTCAATTGCTCTGCGTGTGTTAGCATCTGTCCGGCGCGCTCGTCTCTGCTCCAATTGTTGACTTCCGAAAGCTCTTACATCTTGTGATTGAGAAGAATGCAGATGCGACATTCTGACACGCGTAATTTAATTTATTTCATGTAATCGTTGATATGTTCTTGCTGCCCTAACATTTCGCATTCGTTTGACGGCCCAAATAGCCACCTCAACGTGTTGATGGCATTGTTCACTGTATCACTCGCACACAGATAGGCCAAATTGAAACGATTGATGAAAAACAATATTCCGATATTTTAGTAATTTACCAAATTTTCACAATAATAAAACACAAAGTGGCACATTTCAATTCAAAAGAATGTTCTGCAGAGGGACACCCAAATCACCTAGCGTAACAAATTATGCAGGCCTGTTCCCGTTTCCGATTTCGATCAGATCATGCGGAATCGGAATTGGTAGCTGTTCCCGTTTCCGAAAAACGATCAAGTTACTCGGTTTCAAAAGTTTTGCCTAAGAGTCAGTGGAATGAAAAGTAAATGACAATCTTCTTGGCAACGGTGATTCTTTTCATCTTGCAAATATTTTTATTATAACATGTCTAATATTGTAGAGATTTTGAAGTATTCATTGATATATCGTGCGTACAATCTTATTTAAAATCATTTTTTGTATGATTATACCTCGGCAATTGCATATAAGCGAACGAAAGATCGATCGAAATGAAAACGAGCTGTTCGCAATTCCGCATCAGCGCATGCACTGTGCTGATTGAAATTGTTACGACTGTCTTATGGCTGAATAAAAATTCGAAAACGATTCGAGCATTCGTTCGAAAAGACAATCGAGTTCAATTTCACTCGGAAACGGGAACACCGAAATGAAAACGATTCGGAATTGCGATAGTTTTACTTTATACTTTCACTCGGAAACGGGAACAGGTCGATAGATACACCTGCCACTTTAATAGATAAAAAATTTCATTAAAATCGGTCAAGCCGTTTCGGAGAAGTTTGCTAACAAAACTTGTGACACGAGATTTTTATATATATAGATTTCTCAATGAGTTTTTTCGAGAAACAGAAAACTGAGGTATTTTTCACACATTTCATATGAGATCTCGAGTCGAGTCGAGATTCTCAACAAGTGAAAATACAGCTTAACAAATTTCTTGTGGGCGGAATCTTCGAAATCGGGAAAATATGCGTCCCAAGTTTCAAGTCATTTGTATAAAAAAAAAAATGTTCCCCATACAAACTTTTCCGGATCTTTTCTTCCACTGTGGGTACGGTTTTCTTCATAAGGTTCCTCAGGTTCCCGAGCATCTTTAACTAATTCCTGTAGGCAAACCCATGCTGAATACGAGTTGGAAGGTCAAATTCATAACTTAGTTTCCGTTTACAACATTTTGGCGGAAAACCATTTTACCAACTTTGGACCATTTTAAAATATTTGTAGGCCACAGCAAGGATTAAGCTGTGATTTTATGAAGCCTCTAGGATAGACAACATATCAGAAGATAACTAGGCTGGTCGAAATTACAATTTTGCTACATTTTCCATGGTCGAACTCGATAATTTCAGGATAATGTTGAAAAACTTACAAACAAAAGGGGAAAACTTGATGATTTTTCTGTCTTCATCATTAAAAAACAAACTGACTTAAATTATGTACATAAAACATTACATTTAATAACAATTATTAGACTCTCCTTAACAAGACAATGATAAATGCACTTTAATTTCCATCATAACGACTCTCCACTCAGTTCGCAAATGCCGCCAGTCCGGTGATGGCTCTGCCCAATATCAAAGCATGTATATCATGTGTACCCTCGTATGTGTTAACCGACTCCAAATTCATGACATGTCTTATGACATGATACTCATCACTGATTCCATTTCCTCCCAGCATATCTCTCATTTGCCTGGCAATATCCAATGATTTGCCCGCATTGTTACGCTTCAGCAGCGAAATCATTTCGGGTGTATGCAATTTCTGATCCTTAAGACGACCCACATGCAGACACGAGTGTAGACCCAAGGCAATCTCTGTGGTGGCATCAGCCAATTTCTTTTGTATCAATTGATTGGCAGCCAAGGGACGTCCAAATTGCTTGCGATCCAAGGTATATTGACGGGCCACCTCCACACAAGCCTCGGCCGCACCCAACGCACCCCAGGCAATGCCGTAGCGAGCATTATTTAGACAATTGAAGGGACCACTAAAGCCCAAAGCATGGGGCAGAACTTGCTCCTCGGGCACTCGAACATCATCCATTAAAATCATTCCGGTCGGTGAGGCACGCAATGAGAATTTGCCTTCAATTTTTGGGGTATCCAAGCCTTTGCCGGAGATTTTTCTGTCCACAATGAAGCCACGCAGCTTGCCATCCTCACACTTGGCCCACACGATCATTACGTCGGCTATGGGAGCACTGGTAATCCATGTCTTGGAGCCATTCAGTATGTACGACTTACTTTGGCTGTCGTATTTGGCACGGGTTTCCATGCCGCCCGGATCACTGCCATGATTGGGCTCGGTGAGGCCAAAGGCTCCTACGGGAAAGTAAACAGGGATTTAGCTGCCGGCTGTCAGGTTTTGGAGGAAATCTCTTACCTATCAGCTTGCCCTGAGCCATGCTGGGCAAATACTGCTCTTTCTGTTGCTCCGAACCAAAATCATAAATGGCTCCCATGGCCAGAGAACTTTGTACGCTCACTGCCGAACGATAGGCAGAATCCACACGCTCCACTTCGCGTGTAAGCAAACCATAGGCCACACTAGAGGCCCCCGCACAGCCATAACCCTTCAGCGTGCAACCCAAAACGCCTAGACTGCCAATCTCCTCCATGATTTTCTTATCAAATTGTTCCAAGCGATTGGCCATTTTGACGCGAGGCAGCAGCTCCGATTGACAGTATCCATGAAAGGCATCTCGCATGGCCACTTCTTCTTCGGTCAGTTGACTCTCCAAATTGAGAGGATCCTGCCAGTTGAATTTTGGTGCTGAGCTGCTGCTGCTGGCCAGGCGGCGTCCCATGGCCGCTGGACGCAGGCATTTGCTAATTAGTTTTTGCGCAATCATTCTGCTTCTTCCAACCGACTAAACAGCTGCGTTGGACTTTTGGTGAGCGACTGAAGAAAGCTCGCGCCATGAACAGTCAAATGAAATGAAAAGACGAAAGCTTTCTGGTTGTTGAGGGAGCGGGAGAGCAGCACCGGCTCTCTCTTCATTCAACTTGTTTACCAAAATAATGCCTGATCTTAATCGCTGGCCACTAAATTTTCGCATTATCGCTCTGTTTGCACTGGACTTGGTGATAGAGAAACTAAAAGTAAAGTTGTTCTACAGCTACAAAAGTTTCCTATTATTAAGCATTTGTCGTTATCTCTAAACAGTGCTTGGGGGTCGGATACTTATCAATTTTTCGTAGATTGTTTTGCTGAAGTCGCATAGTGGGCGTGTTCTATGCATTCTATGTGCATTGTTTATTGGATTGCTTCATTAATAGTTAAGTCAAATGTATGTAAAAGAGTATCTCTCCGGAAGCGTTTAGCAGCCTAAATATACTCGGTCTAAAACCAATTTTATCAGATGCATTGTTGAGTGCCAAGCAACGAAAAAAGAAACAAAAATTTCTCTAATCGCTACTGGGAATTATCTGCTGAATGGGCCCATTGTTCTTATAAATCTATTATTGAGACAAAACGCTAAGTCAAAAGGATGGGTTTGATTAAATTTTCCTTCAAGGCTGCAAACAGAAAATTCGTTTCGGCTCGGGCTTTTAGGTCCATCGATCTGGATCCAGAACCAAACCTTCTAAGTCGTCAACTTCCGAATCTAAAAAGTTCGGTTTAAACGGACCCACAACCAAAACTTCTAAATTTATGGACCCAATCAAAGAGAACGGATAAAATTTTTTTTTATTGTGCTAAAACTGAACAATAACATTTAAAAATTATTCCCAATCCTGACATATTCAGGGGTGTTCTGGAAATCTACATAGAAGTGTGAAGTGTCAAGAAAAGAATCGGTTCTTGGATCCTATGGAAGAATCAAGTATATACTAAATCTACCTGGAACTTTGAACAGTCGGTATCAAACCGCTTATCTTACGTTTTCTGATCTAGTAAACGATCATATGTGTGCCACTTGACATAAAAAGGCAAGCTAGCATTTATAACAAAATTTCCAAAGATTTCTGGGACCCACCCGATAACGACTTCGAGGAGAAAATAATGCATAAGTCAAGTTGAAAAATGGCAAAACGAATTCGAATATTTATATTAATGTCCAAAGGACTCATGAAAGATACATTTATCGTTGGTACTTGATTTTTTTCCAGCATTTTGTAAGATCAGGAGATCTTCAGGGTCTTCAAATGCCTCTAAGCGATTATATAGGAAAAGTAGTCGAGAAGCGAGTCAAAATCACAGGTCGCCACAATCGGTCCTCTCTTTGCAGTTGTCAGAAAAAAACTGGTTGCGTGCGGCACATTGACAATGAGGGACGGAAGCAACCTTTGAGTACGGTCTGTGCTTGTGTTTGGTTGTATGAGGAGAGAAACACATTTGTATTGGTTTTTTTCGCTCTTGGTCTTTTGTCGACCGATTTTCAGAGTCCGCTTGCTGAAAAGGTCTTTTTTGTATGTATGAGTCCATGTGTGCTTCTCAAACTAACGATCTCAACGCATGTTTGTATGCATGCGACATACTATGAACGCTCTATCTATAGGCGTATTCAGCAGATAAATCCGATTTCCGATTACTGATTTATGATTACCGATTTTACCTGCTGAATGCAGTGATTGCCGATTGCGTTTGATAAATTTGACAATCATGATTGCTGAGATGGAATCATTCAAAAGGTATGATTGGTGAGACTATTAACCGATCGTACGTCCAACTGTTTACCCCATAACTGGAAATGAACTGAAAAACTTACAGCGTTAAAAGCCCTCAAAAATATTTCCTAAATTTTTGATAGTTGTAGTGTATTTTGAAAATTATCAATCAGTGTTATTCAGCAGAGAATCATAAGCAATCGTAAATCAGTTATCGGAAATCGGATTTACCTGCTGAATGCGCCCATTCTCTCTCTCACTAATGCTGTATTTTCACTTGTCGAGATCTCATACGAGATGGGTGAAAAACATCTCAGTTTACTATGAGTTGGCTGTCAAAAAACTCATGTGAGAAATCGAAATTAAAGAATTGCCTAATTCTCTTTCAGTTTTTCCATGCATTTATACTTTTCTGTTACCTCTTTTGAGAAACTTTTATGAGATATCAGACAAGTGAAGTACAGCTTAAGGGGGGATATACATACATGTAAACTGTTAAAATTTAGGTATTTAAAGGTGGTATAAAAGATGTTACACAAATTTTTTCATAAACAAATTTTACATAATGGCGGACTTATGGAGTATGTGCCACAGCGTCTCGATCTTTGAGTTTCCCGGTTATGGACAGGCTAGAGCTCGTAATTCGTGTCTGAAATCAAAAAACAAAAACTATTTGTTTTTATTATAAGTTTATCTTCTATTTGAACCTAAAACACCCGAAAGAAATGATGGCATAAAAATTTAATACAGTTTTGAAAAAAAGTGGTAATTCACAGGAAAGAAGATTTCATTTCCTACCCCCTTGAAAAATAATAAAAAAGGTTTTTTCGTTCAAACATGTAGGTTCAAATGGAAGAGAATTTAATACTGAAGAGAATAAGCTTTGATTCACTCCGATATGTCGTTTTTTTTTGCTTACAAGTATATCCCCCCTTAATACTCTCTCCTAGCACTAGAGTCTGCTCTCGTAACCTTTTCAGAATATCATTTTGATGTGTTGGTCTTCGAATAACTCACACTTTGGGACAGCTTGACTGAAACAGGCCTGTTATTGGGTTGCTCTTAGACCGACCAGCGTTTTCTGCTCAACAACAGCCGCTTAGCAAAGAGCGCTGTAGCAGCACACAATCGGAGATCGCTTTTTTTGTATTTTTATTCTCTGTACCAGAGGTTCTACTCTGTATAAGTGTGTGCAAGAGTGTCCGTAGGTCCGTATGAGCAAACAGATTGAAATCTATACACATTCAACTTAGGTGCTTCCAAAGTAATCTCGGTTTTCTCGAGGATTCATTTCCATTGGTTTCTGCCACTGGCAGATCTTTGTTCGAATCAACGCTATTGGCTATTAACTAGATAAGGGGTGATTTTTTTTTTTGCAACTCAGCTCTTTTTGGCAGCTCAGCTGTTTTCGTGTCAGTTTGTGCGACCTTCCGAGTCGTCTATTCGGAATCTTGTGACTAAATTACCCATAAAATTTACATTATTGGACATTAAACCACCAACACGCATACGTAGAGTGCGGACAGACGAAAATATCGCAGCTGTATCCGCCAGTGTTGTTAATGACCGTGAATTATAGATTCGGCGCCGTTCGCAGCAATTGGGCCTCTGTTACTTCACTTAGGGGGCAATTTTGGGGAAGGATTTGGGTATAAAGCCTTTTAAAATACAGCTGTTGCAAGAATTGAAGCCACCCGGCTAAAGATCCACCTTTTTATCGGAAATTGTGTTCAGCGAAAAAGCTCATTTCTGGTTAAATGGATACGTGAACAAAATGAAGAGTATCCAAGAGCATTGCAAGTTGCAGAGAGTGTGCCAGAATTCGACCTTATGAACCATTTTCTATCGATTTTTTCATTACATATCCAGCGGCGCGATCTTGCACAGCAGACGCACACGCAATCCGCTGCACCACGCCCTGCTGGTTAATACTTTACTAAAATTTAGAACTTCAATATCAGAATATACTTGGTTTCTAGGATCCGAATATAAAGTTGTTTGGAATGGCATTTTAAATCTGCGAGCCCTTGTGAAAGTATTTTAATAAAGGGATGCAAAACCCCTGCCAATTGTACAACGATTTTGTTCGGTTCGCATACAAAATATAGACGAAAAGATTTAAGAAAATGCAACTACCTTTGTATTTTTCTCAACATTTTTTCCACTTCAGGTCAAACGGTTGCGACAGCGAGTGGAAGAGCTAAAACGTGAACTAGCCGGTGCCGAAGATGAATTGGACTCGGCTGTTAATCAAGTGCGACGACTGCAGCGAAGTAACGATGAGCTGGTGGGTCAGACCGAAGGTCTTCAGGTACAGATACAGCATTTACAGAACAGGTGAGTAATCCAAAGCATGACCTCTCCCCTACTAACTCAACTACCAAAAACTAACGCTTTCAATGGTGCTGGTTTCACTTAACACTTAACACTCCACTTTAACCCACTAAAAAACCAGACGTGCACCGAGTCCACAAATGCGTGGCCTGGGTGGTGTCCAGTTAAGGAATAAAATAGCCGTTGAGTTGCCCAGCGATTGTTTGCCCAATATCAATGATTTGCGACAGATATTCGATGACTCGCAGCCGGTGGGACTGCGCAGCTCTCATAATGGTAGTGGCAGTGATACCAGCGCGGCTGTTCATCATGCCGCATCGGTAAAGCGTTCCAGTCACACCGAACGAACTTTGCTGCAGCAACAACAGAATAATGCAGCGGCTGCAGCTGCCTTCTATGATGCCAAGCCCACGCACTTGGAGGAGAATATATTTGAATCGAAATCCAGGAATTTGGAATTTGAGAGAGCCAAACAAAAATTTGATAATCCGCATCATCATCATCACTCGCATCATCAGAGGCAACGTTCGGCCGGGAATGGAGGACACGGTCGCTATGGTAGTGCTGGCAGCAGTTCGAGCGGTGGCAACCGAGCAAATCTGGTGTTGCCCTTGAAGTGTGTGACTAGCAATGGTGGAGGTGGTTCAATGCCCCATCATGAGAAGGAACAATCGAATGTGGGCTATGCCAGAAATAGTATTAATCTAGATGGTCTCAAGGTATCCGATGATGAGGTGAGGCTTACTAACTCTGTTGGTGCTTTGGTTTCTATTTTGTATTGTGTTATTTCTCTCGTACGTTTCTTATGTATGCACTCTTTTTATTCTTACAGACTCCGTAGCTATGGATCAACCAGCCTGCTGCTTGACGATGAAACCGAGGGTAATAGCGATTGAAAGAGAACAAAACAAGGACATTTATTAAGCATTCAAGTCTAGTGTTATGGTATTAACTCGTAGTATTACATATTTAGAGCTGCTAGACGAAGCTTCTTTTAGCCAGCTGGTTACTTAGTTGTTCCTTAACCATTTTGAGAATTTGATAAATTTATTACAGTTCAGAATGATTGCCATATGCATTCTTGATTCTTGAATAGATATTTCCTACGCTTATGATCTTGATTTTTCTTGATTATTCCATTACGTATTTACCTTTAAATTCCACTCAATTTTATGGGCCATATATATAATACATATTATATCTATGAAAAATAAGATCTTAAGGTATCGAAAACTTTTAAGCCCCTTTCAATCAAGCCCTCGCCTTTTTGTCAACAAAATGTTATGCAAATATAGAGACAGACTTAAATATCTTAACTGAATTTATACCAGACATAGATACATACCCACTTAAATACGTATTGACTCATCATACAGGTTGGATTATATACATATACTTATGGAATACACATTTTGTGCCAGGAAATCATTTAAATATGCTGCTATAAATATCTTTTACCCAAAAATTTAAACCTGGGGATGTCGAATGATCGAGAAAGTACCCTTCCGTGCGCATCATCAATGAATCGTAGTGAATACCAATGAAAAGAAGTGGTGAATAAACATAGGGATGTTCGTCATCGATTTGAATCTGATTAATCCATAAATTCATTCTAAATTTACCAATGATTCTTGAATGACTTTTGCAAAGAAGTCATGGGTGAATCATAGATGAAATTGTTGCAAATTCACCGTTGAACCCTCTTATATATAACAATCAGGTTAAAACAAGCACATTGATTAATTACTTCAGTTTTCTTAACACTCAATCGAATAACTAAATATATTTTATAGAAATTATTTAAAATCGTAAGAAAATGGATGAAAGAATAACCTGACGAAACAACAACGATAATCCACTTATTCGTTTGTTATTCTGTACCAAAAGTACACAGAGTATATTAAGTTTGTGCAAATGTATGTAAAACCCAGAAGGAATCATCCCATACCTCATATGGTTCGTACTAGAGCCCTGCACGAGTCCACTCGTAGTGCCCTTTGAGCCCCCTTTCAAAAAAACTGTTCGAGTAAATCAGCTCCGAAAATGTTCGCGAGTCAAGCAGCTCAGGGCTTGCCTTGATTCGTACAAAATAAAAAAGGCTCATCGCCTCATGAGCTCTCCAAACAATCACAAGTTGATCTACAAATTGTCATTTTTTATGCAATTTAATTTTAAGCAAAGCCATCGATGTGATTTCCATCGATGTGAGCCATCGATGTGATTAGGGTTCTGCAATGGAGGGATATCAATTAGGATTGCCGAAATTTCTGCCCAGCTTGTTTCTATTGAGTGGAATATATAAAAGGCAGTGTTCCAACGGGTAGGACAGAAGCTCTTAAGCGATGCCTTTAAATTTGCGTTTTCTCCTGATTTTTTGAAGTACCGCACAATTTAGCTTGAATCAAAATATATACTAGATGTCTACCTGTTGAGCGTTGACCTTCCATTGACTCCACTGATAGAAGGCGGCTCATCATTTGTCCTTTGCGAACGTAGTGAACGGTTATGGAAACGTATCCGCACTTATAAATGTCGTCAGTCCATGCATCGGTTGTGATGCTGTAAACAATATTGTCATGTCTATGCTCCGCAATTTCATTTTCTACCCTTTTAAAATGCTCCTCCTCCTCTGGATAATGTTGTTGGATGCGTCCAAACTTCGCTCTAAGTTGGATCATAGCGTATGCAAAATTTTCAAGTCCTGCGTCGGCGAGCTAAAAAGGTCGTCAGTTTTCGACGACCCATTCTGTTGCAAGCTTGCAAACTTAACACTTAACTCTTACCTTTTCTGCTTCTGTTGAGGTATCTTTAAAACACTTGTGCCTGGTCAAGTTAAATGAAGTGTTGCCGGTGAAGTTGAATATATTGTAGTACTTTTTTCACGCGACGTAATTCTTCAGTTTCTTCCCATTTTCATTTTTTATGCTACCAAAATATGACCACACGATGCTCCATCCACGCTTCTGGCTTATAATAAAATTTCCCGAAAGGACCTTTAACTTAATTTCTTTTGGACTAAGCTGTGCTGCGCTTGAAGAGTTCCGCTTTTTTATAATTAGTTAATTTTAGATTACCAAAATATTAGCAACACTTACCGGTGAGTCCATTGCATCCAATTTGAGACAAAAAAAATGGTTTGCTTTTCGACTTTCTCTGATCAGAAATGTATGACGTTGAAGCTTACGAGCAACTTGATCATTTCGATAAGCTTGTTTAATCTGGTTGCATTGCTTAAGCTCAATTTACACGACCTGATCGCTCAGCTGAGTTTTTCTGACCTGAGTGTCAAAACACTCAGCTGAGCAACTTAGTCCAGCATTTACACATGTCTGAGAAGCTTAGTTGAATCAGTTGCAAAAGCAATGGTTCATTAAGCGTTCTGCTGTGCGGTCCGTTTAATTTGAGCCGGTTTTATTACACCTGAGCACTCAGCTGAGTAGGCTCAGACTCCTGTTTACACGGGCTGACAGATACTCAGATACAAAACTCACCTGAGAGATCAGGTCGTGTAAATTGGGCTTAACATGAGCTGTCTGAGCTGAAATGTTTTGAACGAATCTTGCCTAATGTCAAAAGCTATTGAATTGATGAATCGGTACCTTCTAAACATACTTAGTAATGTAAAATGGCTTGACACAGCCCCAAAGGGCCGAGCTCCTCTCAGATTTCTTGGCTTGTGCGCTTCTAATTTTCGCACAAAAGAAAGGGACCTACAGCTTAACGCCGAACGGCAGTTTGAGAAGCTTTTGCATAGCTAATTACTATAAAGCTGGCGCCAACAGCAGAGAGGGGTGACCGGATGTAAAGTTTATTCAAAAAAAAAACTTTTTCATTAGATGTTCCGAGGCGGGATCGAACCCACGACCTCTTGCACAGTGGTCGCGCACACTAGCCGCTGAGCCACCCGGCCACACGCCTGCATTTTAATTGATAGTTTAGCAAATTTCGCGATTTTTGGATCATTTTCCGCCCATTAATTCAACTTAGAAACCTTTGCAACCTTGCAATCGGATGAATGGTATTATATTTTAAATTTCGCGGTTTTTTGACCATTTTCCGCTCATTTCTTCAACTAAAAACCTTCACGGGCAAGCATCCAACGTCCAAAAGTTTCATCGCAATCGGAAATTTGACAAACTTCGCGGTTTTTGGACCATTTTCCGCTCATTTCTTTAACTTAGAAATCTTTCAGGGCAAGCGTATAACAAATCCCGAAAATTTCATTACAAAAAAAAAAAAAAAAAAAAAAAAAAAAAAAAAAAAAAAAAAAAAAAAAAACAAAAAACCCCCGAAAAAGAAAAAAAAAAAAAAAAAATAAAAAAAAAAAAAAAAAAAAAAAAAAAAAAAAGACAAAACGGGGTGGGCCCCACCCTCTCCCTCTCCCCCTTGTGTGAAAAAAAAAAAAAAAACAATTGGTTGGGGGGGGGGGGAAAAAAAAAAAAATAAATTTTTTTTTTTTTTTTAAAAAAAAAAAAAAACAAACACCAAAAAAAAAAAAAAAAAAAAACCTTTTTCCAAAAAAAAAAAAATTTTTTAAAACCAACAAAATTAACATTACATTTAATACACACACTTACGTATTATAACTATTTAGCAATATTTAGTGTTTTATTAAGGAATTTAAATAAAAAAAAAACTTATGAAAAAAATTCTGAAACATCAATTTTACTGGAGCCAAATTTCACTTTGCACATTTAAATATTTTTTTCGAACACAACTTTAGTTTTTCAAAATTCCCTCCCACAGATAGTAAATTAGGAGTAAGAGAGATCATGGTTCAAGTAACGCGTACCTCAAAATTCACGGGCATCTGCATTGGCATTTATGTATCCTATGCCGTTTTTGTCTTCTTCTTGCTGCCCATGCTGCTGCCGGATCCGGTGACCCTGCAAAGAGCCATTGTTGGCTTTCAGACACGACATTTGGGCAACCTAACCAACCATACAATCGAAACGGGTGGCCAGCCGGTTCGTTCGTTGCTGGTAACATTTCGAGGCTCTGGAGCGTTAAGTCTGCTGGATAGTTTATCCCGTCAGCCGGGTTGCTATCACCACTATGCCCCATTGGTGGGCTTTCAAAGCCGAACGGTTGCCGAACAGAATTTGGGACAGGCCATGGATGAGCTGATTAATCTGTATTATTGCAATTATAATGAATCGGAAAATATGTTGAGGACTGGCATGCGATCGTCGGCTTTTCGACGTTTTTATGGGGTGCAATGGAAGTCGTGTATGACCTATTCGCATGATCTGTGCTGGGATAAACAGACGATAGCGGATATATGCAAATTGTATCCGTTTATCAATATGTCGGTTTATAATTTGAGGTTAAAGTATTTGGCCGCTTTGTTGGAGCGAGAAGAGTAAGTGAAATTTTGGGGTCAATATGGGCATCCCTCATGAAGCTCGTTCTACTCCTTTGATAGCCTTAATCTACGCATAATGCTGCTGGTGCGTGATCCACGTGGCACCATGCACTCCCGGGCTAATCGTTCCTGGTGTGCCGGCAATCCTGAGTGCGATCAGCCGCGTCTACTCTGCAAGGATATGGTCAGCGATTATCAAGTGGCCAAGTCGCTTACCATATTATATCCCGATCGCTTTGGGTAGGTCTCTCAAATATAGTATAAATCTGTTAACATTTATCATTTCCAGCTTTGTGCGCTTTGAGGACCTGTCCTTACATCCGGCACGGGGTTTGCAGCAAGTTTTCGATTTTTTTGGTCTGCCCATGAAACGGCTAAGGGACGTACATTTGGGACATCCACGCTCAGTTGAGGGCGGTGCTGGCGGCGATGACAAAGAAGCCGATGGTACTCAAAATCTGATTGATATAAAATTTCTTGATCAACCAGCCTACGAGTGGATGGCCCATATGCCCATTACTCAGATTAAAGCTGTGCAAGATACCCAGCACTGCAAAGAGGCCATGGAATTATGGGGCTATCGTCTCATCAAGAGTTTCAAGGACTTTAAACCGGAGACGTTTGAGCCAATGAAGGCGAAGCCCACGTTTTGAGCAGTGAAATTCCAACTTATTTTTTACATCTCGTTTCAATTGGCGGTTGCCCCGCTATTTGTAGTCTTGCCAGATCGTTGACCAGGCTCTGTAAAATTCACAAGGACATAAAATGACAAGTAGATTTTTTTTTAGGAATAAACAAAAATAAATATGTTCAAATTGCAGATGGAAAGTGGTGGAATTGCTTTATGCGAGAAAATGTTCCTTCTTTCTAATAGTTAAATTCGGGTGTGTCCTAGAAAACACCACGGTCCCCTTCCCCTCTCGACGGGCCTGATCTCTAAAGAGATTCTCTGACAATAGCGTAATAGCAAAGCAATTATCTCTAAATATTTAAAGATAATTAGCCTTTGATGAAATAGGACAGGTACTATTTGATAGAGAAATTTGACAACCGACTATTTTCGATTAAAGATTCTCGTACAAATATTTTATTTTCCTTTTATCTTGGTATGGCAACCTTTTGTTGACTTATCGATATGCCTACTACAATCGATTCCGATACCTTAACGTATTTTGACGCATCTCTAACACATCAATCTGTTGTTGTTTTGGGCCTCGTTCGCATCGCGTCGCGGAAAACGTTGACGGCCAAACATCAATTAAGATAATTAAGTTAAATAAAAGGCGTAAATGTAAATTGCAACATTTTGCAGCGTTTTGCTATGTTTGCCAGTTGAGGGCGAAGCTGTGTCTGCGTGTGCGTGCGTGCGTGCGAGAGTGTGGGTGCAATATGTGTGCGTACATGTAAAAAAATAGTTTTTAAGCTCAAAGTGAAAAACAGAAACTACAACAAATGACCACAACCGAATTAGAATTGGATTTGGAGACGTGTAAGCTAATCGCAGAGGAGGAGGAGGAGGAGGAAGCCGGCGGTGGCACAACCAGGACACGGTCCAAGCAACGTCTGAGTTTGAATTCGAAGCGCCGACGCAGCAGAATGTCGCGCCGAGCCAATCTGATTGGGATCTGTGGAGTCAGCAGCTTGTGCATCCTGCTACTGATAGCCACCACCCACAGGCCGTTGACATCGCCGACACCCTATCGCGAGGGGACGGCGGGAGCTGGCGGAGCTGGAGTGGGCAGTCTGGATGGGGGACCCTCTAATTCGCTGAATCGCAACACCTTCTACGAACGCTTCCAACAGCAGTTGTCCGCCTCACAAACGCAGGCGGTTTATAATCTAACCGCCACCATTGTGGATGTCCTGGCGGCTCAGCGTTCCCGTATACTCGTCGAAATGGAGAACTTTGAGTATCCCCGCGGTGGTGCTGAGAAGCTGAATGACATGACCCCCGAAACGGAGGGAACTCCGGTCAGGAGCATTGTGGTGACCTCCTGGCGTTCGGGTTCCACTTTCTTGGGCGACATCCTAAATGCTATGCCAGGAAATTTCTATCATTATGAGCCACTTTTAGATTTCGGAATTAAGCAAATACGCGAACCCGACGAACAACAGTTGGCCGTGCAAAATCTGAAGAATCTGCTCAACTGCGATTATTCGGATATGCAGGATTATCTCAATTTTGGCAAAACTCATACTTATCTGTTCGAGCATAATACCCGCTTGTATGATGTGTGTCGCGACTATCCGCGATTTTGCTGGCGACCCGCATTCCTTACACCCTTTTGTAGGCTCTTTCCCATACAGAGCATGAAGACGGTGCGTTTACGGCTTGCCCAAGCCGAACAACTGCTCGAGGATCAAAGGTAAGTCATTGTTTGATTGTTTTATCATAAATTCTATGACAAAAGATTATCTAAATCGCTAAGGCATAAGCTTGGTTGAGCTTTGATGAGAAGAAAAGCTAAATTTTTGAAGTTGATAAATTTTTACAATCAATAAATCTTTCTTAACTCAAAGAAGAAAAAAGTAGTATTTGAGTACTCCAAAAAGTACTATTTAGAGGGCGCTTCGATTGTTGAAAATTTCGTGGTGCCGTTCCATCGTTGTTTAAGTTTCTGACAAGGAAAACTTCACAGGGGGTTTGAACTGAAGAATAAGAAGCGGAAATTATTGATTTCTATTAATCATGAATTCAGGTCTAGAGCCGTATTGACTACGATGGACACTAAAAAATCACGCGAGAATCTAAATTAACCCGGATGTACAACCACTCCAATATCTTACGGTCGTCTTTAAAATCAAGGGTTCATCATTAAAAAAATCAGCGCAGCAAACCGGTTTTAAACCGAACCGGTTCGAACTCGGAATTCAGACTATTATTTTGCGTTGAACTGAACCATGAACCTAACCGCATTAAAAATAAATAAAGACTGAACCTGAACCTGTTTCAAACCTAAAATTTCTTGTCGGTTCAACAAAAATTATAGGCATGAAAAATTTTGACCTACGGTCTACTTTATAGGGTCGGAGATGCTTCCTTCTGCCTGTTACATACTTTTGCAAAAACTTAATATACTCTGTGTACCTGTGATACAGAGTATAAAAATAGAACAGCTTAGTTCTCCGTGGTTCACCTGTAGTTTTTATACTCTGTGGCACTGCCACAGAACTTCAGATTTCATTTTCTTAGTGGGAAAGAGAACTGGTCCAATTGGGTCTAAGATAATTGTCCATCTCACTTAACAGGGTTGCATCACGCGCAAACAAACTATCCCATATTTCAGTTTTAAATTAATCTGATGTTAAATTAAAATCTGTTAATTGTGGTATAAGTTTTTTGATTCATGCTAATATTATAATTCAAATTAAAGTGGTATTACCCAAAATTATAATTAAAAATTTAAAAATATTTTCGCGCCATTCATAAAGCAAAATTTGGCAACCCTTGACACTTTTGTTGATGTCGGATTTCCCATGTAGCGCTAGTGAGGCAGGTAGATGGCGTCAGTGGCAAGCGGTTTTTGTTGATATGGCAGCCTTCGCAAATTTTAATATTAAAACAAATTAATTATGATATTCTTTTGATGCAACTTATCCAGAAAAACAATGTTAACATTTCCAAAATTAAATTGGCTTATAAAAACTGTTTGGGTGATGAATTTAGCTAAATCTCCTCCCAAAACACGAGAGGTTTGAAACCAACCGAAAGAGATTTCTGTGGCACCTAAGAATTGGTTTTCGGTTGAAATGTGGTTGGAAGAGGTTTCTGTGTCACCCCTGATAGAAACAAAAGTCATATGCACCGCGAGATTTCTTTCACATTTTCTTTATATTCATCAATGGAGCATGATTGGCCAATTATCACAAACAGTTTCCAAAGCGAAGAATTCCTCGTTAGTTTGTGACTTGTAAACAAAATGTCAAACGTAACAGTGTGCTTGGGTCGGATCATCACATTATTGCATTTAAATACCCATGTTAATTCTCAGGTTTGCGTATTTCAAAATTTCATCAAAATCGTACGAGTCGATCTATAGTCCTTAGGGGCTATAGATCCTTGACTCCAAGGCTTATTAAATGAGTCACAAAACAAGAGCTTAAGAGACAAGAGCTAAGACCACGAAATGGAATTTTACTTCACAGTATATTATATTTTGAGTATTTTCACGTGTTCTTCAAATCGCTTCCGATACAAGAACGACCCAATTCCCATACGATTTTTGTAGTTTTTAGGTCGAAAGCGAGGTCGAAATATGGACTGAACCAAGGTTCAAACCAACATTTTCGTACAAAAACCTTGAACCTCAAATTTCCGCACCTTTACCATTGGTAAATTTTGGTTCGAGCCCGCGAACCGGAATTCCAAACAAAATTGTTGTGATTGCAGCTATGAATAGAATAAAACTTCGATTTTATTTCATTCGCATCCTTTTGGAATTATATACATAGATTCCGATTTTACAAGCGTCCCTATAGAACATGGAACATTCTAGCGACTAGCAAACGAATGCTTCCTTTGAGTGTAAAGAGAATATAATATTCTGTACATCCGTATTTGTTTTATAGGTTTAATCGCAATTTAAACTTCCACTACATACATGTGTACATTGAACAAGTACTTGTAAAATATATAAAGCATGAATAAATTTTATGTTTTTTCTGCATTTTGTTGGTGTAGCTTATCACAAATTGTTGACAAACAAACAATTAATCAACCAGAAGCTTTTAATTTATAAAAGTTTATTTCATTATGTATTACCGCAATAAACATTCCCCCTTCCAAACATCAAATTTATGGCAATATTCTTTAAATTTGCTGATTATTACATATAAGTTCAATTATAGTTTAAAGCTTAACTGAGTTGCTTATTGTGTAAGAGACGAACTCTTAATGATGGGGAACTTTTTATCATAGATATTTAAACTTATGTATATTTGTGTTTACATTCTGACGGTTAAGATAAAGATTATGGGTACTTAATTTTTTTTTTTTGCTATTTTAAGGCTTATCTGTAAAGCGTTGTTTATTATTACCCAAGTTTCTAGTATTAAAGTTTTAGAATACTTGGAATTAAAGCAGAGCAAATAACATTTTTCTATGAAATTTAAAGTATAGTTTGTAACTATTTGCAGTGCACTGAATGTTTATTTTAGAAAAAAAGAGAAAATACTATTTTATATTTATAACGTAAATATACTTAGTTATTCAAATTGATTCAGAAGAGTGTTTTTGTAACAATTTGGGTAAGCTTGTCTGTGCTCTTCGATGCATTGAAGGAGGTTAAGCTAATCCCCTTTTGTAATTCGCCCATCGAAGTCTTTAACTATCATTAGAGAGCTCATTCCGCTTATTCAAACTTTGGAGTTATTCAGCTTTTTTGTCGATTCCTTCGGGACTGAACTCGTGGTTAACTTTAACCTGTTTTCGAGCTGCGGTTAAGATTATTCCACCGGTTACGCCACACACAGCACGAGACACTAAAATTCGGTTAACCTGTCGGTCAAGTTGACTAATCCTTATTGTCGATATTTGTCAATTCAACAGATTTTTTCTGATACGACGTCAAAGATCCCTTCTAAATGATCCTTAAAATTCTTCTCTCTGTCCCGATAAACCTATATTGTTCATAAAGTTTTTTTTAATCTTCTGCACACATTTCTTTCTGGTTTCATGGTAACTCCAACTAGTGAGTATTTATTGACTCTTATATCATGGAATAGAACCGACTATGGAAATGGAAAATTTTACGTATAAACTTTGAAGCCTTTGCGGAACCATTTAAACCTAATATATCGAATTTTGGTTTCCCATTACGGGAACTGGGAAATATTACGAATTTCTTAGCTTTGAGCTTCAGAAAATGTACAATTTTAAACTCAGTCTAATGTACATGTACATTAGGGCGCTTTTTTTAAGGGCAAAATTTAAATATAGTAATTTTCCATACAAAAAAAAAACGCGCCCTAATGGACATGTCAAAACGCCCGCCAACAGAAGGCCCATATGAAAAATTTCAATCATTACTTTGAAATATTACTCAGAAATTTTGTGGGCCTTATGTCCGAACATTAAGCCCATGGGCGTAAAGTCCGTACACAAATTGAAATGACATTAAACGCACAGTGAAGAATTTAAAACTTGACCAATTTATGCTTTCCATACTGATGGACTAGTTCTACAAGTGGATTTATATGTTCTTATGATAAAATAATATTAAGTGTATTTACAATTTTATGCAAGATTTGGTATGCATGCAAGTCCATTCGGCCATCAGTTCAGGGCTGGAGCCGGCTAAAAACACAATCCCATTTGGGCATTTGTGTGTGTGAGAGCAGCGTAAAAACTGATTCAATCGCGACGCAGTTAAACAAGAGCCGAACACGTAGCGCAGCTTCGCTTATGCTGCTTATTCTGTGTGTGAGTCGACTGCGCTGCTTTTGAGAGCTTGCCTATGCCTAGTAGGTAGCGACGTGCCGGCCTCTGGTTTAGGATAACCATCGGCCTGGTCGATCCGCACAGCTTTATCAGGGATTGTGCACTATATGTCCGCTATCCGCCAGGCGATTTCAGACAGCCATTGGCTTTGGTATGTTCGTTAGCCGGCAGTCTGTAAGGGGTAACCCTAAGCGCTGAAGATCCGCACACAGCCCGTAGGGCATACCCGAGCGAGCTCCTTCTCAATCTTCTGGCCTGTGTGCATCTAATTTTCGTTTAGAAGGCCCGAGGCGGTATCGCAGACATACACACTACCCGCTACATCACAATCAGCCAGATTACCAGAGACTACATGAAATGTCTTGCGTCTGCCAGGCGATTTTGGGACAACTACTATTAAAAGCCGCTCTTATTTCTCATGAAGAAGCTTTGAACTTATAAAGTAGCTTCTCTTCTTTGACATGCAAGAGGCACACATTTCGTTTTGCACCCTGAAGGACCTCAAATTAAACTGGGCGAAACCCAGTCGGATTTTTTGGAAGGTGGTTCCCAAAAGAATGCCTTTTGGCACACTTCTTTTTACTAGGAAGAATGCACTACCAACTTTTGCAGTATGATGGAAGGCATATAATCTGTATGAAAACTGATGCACGTTCCTTTTGGCAGTAAGTTAGAAGCGAAAAAGTCTGCACAACATGCAAGCCTTCTAATGGCACGCTTGCAGCGCCCGTGCTATTGAAAACGACCGTTCGTTTTTTCCAAAATGTTCTTATTCCCTTCTAATAGCACGGCTGCGGCATGGAGCAGACAGAGCCGAGCGATTTTACGAAGTTGAACCTACATCAACAACCCATGCAAAAGTCGCTTCTAATAGAAAGCGAAAGGAAGATTGCAGATTTTTGCTAGTTCTTCTTAGTGGCAAAAGTTGTATACGGGATGTGCTTCTGGCATGAAGTCAAATCCGACTGGGAAAGTCCGATGAAATGTGTCCGAATTTAATGTGGACATAAGGCCCATAACATTTTTGCGTTTAATTTCGATGCTTACTACGATTATTTTTGATATGGGCCTTTTGTCCGTGGGCGTTTAAAGGACAGTGCGGCTTAAGCTGTCCCTTAATGAGTATCTATTGACCCTTATATCATGGAATAGAAACGACTATGGAAATGTCACCATATCGGAAATTAAATTTTTGATGCAAATTTTAAACTAAAATGAATTAAAATTTAAAAATTTTAACTAATTTTGGGCCAATCTGGCAACCAACGTGAAGTTAATTTGTAATATAGCTTCTATTTAATTTAAATTTGAAATCAATTCTCTATTTGCTATATTTGCTAATACAAAACTCTTAATTGCCGCAACTCAACTTCTCTTTCACTTATTTAACACCAAATAGTCTTCAAGTTTTTAAAATCTTCCGTTTAGCTATTTACTCAATGAAATCCTTTTGAAATCAAATCCCTTTTAAGCGGGTGCCGCAAACAAAAGTTTCATTTACATAATTTCCCATTTAAAATGTAAGCCAAACCAAACACACACACATTCACCCACACATACACAGAGAGAAAAGAAATCAATAAAATTAGTGTATGGCAATCTGTGTGCTAACAAAACCACAGAAAAAAGTAAACAAAAAGAAAATGTATTTGATTGATGTGGTCCTCTACGACTGTTCCTACCAAATATCTCTCTCCACCTACTATTTTGTGGTTTCGTTTACATTTAGAGCTCTGAGGACATTAGCAATATCAAATATATCTCTGGCTGTTGTTGCCACAAGATTCCACAAGCAAACACACAAATTTCAATCAATGGAGGGAAAAATTGACAGAGAAAGAGATCAGACAAAACAAATGACATTTATGGCATTCCTCGTATGCTCGTAAATGTCAAAGAAATGTTTATTTTAATGGAGTCGAAGCTACTGGCAAAAACCAAACCTATTAACACACTAAATCATCAACTCAACAGAGTTGCACAACCGGAAGCCTGGTCACTAAATTAGTAGAGCTTTATCATGAACTTGACAAGAGCAATATTTAAAATTGAAACCAAAATATTATTGAAATTTAATTTAATTAGCCCAACTATAAATATCACCGCACTTTTATGGGTTTTCTCTTTTAACAAAGTTTCACACTCTATTAATGTAGCCTGCTTGGGTGCCAGGTTCAACAGTCTCTGGTCAGTTAAATGCATCAAAATTCCGGAAACGTTATTCAGCACTTAGATTTATGGTTTATTTTCTGGTCCTAGCCCTTCCCGCGCGCGTGCTTACTGCTTGCCAAAGCCCCCAGCCAATTTGGGTCAGTAAGCATTGTGGGGCGACATAGCTTGGTTGGGTGAGTCACTTGGCTTCTAATTGTCAATTGTCGTGGTGATGGTGGGGCCTCCTCTGGGTGTGCCTAGTAAAAAAAAAAATTAAATCAAATTGAAAACCAAACCAAATTTTCGATACTTTCTGATTATTTTAACGACCTTTATAATATTCCAAATAGCAAGTTTTGGACGCCTGCTATAAGGCTGTTAGAGAAGAGTTTATTACCAATTTCAAACCACTTTAGATCTAGTTTCAGCCGTCTTAAAACTGATATCTACTTTTTAGCAGTTTCAAACTGAACCGTAAAATACCCAACTCGATATCATCGATGTAAATCTACCCATCGAATTTTAAGAAAAATGGTTCAGAACCACTTTTGATTCGGATGCTACTTAATTACATACTTACAAAACCTTCCCCAAAAGTCATTGAAAAATGTTGAATCGAATCCGTGAACCAGAGCTTCCGTTTGATGACGCCCTAGTGACGTTTTGTAGTGAATTTTGCAAGTCTCCTTATCTTCTATACACTTCTCTTTCTGCTCTATTTTCGCTGGTGTTTTCTGTGGTAATTAACTTTGAGCTGCTTTTGGCATAAAGTAGATTAAATTTTCTGAAAATTGAAAGCGCCCACAGGCCCCCTATCCACCCACTACCTAAAGCCGAAAGAGAAAAGCCACAAAACCGCAAAGAGTTTTACCCGCCGAGTCTCTCGTTGAGATAGTTGGCTTATAATGAGCAAAGTGGCCATTAACTGAAAACTTTTTTCGGTCGCAATAAAAAACTTGTTCTACAAAACTTATTGCACAATCGTCCCAGTTGGACCTCATTCTAGACATGAGATGGCATTTAACTTTTGACTTGACAGTTTCTGACAGGAACCCGAGGAGAGATCGTGAGTTCACTGAACGTTCAACTGGGCGCGCGGGTGAAGCCAACTTCGGCTTCAGTTTTGCATTCGAAAACGAAACGAGTTTTGTGTTTGGCTAAGCAAAACTTTTTGGTACGTGGTAAGATCTCTTTGGCGTTAAATGGGTGAAAAGCAGCAATAAAAATTGTCTGCCGCGTGAAGTG
Source organism: Lordiphosa collinella (assembly GCA_018904265.1). Classification (NCBI taxonomy): domain Eukaryota; kingdom Metazoa; phylum Arthropoda; class Insecta; order Diptera; family Drosophilidae; genus Lordiphosa; species Lordiphosa collinella. Next base: position 261,873 of record JAEIFV010000070.1, on the reverse strand, counting down.
CAAAGATAGAGACGGAGACCGGCTGGTGGTAGCATCTGACTATGACAAACTCTTGGCCAGGCGGCAGTGAAAGTGATTGATTTTTTTCAGCGACTTTTGTACTAAAGAAAATTTCGCTTTTTTTATGGTTTACCTAATGTTTTTTGGGGTCGTGTGTGTGTGCGTGCGTATGTAATTTCAAATGTCGGTTTTGGTTTTTTTTTGTATTTTGGGAGATCATGGCAAATAATAATAATAATGAGTAGATAACATACAACAAGTGCACGTACGTACAATACACGTACATATATGAAACCTGCTTAGCAAGCTTTGTTAGTTTGTCTATAAATCCAATAAACTAGTTTGAAGATATTACAAATTCACTTAAGACTGACAAGAAACAAAAAATAAAGGTGTACCACCATTAAAATTTTATAGTACAAAGCATTTCTATAATGTGGAGCACTAAATTGGCCAGCTAAAATGGTGGTTGATTTTTGTGGTTTTTTGCCTACACTGAGAAAATCAATTTTCACTTAAAATAAAGTACTTATCCTCATATACTAAAAATAAGAAGGGGAAGTCTAGAATGTTAATCTAATCGTTGAAAATAGCTTCTGAACTAGTGCTAAGTTTTAATTTCGAATTCATTCTGTGTTCAATAGCTCGTTGTACTTTGATTGTTCGTTGCTCTTTGTTAAAACATTATGGTTTATCTAACTATCACTTTTTGTTCAATAATTTTTTGTTTACAAGTTCATCATCTTTCAATCGCTCATAGCTTAATAGTTCTTCGTTCAATATTTCAAATTTTAACTTCTCAGTCCAATAGTTCTTTGTTTAAAAGTTAACGGCTCAATCGTTTATTTTAATAGTTTTTCGCGCAATGGCTTATTTTTCAAACGCTTCTAGTATAATTTTTCTTCGTTCAATAGTTCAGATTTCAATATTTCATCGATTCATTTTCTTAATTTAAAAGTTCATCGCTATTACTTTGGTACATAGTTCTTTGATTAATAGTTCATCTATCAATCGTTTTTCGTTAAATTATTCTTCGTTTAATAGTTTTTCATTAAATATTTTATCGATTCACCTTTCTTAGTTCGTCAGATTTTCGTTTAAGGGCTTATCGTTTCGTCTAGTAGTTGTTTGTTCAATAGTTTATATTTCAATCGATGTAAGTTCAATGTTTCATCGTTCAATAGTTCATCGTTCAACACCGCACAATGTTTTTGAAGAGGTCTCACAAAACATCGAATTTTGTACATTAACCAAGTGTCATTCCAGCCTAAAGGCCTGTATCCAGATGTGAATTAATACGATGTAAAGTAAAATTTCCATACAAAAATGACAGAAGAAAAGTAGAAATAAAATTTTGTCTTCAAAAGTTCTATGCAAAATTTTACTTTACATCGAATTAATTCACATCTGGATACAGGCCTTAAGCTTTAAGCTCTTAAACCGAAAGGTTAAACCTGAGTGTCAAAAACCAGGGATGCAAACCGGTTCTGAACGGAACCGAACCAAACCGGAACCGAACCGCTAATTCCATCTGATAAACCGAACTGCAAACCGAACCGGCGTTTTAATCGAATAGCTTCGATACGTCCTTATCAATGACGGATTTATGTAGCGCCCAACCATTTTGAAACATGTGATCCAGTACACCTTCTGCAATTGTCCTTTGACCTCTTAATATGCCTGTTATAAGTCAACATTCCTTCTTCGGAAGTTGCTCATCGATTTGTTTGCGTATCTCATTTTCCTTGCGGAACGATATTCTCTTTAGTCTGTCGAGCTTCTCCAGCACATTCGACTATTCTAGGAATTCAATTTCGAAAAGTCACATATTCTCTTTAGAAATCATTATGTTTCAAATATTGAAGCAAAAGTTAGGGAATATGAAACTATAGGTAAGCTTTAACATTGTAAAAAGTTTTTCGGTATGAAATTGCGTTCTCTAAGAAATCTTTCAATATTTTTAGGATTCTTCTTCTTCTTTGGCCATTGATGGTAATAAAATCATCACAACCGTTTTACGGTCTCGGCCGCTGCCACTAATGCCCGCCACTCGCCTCTGTCACGAGCGAAACCCCACCAGGAGGACACACCCAGCTCCGCAATATCTCCCTGCACCTGGTCGCGTCATCGCTTCGGTCGACCCGGCCCGGGTTTGCCTCTAACTCGTTCTCATGCCGACTGTACACCCGTTTTGCTGGAGCGTATCTATCCATACGGGTAACATGTCCTATCCAGCGCAGCCGCTGTTGTTTTATGCGCTGGACAAGCTTAGTGTCCCCATAGAGCTCGTACAGTTCGTGATTCATTCGGATGCGAAATTCGTCGCCAACTTTTAGAGGTCCATAAATCCTCCGAAGAACTTTTCTCTCAAATACGCCAATTGCCGCCTCATCCGTTGATGACATTGTCCATGCTTCTGCGCCGTATAGCAGGACCTGGATGATAAGTATAGCGCAATTTTCGTTTTCCGAGAGAGGGCTCTGCTCTTGAACTCCTTACTGAGCCCGTAGTAACATCGCTTTGCAAGAGTAATTCTTCTTCGGATTTCCAGACTGGTGTTGTTGTCGCTGGTTATCGTCGTTCCGAGGTAGACAAATTCCTTAACAACCGTAAAGTTGTAGTCTCCCACTACAACAGATTATCCAAGCGTAGACTCCCTACGCGTTGATAGTAGGTACTTCGTCTTATCCTCATTTAAGCCCATAAGTTTTGACTGCTTCTCTATCTCTGAGAACGCCTGTCTTACTGCAGATTCGTCTTTGCCGATGATATCAATATCATCGGCATATGCAAGTATCTTGTTATCTCTGGTAAAGATGGTGCCCGTTCTGTTAGCATTTGGGCACTGGCGCAGTATATCTCCATCAGCAGATTAAAGAAGTCACATGATAAGGTGTCACCCTGCCTAAAACCTCTTTTGGTATCGAAAGGCTCGGAGAGGTTTTTTCCTATTTTGTCGGAGCTTTGTATGCTTCTCAATGTCATCATGCAAAGTCGAATCTACTTTGCTGGTATACCAAAAGTAGACAGGGCTTCAAAGAGCTTTGACCTTATTTATAGTCAACAAAAAGGTGGTGGGTGTCGATCTTTCTCTCTTGGGTCTTCTCCAGGATTTGTCGCAGTGTGAATATCTGATCCGTGGTGGATTTGCCAGGTCTAAAGCCACACTGATAAGGTTCAATCAGTTCACTCATTCTCGGCTTTAGACTTTCACATAGGAAACATGATAGAACCTTATATGCAATGGGAAGGAGACTGATCCCGCGATAATTGGCGCAAACCGACCCTGCGGGCCTTTTTTTTAAATATTGGACAGAGTACGCTTAGATTCCAATCTTCGGGCATGCTTTCTTTGGACCATATTCAGCATAGGAGTTGGTGCATGCACCTTACCAGCTTCACATCGACAGCCTTAAACAATTTAGTGGGCAGCTCATCAGCGCCAGCAGATTTGTTATTTTTTTTAGCCTTTTTATGGCTAACCAGACTTCATTATGGTCCGGCGGGTCTATCTCTATGCTCTCGATTGGTGGTGTCGCTACTTCCCCAAAGGGGGCATTGTGGTCGTCATCAACTCCCAGCAGGTTGGAGAAATAGTTCCTCCATTTGCCTAGTGCCACTTTTGGACTTGTTACCAGATTTCCGTGCTCATCCTTGCATAGTGTGACTCTGGACTTAAAACCTTCGGTTAGTTGCCTAATCTTTTGGTAGAATTTTCTAGTCTCACTCCAGACTGCAGAGTTCTCCTGTACGCAACGTCTTTCTTTGCAGTAGCGCGGCGGCACTCATCATCGTACCATGACTGTTTTCGGCGAAAAGCGATCGGCAAATCCGAGACTCTCCTCGGCAACTGTACTCATAGAGTGTGAAATATGCTTCCACTGTTCGCCTACACCAGAAGGGCCAGGTGGGGTTTCGCTGAGCAACTGGGTGAGTTTTGCTGAGCAGCTCCTCAACATTCAGCTTTCGACGTGTGCTAGACTGTGCGGCATGTGCCACACTGTGCCGTGTGCGTACTTTGTCTGAAACAAGGTTGTGATCCGAGTCTAAATTGGCTCATCGAGAATACTCGATGAGTGCCTTCCGTCTATCACAACGTGATCAATCTGGTTTCGTGTTAATTGATCAGGGGACTCCCAACAAACAGGAATTAACGCATAACGCACTCCTAGTGTAAATAGCCTATTAATATACTCTGTGCAGATTTGGTAAAGGGTATAAAAAGTTTAATTTAAAAGCTCATCATTTAATAGTTAATTTTTCAACATGTGGTAGGGTTTTCGTGTCTCTCAGGAGAGTGGGTTTCCTCTGAGAATCCGTAGAATTTGATGTCAGAATCTCTGACATCTCTGACATCTAATCTTTAAAGATACGTTTAATCAAATTTTTGATTTTTTCGAAAGCTATCTTTGATAAGCCATTTAAGATTCACGACTTGGAAGCAAACAATATTACTTGCGTATGGAAAATAAGAGTTAAAAGCGCAATCTACGCACAGCCTAAACTGTAAGAGATAGAAGCCTTAGTCTGGACAGCAGTTTCCATTTGTAGAGATTAAGAGCACTAAGGAAGGATTTCTGAAAATTCCATAGGGAGTTCAATTTTAATAGTACTGTTGATACACTGATACCTGCGCGATTCTTACTTTTTTCATTGTGGCAATGGCTTGGCAGAAAAACAATATACTTTTATTGAAAGTGTGAGCTTGTGTTGCCTGTTTGAAATTCATTTCTAATCATTTGAAGAGCTCTTAGTAACATTCTGCAAAGAACTCTTTATATTTGAGGGCGTTCGAAAATCTATCGCCCGTATGTTTGCTCGGTTTTAAATTCTGTAGCAGCATTTAATGGGCTTTGAGGTGTGTGATTACACAATAACTTGAAATTTTGCCCTTTTCACAAATGCCAAAGAAATATCACAGATATCAATAAAATCATTTATATCTTGTCAACTTTGAACTAAAAGCAAATTTAGCAAAATATTGACAGTAGTTATTGACAAAGCAAACAAGAATGTGCTCAACTTACTTAAGGGCACTTCAAATGTACAAAACATAAAAACGAATTTCCTTTTTGGGTCAAAATACGTGCAATCGCCAGGTGAACTACACATGATACAACGTACGCACATGTACGAGTATGCTAAGTTATAGTTGTGGGAATTATGTACAAGTAACTATGTACCGTTCCATCCTCAACTCCAACCCGACTAGCTTTGCGTGCAAAATTAAATATTCATGTGTGTAAGTATCTTGGAATTTAGGCAAAGTTGTTAAAGTGGCGGGCTATCTAGCAATATAAGCCACACATACTTGTATAATGTACATACATATATATGTATGGAGCAAACAAAAAGAAATGTTTTGGCATTTTTCACGACAAATTTTTTCGTTCGCCAAAAGCAACCATGAAAAGGACACCAACAGCTAAAAGGTTGCCTAGGTATTTTGGTATTTTGATTATTTTTTTTAACAATTTAAGACAAAGGAGAAGAAACTTCTTAATATGCTTTTCATTTTCTACTGAGGACTTGAACTATTTATTTAGTTACTAAAGTGACAAATGGTTCTAAGTAAGATTAGCTATAACCAACATTAACATTTTAAAAGATGTTTAACTTTTTTAGCTAAACATAGTTGAAAACAAGAAACCAGAAACAAATCCAACCCCATTTTGAATAGTCAATTGAGTTTATAGAGATAAAGTTCCGTCTCCGTTTAGTTTTCTATATAAAAATTCACATAATTATTGAGAGGGAAATTGACATTGACAATTGCTCGCAAATTTCCACAGAAATGAAATGAAAGTCTTGTCTCTTTTCTATGCGAATGCAATTAAAAGCTGAGATGGAAAAAAAAGAAAAGAAAATGCAACTTTTTCCTGGTCATTAAAAGTAAAATAAAAGTAAATGATGATGGGAAGGGGGAACAACTACTTGTTGTATACGAATTTCCACACGGATTTTTGTACATAAATCAAAAGGCAAGTTGTGAGAGCTCTGCTGACTTGGTCGCAGCTGGTGATTGTCTAAAAATAGAAACAAGTTTTATGCTTGCAAAAAAAAAAAATTATATAAAAAAGGTGTGAAAATTGCTGCTGTAGTTAGATAGTTAAGGTGAAGGGTTAGCTGGACTCAAAAGTGGATAAAGTTTTCAGTGTTCTAGTTTCTATGGGTTGGAAACAAAAGTTTGGCATTTTAAGTTAGGTGTCAGCGGTAGACTAGAGTCAAGGTCAACACAGCTCTATAACTAGCGTGAGAAAATCACACTGATTTAGTATCTCCAAGCACTCATCAATCAATTGGTCGTTCCCAGGCAGAGAACAGCAGCATCTAAGCCTCCCACCGAAACGCATAGAAAATTGATGAACCATGAGAAGCCCCCGCTGAACCACAACCAAAGCGAATGTCATAAAGTTAGCCAGTAGTTAGCTGCAGTTGAAGCTTGGCTACTTAAAGATTTACAACGCAACGCTTCTACCATAAATTCTGCTTCGTAATTGTACACAACAACAAAAATAAATAAAACAAAAACAGAAAAATACTTTGGAAACACCAAAACGTTCTCTTCAAGGCTGTCAACTACTAAACATAATGATTCTTGGTTTGTTCTTTTCCTTTACAAAACAAAAAAATGGTAGAAAAAAGAACTTGGAATATTTTTTGCATTTTAAAATAAAGTATCTTTTCGAGGTGTTTACTGTCCGTCAGAGTTTAAAAATAAGCAATAACATTGTTAAAACTAAAAAAATGGTGATTGCTTTGTTGTGTGTTAATGTCTAAAGTTGGCACATTAGTTAATGAGTTTGTAGGGGAGTAGCGACAATCAAATAAGAAATCATAGTTTTGTATTACCAACTATGGTCGACTGAACACAACTTCACAAGTGGGTCTCCTATTTCCCCTACAAAAATTGTGGTTTTCAATGCAAACGACTTGTTTTTATGTCGACTGACTGACCGACTGACTGACTCATTCACGCACAGGCCAAATGTTTGAAGCTATAAGCTTAATTTTGAACATGGAGATTGGTTTTTGAAAGAGTTTAGTGTCAGTTTAAAATCAAGCTGTTGGATTACTATGTACCCGTCTTTTCCGAATTCCGAGTCGATTTTTGTATACAGTTTCTATGTGAAGTAACTATTAAATTGAATCCACTTTGAGCAATTGAAAGCGAAATATGTAATCTTATTAAAAATTATCATTCGAACTGATCTAGTATCTAGCTGGAAACCTCCTAAATTCTGCAGAATATTAAAACCCGTTTTAAAGTCTAAGAATTGGTTTGTGAACCGGCTTCTAAAATTTAACTAACCTTATTAGTACAAAACTTGGTTCAAAGTCTTTTTAATCGTTTAAGCTATACTTGATTTTGCCCACATTATTTTTGTCAAATCAACCTTCAATTTACCACGTTATAAGATACATCAATCAAAAGTAGAATTTACCATTTTCATTATTGTTATCATTCATAAGTTTCCTTCTAAAAACGAGAGCCATTTTTTATGAAAACTTCAGAGATTTTAGATATTAAGCACATACACTACACTGCAAAATATGAGTTTGATACCTTTAAAATTGATGGAGTTATTTAACCACAATAATAAAGTGGAAACGGAAGGGGTCGTGACCCAAATTTGAAATAAACTTGATCTGCGTACAGACAATAGGAGTCTACAAACAAAAATTGGTTGCTCTAACTCTTCTAGTCTCCGTGATATACCTAGGTGTTCATTCAGACAGACGGTCAGATGGACATGGCTATATCGACTCCGCTGTTGATGCACCAAACTTTGCACGAAGTCTTTTGGTACAAATACGCTGCACATTTGTCGGAACCGGCCAGATCGGATGACTATAGCATATAGCTGCCATAGGAACGATCGGTCGAAAAACTAGTCTTAGTGATAAAAACTTTTTTGTTTTCCATAAAAACGCCTCCAAAGTAAGTATTTCTTAGTTTATTATCGTTTCCCATGATTTCACTAAGTTTGGTCGAAATCGGATGACTATAGCTTATAGCTCCCATAGGAACAATCGGTCGAAAAACTAGTTCTTGTGAGAAAAACTTTTTTGTTTTTAATGGAAACGTCTGTTTCGTCGGAACATATTTTTTTTATATAAGTTTACACAATTCTACAAAGTTTTGTCAAAATCGGATGACTATAGCATATAACTGCAGTATGAATGATCGCTCGAAAAAAAAGAAACTTTGAAAAACTTTTTTGTTTTAAATGGAATCGCCTTCTAAAATGTGCATTTTAGTTTGTTATGCTTTCCCAATATTTCACTAAGTTTGGTCGAAATCGACCACTTTAACTAGCTGTTGAATGATTTTTTTGGTGACCTAAAACCAACAAATATCCCACGGTGGTCATAGATTAAGATCAGTGGTTGGCAATCTTTTAATAGTGTGTGACAAATGGGAATAGTTAAGTGAAGGTAATTGTGATACCCTTGAAATATGTTAGTAAAAATTCTAAGTGTTTAGAGATTTCGGAACATCCCTGATATAGATGGAATTCGTGTTCAGCTCAGCTTTACACTTGGCCAAAAAAGTGTCCTATACATTTTATCATAAAATTCAAATTAAGATTTTTTTTAAAGTTTTTTTAAATTTAAAAGATTTGTGATGTTGACTACTTTGTTGACTTCCTTCACGGCAAAGGCAACAACTACAACTACTTATCTTTCCCCACCCTTCCGTTTCGCCTCAAGGAAGTTGCAACTCTATGACTTTGTGTTTGCTTTATTAATTTAACTAGTACGGCTGCCCATAGCTTTTTAATGAACACGAGTGACACAGTTTCTTGGCAAGCTTAACAACAGGTAGTAATACCACAAGTACCAACAGCTCTGACACCCCTTCATTCCCATTTATGTATGAATGTATGTATGAATGCCTATCCTATGCAAAACTAACAGCAACAATAAGGGGAGAATGGGCATAAAATATCTAGAGCCGTTACAACGGAAGTTTTCTAATGTTTTTGTTGGTGCTGTTTGATGTAAGCGGATACACAACAATGAGTGCAAAAAAAAGTAGGAGAGAAGAAAATGAAAGAAAAACGAGCGCGGCATGACAATGTTTAAAGTTAATAATAGCAAGCGGCAAGCAACAAAATGGCAACGAACCGGACCACACACTGCAATGAGCATGGAAAAATTAAAACAAAAGCCGGTGAAGATTTCACATTTGATGTTTGTTGTTCGCTGTTTACAGTTTGTGTTACTCCTATCACAATAACCTAGTTAGGCCACGGCTAAATTGTGATTAACTGCAAAAGACAAAGCACTTAGAAGTCGTCCAAGGCAACGTGTGAATGGAATTAATGAGACGAGACTGAAAAGTTTTGAGACCGAAGAGCAGAGTTGGTTGGTTGGTTTGGGTTAGCCCAAAAGAGAAAGTCCCTTCTTTCTGCTATAGCCGAGTGAATGACTGACTAACTGACTTGCGGGAAGTGCATTGAACAGTGGGGCAAATGCAGATGGTGAATAGATCAAGTATGTCGTACTTGAGATCTCGTCTACTGAATTTGAAATTATTTGAGTACTCTGTTCTCACAAACTCAAACTCTTTCGATTTAAAAGGAAAATGGAATTCACGTGTTTTTCGATATCTTTCAGCATTAGTTATTGAATGACACACATATTGTTAATAAAAGATTTATTCTGTTTATTCTGTATTACTCTCCCACTGTGCCTCTCCATGGCCTCCCCAAAAAATGCGTGTCATGACTTGAAACAATTTATAATGCGGCTTGCAGTTACGGGCTTAGGAATGGGAATGTAGTCTTCCCATGTTCTTCCATCTCCACCTCCTTCTCCTTCTTCTCATTTCACAAGTCTGACTCCACTCAATCATTAACAGCCATGACGCAAATTGCTCAGCCATTCAAAGTTAGATCTTTTCGGCCCTCGCCATTGGAAAAACTTTCGCGCATAAATTAGGCTAATATCTCAGAGGTAGAGCGGCAAAAATAGTGCACCGAAACAGATTACAGTGTTTAACATCAGGCTGTTGGTTGATGCGGGGTAGGGACGAGGACAGGATCTACCTTGTGCTAATGATAGCCACCAAGCTGTCAGCTATGTGCAGGCCAAAAGTCTGCTGGGATTTTGTGGTAATTTAGATGGAAGCTCAATGGAGTCTCTCGCCTTGGACGCTGGTAAAGCAAAATTTTTGCGATTTGTAATGTGTGCAATTTTCGTAGACAAGAAAAACCCTAATCGAGGTCAAAGCTACGAGTAAGTGAATTAGCAATGAGTTTGGTCGCTAAATTGGCGAAAATGAAGTGCAAGACATAAAGAGGGGTTAATAGCGATAGCTTAATTAGCCAAGTTAATCTGAATTAAGAAATTAAAATTCTCTTTTACTAGTATCAAACTTTTACCGTTATCGAACATAATTAAATTGGTTGAATAATTTAGTTCTGGGGTCTAAGGTAAAGTCTCTCAATCGCGACTTACACTTTGTGTGAGTGCCATTTTCAGTGCATTTAAAGCAGTGGTGTCCAAACTCACACAATGAAAGCGTTTGCTTGTGTGCGAAGCAGCGAAACACGAAGGCAAGGTGACGTTTTACTGCTTTACACTGAACTAAAATTTAGTTTGTTTTATGTTTGAATCGCACGCATCTTATTTTTCAGTGTAAAGCAGTAAAACGTCACCTTGCCTTCGTGTTTCGCTGCTTCGCACACAAGCGAAACGCTTTCATTGTGTGAGTTTGGACAACGGACGGACAGGTCGAAAAACTAGTTCTAGTGAGAAAAACTTTTTTGTTTTCAATGGAAACGTCTTTTTCATTGACTTATGCTTATTTTATATACGTTTACCCAATTCTAAAATTTTTTTCAAAATCGGATGACTAAAGCATATAGCTGTAGCACGAATGATCGGTCGAAAAAAAAGTTCTGGTGAGAAAAACTTTTTTGTTTTAAATAGGATCGCCTCCAAATTTCGTAATTGTTAGTTTGTTATGCTATTCCATGTTTGCACTAAGTTTGGTCGAAATCGGTCATCTATGTATGTATATAGTATAGCTCCCATAGAAAAGTAAGGTCCGAAAAGAAGTCTTAGAAAATCTTTTTTGTTTTCAATGGAGGCTGCAAGGGTAAACAAAACTTCGGCCGAGCCGAAGTAAACTTCCCCTATTATTAAATTTGAAAGAGGAAAGAGGGTCAAAAATTTGTTAAGGCTTACAAAATGTCCAGTTTGAAATTAATTCTAGCGACATAAATGTAAAGCACATATAAACATACGTGTCTCTTCATTATTCATTTTACACTAATGAATTATTAGCGACACAATTCGAGTAATACGCACTTAAAGTTGATCGATTTAGATTTTGACGCTCAGCCTTGTGACGGAGCTCTAAACCGAACAACAAAAGTAAATGGGCACTTTAATTCATATCACTTTTGCGCAGAAAAAGGGGTCATTTGACCTAAGTTGCAGTGGTAATCGCAATAGAACTGAATAATTCTAGCATCTCATATTTACGCAAGACCTTTAAACGTGACGTAGGGTTCCAGGCTCCTACATCTCTTCCTTTTTATACCCTGTTCCCATTGAAAATGGGAAAAGGGGGATCATGAAGTTGTGCAAAAGTATGTAACAGGTAGAAGGAAACATTTGCGACCCTATAAAGTATATATATTCTTGATCAGCATCAACAGCCGAGTCGATTTAGCCCTGTCCGTCTGTCCGTCCGTCTGTCCGTATGAACGCGTGTTTCTCAGAGACTATAAGAGCTAGAGCCACAATTTTTTGCATGAAGGTAGGTGTATACCCGATGCAATACGAGTTTGTTTCAGATTTGGAAAATTCCTCCCCCTCCCCCCTTTAAGCGCAAAAAACTGTCAGAGCCACAATTTTTAAGATAGACCTTCCAAACTCTATATATTTCAAGTAAGGCCCAATATCTATCTATTCTGAGATCACTAAGATCGGACAATAAACACCGAAGTTATATACGAATCAATTTTGCTTGTGGGAGAGGTGTCTTGCATTGTCAGTTATCGCGCGCGGCTGCATGCCATGCGTTTGTGTGTATGTTGGAGTGTGTGTATGGTATGTAAAGAAAAAACACACGAAATCAAGGGAACAGGGTATTTTGTAGTCGGGGCACTCGACTGCAGCTCCCTTACTTGTTTTTTCTGATTTTAATCCGCGACAGTGGTATTTGATACAGTAGGTTTCGGTTCCGGGATAGTGACAAGTTCTTTCGGCACCTTCTTAAGATGACTCACATTCCTCGTTAGCTTCCTTTCCCCATCCGACAGCTGAACGATGTTACCATCCCTTGAAACCACCTTATACTCGGTTGTGTCATAGTTTGGTGTCAGTTTGTGAGGTAACACTGCATTCTTAAGGAACACGCTATCTCCGACCGCTATGTCTCTGTCCATTGCCCCTCTCATTTTATCAGCAGTTATTTTCCCTTTCTGCTTGCATGTCATATCGCGATCCCTTTCAACCGAATCTGAATACTCCCCCATCAAGTTCTTAATCCCCGGAATTTAATCTCTTACCACTCGGTTGAGCATCAGCTGTGTCGGTGCGCTGCCTGTGGTGCTTTGTGGGGTGACATTATACGTTAATGTAAAATTTGGAATCGCTTCCTTAAAACTCCTCTTGTTGGCGTATGCTATTTCGAGTCGTTTGACTAAAGTTCGTTTTATCCTTTCGATTTCCCCGTTCGCATGTGGCCAATAGGAAGGAGTCGTTAATAGTTCGATGCCACTCACCGTGGAGTATTTTGCGAACTCTGCGCTCACAAACCTAAGGATTTGTTTGATAATAGATTATAATGGATAATAGCTTCTTAGATCGATAAAACAGTTTTCCGGTACTTGCGGTAAATTAAAGAACCGGTAAAAATACCAATTTTACCAAGATATTTGATGCGGCAATCAGTAGTCGGATGAACCATATTTATTATTGTTATTCTTAATTGCGAATTCCAAAAGTGTTCTTATAAAAGTGTCTATAGTCATTATTTGAGCTGAATCTTTTTTCAAACAGATCGGGTCAGGTGTAGGATTATAAAGTTGTACGATGTGAAAGTTTGAGAGGATTGTACCGCTTGCATAATTTTAGAATGATTGACCACATTTATCGGTCAAATTGATTAAATAGAACCAAAAGCTCAAGGAAGATCCGTTGATAAAAACTGGAAAGCAATTAAGTTTTACAAAGAAGATTCCATTGGCCGGAGCATTTGGAATAGAAAGATTTTTATAAACAGAAAAAAAGATCAAATATCAAATTTCACTCTTAAATATATAACTGTTTTCATATCAATACTTACTGCTAAACATAATATATACTAAATACATGTCTTTTTCTGTTAGCTTAAGAAGTTTGCGCCTGTAAGAAAGCTTTTAGATTACTAAACTTCTTTTCATTTTTCTTTTACAGCGTTTTCAAACCAAATATATGGAAGATTCAAGTGATAAATATGTAGAAAAATAAAAATCTCTCAACGCTTTTAGTACGGCTTTGGTATGTAAAGATTGTAAAGACCTTTTCTGTGCTGTTGAACCCAAATATTTATTTATTCTCCTAGATATAAGATAAATGTGCTCTACTGCCAATAAATACAACAGCTACTAAAGCAATCACAAATCCCACACCAACCTCACAGTCTTGCTGCATCAAATCCTGGATAAGACCCAATCAGTGACTAAAAGGCAGCCATCTGTCTTAAACAGCGATGAGCTTACACGCCAAAAGTTACATTTTCATATCAACTTTTTGCTTCCTCAAACATTTATTCAAGTTACTCTTGCTTCCTTAATCTACACTTATAAACGTCCTTGTAGAACACTATATTTCACCCACCTGCTTTATTCCTTTCGCCCTTCTACACATTGTTCAATTATTTCATTTAGGTTATGGCCCAAGGCAAGGCAAGCCATAAATCTTTGAAGAAGCTTCTCGACCTGCCTCTTTCACGTCCAATGCGATAACTATGAAACGGTCCAATTGCCAGCAGGCAAACAAATTTTCTTATGCAATCAATGTACTTCACTTGACTTGGTGGTGGCGGCACTGGGTAAACGGCTTACTTACGTAAAAACGACAGCCCTCCCCAGCAAACTTCGATTCGCTGTTGCCTGCACTCACTCACACACACACAAAAAATAGGATCACTTAAAAAAAAAACAACTTGCACATGCATAAATAAATGGCCGCATACTCGACTTAAAATGCTGCAGCAGCAGGCGAACTTCCGACATGGAATCCATGAAGGGGAACACCCACCCAAAAGCAACATTGAGCTTTAGTTACGAACAAAACTTCTCTCTCTCTGCGAAATTCAAGACAGGAAATTTGTTTCGCGTTGGATAAAAAAAGACAGAAATGCGCTTAGCGAAAATGTAGCGGAAATATGGAATATGTAGTTGAGGGCATGGGTGAAAGATTATAGATACAACTACCAGTCAAGGCAAAGTGAAACTGAAAAGTTTACATTAAACAAAAAAGTGTTTTTTTTTGTTAAAATGTTTATTTCTAGACCGAGAAAAAGTGCTCCCAATTTTATATTTTAACACTTTTTGCAACAGTACATTTTTTATGTTTTATTTATGTTGAATTAGAGTAAACAACACAAAACATAAATCGAACCAAACCATGAGAAGAGGAGTGTGCTTCTGGACTGTATCAAAACTTAACGTTTAAGGGTGAAACTGTTTAACTAATATGCCTATTTTTCTTCTTTTCTTACAGGTAAGCTTCAAAATTGACATGAATCTTTGGTAATTGCAGAATTTCTTTAAAATGAGTGAGTTTGATTATTTTGATTTGGCTACTAAATATATACCTAGGGTTAAATAACTCAGGCCAAATTCTCAAGTGAACATTATAAATAGTTCTTAAAACTATATTATCAGCTCCGCTGGACAAGAGCATTGACTTTATCATAAGCACATCTGAGTCATCGTCAGAAACTTAATATACATTTTCTTATAATTATTTTCTAAGTCAAATCAACAGTTTATTAGGCTGGGTTTACACTGTTTGAGTAGGCCTGTTTGGTAACTGTCGCGGCCTTTCGATCTTACCTAAAATATATCTTATCTATTTAGTTTACAATTAATTGCATTATTTATTAATTATTAATGTTGGTCAGCCATGATACGCTCGTTAAGAAAATTTCGAACTTTTTATTAACACCTAACACACAATTCTTAGTTTATTATCATAATGACGTAATTGCAGACATACATATGTATTTATCTTCTGTTTTTGTGGGTCAAAGAATGAACAGTTTTTGAGTTCCCCTCATTTCTCTAACTTGTTTTTAGGCTATAATCTCTTGCTGACAACCTACTCCAGCAATTTTTCATATGCCCCACTCATTATATAAGCCTCGTCGACATGCCATACAGCATTGCATAATGACGCAGTGGAAGTTCCCCAAAAAAATAAAACAACACAAAAATCTTCTTTCTTCCTTGTCTTTTGTTGCTCAAATTAAGTTTTAAGCATCGTCAAGCGGGCTGGTCTCTGCGCTGTCAGGCGTCGCTCGTTAGTACGTGTCAGTGGCGCAACCCTCCACCACTCCACCTCTTCATAGTTAGTTATGTTTACCCACTGCCCAGAACCTAGTCACGTCCTTTTGTATTGCGGCCCAAAAATCTATGCCACTGCAGTGCGAGGGGGGGAATAAACTACATTTTCTTTTCTTTTGCTGTTTTGTTATTCTATTTTGGAAATAAATAAAGAAATAGTAAATAATTTAACAGATAGATATTACAGTATATGACGTAGTATTGCCTCTCCGCACGTACTCCTCTACATATTTCGTTGTTGTATACATTTGTCAAGCATATGTCCAATTTTGTCCACAATTTTTTTCCCCTTTCAAGCTCCATCTTTGACTTTTGTCTGAGAAAATGCTGGTACGAACTTTGATTCATATACACTTATGGACTAAATAATAGGTGTGTTTTTTTTTTTTTTTAACTTTTTATTTCTAATTCATATCTTCTCTAATCTTAAGAAATCAAAGTTTTTTCAAAACTTATATTAATTGTCTTTAAATATAATATATCTAATATAAACTAAATTAAATATTTCCTTAAATCCGCCAATTTTGGCTGGACACAATAATAGGTGTACGAAGATAAATGTTTAAAATACTATTTTTCACTATTTTTGGTCTTGTTTTATATTAAACTAAGTATCTGGCAGCTAATAACCGGTATATCCGAAATTATTTTGCAAGACTTTCTCCATTTGTCTCGGCATGGAGGATATTAACTTGCGACAAGTTCCAATTGGAATGTTGTACCATGCTCCTTGGACAATATCCCAAAGTTGATTTTTATAAAATTGTGCGGATGTTTGTAACGCATTGAAGGAAGCATCTCCGACCACATAAAGTATATATATTCTTCATCAGGATGACGAGCTGAGTTCATTTAGTCTTGTCCGTCTGTCCGTCCGTCCGTCTGTCTGTTTCTATGCTATCTCCTCTGTGAGTTTTAAAGCTATCCTCACCAAACTTTGCACGAAGTCTCTTGGTACAAATACGCTGAACATTTGTCGGAACCGGCCGGATCGGATGACTATAGCATATAGCTGTCATAGGAACGATCGGTCGAAAAACTAGTCTTCGTGAGAAAAACTTTTTGTTTTTAATGGAAACGCCTTCAAAGTACGTATTTCTTAGTTTACTATCCTTTCCCATGATTTCACTAAGTTTGGTCGAAATCGGATGACTATAGCATATAGCTGCCATAGGAACTATCGGTCGAAAAACTCGTCTTAGTAAGAAAAACTTTTTTGTTTTTAATGAAAACGTCCTTTCATTGGCGTAAACTTATTTTACAAGTTTGGTCGAAATCGGATGACTATAGCTATAGCTCCCATAGGAACGATCGGTCGAAAAACTAGTTCGAGTGAGGAAAACTTTTTTTGTTTTTAATGAAAACGTCCTTATCATTGGCGTAGCCTTATTTTATATACTTTTACACAATTCTACAAAGTTTGGTCGAAATCGGATGACTATAGCATATAGCTCCCATAGGAACGATCGGTTGAAAAACTAGTTCTAGTGAGAAAAACTTTTTTGAAATCGGATGATTATAGCATATAGCTCCCATAGGAACGATCGGTCGAAAAACTAGTTCTTATTTTATAAACTTTAATACATTTCTACAAAGTTTGGTCGAAATCGGATGACTATAACATATAGCTCCCATAGGAACGATAGGTCGAAAAACTAGTTCTTGTGAGAAAACTTTTTGGTTTTTAATGAAAACGTCCTTTTTCTTGGCATATTCTTATTTTATATACTTTAACACATTTCTAAAAAGTTTTATCGAAATCGGATAACTATAGCATATAGCTGCAGTATGAACTTTTTTGTTTTAAATGGGATCGCCTCCAAATTTCGTAATTAACGGTGTATTATGCATTTCCATGATTTCACCAAGTTTGGTCGAAATCAGACATCTATATAGTATAGATCCCATAGAAAAGTAAGGTCCAAAAAGTAGTCTTAGTTAGGAAAACTTTTTTGTTTTCAATGGAAGCTGCAAGGGTATATAAAACTTTGGCCGAGCCGAAGTTAACTTCCCCCTATTTTTATACTCTGTACCAAAGGTACAAACTTATTATAGTTTGTGCAAAAGTATGTAACAGCCAGAAGGAAGCATCTCCGACCCCATAAAGTATATATATTCTTGATCAGCATCAACAGCCGAGTCGATATAGCCATGTCCGTCTGTCCGTCTGTCTGTCCGTATGAGCGCACAGATCTCAGAAATGGTAAGAGATAGAGGTTTGAGTAGTATGGAACATATGTTTCTTATACTTGCAGGCAGATCAAGTTTATTTTCAATTTTTGCCACGCCCCTTCCCGCCCCCTCAAATTGGAAAAAACGTCATATCTGCCACAGTTTTATTGATAGAAGGTTCGTTCCTTCTGGACATATTTAGTTAATGGGATTTTTCTTCGATCCGCCAAAGGAATGATAAAGATCGGATAAACGGTTGTCGAGCTATAAGGAAAACAAACAATTATGGGCAGCACAGGGCGCAACGGTGATGGGCAGCACTTCACAGTTACAGAGTATGATATAGTCGGGCATGACCGACTTTCTTTCTTGTTTTAATCAAATTTGACTTAGCGCACTGTAATAGGGTTCTCGAAGATACAGGATCAGAACGAATGTCTCTTAAGACTGGGCTATTTATGGAAGTACGCAAACTTGCCAAATCATTAGGGGACTAGTCTGCTGGCGACGACATCAAGACACAGTACTTGGTTCAGCAAATGCTCGAGAAACCAGCCAGCCAACGGCAAGGCCGAGGCTGACAACAAATAAACTCACAAAGGTTCCACCAAAAGGTCCAAAAAGCCACAAAGCACAAAAAAATTACACGTTTACACTATGACAGCTTTATCAATCATAAAGATTCCTGCTATCAATCCTAGTAACAATAAATTAAATCGCAACTGAAATTAGGTTTTGCATGTTTTTTTAAGACCCCACTTTTCTCTAGTCTTAGCATAAATTATTTTACATGTGTATTTTATTCAGAATGAATCATTGAATTTAGATTCATTCAGTTCAGTAAAATAATAAGCCCTCTTTTCCCAGGTCACACTGTATTCATTGCTAAGCCTCTTCAAATTCCATTTCCATTGCGAGTTGAAAAATGTGGATGCGAATAATAAAGTAAAAAAAGCAAGTATTGGAGTCAGCTGTTTGTATATCGATAAAAATATCGATAACTCGATTGGGATGGAACTCATGACTAACTTCAACCAGTGCTTGAGCTGCGGTTAAGCTTGTTCCTCCGGTTACGCCACTCACAGCATGAGAGACTCAAACTCGGTTAACCTGCTGGTCAAGTTGACTAACCGTGCATTAAGAAATCGGGCCTAAGAGCTCTATACTTGGGAAATTAGTTTTCGTAAAAACAGACAGTCGTACGCACAGTATTGTAGATAGATGGTTCGAATCTTCTTAACATGTTTAGTAATCAGCATTATTTATCGATCCGTCAAAGGATTAGAAAAGATCGAATGAACGATAGTCAAGTTATGAGCAAAATAAAGTTCGCACAGTAGCATTGCTGCTTTCTTCTGCTGGTGCAGCAGAAATATACACTTTCGCAGGCACATAGTATTCTACAGTTGGGCTTGAACGACTTTCTATGTAGTTATTTTTAATAAGTTCCGTTTTCCGATCATTTCTACAGATTTTATTTCAAAACCCTCAATGTAGATTGTCGCACTGGCCCTGGACTGAAGTATTTCAAACTTCTTGTTAGCAATTTGTGTACAGCACACATTTTCTTTTCGTCTTCTTCGTTCTATTTTACTTCGACACACAATTTGTTTGTATTTTTTGAGTTAGACAAGGAACAGCTGACACAGCCAGCTAACCACATTGGCGCAAAAAAAAAAAAAAAAACATTTTATGGTACAGAACGACATTTGTTCGATGTGCATGAGGGAACAGGATGCAACAAGACCAGCATTAAGTCGAACAAGTTCGCTCTACCTTGTACAAGTGTAGTATTCTTTTTTGCCTTATTTTAGGTTCACACATTTGTTCCACTTTTCTATCTATTTTTTGACTGCGAACATACAACTGGCACATTGAGTTTTTATTCCATTAGCAAAAAAAAAAAAAATAAACGGTGCGTTGCAATTTTCAGTTCCTGACACGTGCTCAAATAACACAAAAATAAATGATTGATTAAAATTATAAAATGTTCTTTTTCTGGAGCAGAACAGTTGACACTGCACTTGGTCCGTTGCACAAAGTCATCATTGGCTCATTATAATCATGATGATGCATTTTGCCGTCTCTCTCTCTCTCTTCAGGCAATTCATTCCGCTCTAAATGATTTTTCTTGTTGCTTGTTCTTGTACATTCGAAAACTGTAAATTGTTGCCACAATAATCGCAATAATTAAAAGCAAACCAACAGCCACAAATCATGTTGAAAGTAGCCTGAGAGAACCGCATGAGGTAATAGAGCAAAATGTAGCACAAATCTGGCATGGTTGAACAGCTGTCCGGGGCACTCTCCGTTGGGAAAAGGGTTGTCTTTTTTGATAAATGGATGGGTTACTTGACAAACGCAGGCTACAGATTTTAGATAAATATTACCCCATTTCGTCAATTTGTTGTACCGGCGAAATTTTTAATCTCATTCGCTTGAACAAATAACTGTCAGCTTTGTGGTAAACAAATTTTTGTTGCTACATCTCCCGGTTTATCTGCTCCAATGGTGCAGCTTTTTTTTGCCACTTAACCTTGAGGTGGGAGCCCCACGTGACTTTAGCTTAACAAAACTCAACCAGCAGTTGACAGTGTCAACTCAACGGGCGGGCGTTTGGAAAGGAGAGGAAACACCGCAGGTGGGATGCATAACGTGGCTTACTTTTCGTTTTATTTTTTATTTTTTTGGGTGTCATTTGTTTGCATGTGTCACACTGAGAAAGTGAAGAAGGCGATTAAGGCGTGGCCAAAGTGGTTGCTCCGGTTTCTTTTGTGTTGAATCAAGGTGCAAAGTCAAGGATTCGCCTGTATAAAAGAAAAAGTGAATGGAAGGCTTATTTAATATTTCAAGGGAATTTATACTGGATTAAAAGAAAAGAGAGAGCAGTTAATTTTAAGCTTTTTAAAGTTTTCATATTCCGAAAGGGATTAAAATGATACTCAGGCTCAGTTTCATCCACTCTGGCAAATTGTGCAAATGTATTTGGAAATCGTCGTTTAGCTCATCCACTATGTTTTGGCAATATTTTGTTCAGTGTCGAGGGGTATTTTTGACGAAAATCCCAAACCAGACTTTAATCAATGCAAAACGATCCCAGAATATCTTTAGCCAGGAAAGAAAAGATTGGTTTGTGTTCAGTTTATTCGATTTTCAGGTGCTGATCCGTACTTGAAAAAAAAAAATTAATTTTTATGTACGTAACAAGACAATCTGTGGTTACCATATCTCGTCGTAATTTTCTCTTGAATTGAATTCACTTGGCATTGAGCAATCGGTTTCAGCTGCTCCAACGAACTCGAGTTTTTTATTTTAGATCTAGTGACCGTAGACATATTTTTTAACTTCCATACAAAGTTATTCAAATTGGATGCAAAATGTTAACGTTTACACGAAAATCGACTCGAAAACCGGAACAGGGCCCTATAACAATTTATGTTGACATAAAAAGATAAAGAAAAGGTGACTTATAGAGAATGTGAAATAGGAAAGGGACAAATAGTGATACATACATTTTTAAACTTCAAGCAACTTAACGAAATATTTATAAAAGCTTTCCGTCGTGTGACCACACCCCAGTCCGATGGTGGAGGACGATACGTCGCCATTCCATTTTTTTTAAGTTGAAAAGGTCCTGAGTTAGATCCCCAGACGAGGAGCTAAAGTAAACCAAATAAGTAAAAATTATAAAATCCGTTCATTTTCTGATTTTCTAAAACCATAAATAATACATAGCATAAAATGCAGAGTGTAGTGTAGGTAGTTAGGACTTACCTGCCATTTTTATACCCTTGCAAGGGGTATTATAATTTTGCCCAGAAGTTTGCAACGCGTAGAAATATTCATTTCCGACCCCATATACTATATATATTCTTGATCAGGACGACGACCTGAGTTGATTTAGCCCCGTCCGTCTTTTTCTCCGTCTGTCTGTCTGTTTCTACGCAAACTTGTCTCTCAGTTTTAAAGCTATCGAGTCTTCCTATTTTTATATTTTTATATTATATTATAAAATTGTCCGGATGCTTGTAACGCATAGAAGGAAGTATCTCCGAACACATAAAGTATATATATTCTTGTTCAGCATGACGAGCTGAGTTGATTTAGCCCTGTCCGTCTGTTTCTATGCTCCGTCAGTTTTAAAGCTATCCTCACCAATCTTTGCACGAAGTCTTTTGGTAGAAATACTCTGCACATTTGTCGGAACCGGCCGGATCGGATGACTATAGCATATAGCTGTCATAAAAACGATCGGTCGAAAAAGAAGTTCTAGTAAGAGCAACTTTTTTGTTTTAATTGGGATCGCCTCCAAATTTCGTAATTAGCTGTTTGTTCTGCTTTTCCATGATTTCACTAAGTTTGGTGGAAATCGGATATCTATAGAGTATAGCTGCCATAGAAAAGTAAGGTCCGAAAAGAAGTCTTATTTAGAAAAACAAACTGCAAGGGTATACAAAACTTCGGCCGAGCCGAAGTTAACTTTCCCCTTTTTTTTTACTGCACGCTGCTAATAAGTCGAAACCGATCGGATCGGCTGACTATATCTTATAACTCCCATAGGAACGATCTGTCGAAAAACTAGTTTTGAGTACTGAGAATAATCGAATTTTCCTTCAAGAAATTAGATATTCTTTTTTCGCGTGAAGGAGGCCAAAAAGAATACGCTTCGACCGCAGAATGCACACCACCCACAACAGCCGAACCAGCTCTGGTAAAAATTTTCAAAATACTTTTGTGTATTGCTTTGTTTCGGAGTATCAAACAACAAAATCAGGCAAGGAAAAATTTCTTTAAGTAATTTTTTTTATAGGGAATTTAAAAGCTAAGGGAAAATTCGAACGTTCTCAGTACTCACCTTTAGCGAGAAAAACTTTTTAGTTTCGTCTCCGTATTTATTGGTTTTCTATGCTTTTTCATAATTCTACTAAGTTTAATGACAATCGGACAACTATATGGTATAGCTCCCATACTAAAGATGTGTCTGGAAAAAAGGCTTAGTAAGAAAAACTTGATTGTTTTAATGTTACCGTCTTGAAATTTGGCTTTTATTTATTTTAAATGGTTTTACCTAATTCTACATAGTTTGGTCAAAATCGAATGAACAGTATATAGATTCCATAGGACCGATCGGTCGGAAAATGGGTCAAAGTAAAAAAAAATGTTTTATAAATGTTACCATTCTTCAATTTAGACATCATTAATAAGATATGTTTTAAACAGATTTTGCAAAATTTGGTCGAAATCATTATATAAAATCGAGCATTTGCAAGGTTATTAAAACTTCGTCACAGCCAAAGTTAGCTTAGTCTTCTCGTCTATATGTTTTTTATTCATTGTGACATTCTGACATTAGAAAATATCAATATCAAAAAATTCTTGTATTTCTCCACACTTTTCGTATTTTTTTAATAGTAGAATAAAGAACTTGTCGTACTTGATATTTCAATCCAATCGTCTGGCTTATAGGCTAACTCCACTGACACATACACTAGTCGGCATAATTATTTTGACAGAAACATTTTTATTAATGACCCATTATATCTTTTATACAAAAAATACTAAAACTTTTAAATTTTTATCGAATACTGGTATGAAAGTAAGCTTTCTACAAAACAAAAGTAGTCCACAATCAGCTGCTTGGATTAGAAAATATTTATCGAATTGTCCAAATGGGGTTTGGCATAAGTATATTGACAAGATTTAAAATTGATTTATTCCTTAGCACAGGACCTCAAATGTTAAAAGAATGATTGATTTTAGACAATTTTTTCATGCTGACTTCGAATCTGGCTTTTAAAACTCCATATCATTAATGGATTAACATGGACATGAAAATGCATAAATGTGACTTAAACCTTTATCATTTCATTAGATATATGTTCTTTATCGATCTGCTAAGTATGACTTGATAGCTTCAAAACTGAGGGACTAGTTTACATAGAAATATACAGACGGACGGACGGACAAAGCTCAATCGACACAGCTCGTCATGCTGATCAAAAATATATATACTTTATGTGGTCGGAGATGGTTCCTTCTATGCTGTAGACCTTTCTTTTTTAAATTGCACCAAAATTGTTTGATTGGCCTTTATAAATATTGTATATTACATATGTATATCAATGTCTCTAGTGTTGTTTCAGCATAGTAAGCATGTACTATATAGGACTAAAAGCCTGTGTTGTCAGTGTGTAAAAGTAGTGCTTGGGAGTCCACTCGTAGGCCTCTACTTTGGAATTGGTATAATTTTGATTTTGATAAGTTTGAAGTGAACAAATTTCTGCAAAGTGCTCTTAGCCGATGTTTTATGGTCTTCTGTTCAGAAACTTAAAGCCCGGTTTTTTTTTTGTTATTTGATTGCTCCCATGTCTCTAATATACAATATTTTCTTATAGTTATGTCACTCACCTTATAGCTTTTGGCCAGAGTAAGACATGATTTGGCTGAGCGACTCACAGTGTGAGTCTTTATTTTCGTTCTTACTTCAGAACGCTGTAATTTGCATTTTTTCTGGATCCAGGTTTTCTATCCATGTTCAGGGGACTTCCAGATCGAATAATGATAAACGTTCGCAGCAAAATCTATTAGCCAAATCTTTTTATTACTGGAGACTAGCTCGATTTTAATGTCGGGAGAGGGGTAGCATTCATTTGGGCGTTCCAGGCGCTCAAAGTATTCGTATTTTTTCGAGAAGACTAATAGAGAAGTCTAATATTAATATATTTTTCCTTAAGTCTTATTGCGGCTAGTCGCTTGTCAACTGATGTGAAGCTGATGACAGAGCGATGCAGTCTTCAGCTGACTACAAAGACGTATCCAGACTCGTTCTTGGAAGCACGTCCGCTGAAGTAGATCTACCAGGGAGCATTGGATGATTATGCTCTCCTGTCCAGTCCATCGAATTTCGTGAAGTGCGGAAACCTCCAATGCATATTTGTCGAAGACATCCACTAACTGGATATCAGCACCTTCCCTGTTGAGGGTGTGAACATTCCAAGTGCATATTCTCAAATCGTGGTCTTCAAAACGTTTGGGTGGGTCGTCATCAGAAGGGGGTCCGTATGCGAGGCATTGTTAGTGTTTTGACGATACCAAGCCAACCAATTGTACCCGCCGCTCACGATAGCCAGCAGCTCTGCCAATGCATCGCTCTGTTACCAGAGACTACCAACGAGGAGGTGTAAGTCGACTTGAGACGCTGTAAACAAGGATAGCCCTGCCTTTACCATGTTAAACCGGTGAACAGCCTTACCTTAATACCTACGCCCTCATTTGGGTCATGGAAATCTCTGTCTAGAAATTTGCAACCCCGATTTTTAAGTAGCTACAGGCTATAATTATCCGATTTGGGAGTACAGTAGTAAAATGGCTTTGTGCTTTTGTGTTTCAATAGAATTACTTGTGGCTAAGAAAAAGTTTTCTATTAAGCTGAGTTGCACTTTATTACATTTCTGTGAATATCTCGCAGCTCATCAACAACAAAAAGAACAAACAACAATGCCACACAATAGTACCAGCTACAGCTTGAGTATCTATCGGTTAACATCTCATAGCTACACACATACACACAAGGGGACAGACCGGCATTGCCTTCACTTTTTAACTTAAAGTCGGACTCAGTCAGTCTTGTTGTATTGATATTTGGTGGGTTGGACCCGACACACTCTCTATTGTATAATTTTTATTACCTTCTTTCGCTCTCAGCATCGGGTTGGAGGTAATATCTGGGCGCGTATCTGCAAGTTGTTTAAATTAGTTCTATTCTTGTGCAATTTTCTACGTGGCACCTTTTGTGTTCTGCCGCGTTGCATTCGCGCGCATTCTTCTGCCTCTCTTTTGCTGCATTGTTAGCCACGCTTGAATCCCGCTATTGCTCACACACCCCTCTTTCCTCTTGCCATTCTGCATTGCTGCATTGGACAATTGCATTCGTTGGCAAAAAGCGTGTGCGGCGCGCCGCATTTTATTGCAATCTCGATGATGTCTGTCTGTGATGATGTTGTGCAGTCTGTAATAAACGCGAAATTAGTTTTAGTTCTTTCCACTATATGCCAGATTTTTAAATGGACGAAATAATGGACTCAAATTGATTTTATTATGTGTGGAAGTGAGACACTTAGCGTGAATGTTGATACATATTCTTAAAACGGGGTGGGAAACAAGTTTAAGCAGAGAAATGTGCAGTTAAGAAGGAGGATTTGAGAAGTTTTGATCAATTCTAAAATGGTTGATTTCTACTGTGCTCTTTTACTTTTTATACTCTGTACCAGAGGTAAACAGAGTATATTAAGTTTGTGCAAAAGTGTCCGTCCGTCTGTCTGTCTGTCCGTCGTATGAACAAACAGATCTCAGAGATGGTAAGAGATAAAGGTTTGACATGTTTGGGACATAAGCTTCTTATACTTGCAGGCACACCCTCAGATCAAGTTTATTTTCAATTCTTGCCACGCCCCCTCCCGCCCCCGCAAATTTGAAAAATCGTCATATCTCCCACAGTTTTATAGATAGAAGGTTCATTCCTTCTGAACATATTTAGTAATCAGGATTATTTATCGATCCGCTGAAGGCATGGTAAATGTTCGTTTTCCTTATAACTCGACAGCCGTTCATCCCATCTTTATCATTCCTTTGGCGGATCGATGGCAGGATAATAATCCTGATTACTAAATATGTCCTGAAGGAACGAACCATCTATCTTTAAAACTGTGGGAGATATGACGTTTTTTGCGGAGGATTAAAAAGATGAGGAACGTGAGGAGATCGTAAAACAAGAACTTGTTACTATTTATATGACATCGATCGAAACGTCCAATGGTCAATTAAGCATGGATGAACTGGCCGCAGGTGAGGCAAGCAAAACTTATGATCTAGCCGAAGATGACTGGGAGTATAGAGATATACATATACCAAATGCATGATGGAAGATGCATGAAAAGGAATTTCCCCTGATTGAAAAATTAGCGAGGCAAATATTATGTATGACTGTATTATGAATTACACTTCGGCTAATCGTGTCTTGGAAGAACGGCGAACCAATATGTTAATGGTTAGTTTTAGCATTTAGCTAAAGAATGCATAATATTGATCTGAAGAATTCTCGAATGGATTTTGTTTTAGATTTATAATTGAGCTGTGGAAGCGATCGTCATAGTGGAGTATCTCAAGCCAAAGATTTCGAGGACTGAGGAACTTTAAGAATATTCATTTTTGTAAACTACAAACTATCGCAAATAGAAACTATAAGTCTTTTTTTTTTGGCGCCACACCGCAAAATCTTCAGATATTAGAGATTAAATTGGTCATCGCGAGGCCAACTCTTTACTTGAAATGTATAACCAAAACTATACAACTAACAAGGAAGAAAGTCGGTCAAGCCCGACTATATTATACTCTGTACCAGTTGGAGTCGCCGCTCGCATTTGCTCCCGATTATATTATATAAAATCGGTATCCAGGGAAAACCACGAGGAGGCCATTGCAATAGTAATGGGGTCGATATATGAATAAAGACCTACGAGTCGACTTGAGTTGCTTAAATACTTATCATTTAAGGTGCTGTTACATACTTTTGCACAAACTTATTATACTCTATGTACCCTTGGTACAGAGTATAATTAGGAGAGAGAGGGAGAGCGAGAGGATTGGCACGCGCCGCAGACAAAAAAAATCCTTTGCATTTGCCAGAGCTAGAGTTGGGCGTACATCGAAAACTACGCGGGACTCCGGAGTGACCAGAATGACTTAACATCATTGTGATTGCTTGATATTATCTTAGAACAAGTAAGGGAGAGTGTCCCAATGAAATGAAGGGTTTCTAAAATGTTGCCTTGCGTTTAGGGGGGGGTTTCCAATCTGAACAATGGTCGGGTAACTAAAAAGATTTATTTCAATAGGAAAGGTAATTAAAGAACTAGACTATTTTTATATTATTTGCAATTTAAACAATCCTCGTCTTAGTAGTCAGATGGGTATCGGGCGATATATTTGTCCCGCGACCATCTCTAATTTCTCTCCCCCAATATTGTGTATTTGGGAAAGGGAATGGGGAAAATGAGAGCGTCCCAGTTAGCTGCAAGAATCCAATTGGATCTAATAAGCTAGCCATAGCTGTTAGGTTTTGTATAGGATTTCGTTGTTGGAATTACTCAGACAATATATTTGCAGGTTTAATTCATTTAAAAGGTGGAATTTTTGGCGGGGCGGGGTCTTTACACCCACAACGATCCAATATGAATCGTTAAATAAAAATTTGTCCTAAAATATATACATACATCTACATACATATGTATGTGTTTTGCTGCTGCAGGAGCAGCCCAGATATATTGAATTTTCGTTTGCTCATATCTTTACTACCGTTCATCCGATCTTTACCATTCCTTTGGCGGATCGATAAATAATCCTGATTACTAAATATGTCCAGAAGGAACGAACCTTCTATCTATAAAACTGTGGGAGATATTACGTTTTTTCCAATTTGCGGGGGCGGGAGGGGGCGTGTCAAAAATTGAATATAAACTTGATCTGCCTGCAAGTAAAGGAAGCATAAGTCCCATACAAGTCAAACCTCTATCTCTTACCATCTCTGAGATCTGTGCGTTCATACGGACAGACAGACGGACAGACGGACATGGCTATATCGACTCGGCTGTTGATGCTGTCAGAATATATATACTTTATGGGGTCGGAGATGTCCTCCTGGCTGTTACATACTTTTGCACAAACTTATTATACTCTATGTACCTTTGGTACAGAGTATAAAAATATCGCGACTTCTTCAGTTAGGAATCTTTAGAGCATGGCATTCGTACATTAAATCAGGAAGATTGTGCTATGTTACGACAAATTTACAAACAGATTTATTTTGAGAATTCTTTATTAGTTATATTTTTCTCTCATGATGCCACGACTATAATCGTACGATGCCGATTACTACTCGTAATCATGAAAATGATTACCTGTTACAAAAAAAAGTAACTGTAATCGTAAAAATGAGTATGTTTACTCATGATTCCGGCATCGTGTAATCACTCGTGCAGGTCTCTACTCTGTACCTCCCAAAGTGTGTGTTAAGTTGTGTAAAGTGCTGCCCATCGCCGTGCGGGCGGTGCTGCCCAGTATAATTGTTTTTTTCCCTTATAACTCGACTATCGTTCATCTGATATTTACCAACCCTTTGGCGGATCGATAAATATTCCTTTTTACTAGATATGTCCAGAAGGAACAAACCTTCTATTTATAAAACTGTCGGAGATAGAGTAAAGCTCTTTTAAGGACGGTCGACTGAGTGCAAATCCAGAAATTTATTTTCTTTGCGACAGATTTCTTTGGCTACACTTTTGAGTTGGGCTGTGGATTAGCTGCTTGTAAATTAGCGGTGACCAAAATAGTCACCAAACAGTGACAAAACCAGTGACCAAATCAGTGAGCAAAACAATGACCAAAACAGTGACCAAAACAGTGACCAAAACAGTGACCGAAACAGTGACGAAATCAGTGACCAAAATAGCGACTAGTGCCTTTTTTGTGCCTTTGTTTTTGAAGACACGAATTCCGGCCAAATAGTATAAGTCAGAGCACAATGAAAATGAGCAGGCGTCCCTAAAAGATTGTAGGATCGGCAGTAGTCCCGAACAACTTTCAACAACTTCAACTGCGACTCTTTGGGAGCCCTTTTTTTTAAGGCTTAGAAATAGTTTGATACGTTGATTTCATAGTAGTTCTTGATTTTATCTGTGCATATAAAAATTCTTTTCTTTAACTTGAATTCTGTGTTTTCCATTCAGTGATCTTTTAATTTTCTCTTTCTCTGCCTACTTTGTGCGTTCTCTGGGTCTTTAAATCTTTTCTTTCTGGCGTCCTTTCTTTTTTTTCTTGTATATCTCCCCTTTTACTCCTTTTTTTAAACTTTGCTTAGAAACTTCCTTTTTTCTTGTCTTTTCCTTTGCCTTTCACTTGGGGGCCGCCTATTTGTCACAGATCTCCTGCAATTTATTGCTCCGCTTTTGGTGTTTTTTTTGTTGCACCAAATAATGCAACGTCCACACAGGTTACCCCTGCAATTGGACTTGGTTTGTGCTCCATAAACAAGCGAAGCATCGCGTTGTGCTTGGCCATTCCATTCCCATTTGCCATTCTCTCCGTTTGGCCCCAGAGATGCAGATGCCGTGTGGGAAACGTGCTCGGCATTGATTTCGGCAATTTTTGCACAGACCTTGCAATTTATATTTATGATTCTTTTAATTCATTCTGAGGGCGGATGTGGCAGGAACTGTGTAATTGCTTTGCTTGATCTTTATAATTGAAACTGAAATTGAATTTTTCCATTTTCTTTTATTTTCATTGCAGGTATGAAGAAATATTAACGAAAAGAAGATACAAATAAGAATAGATTTTTAAGTAAGTACGAAACAATTTGCTGTCTTTCATTTTAAGCTGCTAAAGAGTAAACAGTTTCATTTCCCATTCAAGCTCTCAAGTGCTAACACATGCTCACAATTCATTAATAAATCAAAGAGGACTATAAAAAGTCAACTGGGCGTGGCAAGTCACACGCAGAGGAAAAGAGAGCGAAAGAACAAATAAAATTTTTAAGTAAAATGAAATGAAGTGTCAAAATGTTGGGAGCGGCTATGCCCTCAACTCAAATCCCTCAACCCCCTCGATCCATTGCAAGTAGAGCAATTTGCTTAAGAGCAGAAAGGAAACAAAATGCGAAAGAAAAAGGAACAAAATAAATTGCATTTACATGACAATCAAATGAATGGCAGGCTGTGCAGCTTTTTGGTCGTTTGAATTCCCCAAAAGGTGTGGCAATACAAAAGTGAAGCAATTTTGCTAGTTGAAGCATTAAAAAGGCGTTATTTGAGCCATCAATGTAGGCCTTTTCCTGGCTGCAGAGAGCGCGTTCTTATATTCTGTTTATAGTTTAATTTTAGCCTAATCTGCCTTGTTCTCAATTCCACTTCCACAAATATTTTGTGATTACAAACCGGTTTTCGTACTAGATTTGGTTTCTAAATCACAAAATTTTTGTGGAACTGGAATTGCGAACAAGGCTGAACATTTTGCTGCCACTTCTGTTAACTTAACATACCTTTAAATTCTGTTAAATTAACATAATGTTAATTCTGCCCTCGTCGGTACTCAAAACTGAAGAGCATTTTCCAGTCCACATGTGAAAATTCATGTGTCATTTATCATGAAGTTTTTGGTTACATTTAATTGCATTTGGGCCGCAGGCAAAGTGAAAGGAAGGTTAAGAAATTAATGTGGGTGACACGCAAAGTAGTTCTTGAATATTAGGTGTGTGTGTGTGTGGGAATGAGAAGGGGCATCTGCAGCAGCCAAACGTCACTTAGTCAGAAACTTCAGCTTTCAGCTTCAGCTTGGCGCGCGGCACTCGAGTGTCTTTCACTTTACGCTTTCTTAACTGCAGCGGGGCATAATGATGGCGATAAGTCATTAAGTAGCTCAGTCGCTCAGCTCAGCGCGCACTTGGAAATGTCGTCGTTAAGAGGCCGCCCAGGGTAGGAAATGGCTGGGAAAACGATGTCTGAAACATAATATCAACATTAATAATATAATGATAATTATTCTAATTAAGTACCCTTTCCCCATTTCCAGCATCTTATCATTCTTGCCTCGCTGGATTTAATTAAATGTTGTGAGTTGTAATCAACATTTCAGTGTCCGCTTATTGATTTTACTTTCAACTTTACCAAAAGCGTTCGACTGAAAATCAATTAGTTGCAAGTCAATCAAGATGCAAGACAGAAGAAGTAATTAAAGAAGGTGGCACCCATACCACCTTTTCGGAATGCACAATGTCTTCCAGAGAATTTGCAATTTAATTGTGCAATTTGCGTTTAATTGAAAAAACAAATTGTATTGTGTATTGATTGCATTTGCTGCTTAACTTAACTGATTCATAATGCTTCATTTAAAGTCATTGACTTCTGATTGCTTAAACTTGGCTTAACTAATTTGATATGCCAGGCCAATTGCCTTATCGTCATCATCATCTCCACACACACACGAGTGTGGGTTTTCGGTTAGCCTATCAAAAGCATCGCCCTAAAGGCTTCATGTCAAATGCACGAGCACAATAAATTTCATACCCTGGCAGCTTGAAAAAAAAAAAAACAAAAGACCTAGAGAAAAACTTCACCTACAATAAGAGCCACTTTTCAATGCTTACGCTTTGGCCACAGTGGTCAAATTTCTATATAATTGCTGTTACTTGAAAGCAAATGAAAAATTTGTTTATCCCAATAGTTTTGTTTGTTAACTTTTTTTGTGAAATATACAAAAAAGGGTTGAAGAATTTTTTCAAGGTATTGAGAAAAATTGGTATCGATGTCATTTTTGAAAGAATTGTCCATCGCTAGCCACTACTTTTCCTATCCTTTGGGCCAATTTTCGGATACCATCTCGAAAAAACGTTGCGTCTTTTAATGTGATGCACTAATTAATCCAATTTTAAAGTTCTTTACAAGAGCGAACTTGCTGATCCTCAAGGGCCTGCGTAATCGACGAAAACAAATAGTTGTCGGATGGGGCGTTGTTTTGGCTATACTGCGAGGAGGATAGGACTCCCCGTTTCAGTGTGTCAAGGTATGTTTTGACCGGCTGTGGCAGAGCGTTGTCATGGTAAAAAAAATTCCTTGTCGTGCCTTTGCTTGTGTTCTGGCCGTTTTTGCTTCAAACGCATCAATTGAATTCGGTAGAGTTGCCTTTTGATGGTTTCACCAGGTGGTAGCAGCTCGTAGAACACCACGCCCAATTGGTCAGAACAAATACAGACCTTGCCACTATGGATATACGGCTTTCGCGTCGATTTTGGCATATGGCCGGTCGGCCCTTATGATTTTGTGCACTTGGGGTTATCGCCATGTACCCATTTTTTCATCACCTGTCGCAATAAGATGCAATACGATTGCTGGATCAGCTGTTCATTAGTGAAAATCTCCGTTCGACGTTTTTTCATACGGCACCCAATATCCTATCTGTTGGGTCATTCCCATGACTTTTAAGCGAACTGTGGGCGAGTTCTTCATGCGTTTGGCACGAGGCTTCATATAATATAGCCCAAAATTCGGCATTCCTTCGCGCTCTTTGACATCGGTATTAAAATTACCACTTCTAAAACGTCTTTACCAGAGATCTGAACGAGTGCACTGCATGAGTACGTGATATATTTTCACCCGAGTATCGAAAATACTCCTAGAAAATGTCGCAGATTACATACTCATGGCATATTTGTGTTTCGCACTTGAAGTGCCAGAAACACTGACTCAACTTGCTACTAATACTGGCTCAGACTCAAACAGAAAATATCCGAGTGTTGGTTGTGTGTCTCTATCTTTTTTTTGTCGCTCTCTCTCTCTCTCTCTCTCTCTGGATGCTCTCTCTCTCTTGAAATTACAAAAATACCTAAACGTAGTTTACAGTAACTTTTACAATAACAATGAGAGCGAGAGCAAAAAAATAAAACATACTCGAAACTTGCCACTCGAAAAAAATGAACCACCGAAAACGCAGTGAAAACAGTACGAGATGAGTGAGTATATGAACTGACTCGATATTTTGAGTGTCTAATCATACCCAAGACGCTTTTACAACGAGTATACTCGAGTCAAGAGAACAGACACTCTTCCAGATCTCTGGTCTATATCAAAAATGACACGTGGAAATTGATGACGCATGTTCCCCGTAAGCTCCTTGCAGCATTCGATGACCTTCAGCTGCATTTTTCTTTAATGAAAGCAGAAAAGATAACTTTTCCGCAAATTTTGTTTTGTTGGCCCAAAAGTTGACTTATTCGGAGCACACAAAAACTATGTGGTTTACACTTCAGCGAAACGACACATACTGATAATAAAAGCCTAATGATGAGGCTTCAAAATGTAGTTGGTTGCAACATTGTCCGAACCGATGTAATTTTATAATCCTTTATTATATAAGGTGTAGTAAAAAGTAATCCATTATTTTCTCAATAGATGGCTTGAGTACACCGTATCTGGTTTAGTTTTTTTGATTGATTGAATTTCGTTTGCGAACGTGTGAATAATAAACCCTTGCAAAGAGAAAATACACTACATTTACAGTTTTTCATCGACAAAGGCGAAAATGCAAGTCAGGTACTTTCTGAGTCCTGATACAGTAACAGCCAACCATGCGCAATTTTGGTTTGGTTGATTCCGTTCCGGTAATTTGAGGTTAAATATGAACCACGCTCCGGAAGGCCAATTGTCACAGATGTTGATAAAATTACGACCAAAGCATTAATTCGATCGTGTACCGTCAACAATTAGACCGTCTGAAGGAAGCAATCGCTCAGAAGCAGCTGGTTTTGGCCAATAGAAGAGGAGTTGTCCTTCATCGGGATAACGCCAGGCGTCACACATCGTTTGTTACTCGTCAGAAGCTCCGGGAGTTCGGTTGGTAGGTTCTTATGCATCCACCATATAGTCCAGACTTAGCACCAAGTGATTACTATCAGTTCCTGTCTATGGCGAACGATTTTCCGGGCGAAAGATTCGGTTTTTGCGAAAATCGGTTGCTACATTATTTGATCATAAGAACAGGGGTTTCTATGAGAGAGGTATAATGAAATAAACTTTTCAAAATGCCAGAAAGTTATCAAACAAAATGACGCATATTTGACTCATTCTAAATATGGGCATTTTCACAGAAAGGTCCACCGAGAAAGTCCAAAGTCAAAGGAAAGTCCAAGCGAATGGTAAACTGACATAGAATGGACAGCTGAAATGTGATATTTCTGGGATCTAAACCAAAAAACAACTAGATAATGAATCAGTTGACCGCTGAGCATGATTTGCTTGAGGGCAGCATAGTTGATTTGTGTGAACTAAAACTAAATCTTAATTTTATATATTGCACATTTGGTAAATTTGAATTATTATGCATTGCATATACAATTTTTAAGTTCCTTGACTCTGCAACCACTGTGCCTCTTTTACTTTCGGCCCGTCGCATTGCCTGGGCCCATCAACGCTTTGCTTGCGGTTTGTTTGCCCAGACCTTCAGACATTGCCCTGTCATATACTCGTAACAACTCGTACATACACACACATTGTATGAATGTATGTATGTGCATTTCCCTGGTATTACAGACGCCGTTTAGTTTTGTTATTAATGAAGTTTCCAAGAGGCTTTTGCACCTTGATTTCTCGCCTCCTCTCTACAGCCATTTTCACTTCACGGTGTGTTGTGTCAAGGCTCTTCAAAAACTGCAGAGCACTGCAATTTTCGGTTTGCAATGCCGCCGCCTATTTTTTTTTTCTTCTTTCGTAGCTTTGTCTATTGTCATTCTCTTTCTCCTCTGAGACTTTCGGTGGCCTTTCTCTTTTTTTTTATTTGCCACTCGACTTGGCCTCATCCCAGAGTAGTTGACTTTGATTGACATTAGCCGGCAAATTTTGTATTGTACTTTGATTTCATTTTGCATTTTGGGTGGGCTCAAACAATTGGATTTCATGTTTACCCATTGGAATTGATCAAGCTGGGTGACCTAGTTCTATTGTGCGAGTAACTGTTGCTGTACTCCCTCTTCTAACATGAAAAAAACTCAAGTTTAAAAACTGCCATTAGCAAAGTCACGCAATGGCAGATAAGTTTTGTAATGGGGCTAGTTAATGCATTTTGTGTGGTTTATTGTCAAGTTCAAGGTAGTTAGGTTGTTAGATAAGAAAATAACTATTATGAAAATGGAATAGCACGCGTGCATAACTATTCTTAATTTGAAATTGGTTCAAGGCAGCCGAAACATGAGTTTACGACTTTGATCCGGAGTTTGGGCTCTGACTTCCCCTAGTACTTAGCTTTTCTTTATTCTTTTTCCAAGAAAGTATAGGTTTTTAATGTTTTCTGAATGTAATTAAAAAGCTCTTGTTACCGAACATCGTCAATATCTAGGGATCGGCAATGAAAGCAGAAAGTCGACTTTATTTGAGCTACAGTCTGCGGAAAAACAAGACAATGTGTTAATCGCATTCAACCAACGAGCTTCAAAACTCTCTTTTCTCTGTCGCTGCTTGTGTCGTCGGCAGCTGCCAAGCAAAAAATTCTCTACCCGTTTTGGGAAATTTATTAAAATATTTTCTCAGTTGCCAGTGGCAGCTTCTCTGCTATCAATGAAGACCGTTGATATAAATATAAAATTTCCTTAATCAGACTAACTTGATTGACTAATTGATCAATCACCATAGAGAACAAATGGCAAATCCTACTCGACAGACATTTTGTTTCCACTTTGATCCCAAAGTGTGTGCTCTGAAAGTTTTTATAAAAAAAGGATAGGAAAAAGAAGGAAGTCATAACTAATCATAGAATCATATATCAGCTGCTACTTTTACGAAGCTCGCCCTTATATATTGTCCCAGTTAATGTCTCAGCATCAACTTATTTGGAAATTCAAAACACTTTGGCGAATTAAAGTTGTAAAAGTTTCAAATCTTTAAAGTTTAAAGTTGATCTAAAAACTGCTCTTTGGTTTGCTCTCAACTAATTTGCATCTTTTACCCCCATTTTAAGATAGTAAATGCAATTCAGACTCAACAATAAATCCTTGACCCATTTATGTGGCACACAAGATGCTTATAAACCTCCTAAATAATGGCATTTTTAACTTGTCCAGGGAAAGGATTAGCTTGGGTCCTCCTACAGCTCCCACTAACGTTTCATGTGGGCATATGGAGATAATTAAAATTACTGTTACGGCGCCTAAAAGTAGACAACATGCATTCTAATTTCATGTGTGTCCCCATTTCTGCCCTTTGGTCAGCATGTTCGTTCTAAAATTAAATTTCTCTCATGCATTCCCCCTCATGTTTGGCTTACTTTTCAAAAGGAAAAAAAAAACGCTATTTTGGGGGGCGTAATGAAACAATAACAATGGAAAAATTGGTGCTAGGGAAAGTAAAGAAGTGACAGTTGCGTGCATTTTGTTAAATCGATAAATTTGGTTTTTCCCTGTCACACGCTTTGAGCTTGTTGCTTGTGTGGAAGGTTTCATTGGAAATTAACTTCCTCCCTCTATTTTCCTCTATTTATATATTTTTTTACTATTTTGGCGTGCGCTGAATTTTTAATTTCATCTTCTGTTCCGCCTTGGGCCACTTAAACTCTGGCCTCGAGGCGTATATAATTTTTCTTTTCCTCTTTTTCTCTTTCAACAAATTTTCATTGCTTTTCATTGCCTCTTTACTCTTAGTATATAATTTTTTCTGGTTTTTTTTTTACCCGCACGCGACAATTATGCATATTCATAAAAATAAACGGACACACACACATACGTGCCTAGCCTTTGGTCAACGAAGCGTATGCGTAACATTTTTTGTATGCTGCCTCCCCATAAAGTGGACATAAAAAATTCTTGAAATAAAATATTTGCTATTTAAAAATGTAGCTGAAAAAGAAATAAGTAAGGTTTTATGTGCATTTCATGCAAGAATTTTTTTAACTACCCACAAAGAAGACGGCAAAAAGATTCGGTACGGAGGTCCAAATCAGTCCATTAGTTTAAGGTGCGGATGTTAAAAGATTTTCTAGTAACGAAATATATACTAAGTGGTCGCGGTTAAAAAGCAAATAAGGCTCTAAAGATTTAAGCTCCTTGAATTACTAAAGATTAAGAAAAAAAGCGAAAACCAAGCTAAGTTCGTCTGTTCCGAAGTTATACAAGGTGGGCCAAAAGAAGTCATCCGATGTTGTTTGGCTTTCATTTTTTTTTCTAAACAAAAAACGTATATTCTGTTTATTGATTATATTTATTTGAACCTTTAGAATTTTATTGGTCATTTCGAGAAAATGATATCGGCCAAATGGGCGCCGTTACAATTGATTGCCATACGGGCTCGTTTTATGGCATTTTTCATCACTTTCGGGCTGCAGATTCTCGCACTCGTGTCGAATGTTGTCCTTTAGGGGTTTCCAAGGTCTCGGGCTTGGTTACGTAAACACGGGATTTCAAAAAACCCCACAAAAAAAGTCTGGAACGGTTAAATCGGGCGATCTTGCAGGCCAGTGCAAATCGCCAAAACGAGAGATGAGGCGACCCGGGAACGCCGCCTTCAGAATGTCGGTGGTGGCTCGCGCAGTGTGTGCCGTTGCTCCGTCCTGTTGAAACCACATGTCCTCCAGTCCTAATTCGTCCAATTGCGGCAGAAAAAACCCGGTTAACATGACCCTATAACGCGCACCGTCCACTGTTGTCGTTTGACCAGCGGCGTTCTCGAAAAAAAAATGGCCCGATGACTCCTCCAGCGTGAACAGCGCACCATGCAGTCACTTTGAGCGGGTGTAATGGCTCCTCGCGCATCACTCTTGGATTTTCGGAGCCCCAAAAGCGATAGTTTTGCTTGTTCACGTACCCGCTGAGGTGGAAATGAAAAAACGATTATTCCGCGTTCTTGGAAAGTATATCGATCCATGGCTTGTTCACTTGTATTCTACATCTGTTTAGTCCACAAATGTCAAAACAGATCTGACTTTGGCGGCTATTTGTAAAAATAAGAGCATCTTCCAATAGGGTGACTTCTTTTGGCCCACCTTGTATTACGCTTGCAATATGCGCGTTTTGATATTCTGATTTTGACCAAATTTTGCAAAAGCTGTTAGAAAGCGAATATTATTAATTATGGCCGATTTAAAGAACGTTAACATTGAAAAAAGTTTTTTTTTAATTACATCCATTTTCCGACTTTTCGGTCTTATTAACAGCCTTAAGATATAGTCATCCGTTTTGACCAAATACCATTAAAAGCATATGTGCATTTCCACAGAAAGGTCCAACGAATTAAAAGTAAATTGTAACAAAGCGTTAATGAAGATTGCAAAAGAAACCTTAACGAACTATGCTATGCCAATTAACTGTAAGTTTTTGCTTTGCATTATATTGGAAACTACATAAATATCTTGATGGAAAAATATGTCCCTAGTTACTTGTCCCGTGCGAAAGTGCTTATAATCAAATTTTGAAAAAAGCATTAGTCATTTTTGGGTAACATCAAAACCATTTTAAAGAGACATCAATTCACTACATTCCAAAATCAGTCACATTAAAATGCTGGCAAGAGTTCAC
Source organism: Lordiphosa collinella (assembly GCA_018904265.1). Taxonomy (NCBI): domain Eukaryota; kingdom Metazoa; phylum Arthropoda; class Insecta; order Diptera; family Drosophilidae; genus Lordiphosa; species Lordiphosa collinella. Next base: position 223,023 of record JAEIFV010000070.1, on the reverse strand, counting down.
ATTGTTCCCTGCGAAAAGCACTTCTGAAGCACTTCGAAAAGCACTTCTTGCTTTTTTTCAATTATCTTGAAAACGAAAAGTTTCCCGAAATCAGCTTTAGCACCAAAATTAGTGCTTATATAGAGTTATAATTTAAGCCTATTGTCAAAATAAAAATCCGACTTATTTTGCATTTTTTTTTTAAATTTCAATGCGTACGACTGTCATGCCCATATAATATTTATAATCGCCGAGTCAAGGAGTGCTAACATTAAAAAAAAAAAAATTTTTTCACTAAGACCCATTTTTCGATTGTTCGTATGGGATCGTATATGCTATAGTCATCCGATTTTGACAAAACTTTGTAGAGTTGGGTGAAAGCATTTAAAACATACAACTACCAAATTTTAAGAAGGTACCATAAAAAACATAAAAATGTTTCCTACTAAGACTATTTTTCAGACCTGTTTATGTATGGCAGCTATTCCATACAGTTGTCCGCTTTTCATCAAACTAAATAGAATTAAGAAAAAGCATGGAAATCCAATAAAAACCAAGTTTAAAGACGTTTCCATTAAAAACAAAAAAGTTTTTCGCACTAATAATAGTTTTCCGTCCGATCGTTCCTATGACAGTTATATGCTACAGTTATCCGATCCGATCGGTTCCGACATATTAGCAGTGTGCAGTAGAAATATGACTCTAAAAGATAGAGTCACAAATTTTTGCAGATTCAAATCGAGTTTGTTTCAGAATTGGAAAATTCCTCCCCCTTCCCCACCTTTAAGCGCAAAAAACTGTCAGAGCCACAATTTTTAAAGTTAGACCTTCGAGACTTTATATAGTAGTAGTAGTGGTTGATGTCTTTATTTTTATAGAGCTTTCAATTAATTTTCACTTAAATATACATTGAGTTGTAATAAAAAGACACGTTTAAAAGTATACAAAAGGCTTGGTGTATTAACCGTCAGCCTGATCCTCTCTCCATCTTCATGTCAGTACTACACACGGCTGCCAAGCTCGTCGCAAGATACCGCATCGTTCCCTGCATAAAGATGGATTGAAGATCCAGAACCTGTTCATTTCATTTATACAATTTAAATAATTTTAAATTTTTGTTCAAAGAATACTACTATTTTTTTAAAAATCTTTCGCAACAATTCTGTTCCTGTATTTTAACGCTGCTGCAATGTAAGAGGAGAGCACCGTCCAATTTGCTCCATTTAAAAGGTCAAAGATCACCTCTCTTTCAATGGTAGTTCCTCCGAAGTATAATTGCCTGGTCTCTGCTATAATTGGACAGTCCACCAGAAAGTGCATTATGTCCTCACGGACCCTCATATTGCAAAGAGTACAGTTCCCAGCTTTGATGTGTGGTATAAAGTTTAGTGCCAAAATCTCACCACGCGCCATAAATATGTGTTTAATTTGGCCGATCGTGTAAGCATCCGAGAGGTAGTTTTCTGTACCGAGCTCGTAATTAAGTTCCTTTCCTAGCACGCGAACCGAGCTGCTCTTCGCTTCCCTTATATATTCGTCTCTGTAGTTCTCTCCCATCTTAAGAACGATTCGATCTGCCCCAAATGTCCATTCCGTAGTGTCGTCCAAACGTAAGGGTACGAGTAACTTTTCTGCCAGGTTTTCCCACTCTTGGAAGTGTTGTAGTTTTTCGCGCAGTAAGTGCGAGGTCACAATCTTTGGAAGTCGGTGATCAGGCATATTCAAAATCTTTTGCATATTCTAGAAGTAGATATCGGCTGTATATACGTGAAGAGGCGAGAGTCCGGTTTCTAAGTATATCATTCTGTCTTTTGATAAAATATCTTAGAAGGCCTTCTACTTCGTCGAAGTGATAAATCCCCCACACTTGAGCGCCATAGGTCATAATGGATCTCACCGCCGCACTGAAGAGACTTTATATATATCAAGTAAGACCCAATATCTATCTATTCTGAAAAGATCAATAAGATCGGACAAAAAACACCGAAGTTATATACGAATCAATTTTGCTTGTGGGAGAGAGGGGGGGGCTTGCATTGTCAGTTACCGCGTTTGCGCGTGCGTGTGTGCTTATGTCAGAGTGTGTGTGTGTGAGTGTGTGTATATGTGTATGAAAAAACAAAAAGAAGTCAAGGGAACAGGGTATTTTGTAGTCGGGGCACTCGACTACAGCTCCCTTACTTGTTGTTTCTGTATATTTGACTTTTACATTTAAAAAGTATTTCTTTTTTCCCAAAACTTTTGCAGTTCTCTGTTGTTCATTGTTCCCTGCTACTTGGAATTGCAACTTTTGACCCTTGGCCAAGCTTTTACTCTAGCATACTACAAAAAGAGTGAAAGAAGCCACTTAAGTGGTCCCAAAAAGAAGTCAACTATTTGGACATATGCTGGCAAAATTTGGACTTTATTTTTATTTTCATTTTGTTGCGGCAGTTTACGGCATTTTGACATAGTTTTAGAAGATTATACAAGGAATATGAGCACACAAAAATAAACCAAATCAATACAAATAGTTAAACAAATCATTTACAGTTAGCTGAACTACTTTTGAGGTCAAGTCTGATAAAACAAACAAAAAACGAAACAAAAAAAAAAAACTAACCTTAAACGATTAATCAATAAAGTGGGCCATTCTTTTACATAACTTTCGTTGTCTGAACACAAAAAAAAGCAGAAAAAAGCAAAAGTGCTAGAATTTGGTTTTTGTTTTCGTTATTCTTTTGTGTCTCACATGTTGCTTAGGGCCTTGAACCTGATGAATGTTTTTCACATAAAAATACTTTGATTTGGGTGACCTATAGAAATATAATTAAATGGTTTAAATTTATGACTTTGATTTTTTTTTTGGGGCCATCTTTTTCCTGGCTAATTAGCATTAAACTGGATTTGTGGTTAATTTTCATGAGTGTGTGCAGCTGTCGTGGTTTATAAAAACACACACACACACTCATACACATCGCATTATGGTTACTTATGTGAATTTATGTATATACCTACGTACTTGTATTTTTTTTTGGTATGCGTGAGCTCGGCTGACATAAGCCGATAATGTTGATTAATTGTTGCCTGAGAAAGTCATTCACGGGCGTTGAGCGTGGAAGTTTAGATTTAGAAAGTTAGTACTAAAGGGGCTACTCTGTTGGGAATTCAAAAAGGAGAACTTTTATGTAAATGTCTTAGAGTTTATAGAACTTTCGATAATTATTTCACAACTTACTGAAGTTTAGAAACACAGTTTTTAAACGCTACAAAAACTGTGCGGCAAGGTGGATTGACTGTTTTTACCAGTCCTTCGAAAATGCTGAACCGAACCGAAAACCACAAATGAAAACGGCTCGGTTCGGTGAACTGACGAGTCTCAAGACGCACAAATTTTGGGAATTTTGATCGAATTGCAACGATAAGTCCTTATTATGTCATATACACCGACCATTTTGAAACATGCAATTGTCCACCGACCTCTGAATATGCCTGTGATAAGTTAACATTTCTTCTTTGGAAGTTGCTAAGCGATTTGTTTGCATATATCATTTCCTTTACGGGACGATATTCTCATTAGTCTGTCGAGCTTCTTCACCTTAATTAACTTAAGCCAGGAGTACAGCTATTAAACTTAAGCAAACTTTTCAATTCTCTAGGAATTCATTATAGAAATCACTATATTTTTAAATATTGAAGCAGAAGTTCGGGGAATATTTTAATATTTTAAAAAGTTTTTCGGCATAAAATAGCTATCTTTGAGAAAATTTTCAATATTTAAAGGATTACCTAGACGAAATAGAGTTGGTTCAAACAAAAACCTTTATTTTTCTTCAAATAGTATGTCCCACCTAGGCTTATAGTTTTCCAAACTTCTGCAGCTTCAAAAGACCAAAGCAATTACTTTGATATTTTTGTATGTTAGACTTCAGAATGGGCTTAAAGGGTTAAGGTTTAATGGAATGAAATGTAATCTTAGAAAAAAATGAAGTTTTGGACTTGCCTCAACTTCAAAAGTCTAAAAAATGACTTTCCGAGCAGATTTCAGGGTAAATTGCGACGTTATACTCAACAAAAGGCTTTAAGAGTTGACATAGGGTGATATTAAGGGCGATCCAAGAAAATATTGGAGTTTCTACCACGCTATCGGACTGTTTTCCTTTAAAACTTCGAAAAATATCTTTTCGGGCAGACTTTAGAGCAAACTGGGACTTTATACTCAAGAAATGGCTCAGGGCTTGAGACTCGGAAAAATTAAAAACGATCCCTGAACAGAAATGCGTTTTTGACCACTTTTGGAGTGCCTTACCATCAGAAGTTTGGAAAGAAATAGATTTTCGAACAAACTCAAGCAAATTCGGGACGTTATCCTTAAGGGCTTATGTTCGGCGGGAATTGGGGCGATCCTAGAAATAAGATTTTCGGCATACAAGAACATAAAGTGCGATGCGAATTCCTTTCCGCGCAGATTTTAGGGAAGATCGGGGTTATTTGCAAAAACAGAAACTGGCCTTCATTAAATTTATAATAAATAAAGACTGAACCACTGAACCGAACCGAAACCGCGGTTCAGTTGGCTTTAAAAACCATTTAATAAACCGAACCGGTGGTTCAACACAACTATGTGAACCACTGAACCGAACCAGTCCTTATTTCCAATCGGTTTGCATCTCTGGTTTTTACTATTACTCCTGCATAAAAATGATTAATCTTCCAATGTACCACCAATTTAGTTCAATGCTTTTCAAGTTTCAGCCTAATAGTATGCTGCAAAAATCGAGTCCAAACGAAACACTTGCATACAAACCAACAAACATACAGCTGAAACTAATAAAAGCGTGTTAAAAATGGGACGTAAATACTACACGATCAAGCTTAAAGAGAAGATCATGGTTCACATAGCCATATGCTTTACTGAAGTCGGTGTATATGACATCAGTTTGCTTTTTATACTCTGTACCAGAGGTACGTCTGACCGTCCGTCTGTCCGTCTGTCCGTATGAACAAACAGATCTCAGAGATGGTAAGAGATAGAGGTTTGACATGTATGGAACATATGTTTCATATACTTGCAAGCAGATCAAGTTTATTTTCAATTTATGCCACGCCCCCTCCCGCCCCCGCAATTTCGAAAAAACGTCATATCTCCCACAGTTTTATAGATAGAAGGTTCGTACCTTCTGGACATAATTAGTATTCGGGATTCTTTATCGATCCGCTGAAGAATTTTAAAGATCGGATGAACGATGTTCGAGTTATAAGGAAAACAAACAATTATGGGCAGCACCGATCGCAACGGTGATGGGCAGCATTTCACAGGTACAGAGTATGTTTTATATTCGGGCTTGACCGACTTTTTTTCTTGTTCATAAAGAATCCATCATTAACCATTGAGGTAAATTGAAGCAGATTAGTCGTAGTTGACCAACGCTTTATAAATCCAAACTGGAAAGGCTTTTTTTTTTTATATTCCATGTTTATTATTATAACTAAAACTACCTATCACATAAGAAGGACCATTTTTGATATTATATAAATTAGTTGTGTGCCCCTGCGGGACGACCGCAAGGCAATGCTTCGCAGGGGCCCCCAACCGCCTTATAACTACTCATGTCCTTCTCAATCGCTCCAGTCTGCGAAGTTCCATTAGGGCCCTGGCTGCGAAAATGCTGGTCGCGTCCCAGAATCGTTCGCTAGCTACCATTAGATCACAGAAGTTACTAGTGGTAACTTCCTCGCCTGCGGACTGCCTGAGTGCCAGCCTCTGCTGCTCGAAGCGTCCACACTCGAAAAAGACGTGATGTGCATCCTCTAGGGTACCTCCCCTACACCATGTGCACTCGGGGCTGCTGTCATGCCCGAAGCGATGAAGATAGCTTCTAAAGCATCCATGTCCGCTCAGTAATTGGGTGAGATAGAAGTTTACTTCTCCATGAGGTCTCTCAAGCCACGGTTTGATTTTGGGTACTAGCCTGTGCGTTCTGCCACTTCCTAAGGCTTTCCTCTCTAGCTGCCACTCTCTCCTCAGGGTATGCTATCCTTGGCGACCGCTCACGCGAAGCACTGTAGGCAGTTGCCGATTCCACTGCCAGGTATCCAAGGGGCTGGAAATATCAGATTTTCCGCCCTTTTTATGGAGTTTTAAAGCCGAATCAATTTCCAAATGGAGGGGATTTCTGTAACCGCAATTGGCCTAAGTCGTTTATTAAGAAGACAAAGTTAAATTAATACTACTTACTTCATCCATCATCTACTCTACTCTACAAGATTTAAGTGTTCTATTTATATATCAACTCATTCATTTAAGCTCATTTCGTCCATTCATCAATCTCTTATTTAATGTGTAACCCAAAATTGTACTTATAATTCACTTGACATTATCAAAGACAATTTAGGTTTTTTTTTTTTGTTGTATTTATATAACAGTTTTTTATGCATATTTTGACCACAAGAGTCTAATTGTAAGCTTCATTATTTTTGGTGCATAATTACAAAACACAACTCAAGTTACCAAGCTGACAAAATAAAAGTGAAATTCACTTAGCCTTGTTTTCATTTTCGTTTTGTGTTTTTATCTATCTCGAGTCCGCACTTGACTCTGCTCTCTGGGCGACCAAAGTGCACTTCAGCCAAATATATTTTCCACAAATAAAATCTAATTAAACAGAAATGCGATTCAGAGGCAAAAACAGACGAATTTTGCAAATTCTGCATACATTTTAAATGATGTAATTATTGAATGCGACACACATCGGTTCTCTTGCTTTCTGGTTTATGTGTAAATTCGAATGCTCAATATTGCGCATTGGCTTTTTTGTGTGATTAGCATATACATATTGCATTTGGATTTATATTAAAACGATGTACCGGCATGTTGGTTCTGTTGGAATTTGGATAAAATGTGTATGCGATACTTTCAAAAAGCTGAACCGTATTTATATGAAATGTTTCATGGCTATAGAAATATGTTCTATCTGGATTTGTTTTTAAAAACATTTTAAGTATGAATTTCCGCCGATTGACTCTTCACCGATTATCGATTCTCTAAAAGCTAAATCAACGAGGGTGAACCGCTGAATTGATGCGAAACTGCGGTTAGATTTGATCCAAAACCATTTTGTGGTTTAAGATTTTGCTTTAAATTTTTATGCCCTTTTATTCCCACAGTAGCGATAGTTAGTCCGGTCCTCTAAATTCTGATGCAAACAGTTACACAGAAATCATTTAACTGCCTCTTCCATTACCCAACTGCATCTCGTCATCATCATCATCGGCAGCATCAACCGCAGCATTGCAAACTCTGCTAATGAGTTTGTGGGGAACTGGTAACAAATAAGCAGCTGCATATTCCTATTTCCATTTTCATTTATCTATTTTGTATGTGTGAAACCATAAATTGATAAAGCCCAACTGCATTGAAATTGAGAAGAAAAAGAAAATTCAAGAACAAAAGTCTTATCGGGCATGCGAGAGCTTTTTTTCTCCTCCAAACTACAGCAACCGGATAATAAGCTATCACTAGAAAAAAAAACACAATAGAAATTATAGTTCCACAGTTCAACCAAAATGGCAGCTGCAAGGGCAACTAGGCATGCAAAAATAATAACATAATAACAATAACAAAAAAACAATATAAAATAACAGTAGCTGACAGAGCCAAACTGTGGCAGCAGCTGCAAAAATACAAAGAAAAAAATAAAGAAACTTTGCCCAGTAAATTGAAATACACAAGCCAAATGTGCGCAGAGGCGATTGCAAAGTCATTTGCATTATAGATACAAGTGGCAAATGGGAACGACTATTGAGCAATACTTAAATGATCCCGTAATGTTTCACTTTTGTGATGTAAATTCAAATGTGTGTAAATATTTAAAGATAAAACAGCTCCATTTTAGTTAACATTTACACATTGCAAATTCTAAATGCAAGTCGGTCACCTTGCCAGTGTAAAAGCAAACACAACTATCAGGCTTTAGCCCATCTCTTTTCAGACCAGAGAACTGCAAAATATACATATTGTTCTGGGGTCATAAAGTTTTTGTTGATATTTTTCTAACACAAAATATCATTTTATATAACGTTCTGAGAGAGTTAATTAAGTTTGAATAATACACTCAGAAAAAAAACCGTTAATTTTGTACTTGAATTAAGTACGAAATTACTTGATCCAAGTACAAAATTCTTGGATCAAGTACGATTTTTTCAATCCCAAATTACTTGCTTAAGACTGTTTCGGGCTATATTAAGTACATTTCGAATTATTTTAAGATATTTTTGATCACACTTTCAGGTTGTAATGGCCTTAAGTCAAGCCCGATTAACACTCAAAATAAGCACAAAATGTTCTTTCTCAAGTTCCAGTTTTTTCTAATTCAGCCCAAAATCATTATAGAAAGAAAACATGAGAATTTCAAACAAGTACAAAATGTTCTTGGTTTGAGCCCATTCTCAAGTTCTCCCAAAACGAGTTCTCTGTATTGAACCAAAAAGGCTGCAAATATCCAAAGGTCATAAATAAATCTTTTTGGTAGAACTATTGTTGGTCAGAATCACTCCATAACAAAAGAGTTAGAATCAGTTGTGAATTTTAAGAACAGATTCGCTTAAAAATAATTTACAATTTAACTTTGCACTCTTTTCAGAGCTAGCAATTTAAGCCAACTATGTACTTAGTCTAACATATTTTGTACTTGAACTTACTGTAAGTATAAAATGTTCTTGATTCAAGAAAATTTGTTCTCATTTCAATAATAATAGCACTCGTTTTTCGATTTTAGTATGTTTCGTACTCAATTTAAGTAAACCCAATAACGATTCATACTTGGAGCTATACTATATAGATGTCCGATTTCGACCAAACTTAGTGCATTCATGGAAAAGCATAGCAAACTGTTAACTGCGAAATTTGGAGGCGATCCCAATTAAAACAAAAAAGTTATTCTCTCTAGACCTTTTTTCGACCGATCATTTGTACTGCAGCTATATGCTATAGTCATCCGATTTTGACAAAACTTGTAGAATTGTGTAAAAGTATATAAAATAAATATATGCCAACGTAAGGGACGTTTCCATTAAAAACAAAAAAGTTTTTCTCACAAAAACTAGTTTTTCGACCGATCGTTCCTATGGGAGCTATATGCTATAGTCATCCGATTTTGACCAAACTTTGTAGAATCGAGTGAAAGCATATAAAACAAATACATGCCAATTTTGAAGACATTTTCATTGAAAACAAAAAAGTTTTTCTAACTAAGACTATTTTTCAGTCTCTACATTTCTATGACAGCTATACTATATAGATGTCAGATTTCGACCAAATTTGGTGGAATCATGGAAAAGCATAGGAAACTAAGAAATACAAAGTTTGAGGCGTTTCAATCGAAAACCAAAAAGTTTTTATACCCTTGCAGAGGGTATTATAAAATTGTGCGGATGTTTGTAACGCATTGAAGGAAGCATCTCCGACCACTTAAAGTATATATATTCTTGATCAGCATGACGAGCTGAGTTCATTTAGCCTTGATTTACTAGCCTTAATTTACTAATTTACGTCCGTCCGTCTGTCTGTTTCTATGCTATCTCCTCCGTCAGTTAGATAGCATTAGATAGCAATTCTGTGTCTAATGCTATTATACAGAGTCTAGAGGCAATGGCTGAAATGTCTTATTATAATACTTTATCGGTATTTCAGTATTATATTCAGCATTATATAAAATAAAAATAAAAAATAAAATAAATAAAATTAGGAGCAAACTTGTGTTGTTACTGACCCAACTGCTGGGATATGAATGACAAAAAATTGTAACTAGCAAAGGTCAACAACAAATCTGAGTCTGACAGTAACCGCAGGGCAAACTGTTCAACTCGTTAAGGGAATAGCTTAATAGGAGTAGCAGGTAGTATATATGTGTTGAAATTGAATCGGATAGCATAGGGACAGACGGACGGACAGACGGGCTAAATTAACTCAGCTCATCATGCTGATCAAGAATATATATACTTTATGTGGTCGGATATGCTTCCTTCTATGCGTTACAAATATCGGACAATTTTGTAATACCCTCTGCAAGGGTATACAAATAAGCTAGTATGAGCGTATTCTGATCGAACTAATTTATTTTCGAAATTATGATTTAGTCTAAGCATTATTTGTGCCAATCCGGTATCGTAATATTAGGACTTTGTGCCTCATTTTCGGTCTTTCTGACCAATGTGCACAGGGTAATTAATACACAAAAGAAAACACTGGTATATTCCAGCCAAATTGGTATTGGCGTTTTTCCTTTTGGGTAACCGCGGCGAAATCATAAATCTCTTTGCCCAAGGGTAAATAGTAATTTAAAGCAGCAAAAAAAAGAACAACTGCACCTGGGGAATCGAAACCAAAGAGCTTCATTATTATTTTCTGTAGATCTGTTAATTGGTAAACAAATTGTAGCAACATAACCAGCCCTTAATGAGAACTTGTTAATTTCATTACTCTTTCCTACGAAATATAAACACACATAACATGTCACTCGATTGCAATCAGTTTTCTCGCCTTGCAAACAACTTCCCTCGCTGCCCCTGACCCCTTTTAATATGTTTCCGTTTTGTCATTTTATCAGCATTTTGTAGCGCATCCGCTGGGGTAAACATTGTCAGTAAATTGTTAAGCAAGTGCAATGGCACAGCTCTAGGAACGAATGGTGAGGGGAAATTATAATTAATATTTATTGAAACTACCTCAAAAACGCTAATTATGTTAATTCCATGTAATTGAATGCCAATTTTAATAATTTTTTTAACCTATTGTTATTTCAAAATAAACTTCACGGCATCATGCACAACAATTACATCAGCCAATCTGATCATCTTTATTTTATCTCTTTCTAGCCTCTCCAATTTACGTATTGTGCTCTTGGTGCGGGATCCACGGGGCACTATGCAATCGCGACGACATCGTGTGTGGTGCGGCGGTAATGAAGATTGTGAGGATCCACGTTTGGTTTGTCAGGATCTAGTGGATGACTATAAGACAGCTGAGAAGTTGCTTAAGCAATATCCAGGGCGTTTTAGGTGAGTGTTGGGAACTAAAACTTTAGGCACTTGATTTTAATTATTGGTCTCCTCTTTGGTTCAGAACTCTGCGCTATGAGGATCTCTCACTGAATCCCTATGACATGACGCAGGACATTTTGCAATTTTATGGCCTGCCCTTTGATCCAGCTGTAGAGGAATTTTTGGACACGCACACCAAAGAGAATATTGGCGGCGTTAGTTCTACCTATCGTGATTCCCGTTCAGCGCCCTTCCACTGGAAACAAGATCTCAAGGCGGATGAGGTATGGCTTAAAGACTTTAAAAAAGTTGGCATATTTAACAACTCTCTCTCTCTTCCTCTATTCAGATCAAGCAAATTCAGGATGCCTGCGTGGAGGCCATGGATCTTTGGGGCTATCGACGCATAGGAAATTTCACCAACTTTGCCAGCCTACAGCAGAGTTTTGATCCCATGGTACTGCCGCCGCCTTTCACGTGAATGCTAGGAGGCAACTCCAACCAGTTTCAACCGGATAACTGATAACTATTTCTTCTACTTGGTACATTTTGTTGTGATATCGTCGTGTTGAGCGAGCAAAAAAAAAATATAATACTAAAATTGGAAACTCGATTTAAAGCTGGCACATTGTTTGCTAAACACGCAAAAAACACACTTAACTGAGCAATAGTTCATAATTACATACATATATAAAACATATACAAAACAAAAATGAGAATACATACATAAGTTTAGTAATTGGCGAATTTGGAATTTTTGTGTCGAATATCACATTTACATTTAGGCAGTAGCATTTAAGCAACAACAACAACAATAACTAAATATTTAGTCTAGGGCTGCGCATTGTGTGAATTTGTTTACTTGGCTTTTTCATGTATGTATGTAGTGTATGTACAACTTTTGTAATCCAAATCCAGTGATTTAGCATCTAACCAAAACGTATCAAAAAACAAATTTAGAAAATTTATCAAACCCCTCAAATTGTGCAATACGCTAAAAGATTTAGACACGAATTTCCTAACTAAAAAGAAAATATGAGCATAAACAAAACAAAGCAAGCTTAAGTTTTCCTAGATATACAATTATTTTTACAAACAAAAATTGAAAAAGATGATATACAATTATGGTTATTTAGTTGTAAAATGTAATTAAATTGTACTATATATTTTTTGTCCTTATTCTAATTAACTAGAATTATACACTGAGTTCCATTTGTTTCTCCGGTTTGTTCAGAACAGCCACATCAAGTGAAAATTCATATGTATTAAAATTGTTTAAACGAAAATGGAACACAAATCGTTTAGATTTCGGCAATATTTGCATAATTAGCATTCAATAAGTGAATTAGCAAACTGATTAAATACTAAAATTATAAAATATTCCAGAAAAAATATGATTTTTGAGTTTTTCAGCCTGGATTTGGGGAGGGGAGTTTAAACTTGAAGATAATAATGATCTTCCTGTATATAATAGGATTCCTTATACGAAATTGGATGCCTCCTGATCTTAGCACCTCAGAGATCTGTGCCAGTAAGCATAATTGATATTTTCTCAATTCCAATTGCCAATTGCTTGAGTACAGAATCAAATTGTCTACTTCTACAGGTTGGCCCAAAAGTAACCAAGGGGTTCAAAAGTTGTATTACTTTTTCGAATATATATTTTAAATTTTTTTTATCAGATTCTAAAATATACAGTATGGAATTTTTGTTTATATTAAGTACGGAAAGTAATGTCAGTTAAATGATCCCTGTATTCAGCTTCGCAATGATGGTCTCGTTAAAGAGCATTGAAACGCCTCCAAACTTCGTATTTCTTAGTTTACTATGCTTTTCCATGATTCCAGCAAATTTGGTCGAAATCAGACATCTATATAGTATAACTGTCATACAAAAATAGAGTCTGAAATGTAGTTTTAGTTAGAAATGTTTTTAATGGAAATTTCCTCAGAATTGGCATGTATTAGTTTTATATGTCCCTACACGATTCTACAAAGTTTGGTCAAAATTGGATGACTATAGCATATAGCTGCCATAGGAACGATCGGTCGAAAAACTAGTTTTTGTGAGACAAACAGTTTTGTTTTTAATGAAAACGTCCCTAACGTTAGCATATATTTATTTTATATACTTTTACACAATTCTACAAAGTTTTGTCAAAATCGGATGACTATAGCAAAACTTTTTTGTTTTAAATGGAATCGCCTTCAAAAAATGTAGATATTAGTTTGTTACGCTTTTCCATGATTCCACTAAGTTTGGTCGAAATCGGACATCTATATAGTATAGCTTCCATAGAAAAGTAAGGTCCGTAAAGTAGCCGAAAAGTAGTAGTTAGAAAAACGTGCTGCAAGGGTATACAAACTTCGGCCGAGGCGAAGTAAGCTTTCTTTTATTTTTTTTTCTATTTCTATACGATCGGTGAATCTTTTATAACTTGGCTTCTTGACGAACATTCTGCGAACATTATAGCATTATAGAACATTATATAGGTATTATAGGGTATTATATTATAGGCATTATAAGGGCTTCCGACTGTATTTGATTTCTCCTTCTCCATTTAGTCATTCTTTATGGCGTTGCTCAAACACTTGTAAAGTTATGTTGCAACTATTCCACTTCCCAACCATTTTACCGACAAAAGATCTCAATTTGCTTGTTATCGTTTTCATTTGTTCTTCTGTGCACTTATTTTCATCGGAAATTTGAAACGTTGTACAACTTGCAAAAATTTTTGGATTTTCATAATTTCCCCTTTATTACACTGCAAACAGTGCACGTCTGGGAACTTTCGTTATGCCTAAAAATTGTTTCAAATCAGTCATCCGATTGGACGGCTGTTGCTTTCCTGATGACGAATGGCGCGATTTGGCAAATCGAAATATATCTTGTGACAAAGTATGGTGTGTTAGTTTAAATGTGCAGAACATAGAAACAGACGTTGACCAGGCTAAACAACCAGTCCCTAAAAAGAATTAAATATTTATGGGAGTCGGCAGATGGTCCTTCTATCGTTACAAACATCACAATTTTATAATACCTCTAAAAAAATAAAGTTGGAGCGGGATCTTGGGGTACTCACAAAATGCACTCTCCAACAAAATGCCTTTTGTCCACATGAACGACACAGCCCTAAGTGTTAAGATATACGACCATTTACAAATAATACACGTAATCACTGGTCACAAACACATTTTTAGAACATAATTACAAATCTCTCAATCAAAAAGACTCCTTCGAATTGTATGTAGCCTCACTTGTTAATTTTTTATCAATATTTTTGCAAGCTCCACTTACAGGCGCCAAATATTTTATTATGCAACTGCGGTAACATATGTTCGGTTTGAACGCTCTCAGCTGTGAGAATATTGAACGCAAAACGAAGCGGTAAATAAAATAATGATCAGTCAGGTATCGGTAATCGAGGAAAAAAATTAGTTTAAATGGATTCGAAAGTTGAAATATTGACTTTTTTCGCGCTAGATTTCCCATTTTGCCCAGTGTGCCAGGGTGGGGAAGCACGTTGTATGATGGTTATGATTTGTAAAAGCTCACAATTTGTGGAGAAAATCAGCAACATCTAAATGCTAAAACAAATTCGACAAGCATAAGCAGGCGAACACAGAGGGATCTACAATAAATTGGACTATTCGTTTGGGAGGAAATAGCTATTTCAACAGCTACTACAGCCAAAAACAAATTTTTGCTATGTTCTTGGGGGAGCACGCTTGGCATATCATAGAAATATATCCGTTTTAAAGTGAAATCAGAAGACTATCCTGGCAACAGAAAGAGTCCTAAATGGTAAAAATTGGAAGAGCCTATATCAATATACTTATATATACTTTACTTTAGAATATACTTTATTATGCTTCACCTAAGCGTCGTGCACCATACACACGGAAGGTTTTTAATTTATAAAAGTTTCAAATATTTCTGTATTAGAAACAAGATGGCAAATTTCCAGTTAGTCTTCACCGATCTTATTCCAAAATGTTCACTTTTCCCGATGGTTTTGAATTTTTTATGTAAAGAAAATTTTTTTTTTAATAAATTAGCTCATAAATAACATTGCCCTTTTTTACTGCTCTGCACACATCAAAGACAGAAAATCGTATCATGTATCGCGCAAAAAACTGATTTTTTTGCAAACAAACCGAAACTGTTGAGCGAATATGGCGACCAGCAAACAAGTAGAACTTTTTGAACTGACAAGCGTCTGCGAGAAAAGAAATCATTTCCATTAAGGAAAAGTTTGTGTGAAATTGAGAGCACGGCTGTATACTTACTTTTTGAGGATGCTTCTGCATTCTTTTTACAAACATTTGCACGTTTTCAATATTCCCTTTGTGTCCTTTGTATAATTATTATCACTTTGTTTCGACTTGAACTACGAGTTCAACTTTTGAATGGTTTAGGCGTTCCATCCGATTAGGCGAACATGGCAACATGTTGCAACGGCGAGAAGCAAACATGCCCATTTATTGGTCTGCTGGGCTAACTAATATTGTGGCCAGTAGTTTTTTTGTAAACACAAGATGTCGTGAATATCTCACGCAATCATCGCTAAGCTAAAAATTAAAGTATGGCGCCATCTAGCGAACAATGTGAGAGCGCATGCGCTGAGTATTTGAAATTTGAACCGCGAACCGTATAATTGGAAGAATTCCAACTGTGCCTTGAGAAATACAATAAATGCAATGAAGTCCATAACTAACAATTATAAAACCAACCAAATGCAGGCAAACTAACAAAAATCGGACCTGAAATATCGATAATGAAGTTAGTAAGGACTTAATTGCTCTAATTTAGAAAATCCACATTTCTTATCATTCTTCATCAATGCTGTTTTCACATTGATTAGCTCCCCAAAATTCTCGAAATATAGTTGGTTTTTTCTAACTCGAAGTACAAAAAAAAAAAGATTGTGTTTCAAAGACTTTGAATTAACAAGTAAAAAAGTCGGTCAAGCCCGACTATAATATACTCTGTACCTGTGAAGTGCTTCCCATCACTGCTGCGTCCGGTGCTGCCCATAATTGTTTGTTTTTCTTATAACCCTTGGAAAGATCTTCGAGCGCTGTATCCTTCGAAGAATGCTCGATGTATGATCTATTCGAAAATCCGTATCCGATTTCCAGTTTGGCTTCCGACTGAGCCATGGAACTCTGAAACAATTACATCAACTGCATCCTTGAAGGGTATGACGGGAAAGAGTATGTAGTGGCAGTTTACCTTGGCCTTCGGTAGAGTGTGGCACGAAGGTCTGCTCTCGAAGATCAAGAAACTTCTTCCGCCCTAACTGTACCTGGTCATTAAGAGCTTTCTGAAAGACAGAACATTTTGAGGTAGCACAGGAAAAAGCGACATCTCAAACATGAGCAATTCGGACTGGTGTACCGCATGGTAGCGTATTGGGGCCCTACGAAGAACTTCTTATCGCAACATTTGCTGACGACACGGCCATACTTGCTCGCTACAAATTTTTATATTCAGCCACAGATGCCCTTCAGGAGTATCTGAATAGGTTTATTAGCTGGGCCACCAGATGGAACATTGCCTTAAATACTGACAAGCGTGCTTCGGTGACTTTTTCCACCCATCGTGACACCTACCCGGGAGTATTCTTGCACGGTCAGCTAATGGAGCATTAAGCAGCCCATAAATACCTTGGGGTGATACTGAACAGAAGACTAGCGCTTGTACACCATGTCAAGGCAACAGCTTAGGCAGTGTCTGCCAAAGCACGGCGCATGGGTTGGCTCCTGAACTCCAAGAACAAGCTGTCACTCTGGTACAAAGTCTTAATATAAAAGGCTTTTCTGACTCCAGGTATGGGGATATGGCCTACAAATTTATGGTATGGCGGCGAAGTCTAACCTGACAAAGATTAGAGCGGTTCAGGCGAAAATCCTTAGACATCTTCAACCATAGAAGCTCGAAGATCTTTTTCAATATCCCTGATATCCTAGATATTGGATGAAGTTACTCATTTTCCATTTTTGGTGTTGTGTATTTTTATCTAATATGTCCTTTCAATGGGATATTGTTCAAATATGCAAAGGAAACGTTCGAATTCACTTAAAGCGCTGTTGACAGTGAAGAAAGAATGAAGTATCTGCTCTGAGGCCAATCCCTGTCGAAACTAAAGAAGAAAAAGTCCTCCGGACTATATTTTAATGATTTTTGACTATGGTTGATGAAAATGTCTTGAACGACATTAAAAAAACCAAATCAACTCTGACATGTGCCATCTGCAAGAGGAAAAAAAATACTTTCAGGAGTTCGAGACATTGGAAACGCACGAGCATAATTATGAAAACGGAATTTCTCCATGGCATGCGAGGATCAGATGTATGGAATTCATGCTCAAATTGGCATATACTCTTCCACGACAAGGAGACGACTCTGATTACAGTGACAACACAAAATCAATGGAAAGTAGAAGGAAACAGGATATACAACACAAGTTTTTGGCGGAGCTTGTGCTAAGAGTCGACTGCTCGAAGCAGGGCTATGGAAACACGAATGATGGAAATACATCCCGGAGATTTTTCGACAGCGATGAGGCAACAGCACAGATAACAGGAATTCATCTGGATGTCATCAAACGGGTTAAGATCATTCTCAATGTCTTAGGCGAAAATATTGATGCATGCAGATTTGTAAAATATGCCAAAGAGAGAGGAGATATTTTACGAGCAAAGTATCCAGAGAAAAAATTACTCCAGCAGTTCATAAAATATTTGACCATGGTGTGTAGCGTATACAACAACAACTTTTGTCGTTGGGGGAGTTGTCAGAGGAAGCCCAAGAATCTAAAAACATGGACTACAAAAGATATAGGTATGCGAACACGTCCAAAATATCTCGACATCAAGAAAACATAGACCTTTTCAACATGTTGTCGGCCTCCTCTGATACCCAAATCTCATCTCTCAGACACATAAGTACAATCGAGGAATTAACCAACGAATGTTCACCAGAAATATTAAGTCTATTAAGCACTAAAAATAGGGGAAAGTTAACTTCGGCTCGGCCAAAGTTTTGTATACCCTTGCAGTTTGTTTTTCTAAATAAGACTACTTTTCGTACCTTACTTTTCTATGAGAGCTAAACTTTATAGATGTCCGATTTTGACCAAACTTAGTGCAATCATGGAAAAGCAATTAAGCAATTTGGAGGCGATCCCAGTTAAAACAAAAAAGTTTTTCTCACAATAACTTCTTTTTCGACCGATCATTCATAACGCAGCTATATGCTATTGTCATCCGATTTTGAAAAACCTTTTTAGAATTGTGAAAAAGTATATAAAATAAATATATGCCAACGTAAGGGACGTTTTCATTAAAAACAAAAAAGTTTTTCTCACAAGAACTAGTTTTTCGATCGATCGTTCCTTTGGCAGCTATATGTAATAGTCATCCGATTTTGACCAAACTTTGTAGAATCGTGTGAAAAAATATAAAATGAATATATGCCAACGTAAGGGACGTATCCATTAAAAACAAAAAAAGTTTTTCTCACAAGAACTACTTTTTTGACCGATCGTTCGTATGGCAGTATATGCTATAGTTCGATTTTGACCAAATTTTGTGGAATCATGGAAAGCATAAAAAACAAATAGATGTTTGGAGGACGTTTCAATTTAAAACAAAAAGTTTTTCTCACTAGAACTAGTTTTCCGACCGTATCGTTCCAATGGCAGCTATATGCTATAGATCATCCGATTTCGACCAAACTTTGTGGAATTGTGGAAAAGATAGTAAACTAAGAAATACGATGTTTGCCAAAGATAACACGTTTTCATTTAAAACAAAAAAAGTTTTTCACTAGAATAGTTTTTCAACCGATCGCTTTATGGTGTATATGCTATAGTCATCCGATCCGGCCGGTTCCGACAAATTAGCAGCGTATCTGTACCAAAAGACTTCGTGCAAATTTTGGTGAGGATAGCTTTAAAGCTGACGGAGGAGATAGCATAGAAACAGACAGACGGACAGACGGACAAAGCTAAATGAACTCAGCTCGTCATGCTGATCAAGAATATATATACTTTATGTTGTTGGAAATGCTTTCTTCAATGCGTTACAAACATCCGCACAATTTCATAATACCCTCTGCAAGTGTATAATTAACCATTCCCTAGTTAGAAGTCAATTTGTATGGAAATAAATTTTTTTACTCTGTGTACCTCTAGTACAGAGTATAAAAACAAAGGAAGGAACAAAAATCCTCTGACATCTTCAATAAAATAGTGTATAGTATAAAGCTTAACCGGTTTCAAGGCAATGGGTTCATTGATTTTGGAGAAATTTTGGGTACTGAGTTGAAAAACGTGGTTTCGAGAAAAACGACTTTGAAAATTGAGGAATGACTGTCGGGTCAGCGCCGACCCGTTTACGTTTTCGGCTGTAACTCGCTTATATATCAAGATAGCCGTTTTCACCAGGTGTTCTTAAGACGTCAAACTTAAAGAAAATGAAACAAATCGATTCTTACAAAAGTTGAGGTGTATATCTCGCCTTAAGAAGAATGCTCTGTTGGTTTTGTATTTTTCATTTATATAAAAATCTTCGACTCTATTGGACCTATGCGTTAATTTTGTTTCGTTAACGTTTTTTTTTTTCCAAAAATACTCAAACTAAACCGTACTCGAAACCAGTTGCTGGCGGATATCTCAGTTTGACGATTTCATGCAAATGGAAGGTTCAGACCAAATTTAAAAATTTTTTATTTTTTTATAAACTACAAAAAAGCCGAAATTGAAATTTTTTTTTTTAAGGCCGCCATTTTGTCAAAAAAATCACAAAATTAAGTTGAGGTCACGAGAATTAATCTATATGATTATAACCGGGCGCGAGCCCGGGCGTCACCTTTTTTCAAAACTTGAAGTTCATTACTTTGAAAGCCCTCGTATCGAGGCAAAAAAATTTTTTTTTACTTTGAACCTTTTGTAATCTTAAAAAGTTTTCATTATTCTTTGGTTTTTAATAGTAACTAATGTGTTTTTGCTTGTTTTTTTTTGTGAAAAACCCCAATAAGATTTAACAATCTGTGCGGTTACACCCACACACAAAGGATGTAAATTAAATAATTTCGAATATATATACAAATTCCAATACCACAGGTGATTCCCAAAGTATAAATATAATTGTTCAACGTATGCGTTTAATGAACGTAAAGACAAGCGCTGCAGGCAAAATTTTTTTTCTGTACGTCGGGAATCACTTGCTTATGCAAAGTCGATGATTTGGGTATGTTATATGAACCTTATTTAAGCAGCAGTTTCTGTTATTCGTGACCTAAACAGAAAGATCAGCGCTCATTAACTTCCCTAAATATGATTGACCTTCGTGCACATAAGTCTCCTAGAATTTGTCCTGCTGTTATTTTTGACCACAAGCTTTTGGCTAGTAAGATCGACTTTATTGCCTCTTTAAGTCTTATCAACTAAACTGTTACACCTTGACTAACTCGCCACTATATATACTTCTACATATGCAATGCCCGCCTCGCTCAACGAACTATGCTCATCGAGATCCACTCCGTTGCCTATGCCTACACAGAATAAAAAGATCCATTAAAATCTATTTGGAATGGATAGTTTTTAATATCACTTTTTTGGTATTAAAATATCCATTTTTCACATCCTTTGAATGATTTTCAGCTCCGTTGGATGAAAATCTAAGATCAATTTAACATAAAATGGATATTTTAATTTCCAAAAATGGATATTCAAAATTATCCCTTCCAAATGGATACCGAAATCATCCAATGGATATTTTTATACTCTGTACCAGAGGTACACAGAGTATATTAAGTTTGTGCAAAAGTATGTAACAGGCAGAAGGAAGCAGCTCCGACCCTATAAAGTATATATATTCTTGATCAGCATCAACAGCCGAGTCGATCTAGCCATGTCCGTCTGTCCGTCTGGGTTGTCGTAGACGCACAGATCTCAGAAATGGTAAGAGATAGAGGTTTGGTTGTTGGGACTTATGCTTCTGCAGGCAGTCAATTCATGCCACGCCCCTCCCGCCCCCGCAAATTGGGGAAAAAGTCATATCTCCGACAGTACAAAAGATAGAAGGTTCGTTCTCTCTGGATATATTTAGTAATCATTTATTTATCGATCCGCCAAAGGAATGGTAAAGATCGGATGAAAGGTTGTCGAGTTAAAAGGAAAACAAACAATAAAGGGCTGCACCGGGGGCAACGGTGATGGGCAGCACTTTACAGGTACAGAGTATGTTATAGTCGGGCTTGACCGACTTTTTTCTTGTTTAATATCCTTTTCTTCTCAGTTTTCTTTAACTTACCCTATCTTATAAACGTTGTAATGTCCTTCCTTTATTCAAAATTTAGTCTTGATTTATCCACTTTTTGCAACAAAGTTTTGAGCAGAACTTAGGTTTGCTGGCCTATTGCTCATATGCAAGAATCAAATTTAAGTGTGCAATAAGCTGCCTAAAGGACTTAGCTGGAAAAGCACACTAATTATATGTTAAGCTGCACTCTTGAGATAAAAATGGATGCTTATATACCCCTACACTGTAATCTCTAAGAATCTCGACTGAAAAGTGCAGCATGTGGCGTAGGCGTGAGATTTTCTAATGAATTTTCCACTACCAGCTAACCGGATTATTTTACATTTTAAGTGATGTTTGTGTTGTTGTTGAGTCCATTAAGCATTCAGCATGTCAAAAGTTTGTAAATACAGCTGCATTTAGTAAAAAATTGTACAAAATAATCGTGTGGGGGTTAAATTATAGAGAAAAGACCCAAGCAAATCTTCATTAAATGAGGCTTAAATGGACACACAATGAAGGTCAGGGGAATAGCATCTTTTGGTCAATTCCATTTATATTTCAACCCTAATGACTTTCTTCTCTTTCATTCTTTACGGTCTGCTCCAAGCGCCGCCTACCGAAACCTCTGCGTAGGTGTCCAGCTGCTGCAACAACAAAAACAACCACAAAAACATATCGCAAGTCGAGTGCCAACGAATAGCAGGCACAGCCTTAAATCATGGCAAACTCGACCCGCTGACGTCACACAAGGGAACTTTTGCGTGGGCGAATGTCCAAAGCTTTAGCCAAGCCAAAAACCAGTTGAAGCAGCTTTTTGAATTGAAACAAGCAACAGGACAAGTTGAAGTTGAAACTCAAGCAGCAGCGCCGCTGGCAGCGCAGTCGAATTGGCTCGGCTTCAGTGTACTCGGCTATAAAACAAGTCGTTTCCTTCGTTGGCATTGCATTCGTTCGTCGCGCTTCGAAAGCAACCAACCAACCAACCAACCGAAATCCACCAATCAACCAACAAGCGGCGGTTTAACTACCAAAAAATCAAAATCATTTTTAAATAAATCGGACACAAAACGTTTTTTGAGTGATCTTTCTTGAGGTGCATAAAAATCGTTGCCTACATTTGTGCTGTCACTGCTTCACCCAACTCTGGCTCTCTAAATTGAAAAAGTTTTTTAAGCACTTTTTTTCGTGAGTTATCGCAAAAATAACGTTTAATCAGTGCACAGATTTTTTCACATATTCCAGAAAAAATTCAACAAGCTCTCGCAACAAACGGTAAAACGTGCGCTTATTCAATTTTAAGTCAATTTAATCAACGTCAATTGATAATAATTTCGCAAACGAAATTATTTTTGAGTAAATTTTGAAAGTAAAACAGGTGAGTTTTGAGTTTTATATGTTGATGACACAACGGAAAATACATACAAAATACTGTTGGACCCAATTGGTGGTGAATAAAGGTTTAAGATAGCAATTTATAAAATAAAAAACTCTAGCATTGTTTTTTTATTAACTGATGAAAGCATATTGAAACCACAATATTTTAGATAAACAATTTTGTTACTAAAGATAAGTCTTAAACTTAAGACACAATTTTTAAGACACTGATTGTCTCAAAATAGTTATTTTATTATTTGAACCAGGCTGCAAGCTGCTTCTAAGCCAAATCAAATCGTTAACGAACCGCTAGGTCCAGCTCATTAGACAAACGGGCTTCGAAACTGCTAGACCGAACCAAAAACCCCTTAACAACACAGTTCTGTACGCTTACTTTTCCTTAGCAAAACGGTTCGGCTCACTTACACAGAGAAAAAAAACTGACAGGTTCATATTGATATCCGCTGGTTCAAGTTAACTATTGAGTCATATCATTTTTTTCATATTATGATATGATCCAAAATAATATAATTTTTTCGATTAAATATTAAAACGTTTCAGAATGATCCCAATCTCTAGTGATTTCTGGGACACTCAAGAGCATATCAATTTGATATTTTCATATCAGAGTAAAATTTAAATGATAAAATGTGGAATTTGCTGTCATTTCATATCATTTTGAATTTTAATCGATTCTCTAAGATAAGTCTTATCTTAATTTCGGTTAAGATAACTTTTTTCTTTGAGAAATTGCAAAGTTCGTTTTACACCATCCGTCCGTTTACCGGGCTTATCGCACAGCGCTTGCGATTGTTCTGGAGACTCAGAAGCACGCTGGAAAGCAATGAGCCTAGCAAGTTCCTGCCGTCGATTTCTCTCCTGTTCTGATGATTTAGCAGCTCTCCGATCCGCTTGACGGCTTACCTGTTGCATTCTCCCGAGCTCCGCTGGTCATGAAGTTTCTTGACTTCTTATTATTAGACTTTTGTTTTCGTGGCAAATTTTGCAAATCACCAAATTACAATTTTAGAACGCTTGTAGATTATTTCTTAAAACCTTTAATACTTAGAGCGCCCACGGCTTACTTTCTTGACAGCAACATGTATGGCAACAGTGAATATACACTGCCTCTGGCAAGTGTTCACACTTGCATGAAAGCAACTGACACCTAAAAATATGACAGTCGGCCAAAATAAAAGTAAAGCTTCGATTAATGCGACAAATTGTCACAAAAGCCACCGCAACCCCAATATCGGGGATTGGAGTGTTCCCAAAACTTTTATCCTGGAACATTTCAAGGAACTTTGTTCAAGATAGTAAACAGTAAAACAGTAAAAACAGTAAAAAATTTTCCTTTAGTCGCTTCTTCCTTAGTACAGAATTTTGCATGAAAATATATATTTAAGAGGGCGTGGTTGGTCTGGTGGTGAGTGCTCACTACGAAGAGTTAGAGAATTCGTTAATGCCGCACCAGTGCAGCTGAACTACAGGGTAAAGTGTACATTTTTGAAGGCAATTCCATTTAAAACAAAAAAGTTTTTCACGCTAAAACTTCTTTTTCGACATCGTTCATACTGCAGCTATATTCTATAGTCATCCGATATTGATAAAACTTTGTAGAAATGTGTTAAATTATATAAAAAAAGAATATGCCACTAAAAAGGACGTTTTCATTAAAAACAAAAAAGGTTTTTTTTCACTAGAACTAGTTTTTCGACCGATCGTTCCTATGGGAGCTATATGCTATGTCTCCGTTTCGACCAAACTTAGTGAAATAATGGAAAAAGGTAGTAACTAAATACGTACTTTTGAGGCATTTCCATTAAAAACAAAAAAGTTTTCTCACTAAGACTAGTTTTTCGACGATGAAAGAAGTCATCCACAGCCGGTCCGAAATGTTTACCAAAAGACTTCTGCAAAGTTTGGTGAGGATAGCTTTAAGACTGACGGAGGGTAGCATAGAACAGACGGAAGCTGGAGCGGAGCGGAAGGTAAAAACAGTCTATAAGTACTTGTTGAGTGCTCCTTCATGCGTTACAAACTTCTGGACAATTTTATAATACCCTCTGCAAGGGTATAAAAAACTCATCAACCAAAAATCAAAAGTTTGTATTTCGAATCTTAGGTGTATAGCTATCGATATTATGTGTCGTTTGTGAACCGGTTTGAAAGCTGTTAAAAACGTTTCAAAAGTGGTTCAGAGCGAAATCTGAGAAGTTTTTTAAGCTATCAACTTGAAATTTGGTCTTTAGGATGGTTTTAAATATGAAGTTGGATATTTTACTGGTTCAGAACCGGTCTTGAACTTGTTGAAAAGTGAAACCGATTCATCAGTAATTCAGAGCCACATTTCTGAAGTTTTTTATACTTTGAACTTGAATCTTGGTGTATAGGTTGGTAATATATGGTTGGATATTTTACTGGTTCAGAACCGGCTAGGAACCGGTCTTAAGCTTTTTGCTGAAAGTCCCAAAAAGAACTGTTGCTCGCAGACACAATTGAAAACGGGATTAAAAAGACACTTTAAACCTGTTTTTACTCAGCGTTCTCTCTGCTCAATCAGTGAGAGCTTCTTGTCGCTCTCTTTATGTACGCGCTCACTCGAGACACTTGAAATCGATGAGAGTGTCTTTTGCGCGTGTATGTGTGTTGCGCGTTCGCTTTAGTTGTGTTATTTCAGAATTGCGAGCAGCAGGTCCGTCGTCATATTAACGTCCCAGCAAGTGACCATTTCTCTCACTCTTTCACGCTTTGCCTCTGATGAAATAAAGCAACAACAAAGCACTAACGAAACAACAACAAAAAAGACACTTTGTGCGTTTTGCTCAGTTGCCGAGGCTCAGTTGAGGAGCGCCGAGCAAAAATATCCCATTCAAACTGTTGTCGCAAGAGCGCTTCGTGTGTTCTCTCACCGATCAGCATAAAACAGTAAACACGAGAGACACAAATTTTAAGTGTTCTGTTCAGAGAATGAGCGAGTCTGTCTAATTTTTCCCTGTTATTTCAGTGAGCAGACAGCTTGTGAAATTTTGGTTGAGCATATTTTGGGAGCTCTGGTTAAAGTATATTAAATAAGAAAATGCCAATAAAAAGGACGTTTTCATTAAAAACAAAAAAGTTTTCCTCACTCGAACTAGTTTTTCGACCGATCAATGCCTATGGGAGCTATATGCTATAGTCATCCGACTTCGACCAAACTTTGTAGAATTGTGTAAAAGTATAAAAAATAAGTGTATGCCAATGATAAGGACGTTTTTATTAAAAACAAAAAAGTTTTTCTCACTAAGACTAGTTTTTCGACCGATCGTTCCATTGACAGCTATATGCTTTAGTCATCCGATACGGCCGGTTCCGACAAATGTGCAGCGTATTTGTACCAGAAGACTTCGTGCAAAGTTTGGTGAGGATAACTTTAAAACTGACGGAGGAGATAAGATAGAAACCGACAGACGCACAGTCGGACGGACGGACAAGGCTAAATGAGCCCAGCTCGTCATGCTGATCAGGAATATATATACTTTATGTGATCGGAGATGCTTCCTTCAATGCGTTACAAATATCCGCACAATTTTATAATACCCTCTGCAAGGGTATAAAAACAAACTGCAAGGGTATACAAAACTTCGGCCGAGCCGAATAGGAACGATCGGTCGAAAAACTAGTCTTAGTGAGAAAAACTTTTTTGTTTTTAGTGGAAACGCCTCCAAAGTACGTATTTCTTCGTTTACTATCCTGTCCCATGATTTCACTAAGTTTGGTAGAAATCGGATGACTATAGCATATAGCTGCCATAGGAACGATCGGTCGAAAAACTAGTTCTAGTGAGAAAAACTTTTTTGTTTTTAATGAAAACGTCCTTATCATTGGCATACACTTATTTTATATACTTTTACACAATTCTACAATGTTTGGTCGAAATCGGATGACTATAGCATATAGCTGCAGTATGAATGATCGGTCGAAAAAGAAGTTCTAGTGAGAAAAACTTTTTTGGTTTTGAATGGGATCGCCTCCAAATTTCGTAATCAACAGTGTATTATGCTTTTTCATGATTTCACCAAGTTTGGTCGAAATCAGACATCTATATTGTATAGATCCAATAGAAAAGTAGGGTCCAAAAAGTAGTCTTAGTTAGAAAAACTTTTTTGTTTTCGATGGAAGCAGCAAGGGTATACAAAATTTCGGCCGAGCCGAAGTTAACTTTCCCCTATTTTTTTCTTTAACAGGTAATGCAAGTACCGGATAACTTTTACCTTATCTAGTTGTATTTTTTTAACATTTTCCTTATACTTGACCTATGGTAAGAAAACTGAGTACCTCTCAAGAACTGGTAACTGTTTTCATTGGAGCAGGCCTACATTCATCAATGGAACTGGAGCTGGCGATCCCTTAAGCCCCCAGAAGCTCTGTCAGAATGCGTTTTTTGTAATGGATGGGGTCGGAATTCGCGCCAGCTGCTAAAACACCATTTGTTTGTGGGTCAAGTGATTAAAATTTACTAAGAAAACTACCACTCCGTGGTTTTTCAATGGGCCCAGCAGAAATTCCATTCAAAGCCGTGGTTTCTTCATTGCCAAAAGAATTTCGGTTGGTTGGTTGTCACCCATACTAGAAAGAAATGTCATTAGCCAGCGACAGATGGGAAAACGTGGCTTAGAATCTAAAAGGTTCCATCTTACTTCTCACCGTTTTATTGACAGAATGGCAATCCCTGACCAACTCTACACAAATCTCGCTCTCAACATTTTGAGAGCGATTTTTCATCAATTTAAAAATACTTAATTTTATTTATAGGCAAACACCTGAAAAAAGCCAAGAAGAACCATTAAAAAGTATTACCAAAGTTTTACATATGCACATAGAAAACTGAGCCCTAGAACTTTGTTTAATGTCAACACAAAATGCGTCCCCCATCAAAATGTTATCAACGACTGCATTTGGTGGGGCTGCTGCTCATAAAATATCAATAATTGTCAATCAGCCTAGATTTTATTTTCTGTGTCTGGCACATAAGAAAATTCCAAGAAAAAATTGTAGGGACAAACCTTTCAACAATCCGACAGGACATGGGAGAGCGCGTGTAAAGTTTTTTAAATATTTTGCTACTTGAGATATTTCAATGGCAACAATGTGAATTCCGTTTTGAAAGGATTTGTAGTCTGTCCCATCTGTCGGTATTTATGCATGTCTGACAGGCTTTGAGTGGGGCAGTAGAAAAAGAAGCTTATCATAATAGAGCAGCCCTTTTAACACATAAAGCAAATTAGCAAGGGAAAATGTACTTTTCATTAGAGTGAGAAAAAAATAAAAAATTATGAAAATTAATGGCCACTCAGAGTAGCATTCTTTGGCAAATAAACGAGCTTGAAAAGGGTGAAGAGCTTGTTTTATTTTGATTTGTAGTTAGCGGAAAATTTGAAGTTTCCTCGATATGAAGACTAAACTTTGTTATTATTCTCAGACATTAGTAAGTTGCTTCTATTAAAGCTATTCAGCTTATATTCCACAAAGCTAAAATATTTAAAAACTCTATAGTTTACCTTTTATTTAGTATTCACTAATTTCGTGATAAGCTGGCTTAAGAACAAATATTTAAATTTACAAAAATGCCTGAACTGAACCCCAAACTGTAACATATTCTTTTACTAAAACCTGTTCCCTTAAACAAATCTCATTTGTTTGCCCGTTACACACACACACACTGACAAAATCACATGATCATTACCATAACTACAAGCGACACACAGACAAACAATACACAAAAGGCGCATAAGATGCTCAAATAAAGATTTGTGTCACTTGATAAAAACAAATTATCGAATTTGTGAGCATGTCCTTGGGGCATGTTTGTATTTATAATAATGCCTGGCCTAATAAAAAGCGGAAGCTAAAATGACAAGGCACCAACACAAGTAATTTAAACAAGATTTTGGCAAAGAGACAACTGTGTCACGCCCACTTGTAGATGCCAATCAAGCGACAGCGAGCGTGAAAATTAAGTAGAAGCGAACAAAGAAAAACCATTGCCTACTTTTCAGCGCTAGCCAAATACAAATAAAAACCTTTTGGCCACTTTTTTTTTAAACAAATTGCATTAAACATTATCTCCTGACAATTGTAGAAAAATAAAACGTCGCTTTTAATCAAATATAATCCACAAAAGTCCAATAAAAGAGGCAACAAAAAAATAATTGTTGACAATTGCATTGGCATTGCCGCATATTAAGTATACGCCTTGTGGACAACATGTGCACCAGCAAGTTGTAAACAATTCAATTACATGCATATTTAAACACAGACATGTCAACTGAAGTTGAGCATTAAGTCTGTTGAGTTAAACAGAAAGCAAATTAAGCTAATTTAATTGATTATAAAAGTCTAAGAAAATTGCTTTTGATTATTTAATTGATTATGAAAATTGCTTTTAATTAATTCTAACATCTAATTAATAAAGTTGTCTAGCTTGATATTTATAACTTCTATTTTCTGCCACAATTTAAGAAACACCGACATCAACGCTTTTCCATAGTCGACCACACTCTTTAGTGGCATATCCAAACCGTGGCTTTACTCTTTTTTAAGTTCATTTGTCATCTATTATGCAAAATGACTTGTGCAAGTGTTTTTCTGTGTTTTTCATGCGTCCACAATGCAAGTTCGTTTTTACAGTTTGTTGGACACTTTAATTATTCAAAGAACTTGATGAAAACCAAAAAAACCTAGTTGGCTTTTTTTAGAGCAGAATTTTTAAATCAAGTGACGTCAATAGCGTTTGGTGTAAGGCAATATCATTTAAATGCCAAGTTATAAGACTTAGAACAAACAATATGTAACAAAACTACGAGAATCGATTTTAGATTGGAAACCATTTGAAAAAGTACTAAAAATTTTATTGCGAGAACTTTTTAAGAAAATTTTTCAATTTACCAATTGGACTTTCTACGAATGTCAGGTTATTCGTGGGTTCTAGGTTACTAATATGGTCGTGCTGTAAGGTATGCGTTCCAAAGCTATTGAATCTATGCCTCGCTTGAGCTTAGCATTATGCGAATTTATAGGTACATGAGTTCTGCATGAGATGAATCAAAGTCCCCCTTGACTTTCCTACTGATTTGATCTATCTATGAATTTTTAGTTTTAGTTCACAAAACTATTGACTCATTGAATTTTAGCTCATGATATGAGGCATGAGCTATATGATCTGTTTAAAATAATTCATCTCAGCTCAACAAGGCAAACAGATCAGTCATACTCAACTTAAAATGCTCATGGGGTTCTTTGTTGATATAAATAAAAAAAACAAGAAACTGGAGCAAAATTATACCCTTGCAGAGGGGATTATAAAATTGTCTGGATGTTTGTAACGCATTGAAGGAAGCATCTCCGACCACATAAAGTTCATATATTCTTGATCAGCATGATGAGCTGAGTTGATTTAGCCCCGTCCGTCCGTCTGTCCGTCCATCAGTTTGCTTCAATGCTATCTCCTCCGTCAGTTTAAGAGCTATCGCCACCAAACTTTCCAAGTCTTTTGGTACATATACAATGCACATTTGTCGGAACCGGCCGGATCAGATGACTATAGCATATAGCTGTCATAAGAACGATCTGCCGAAAAACTAGTTTTAGTGAGAAATACTTTTTTTGTTTTCAATGGAAACGCCACCAAACATCGTATTTTTTAGTTTGCTATGTTTTTCCATTATCTCACCAATTTTGGTCGAAATCGGACATCTATATAGATTAGCTCCCATGAAAAAGAAAGGTCCGAAAAGTAGTCTTACTTAAAAGAGTTAGGGGAAAGTTAACTTCGGCTCGGCCGAAGTTTTGCATTCCCAGGCAGTTTGTTTTTCTACATAAGACTACTTTTTGGACCTTACTCTTCTATGGCAGCTATACTATATAGATGACCGAATTTTGAACAAACTTAGTGTACTCAAGGAAAAGCATAAGAAACTGTTAAATACGAAATTTGGAGGCGATCCCAGTTAAAAAAAATGTTTTCTCACTAGAACTTCTTATTCGACTTTGTAGAATTGTGTAAGAGTATATAAAATAAATATGAGCCAACGAATGGGAAGTTTCCATTGAAATCAAAAAAGTTTTTCTCACAAGAACTAGTTTTTAGACCGATCGTTCCCATGGCAGCTAAATGCTATAGTCATCCGATTTTGACCAAACTTTGTAGAATCGTGTGGGAGCATATAAAATAAATACATGCCGATTTTGAGGACATTTCCATTAAAAACAAAAAAGTTTTTCTCACTAAAACTTCTTTTCTGACTATAGTTTTCTACGACAGCTATACTACATAGAAGTCCGATTTCGACCAAATTTGGTGGAATCATGGAAAAGCATAGTAAACTAAGAAATACGAAGTTTGGAGGCGTTTTAATAGAAAACAAAAAAGTTTTTCTCACTAAAACTAGTTTTTGCGACCAATCGTTCCTATGACAGCTATATGCTATAGTCATCCGATCCGGCCGGTCCCGACAAATGTGCAGCGTGTTTGTACCAAAAGACTTCGTGCAAAGTTTGGTGAAGATAGCTTTCAAACTGATGGAGGAGATAGCATAGAAACAGACGGACAGACGGACTGACGGACGGACAAGGCTAAATCAACTCAGCTCGTCGTGCTGATCAAGAATATATATACTTTATGTGGTCGGAGATGCTTTCTTCAATGCGTTACAAACATCCGCACAATTTTATAATACCCTCTGCAAGGGTATACAAAACTTCGGCCGAGCCGAAGTTATCTTTTTACTACTTTTTTACGAGGTGTGTTCAAAAAGTATCGCGAATTTTGTGTTTTTTCAAAAATTATTTATTTATTCTGAATATCTATTTTGTCCCCTTCAAAGTAATCCCCATGAGATATTATACACTTATGCCAACGGTATTTCCAATCTTCGAAGCACTTCAAAAATCATTTTTTTTATCTTGTTCAGCTCCTCCTTCGATGCCGTCTTTATCTCGCCAAGCGTAGCGTAACGTCGTCCTTTCTGGGCCTCTTCAGTTTAGGGAACAAGAAAAAGTCACAGGGGGCCATATCTGGGGAATACGGTGGCTGCGGCATCATTGGTGTTGTTTTTGGCCAAAACGTGCGCACCAACGCAAGGGCGTTATCGTGGTGCAAAGCCAATTTTGTTCTTCCAAAATCGGGCGTTTCTGGCGGATTGCTTCGCGCAAATTGCGCATAACTGCGGTAATATTCTTATTGACCGTTCTTCCCTGTGGCAAGAACTCTGATGCCCACGCCCCTGAAATCGAAGAAAACTGTCAGCAAAACTTTCACTTCTACCGAACTTGGCGCGCTTTTTCGGTCTTGTCGTTCACATCTTCTCGGCCTTCTGAGAACATTTTGTACCACCGATAAACGTTGCTTCGGTCGAAGGTAGCTTCTCCGTATGCCACAGTCAACATTCTGAATGCATCCGCGCACTTAATTTCGTTTTTCACACAAAATTTGATACAGGTCCATTTTTTTGAACAGGTAAAAATCGAAGACGATCCAAAACACGTGCAAGCGAAGCAGCTGTCAACAATTAAGTGAACATTTAAAATGGCCGAGCTTGTCGGCATAAGTGAGAGACATGAGTATCAACATAACGCCACAAAAAAATCGAAATTCGAATATACGTAACCCGCGAAAATTCAAAATTCGCGATACTTTTTGAACACACCTCGTATACCCTGTTCCCATTGAAAATGGGAAAAGGGGGATCATGAAGTTGTGCAAAAGTATATAACAGGTAGAAGGAAGCATTTGCGACCCTATAAAGTATATAGCCCTGTCCGTCTGTCCGTCCGTCCGTCTGTCCGTCCGTCCGTCTGTCCGTCCGTCTGTCCGTCCGTCCGTCTGTCCGTATGAACGCGTCGATCTCAGAGGCTATAAGAGCTAAAGAGACAAATTTTTGCATGTAGGTAGGTGTATACCCGATTCAAATCGAGTTTGTTTCAGATTTGGAAAATTCCTCCCCCTCCCCCCTTTAAGCGCAAAAAAACTGTCAGAGCCACAATTTTTAAGATAGACCTTCCAAACTTTATATATATCAAGTAAGGCTCAATATCTATCTATTCTGAAAAGATCAATAGGATCGGACAAAAAACACCGAAGTTATGTACGAATCGATTTTTCTTGTGGGAGAGAGGGGAGCCTTGCATTGTCAGTTACCGCGTTTGCGCGTGCGTGTGTGCGTATGTTAGAGTGTGTGTGTGTATGTGTCAGTGTGTATATATGTGTATGAGAACACAAGAAGTCAAGGGAACAGGGTATTTTGTAGTCGGGGCACTCGACTACAGCTCCCTTACTTGTTATACTGTGTACCAGAGGTATACAGAGTATATTTAGTTTTTGCAAAAGTATGTAGCCGCCAGAAAGAAGCATTTCCGACCCAATAAAGTATATATATTCTTGATCAGCATCAACAGGCGAGTCGATCTAGCCATGTCCGTCTGTTCGTCTGTCTGTCCATATGAACAATCAGATCTTAGAGATGGTAAGAGATTCGAGGTTCGACGCGTATGGGACAAAGCTTCTTATACTTGCAGGCAGATCAAGTATATTTTCAATTTTTGCCACGCCTCCTCCCGCGCCCGAAAATTGGAAAAAAAAAAACGTCATATCTCCTACAGTTTTATAGATAGAAGGTTCGTTCCTTCTGGACATATTTAGTAATCAGGATTATTTGTCCGCCAAAGGAATGGTAAAGATCGGATAAACAGTTGTCGAGTTATAAGGAAAACTATCAATTATGGGCAGCACCGGTTTCAACGGAGATGGGCAGCACTTCACAGGTACAGAGTCTAATTATAAAACTGGTTTTGTTCCAATCAGCAAGGGGCTGTTTAATGGATAGATGATTAAGTGATGTCTAAAACCAGTCTAAACCAGCGATGGGCAAGCCCTCCCGAAAATTATTTTACGGCAGCTGGCGCCACGCAGACGCACTGAAATTGCCTCCAGGACTGGGATGAAAAGCGACTTGTAAAGAGCAACTTTCGTTTTTTGAAATAGTGCTCAAAACTCTTATAGATAAGATCTTTTAACGGCCCATTCCCTTGGTCTTGTGCATTAAGATTCAGCCTTAATTAATGCTTACCGTTTAACATTTGTCACACACTTCCGCCCTTCATACACACTCAAACACTTTTGTTTGGTTATTCACAAAATTTTCATAAATAATAAATGATACATGTGGCGCACACACAAAAGGCGAAAACCAACTGAACCTGCGGAAATTGCATTAATTATAATAATGTGTATAAATTTACCAAAATTAAATTAGTCTCGACACATTTGATGCCACAGATGGTTGACCAAAAAACTGTGGTCCAAACTCTTTTAATAGAATTAACGAATTTCGAAACAGATAATTATATATAGACTTGTATACTTTCTTTTGCCGCTGGGCTTGGGCTAGACAAGTTTGGGTGGGCTTGTTATGTTGGAGGTGCAATAACTGGCTATACTAATAAAGAGTATGTGAATTTATTTTTGAGCTTGCCTTATCATTTTCTAATAGTGAGTCCCTACTAGACATGCTGTTACTAGAGTTTTCTAGACGCTCTTCTGGAAAGTTGAATAAACCTAATTGGCTCTATAAATATATTTTATTTATCCCGTTGTAGTTAAACTTATGAAAAAGCGCTATAAATGTCCTCTAAACAGAATCAAAACCAATTTTATTACTGCTTCTTCAACCAGAAGTTGTACCTAGCTTTTGGGATCGCGAACGCTTAGTCCTCTCAAAATTAGAATTATGCTTTATATTACTAACCAAACTCGGATCGATCGATTAGTAAGAGTATTGGTCGTAGAGGGAAAAACCATTGATATTTTTTATATTTTCTCAGTGAGGATTTTTTTTTAATTTTAATGGCAAGTATAATTTTTTGTTGAAATATCTTTAAGCTGGCATATTATAAATTTGGAAACGTTTCTACATTTTTAAGTAAAATCAGAGAGAAATATAAACTTTTAATTAAATTTTATTAATATGACAATTTCTTGTCTTGTTCTTTAATCCCCAGGCAAAAGCCACCTGATCCTTGTGTTAATTAAATGTTTCACACACCAAGTTATCCTTTTGTATACAAAACACACATATTCCACAATTTAA
This sequence comes from Lordiphosa collinella, assembly GCA_018904265.1. NCBI lineage: Eukaryota > Metazoa > Arthropoda > Insecta > Diptera > Drosophilidae > Lordiphosa > Lordiphosa collinella. The sequence continues at coordinate 188,213 of JAEIFV010000070.1, read as the reverse complement.
GCCATCCATTAATATCATTTTTCATACTACATTTAATCAATTTAAGACTCTGAGACAGTTACAGGTGAACCCTGAGACCCGTTTACCCTTTTCTGGCATGACAACAACAACAACAAGAACAAGCCGGAGTCAGTTGGAAATTTAATAAACAGCTTAGAATTTATGACACAATTGTAGGAGTGACTCCACCTGCCTGTTCTTGTTCTGTCGACACCTGTTGATTGCTTCCTTGGCTGGGGACTGGCATCTTTGCATATTTTATCATTTTGGGATTATTTTGCAGAAATTTTATTTGGCCTTGGACTAAGACGTAGACAATTATTGTGACAGGTTTTTCCAATTAGCTTTGTTTAATTAAAATTCGTACCTTTCCCTTTTTTTGTGTGTGCCTACACACATTACATATGTCTCATGTCAGTTTAATTGGATGGAAAAGAACTAATTAAGTTCTTCATTTGACCGCCAGGTGGCGCTCGCAATTGACCCCCACCAAACCAAACTAATGGAAAGTGTCTGCTTTTCTTTGGGTATGTTTATATTATTTGTCCCAAATTTGTGGCATTGACATTCGCCGGAAGCCAAAGAAAAACATTTGCCGTCGGCTTCTTCTAGTCGCCTGCGATTTTTATATATTGTGTCTGGCCATCTGACAATCAGATTTCATACAAATATTGATTGTGCTTGTTTATTTGTTCAACTCGTATCAATAGTATGCATATATGCATCATAAGCACATGTGGCTCGTACAAGTTTAAACTTAAACATTTTCGTGTGGTAATTGAAATTGAAAAATTTGGTCAATTTTATTTCACTTATCTCTTTATTAGTCATTCAGAAACTTTTTAAAATCAATTTGAATAAATGATGAAAGTACAATTTAAGCAGTGAACATCAAAAATAATTTTATCTGTGAAATGAATCTGTTTATAAGCAAGTTTTAACCTGGTCACTGTCATAACTATATATAAGTAAGAAGGCATGAAGAGCGCTACAAAGTGGGCAGCTGATTAATGCATTGCAATGCTGCCGTTTCAGAAACCTCCTGGTTCTATCTTCAGTACGCTTCTTAAAAAAAGTCAAAATTAATTCAAACTTTGAAACATTATTGTGGAACACTTTTTGGGAACTGCTTAGTCTTTGATGGTAATACCATTTAATAGAATCAATAAAGTATTCCCGGGTGGCTCACTATGAAATTTTATTTCTAGTTTCACTGGGAAGAAAACATTTGTATGGTACTTTTCAATGTACTTCTTCTGCCGACATACCACTGGCCTAAATACCAGATGAAGTCTATTGCAATAAGCTGAAAATCTGCTGAATAAGAACGGCAGAGTCATGAATAAAGTTGTAGGTAAAGATTATGTGATATACAAATTTTTATTAAAGTTCACATTTTCCTGTATTTATTTTCGGATGCAAGTTTACTGTGTACTTTTGATATTGATATTGCAGTTGGCGTGATTAATGACGATATCTATTTTATCAATTAAGCCAAAAACAAATATGTGAAGTGGAGTTTGTGCGCTCCCAACTGTATGTTATTTATCACTTTGAAACCTTGTATGCAATTTTTTCCGTACATGTAGGATCAGTTTAACTATGAGACCTTTAAAGTATAGCTTCTCAACATTCTTCAGATGCCTCTGTGGCATATTTCTTCCACCAGTTTTAACATAAGCTAAGGATATAATAGACATTCAGGTTAAAGGAATCATTATAATACTTTAGAGCAGGGGCCGGTAACGGAAGCAGAGATGTAAACAAAAGCAGAACGATCAGATCTTAAAAACTATGTTTATTTTGTACCCCTTTCGTTCTTGAATTGTGTAAGAACGATTTGTGTTTTCTTACTCACAAAACGAATCGTTCTTAAATACAAAATAGATGATCGCTAACCTCGGCTCGTCCCAAGTTAATATAACCTTTCAGATCGTATAATTTATATAAATAAGGGTCTTAAATTAATTTCACACAACTTAATTTCGGTTTGAACACTGCCTGCTTAGTGATTTCCCAAACTGACCAAAAGATGGCAAATAGAACCATTTCGCTGTCCAGCACTTTATACGATTTTCATTGATCATTTATATGATAGCTATATGCTATAGTCATCCGATTTTGATGCAACTTTTAGAAATTATGTGAAAGCACAAAAAATTAATAACTGGCAAATATAAGGACGTTTCTATTGAAAGCTCAATGGTTTAACTTGCCAAGACTATTTTCGAAACCTAACTATACTATATGTTGTCCGATTTTGAGCAAACTTAGTGGAGTCATAAAATAGTATAGAAAATTAATAAATACGAAGTTTGAAAAAGTTTTCATTATATAACAAATGTTTTTTTTTTTACAAAAACTAGTTTTTTGTCCTATCATAGGTTAGGTTGAGATGGCTGAGAGCGACAAGTCGCTCCCCCACTTAGGACTCTTTGGGCCAATTGCGATGCCATATGTGTTTCCTCTGTTAACCCTTTTTTGTTAATGAGGGGTCCTCGTTACTGAACCGTTGTGTGGACAGAATGAACTTTAGTAGAGCTGGGATCTTTAGTTCGGATGTCTCCGATAGGTTGAGTAGGAGAGGTTGACCTATTGTCCTAAGCCTCCTTCTACTCAGGGCGGGGCAATGGCAGAGGAGGTGTTGTACTGTTTCCTCCTCTTCTTCGTACCTGCAGCTTCTGCAGAAATCATGGTGAGTGTCGCCTAGGCGTGCAGCGTGTCTGCCGATAAGACAGTGACCTGTTAAGGTTCCCACCAGAAGCGATATGTGTTCCCTTCTGTGGCGTAAAAGCGTGGTGGTACGCTTTAATTTTAGTGTTGGCCACGTAAGCCTCGCTACCGTACAGGAGGAAAGGTTTTTCCACCTATCCGCAGCGAGACGACGTGTTTCAGCTTTTGTGTGGAGCTTAAATGTTGCCATAGGCATCCCTATCGTGCTCTTCTCTGAATGGAGCTCGACGGTGGTACCTATTCTGGCCGGTTTGTCCGAAGACTAAAGGGTGATTTTTTAAGAGCTATAGGAAAGTTTAAAAAAAAAAATCACATAAAATTCAGAAAAATGCATGAAATCTTTATTTGAATCGATAGTACGGTCCATATAATTAAATGTTTGAAGATCCGCTTAGTCCAAAATCCGCTTAGTCCAATTTTGGCTTACTCTTTCCAACATTTCGGCCGGTATCTCACAAATAAATGCTTCAATGTTGTCTTCCAATGCGTCAATTGAAGCGGGCTTTAACATAGCCCCACAAAAAATAGTCTAAAGGCGTTATATCGCACGATCTAGGCGGCCAATTGACCGGTCCCGAACGTGAAATAAAATGTTCACCGAACCCGCCTCTCAATAAGTCCATTGTTGCGCGTGCTGTGTGGCATGTGGCACCGTCTTGTTGAAACCACATGTCATGCAAGTGAAGCTCTTGCATTTTGGGCAAAAAAAGTTGGATATCATCTCACGGTAGCGCTCACCATTCACAGTTACGTTACGATTCGCATCATCTTTGAAGAAGTACGGTCCAATGATGCCACCAGCCCATAAACCGCACCAAACTGTGACTTTTTCTGGATGCATTGGTAGCTCTTGCAATGCTTCTGGCTGATATTCACTCCAAAATCGACAATTCTGCTTATTTACGTACCCATTGAGCCAAAAATGAGCTTCGTCGCTGAACACAATTTTTCGGTAAAAAAGTGGATCTTCGGCCAACTTTCCAAGAGCCCATTCACCAAAAATTCTACGTTGCAGTAGGTCGTTCGGCTTCAATTCTTGCACCAGCTGTATTTTGAGAGGCTTCACACAAAAACTTCCGCAAAATTTTCCACGTTGTTGAGTACAGGGCCCATCCGACAACATAATTGAGGTCATCATTAACACTGGCGATCAGCTGCGATATTTTCTCAGTTCGCACTCACGTAAGCGTGTTGGTGGTTTAATGTCCAACAATGTAAATTTGGTGCGAAATTTAGTCACAAAGCCCGAATACCGCTTCAGGGGGTCGATTAAACTGACCATAAAATGGAAGAAGCGAGCAATGAACTTTCTTAACAGAGCACGCATTTTGATAATAAAATTCAATAATTTGCAAGCGTTGTTCGTTTGTAAGACGATTCATGGTTAAATTACAGACCAAACTGAAGATGTTTGACAGTGAAACAAAACACGAAACGTGCGTGAGCTGTTTAAACCAGTGTTGCACGTTCCTATGTTGTGTGCATACGAAGCTGTACACAGTATAAGCGGTACAAGCGCCGCTGTGTTGCGTGTTCGGGTATTGTTTTGCTGCCCCGCGACGCAGTCAATGCTACAGAAATTGAGAGCAAATTTATTTATTTAGGGTAGCTTTTCTAAATATGAGATTATATATATTTTAGGGCGATATATAATATAAATTTTAGGGCGATTTCAAGTCTAGGGTGATTTTTTAAAATATAGAAAAAAATTTTCTCAGTGTATCAAAAATCTTTATGCAATTATTATTATTCTTAAACGAAGCACATAAATGACTTAATTTAGTCTAATACAGGTTAATATTGAGCTCTAAAATATCTTAGTTCCGACTGGTGCTTAGCATGAAATCAAGAATTTGGTGATTATGGCTTAATTAAATTAGGAATTTGGAGCAGGCCCTGACAGAAAACTTGGCGACTATTCTCTGCTCACTCCCAAATACCAAACTTAGTAGTTAGTTGCTGACATTTCTGCAGTTGTTGACGTTGGAAGTGCCGGCCACTATTCAATGCCCAGTGAGTACTCCCACTTATGCTTAAACTCTGCTGTGCTCTGCTTTAGAATCCACTTTTGCAAAAAAAAAAAAACAATTTAAGGATTAATTTTCAGATTTAAGAAACTGAAAAAGGGCACCAAAAATATATCCATAAATCTGCCAGAAATTTGCACAACATTTTCTTTCTGTGGCCTTCTCTTTTTTATGCTCAGCTTTCTTTTCAGACTTTGTCTAATGCACTTCATCAACCAACAACCCAATAACTTGAGAGCTCAAAGAGCTCAACAACAACAACTTAACTATTTATTAACTGCACAATACTCCGCAAATTGGCTTAGAACGCCCAGACCACGCCCAGCAGCTGCCCAGACCACAAACAATTGCTGGAAATTAACCACAGAAACAGACTTGTAATTTGAATTTTCTTTTTATTTTTGTTTTGCCGTACAATGGCGTCCAGTATGGAGAAGAGTAAAAATAAGAATTGAAGTGGCTTTTTATTAAGGCTATCAAAAAGTTTGCCGCAAGTGGATTTAGCCTTTTTTTTGGTTTGATGATTGGTTGGCCCTAATTGATGGCCAATTGCCTGGACTCAGACTTGAACTTGCAGTTGGCCATAAATGTCAACTTTAGCTGGCCACTTGGCGGGCGTAATCGCTTAATTAGTAAACTATTTTAATTGCTCGTACGTGGTCAGAAATGCTTATCTCCACATAATTGACTTGTTTGCTGTGGGTGAGGTCTTGGGCGGTCATTAAATCTCACTTTGATGAGCTGCTGACAGTGAACGCTGTCGGCGCCTTTTGCCGACAGTTGTCACTGGTGATTATTAAGCTTTATCACTCGGTTGAAAATGACCTTTTGGCCAAATGACAGCGGCCAATGCGGCGTATGCTTAATGTGAAACCACCAAAAATCCGACAAGTGGGGAGGCGATGACAATGATGACTATTTGCTGTTTTATGGTTTGAGGGAAATGCTGATTTATTGACGCTATTTGGGGTTAGTTGAAGTTTTGCTAGCGAAAAATCCATTGGTTTACTTTTTAAGTACAATTGATGTGAATGCCAAATGCTTGCGACATTAAAACCAATGCAATAATACTATACAATTGTTATAAACTGAAATACAAATTCAGCATTAAAATATGCACTTTAGATTAAATAGCAAGCAAGTCTTAGACGGCTTTAGGTCTGCTCATAACCATAGGAAACCAGTCACACACAATATCACAAATTAGGTTAAATAATTAACAGAGCATTAACAGTATTTAATCTTAATTGTGCTGTACGAAAAAACGCTTTTATACGGTAGTATTTGGACTGATTCACCGATTTCTCCGCTATTTATAAGGCTTAGAAAGCACTTAGAAAAATAACAAGAATTCTGCACTCAAACCAAAGAAAATTAGTAACATGCGTTCTAAAAATCCTTTTTCCTTTTTTGATATATCCGAATCTTAGAGATGCTATCGATAGTTTGTTCTCAGTATGTTCTAGTCGATCAGAAAAGAGTCAAAGGCTATGTGTCATGTTTGTGAACTGGTTTGAAATCTGTTAAAAACGATTCAAAAGTGGTTCAGAGCCATATCTAAGAAGTTATTTAAGCTACCAACTTGAAATTTTGTCGGTAAGATGGTATTATGGAGTTGGATATTTTACTGGTTCAGACCCGGTCCTGAACCTGTTGAAAAGTGAAACCGATTCATCAGTAATTCAGAGCCACATCTCTGAAGTTATTTATACTTTGAACTTGAATCTTGGTGTATAGGTTGGTAATATGTGGTTGGATATTTTACTGGTTCAGAACCGGCTAGGAACCGGTTTTAAACTGGAACCGGTTCAAAAGTGATTTGGAGTCATATCTCAGAAGTAATTTAAGCAATGAACTTTAAATTTTGTTAATTGTCTAGAACGGGGACAAAATTACAAGTTTTGAAATACTTCCCCCTAGAATCAAAGTTAACTGTCTAGTATAGGTCACTTTGCTCAACAAATTTAAGAAGAATGCCCTTCTAACAAAATTCTAGAAAGTTCTTGTAGTTTCTTGAAATTTTATGATAGTTCTAGAAAGATCTAGACCAGCGACGGGCAAGCCCTTGCTCCCATTGCTTCCGAGAGTTGATTAACGCATTAAAAATTGCCTCGTCACGCACACAAGCCAGACAGCATGTCAATCACAATTTCCCTGCTTCTAAGCGAAAACTACAACAGATCTTTTCCGGTAATTGGTGTTTTTTTGTGTTTGTTGGACTGATTTTAAAATCAAATATTGTGCCAACCGCTAATCTAGAATATAATGGAAAAATCTAGAATTTTATAGAAATCTCTAGAAGGTTATAGAATGTTGTAGGTCTATGTTAAAGTTCTACAAAAATCTTAAATGTTATAGCAAGTTCAAGAATGTCATAGAAATTTCTGATAAGCTCGAGAATGTTATAGAAATTTTCTAAAACATGGGAATAGCTATAGCACTATATTGAAGGTTCTAGAATGTTATTGAAATTTCCAGAAAGTTATTGAATATTTGAAAAATCCAGTCCTAAAAGTTTTGCCAAGCCTTGAAAGAGAGCTGTTTATCAGAGCTCGCCAAAAAATCTCATCACTTTCAACGTGTCGGCAAAAAACAGTTTGGTTACGGACACAACGAAAACAGGGAGCGAAAGACAGTTTCAGTTTCGTATTTGCTCAATTCGGTTGCGCTCAGAGCAAAGACCGAATTTTTCGTTCCTGCTTCACTCCAGTCTTTCACTGACACTTTTGCCGAGAGCATACTTCCGAAGTGTTTTTTGCTTATGTATATGTGGTTGTGTGTTGCGCTCGTGTGTGTCTTTATATAACGAGCGTCACACAAACAATCAGCCTACCAAGCGCACAAAACAAAAAACACTTTCCGGAGACACTTATTGTGTTCTGCTCATTTGCAGACAGTTGTTTAGTAAGCGCTCGCTCAAAATAAATAGTTGCTGACCGACACGTTTGTTGTGCTCAACCGAAAACATGTAACAGAAAACGCATGAGGTGCGAGAAAAAGGGTTCTGCTCAGTGAGAGACCGCTTGTGCTGCATTTGTTTCTGTTTTTCATATTGAAAAAAAGTGTTAACAGTTTTTGGCGAGCTATGCTGTTTATTTTTCTGAGCACGTTGTTTTATTTGAGACAAATCCTCAACTTTATGGTCTTAAAAAATATTAAATTTGATTAAAGATTTAAAGCAAAATATGGAAAATGTTATGCACAAAGCAATATTTTAAGGGGATCAAAAGTATGGTGGACGACTGCTGAACACTCTAAGAGCTGATTTCACATCTTCTACATAGAGCTATCTATCTGACACATAGTAACTATTTAGAAGAATAAAAATCGGCCATAAATGAAAATGCAAAATAATCTTCTGGCGAAAACGAACTGCCGTTTGCTTTAAATAATAACAACGCATCTTGCGGAATTGACAAGAAAAAAATAATTATAATTTTTGCTCCTGGCTGATTTAAAATTATCTTACAGGTATCCAAGTGGAGGTCTATTATTACATAGTAATCATTTGTATAACATTGCTACATTCCTTGAGTCCTTGATTCTTAAATCTCTCACCCACTGCAAGGCTATGGCATTGTCCATTTCAATCATGCCACATCCTTTACCCAATGCGTATGTCCTTTACTATTTGTTTTGCATATAGTACGGTCAATTACTTGCAATAATAAAATTTACACGTTTTTAAAAACAAAAACAAACAAAGGCAAAAAAAGGAATATAAGCTATATCGTATTTTTATTAATTCAATTTCAATAATAAATCGACATTCATGCTGACATTTTGATTGGTATTTATTTTGAATATGTTGCCAAGTTTGTGCTGTCTGTCGAGCAAGAAAGAGATCCAACTGGGTCTGTCATAAATTACTCCTGAACGAGCTAAATATGCTTGGTATGTGCCACCTGTCAACACGAAACTGTAAACTGTTTTTATGCTGACCCCAAATACCAGAATGTAGAGAGCTGAGCTTTGATATTAAAAAATACCAATGGGCGTGATTGATTTACGAGTATGTGCGCCTGATTGCTTTAAAGTAGCCAGTGGTCCTAGACGCAGCCAGGCGAAAGGTGCTGAGACTATTTGATTTTTCCCAGTTGCACCCGAGTGCATAACTGTGAACGTGGAGTGCCCATGAAACTTGGTACATTGTGGGGTCGGGACATAATTAAGTTTTACGTTGGAAGCGGCGGAGTGAATGCAATATGTGTGATAAATTGTTTTCGGCTGCTACAGCTGAGCTGCTGGTGTATAATTGATTTTGGTTTCACGGCAGACTAAAAAGAGGGATTATTCTTTTGCATTCTTCCCATGGCTTAATAATGGAAATATTTTGAATAAAATATTGTAAAGTTTTTTCAGAGAATATGTTTGGTTCTTGTTACTTTACGGAGCTCAATTATTCCATATTTATATAAAAGCGATTGCTGATAAGATTATTTCGGAAGAGACAGCCGCAGTCAGTTTTTCAATAATTATAAGCCAGCACTTTGAATATATTTTTGTTGCTTCACTGCTACTTTTATTCCATGATTACACTTAAGTCCATTTTCTTAGCGATTGCTTGTCTCTGTGCATCTAGTTAATATTTAAACAGTTATTTATTTTTGGCAGTTTGTTAAGGCTTAAAAATACAAAACAAAATGAATTTGCAAATGTTTTTATCAACTAAATTGTCCTCTTTATTTTGATCCAATCTTTAATTAGTTTCGCCCACTTCAAAATGTCAACGAGTTCAATTTGAGTAAGTGAAATAATTAAATGGCAAAGCTGACAAATTAATTTATCAATCCTATGGCCGCGCCGCTCTTTATGGTCTAATTGGCTAAAAAGAATAATGAGGGTTTTTGGCTTAATTCATAACTTTTCAACGGGCAATTAATTAGCTAATGAAATTTCAGAGCATTGAATTTGCAGGAAGAAAGAAAATTATACCAGCTGCCAATTACATTTCGGAGCATTTCCAGTAATGACAATCCTTGCCCTTGGGCCACATTTCTTTAGTACAAGTAAATAATTAAGCGAAGCACGTTTCAAAAATTCAAATGTTGTGCGTAACTCATAAATGGCGAAAAGCTAAGACCGGGTTAGGTGCTCTGCTTAAAGACCAGCGACACTTTTGACTTTTCACTTTTCTTTGTTCAGTGTTGAAGGTTCAAGTAGTTTTGTGTGTGGGCCTTAAATAATTATGTGCTTAGCCGGCTCATTAGCACGCGGATTAAAAGGAAATGAAGGTAAAGTAAAGGAAAGCGCTAAAGGGTATAAGGGAGAGTAGAATTTAATACAACAAGGTCCAGGTAATTGTTAGCATTCTGTTACTCCGTAAATGGAAGAGTTCACAAGAAAAGTACAAAATAATTTCAATCAACAGATTTGGATGAAATTTTTTTTTTGTCGAAAACAGAAACCAAGCTTTAAACGCAATTATCTGGAAACTAATTTTTTTTTGTACTGGTTCCGGAAAAATATGCCGCAAAAATAAACAGATTTCAAAATTGTTTGCTTTACTCGTAATACCCATAATTTTCGCACCTGCCTGGGGGACAGAGTAATAGCGGAGCTGGACCGAGCTTACACATTTAGATTAAGACCTGCGGTGGGCAGGAAATTTCAGTTTGAGAGAAGTCTAACAAAAAAAAAAGGAACAACAAAGGGAGCTGAAGTTGAGTGCCCCGATCCAAATTACCCTGTTTCCTTTATTTCATGTGTTTTGACAGCTGACGATACTGTACCCCCGGCACCACAGAGCAAAATTGTTTCATGCATTACTTCGGAGCTTTTGGTCCTATCTTATTGAACTTCCCAGAATAGATAAACATAGGGCATTTCTTGATATATATTAAGTCACGAGGCTCTAACTTAAAAATTGTAACTTTGACAGTTTTCGGCGGTTAAAGGGTGGAGGAGGTTTGCTATGAGTGTGGTATACACTTACCTTCATGCAAAAATTTGTGGCTTGCGTTCATACAGACCGACGGACATGGCTATATTGACTCGACTTTAGACGCTGATCAAGAATATTTATTCTTTATGGATTCGGAAATGTTTCCTTCTCGCTGTTAGATATATTTGTACAATATCATGATCCCCTTTTCCCATTTTACAAGTATGAACTGGGTCAAGCCCGACTATAATATACTCTGTGCCTCCCAAAGTTTGTGTTAAGGCGTGTCAAGTATTCGGATGAACGAAAGTCGAGTTGTAAGAAAAACAAATAATTAAGGGCAGCACAGGTGCAGCGCACTATGGTCCAGACGACCACTTTTGTTGGCCAAAACCTCATTTTTAAAAGTAAAAAAAATTTATGTACCTTGTATCGCTCTGCATCAGAAAAAGAGTCACCATCTCAGTTGCGTACCAGAAATTCCCATAGATGGCGCCACATTTGCGAAATCAGCTGTTAAACCTAGCGGTTGTTACACAGAGCGAAAAAAGTTGGACTAAAATTAGGTTCGAACGAACTCGACTGCTAAAATACTAAACTTGAAAAAACGTACTTGATCTAAGTACGTTTTGCTAAAATTGAGTACGCACAACCTCAAATTAAGTAAAAAACAAACTTGGAATTAGTAATATCAATCTTAAATAAATTGTTGGTCTAAAATGTGCATAGTATAATTTTATTTGAATATTGTAAGTAATTAGTAACTTTTAAAATTTAAGTTTTCATACTAGATTTCAATATAAATAACTTATTTTACCTAAAAACATATTAGCTTGTATTTAATTTACATGAATCTTTCTATTGACTTAATAAACATTTTTAATATTTATTTAACTGAACAAATATATTTAATATAAATATTAAAATTATTAAAGTCGAACTGTTATCCAATTGATTAAAGTTTGTCCCGTTTAAATGAGTTTAGTGTAAAATTTATTTAAATTATGCACCCCCTATGCTGCTGCAATAGTAATAAAAAGCAGCACTTCCGCTGCGAACTTTCTTTTGTTCATAATTTGACTTTCGTTCATCCGATATTTACCAATCACTCAGCATATATGAATTTAAACTAAATTTTGGGATTGTAGAGTTTTTTAAAATAAAAAAAATAGAAAAGGTCTCAAGCGGACTTGAGCCACGGCCTCACCGTTGTAAGATAACACTCTTCGCATCGCACCAAAAGCAACTTCGCTTGGTGGCTGCTTAACATTCAACTAGATTTGCTCTGTGTTCTTTAAACATTTGACTGCGTTCTTTACTCTAACTCTGACTCTCTTAACATTTGACTGCGTTCTTTACTCTGACTAACGCGTGGCCTCATGGCCGTGAGTGTAGAGACGCCGCACTTTTCGATTGGAGTTTTCCCAAAGGTACCGAGTTCGGGTCCCAGTAACGGCCAGGTAAAGTGAAGTTTAAAATTAATTATTTTTACAAGTTTTATGTGTTTTTAGAACAAACAGGAATGTACTTGGACCAAGTATGCACGTACTTCTCCCATTTCCTCCATGTCTTGAAGATTTAATATTACTAGGATCAAATATGAGCGTTCATGACCCAAATCCTGAAGTTGTAATATACTTGGATTAAGTTTGCACGTACATGACTTAAGGGACGATCATGTTGCATTTTTTATGCAAACTCGAACTTATTTTAAGTTTCAAACGTACTTGAATCAAGTTGAAATGTTCTCATTTTAAGTATGTTTCGTACTCATTTCTTAAGTCTGGTAACTTGATGGTTGTACTTGGCGAACTTGATGGTAGTAATTTAAGACTCAGTTGACTATCAAGTTCGGAAAAACAGAGTTCAAGTACGGAATACTTGATTTTTTCTCTCTGTGTATTAAACAGCACATGCATTGGAAAAGTGCCAATTTGATTATAATTTATAATCATTGTAAAGTGGTAAAAAAACCTATTTTAAACAAACTTTTCTGATGAATTCTAATCAGTGGGGTTTGTACTTCGTGTTTTGTAATGAGATTGTTTGTATGAGTTGTGCTGTCTTCGTAATTTTATGTTAAAGTAATTCGTTCAACATGAGTCGATTTGTGATGAAAACTAATTTTTGAAAAGGTATATAAAATGATTCCGGCCTATTCCGGTCCTGAAACTAACTGTGTGTCGTAGATCAAATACATCTTTTAAGTTGATCCACTATTGTCCACATCTCTTGCAATTTGCATTAATAGATCATAACCTCAAATTCAACCATGCGGAGTTGGTTGGCTTGTGGAATTTAGAGAGGAGCAAAGCATCCATGGAAAATGCAGTGCTCGAATTTATGAAAACGAAACTTTGTGGCGACATTTCAGATGAAATGAATAAAGCTGTTGCAGATGCTTCTATGAGATTTTGTTACCGTTTGGCAGAAAAATGTAGGATTTGCAGGTCACATGAAAAGGTATTTAAACGAAAGCATGCGGATTGGCCGTAATTTCGATCCCCTTCGGACGAAACAACAATAAAATTTTTTCTTACCTTTTACACAACCGGTCATCTTCACCAGCTAATGGCGCCAGCTGTTAAGTAACTATCCATGAAAAAGCTTCTCAAACTTTGGTCTTAAAGTGAGCAAGCATGCTGCGCTAGCTTCTACAATAATGTATTTTAATAATTGGCAATAAAATATTTGATATATCCCAACACTGGCAAGGCGCGTGCCGAATTCTATTAGAAGTGGCCCAAATCACGTGTGCCCCGCCCTCCGCTTAGCAAAACGTCAACAAACTTGAATCACGCCAAACAGGGCAATTAATTGATAAGCTCAAGACTGCAGATAAAAGCAAAGGACGCAACCCCATAAATATGCCAGCAATCGATTACAAACTTCATTATACGTACAAACGTATCTTGTTAAATCCATATCTAATCCAAAATGAGTTATCTGAGGGGTAGCAATGAACCGATAAAGCCACGATTATTACGTGTTTTATGTGTGCTAAGCGTTATTTATATTTGCAGATATTGATATCGCAACAATGACGTACATACAACCAACTCAATTAATGCTTAATTATTTGAAAACGATTTGGCCAACTGAGCGCAGACTAAAATAATTAGCAAACTTTTCCACTAACAAGTAGCTAGGATTTAATCAGCTGCAAAATGTGCGAAACTCAAGCACCGCAGGGCAAGTCTCAAATGCTTCGCTTAACTTGCAATTCTGTTTATTTTGCTTTTCAAAACGGATGAAATTGTAATTATTATTGATATGCATTATTTATGGCCGGAGGCTGGAAATTTGACTTGGGTTCAATTAACGGACAGCAAATATTTGAATTTAGTTTAAAGTGAAAGCTAACAAACTCTTGCACAAAAAACGGTTGCCTACTTCTCAGCGAACAAAGCGTTCTCCCCCTCATTTTAAAACCATTTTCTAATCATTTTTTCAATTAAAATTTTCAATTTCAATTCATAACAGCATGAAAATGCGCTCAAATGATTTTCAGCTATTTAATTACTTATAATTCCAATGTTTTCTTTTATCACTCTACTATAGGCGGCAAAGTTTTTTGTATTTTTTGAACATAAATCAGACGAACCGTCACTCCCACAGCTACACAGCTACCCTCAAACAAAATTGTTATATAAATCAAGTAACGCAACAAAAATTATGCAGCAATTGCGGCCTACTTAACGAGGCTTAAGAAGAAGCCGCAAAAGCAAATCAAAAAAAAAAAAGCAAGAGAAAAAATGGTCAGCAACCATACTACATACTTATTATAATTATGCTGGAGCATATTAATTGTTGCATAATTTCGTTTTGCTAATAATTAAATCGGCCAGTCACCTGACCCCGAGGCTTTCTTCTTTGTCTAAACATACTCCTTTGTGTGTGTGTGTGTGCCTGATTGAAAACAAACAAACAACAAAACCACAGTAACTGGCTTATCAAAACACTCAAAAAACACATTTATATTGTACATTCTCCCTCACCAGTTACTAAGAGCCGTTTTCATGGCCTGTCAATTTGAATGTTTGTTGTGATGCTTCCTTCTTTATGATTGCGCACTTGTTGATGGACTCCCCAGCCTGCGGTTAATTTCATTTTTGTACCATAAACATATTTGCACAGCAGACGTTGAGCTTGGGCCGGAGGGTTGAATTTTATTCACATGGCTAACACATTAGACGGCTGATGTGTTGTGTGGGCCACAAATATTCGAAGGGAAATAAGTAAGAGAAGCGAGTTAAAGATGAAACCGAGAAACTAAATAATGAGTACGAATATTTTCGCTTTCGCTTTGCTGTAGTACTGCGACCCTCCAGTGTGGGGCTTTTACAATCTCATATCGTTTTAAACTTTCGCGTGCTACGACAAGCTAATAGACAAAAACTTAACCGGAGAGACAACACCATACAAGAGAACATATACACGGAAGATAATGAGGATTGGAATGCTTTTAGCTAGACCGCTGGTCTTTCGAGGTGAAATGCCCGCCCTTCTTTATTCATTCGGTACCGTTCTGTTCAGGATTAATTTTATACTCTGCATCAGTTAGTGCAAAAGTAAGTAACAGGCAGAAGGAAGCATATCCGACCCTATAAAGTATATATATTCTTGATCAGCATCAACAGCGGAGTCGATCTAGCAATGTCCGCCTCCGTCCGTCTGTCTATCTGTCTGTCTGTTTGTCTGTCTGTCCGTCTGTCCGTAGGAACAAACAGATCTCAGAGATGGTAAGAGATAGAGGTTTGACATGTATGGGACATATGGGCATTTCTATTCTGTCGAACAAGACGTTCGTACACATTCAAAGTGAAAAAAAAAGTAAAAATAAAACGGCAGTTCAGTTCGTTTTTTACTTTATTATATAGCGCTTAGCCAGCACTTTAATTAGTGCTAAATTGAAGAGCAAGTGAAATCCTGTCTCAAAAATATTGGCAAAATAAGAAACGATTCGAAAGTGACAAAAACAGAAGTGGTATAAAGGCAAAGTTTTTGCTAAACCTGACATAATGCTTAAGAAAATCCGTCGGTGTCCGAACTTGGAGAGATTTATTTTCTTATTAAAAAGTTAGTTGAAGGTGTGTTTAAGATTATGGTCCAACTAAAAACAGGGCTGTCGCTCGAAATAATTGATAACAGATTGTGGTTTCAGCCCAGCCCTGTTTGTGTTTTTGCTAGTGCTAATTTGTGTTAGCGAAGTCGAGGCGGTGGTGCTTTGGTGGTTTCCAAATCTTTAACATACAGAGGCTTGAAAGCAACCGAAAGGATTTCTAGGACACCGAGAATTGGTTTTGGGTTGGATTTGGTGGAAGGTTTCGGGACCCCGAATATCTTCCTAATGAATTGTTCATTTTATATGTATTTTGTTTGATTTTAAAATCTTCTGTACTTTTTTCCAAAAAATATATTTATATGTGTCGATACGTGACATGTCGAACGTGACATTTTTTCCATCAAGATACTTACGTGATTTCTGTTTGAGGCAAGGCAAAAACTTAAGAGTTAATTGCAATCACATAGTTTGTTATGGTCTCTTGTGCATCGTTTTTTAACTCTTTGTACCATTAGAACAATTTTAGATATCAAAAGTCAATGAAATCCATATGCACTTTTTTAAGAAAAAGCGTGCAAAAATACAATCAAAATGAGAAAAATCGAGCTTGCGCGTCTGTGCGTAATGTTAGATTGGCTTACTTTATGTATGTTATAGTCGTATGTTATAGTCGGGCTTGACCGACTTTCTTTCTTGTTTTCTAACTCGATTGTTGCTTTATTTAATATTGATATATTTCTTTAACTCTTTAGTCTGACTGACTGCTCTAGACTTTTTAGCTTCGATATTCAAAAGTATTATTCTATAAGGATTTTTCCAAATTCCGAATACTTTCGGATAAAGAATCATTTTTATGCAGCAATGTTTTCGCCTAACTGACGCATTCACAAAATACTTAAAACTTTAAATGCGTTTTTCTCGAAACCAAGTTTTCCAAAATGGTTGACAGCTTTTCTCGATAAGTGAATACACAGCGTTAGGTTGGTCCCCGTTGTTCAATTTTTTTGGTGATGCATTATAGTCCCGCAATCGTGTTTTTTTTTGAGACCCTTCTTCGGAGGCCTAGAACTTCTTAACAGCACCATAAATTCACTTTTTCTACATTTTGGATTTTTCTTAACAAATTACCCTACCAAATATACAAATCAGAAAAATAGGGGAAAGTTAACTTCGGCTCTGCCGAAGTTTTGTATACCCTTGCAGCTTCCATTGAAACCAAAAAAGTTTACTAAGACTAGTTTTTGGACCTTACTTTTCTACAACCTAAACCCAAACAGTTGGAAGTAAACGTTTATAATTTCATCCGATCCGATAGATGTCCCTATATTAAATGAATGTATATTCCCCACATACATGACAAAATATATCTTTGTCATTAAGACAAGATGTTTGAAACTCTGCGAAGAGAAGTCTTGTAAACTAAAATCTTAATTTTGGAATACTTTTGATGTTTACCCGTGCTTCCAGTTTTCATTGTTTTTTTTTTGTTTTCTAACTCGATTGTTGCTTTATTTAATATTTATATATTTCTTCAACTCTTTAGTCTGACTGACTGTTCTAGACTCTTATTTATAGATCTCCAATTGATTCTTCACACTACCAATTTCACAGCCTACTCTGTAGGCCAGGGTCACTACGACTTCTTGTTGGGTTACGTGAAGTCAAAAGCTTATGCTTTGTTCGAAAAATTTTTCTAGCTTTGATATTCAAAAGTATTATTCTAAAAGACTTTCCACAAATCCGAAAACTTTCGGATAGAGTCATTTGTATGCAGCTGGGGGAGTCAGTTCATGTTTCACATAAGGTCGAGTTAGCAAAGACAAAAGATTATTGCTTAAGCCTGCATCGCTCACTTAATCGCTGTTCAAACTTTTCGGCTATTTGCGTAATCTAGAAATAATACGTATTATGACTTTATGGCATAATGGCCGGGTGTGGTGCAGCGGGTAGTGTGTGCGCATGCTGTGCAAGAGGTCGTGGGTTCAATCCCGCTTCGGGACATTTAATGAAAAATGTTTTTTGTTTAAAAAATAAATTACACATCCGGCCATCTTCACTAGATATTAGCGACAGCTTTAAAGTAACTAGCCATGAAAAAGTTTCTCAAACTTTGCCGTTCGGATTCGGCGTTAAACTGTAGGTCTCTTTCTATTGTGCGAAAATTGGAAGCACATAAACCAAGAGATTGAGACAAGCTCGGCTTGGCCCTTTGGAGCTGTAAAGTCAATTATTATAATTATTAATTGCATAAAGGCATTTATTACAGTTACAGACAGTTTCGAGATTCACAAAGACAATGCTCAGAACAACGAATTGACGATTCCACATCAATCAATCTCTTGTTATAACTCTAAGTTATTTGAACTTTTGATTAACATTTCTTTGTTAAGACTTTTCGGGCATGAAAACTTTCTGGATTTTAAGCCTTGGCAGTAGCTTTCAGAGTCAATGATAAGAAAATGTGTTGGCTTAAGACTATTCATTAAAAATATTATTCTCAAGTGCACATTTCATGTAGTTGTCCGGCTTAAAGTAATTACGACATGCGAACATTTCCAACTCTAGTCAATTTTCTCTCAGCCCACAAAAGTGCCGATTCAACAACTTTTACAACTTTACACCCACTCCAGGGTCATTCACATAAACAAGTTGTATGACTATTTAAAAATGGCATTGCGTGTCGCACATAAAATGGCATAAAGTGGCCATCAAAAAATTGACTGAACATCATGTGAGTAAGGGGACGCTGGCACTTCAGAGGGCTATTAAAATTGAAATTGAGAGAAACATATTTTTTGCCCATTGCTATAACATTTTTGCTTCAAACATGTAAGCGCATTATATATTTACATTTACAGTACATTAAATGCCATTTTGGAATTTATGTTTTTTGATATTTTTGTGGGCTGCAATTTCTGTGAAAATTAATACGACATCAATATTGCAGCTCATCCCGGAGGACATTTTATAAATACCAATCAAAAATGTTAATTAACTGCTATTCATTTTTAAATTAAATATTTAGGTAATAATTTGATATCATTGTGGTTAAAATGTGGCAAAAGCATTGAATAAATTTGAGTTTGATTGAATGCGCATACGTGTAATGAGTTAAACGAGGCTATTAGTAGCAGGTTAATATGAAATAGTCTAAGAATTATTGGACCATTATGGAAAGTTTTATGAATGTTTGAGAATATAAATAGGAAAATATTACAAATATTTAGAAAAGTGTGATGGCAATTTATTTTCTAAAAACTAAAGCATGAATCCCAAAAAAAGTTTTTCAGATTTTTGACAGACTTTCCACTTAAAGTTAAGTGGAATAAAAACCGCAAATTTGTTATATATTTTATTATTTTACTCCATTTTGCGCTGGTCCCTACATATAGACATGACATCTATATATTATTTATATAAGTCCTGCTTCATTTAACCAATCAATTTGCTAGCACAAAAGCATATTGTGAAGCTAAATACAATTCCTTGTTACTAATTAAACACACGCATTAGTTAGTGCGATTGGAAAGCCGCAAAACAACATGCGCCCAAGAAATGGACAACATTTGCCTGTTTGAGGCTTTCCTTAAGGCGCACACTTCCCAATTTGGTACCGCCCACTTTTCAATTTGGTTCCGAAAATAGTAGCCAACAGGCAACAGCTTGCAGATTGCATTGTAAATGCATTATGCAACCGCAAAACGATAGATGAGCAATTGATGGGCTGAAGATTACACACGTGGGCCACAAAATGATTTGTAGTACTTCTTTTGCTTCGGGTTCAAAATCAATAAGCTCTCTCTTTTGACAAATCGTTCGAAGTACAAGTATACTGCATGTGTTTTTTATTATTTAGCAACAATTAATATTTCATGTGCATGGGACAAAGCACGAAACGGACAGACAGTTTCAATTGTGGCACTTTTTCTTAGGCTTTTCCTTATAAGTAGCTATGCATTTGTAATGACCAAACGTTTCTTTATGTACTTAGTTAAGTGTAGGTCAAAGTTGTTTGGTATGGTAATTATCCATTAAAGGTTATGGTTATTAAAGGCATGAGGCTCTGATGAGGGAAATTAATGCAATAAGCTCATGGAATAGAAATCAATACTTTGAACATAACACTAGGCAAGAAGGTCCAGTATATTGAAAGGTTGGTACTGATTCCATATGATTTTCATTTGCTAAGCAAGACTGCGTTTTCAGAAATGGTCCATCACGTCTAGATTTTTCGTAACTTAAGCTTAAAGTTGCCTATTTAGACCCTTTTTAGGCGCGTTTTTCGTGGAATCCATTCTATTGTTTGGACCCTCCATGATACTATTCGAAAGTACCACTCTTTAGCTTTGAAACCATTCTGAGATTTTTTCAATGGAGATATACCTCTCTTAGCAGATGTGAAGGAATCCAAAAATATCCCTAAAAAAAGGAAAGTAGGCTAGCCATTTGTAACAAATCAGCAACATAATTCTACAAAACAAGAAAGAAAGTCCGTCAATCCCGACTATAGCATACTCTGTACCTGCGAAGTGCTGCCCATCACCGATGCGACCGGTGCTGCCCATAATTGTTTGTTTTCCTTATAACTCGAATATCGTTCATCCGTTCTTTAAAATTCCTTCAGCGGATCGATAAAGAATCTCGAATACTAAATATGGGGGAGATATGACGTTTTTTCGATATTGCGGGGGCGGGAGGGGGCGTGGCCCAAATTGAAAATAAACTTGATCTGCCTGCAAGTATAAGAAACATATGTTCCATACATGTCTGTCCGTATGAGCAAAGAGATCTCAGAGATGGTAAGAGAAGGAGGTTTGACATATATGGGACATATAATACTTATACTTGCAGGCAGCTCAAGTTTATTTTCAATTTTTGGCCACGCCCCCTCCCGCCCTCGCAAATTGGAAAAAACATCATATCTCTTACAGTTTTATAAATAGAATGGTTTAGTGTAAAAGCGCAGCTTGTTAAAACTGAATTGGGAAGACTCTTAGGGGGGTCTTCTCATTGAGCAACTTTTTTTTCGACTTTTTTTTTGCATTTATTTATAGCTTGGATATTCAAAAATATTCCCCCAAAAGGATTTTCGAAAACTCGAATTAGTTTAGGAGATATAGTCCTTTTAGTGACCCAATGTGACCTAAATTCCCAAGCAACTGCAAACTTAAAGCGCGTTTATCTCGAAACCACGTTTTTCGAACTGGCGGCCATGATATCTCCAGTTCAACTGAACCGATTTTCATGAAACAAAGTGGAATCGACGCAGAATTGTCACCATTCTCGGGTGAACCTCGACCATAATTTTAAAAAATTTTTACTATTTTTTTTTACACTAAACTACAAAAAAAAAGCCCGAAATTGAAATTTTTTTTTGAATGGCCGCCATTTTATCAAAAAAATCACAAAATTAAGTTTGAGGTTCACCCGAGAATTACATCTATACTGATTATAACCCCGTTTTTTTCATTTCGGACGCTCCGGAGACCCGGAATCGTGGCCGCCGTGACGACAGCTTTTTTTCACCACCAACTTTGAAGTCTCATTACTTTTTGAACAGCCCTCGTATCGAGGCAAAAAAATTTTTTATTTACTTTGAACCTTTTGTAATACAATAAATAAAAAAAGTTTTCAATTATTCTTTTGCGTTTTCAAATAAGAATTTTTTTAAAAAGGGTCAAAAAAACGGGTTTTGAATGAGAAGACCCCCTTAATTGCCTTTGTTTCTTCGTAGCGAACTTGTCACATATGTAACAGAATTTTTTGGGAAGGTTGACGCATACTGTTAGCGCATTTCTAAGTTTGAATTTAAATTTAATTGTAACTAACGATAAGCATGAAACCAATCGAATGAATCGATAAACATTGTGAAAGCCTATCGTAGATCGGCCAATCGCAGCCTACTTCACTCTCTCTTGTTTTGCACACGTTGAAGAAAAGACGTGCATGAAAATGAACTTAAACTGAATTTGTGCAAATTAACTATTTGTCTCATTTATTATTGTCTTAGAAAACCATACGAACCGACACATACAACATGCGACATAACTTTTTTTCTATATTAAAAGATCAAATAAAGCTTAAAGTTGCACAACATCCAGAAATAAAATGAATGGTTTCAGAACGGCAGTCAAGTTACATAAGTTTTTTAAAAATGACCAGCCTGTTTTATTGATTTTAGGAAACGAAAACATATAAGAGACTCCACCATCGATTGCATACTTTGGGGCACCAGCTATATATGGGATATTTTTGGATTCCTACACAAGTGCTAAGAGAGGTACATCTCCATTGAAAAAAATCGCAGAAATGTTTGGGATAGTTCATTTCAAAGCTAAAGAGTGGTACTTTCCGATAGTATGAAAGAGAGTCCGATCAATTGAATGGACTCCCCGAAAATCCCGCCTAAAAAGGTTCAAAATAGGCACTTTTTGGAACTTTAAGCTCAAATTACGAAAGTGATGGAACATTTCTGAAAACGCAGTCGTGCAAGCCCACGAAAATCATTTAGAATCACTACCAACTCTTTAATATACTAAAAAAAGACAAATTTTGTTGCCTTGTGTAATTATTTAAATCAATGTATGTATGCTTGTTTGAGGGCATTTAGGTTAGATAGATGAAAACTGCACAAATTCAAGGAGCTCACTTTAAGCTAGAGAGCTAAAGTTCCGCTCTTTTACCCTCTCAAACATCAAACCATTAGAGTAACATAACTTTTGAGTGCATAAAAAAATAGCTTTAAAAAACCAACCCGTTTCATAGCCACAGGCATTAGGTTTGAGGCGTCTTGCGGCA
Source organism: Lordiphosa collinella (assembly GCA_018904265.1). Classification (NCBI taxonomy): domain Eukaryota; kingdom Metazoa; phylum Arthropoda; class Insecta; order Diptera; family Drosophilidae; genus Lordiphosa; species Lordiphosa collinella. The sequence continues at coordinate 165,706 of JAEIFV010000070.1, read as the reverse complement.
GCTGCACTTTGAATAACGACTGTTCAAAGCAACTTTCAACGTTTTGTAGTGGGCAGATACGCATTCAAGCCGTATACCAAACAGGTTGAATAAGGCTAATTGGAGCCATACTAGAAACTATTTAATAAAATAAATCAAGGAATCAAGCTGTAATTCCTAGAAACATTCGCAGCTATCAACAGTCTATAATAATCCTCTTCTCATTTTTTCTCGTTTCAGGTACGTTTCTTGTTGGACTTAATAAGCTTGTAATAAGCCCCTAAGGTATGTGTTGAGCTTTGTATTCTACACTAATTGGCTGCAAGCATCAAAATTGCACCGAAAGCTAATTAAAATTACATAAGCTCTGTTGATCGATTACCCCCCAAATGTAATTTCATTTGCAGCAAACATATTGTCAACATAAATTGATTAATGGCAAATGAAAATGCAAGCCACAGACTTAAACAACATACTCGTTCCACGAAAACAATGTAAAAGTGCCTGCGGCTTTCTGAGCACAACAAGAGATGAATTTGAATTTGTTTTTTTGGGTCGCTTCTCCTGTGACAGTTTCAGTTTCCGCTTCCACATTGTTCACTCAAAACAATTGTCTGTTGTTCATTTTGTTTTCAGCTATTATGGTTGAGTGGGTGAATGAAAGGAGCGTATTAGTACTGCGCCAGGAAGTGAGAAGCTTAAGAAACTTGCTTGAAAAATATCTCGAGAGGATTAAAACAATAATATGCAAGCCAAGTAACAAAAGGAGGAAAAAAATAAGAAGTAGCACAAGCACAAAGAATTATGAAGGAGAGGAAAATTTAAGAATTTATTAAACGCCGAAAAGATAAAGTCTACTTGGTGTAAGATTTTTCCAGGGAACAAAAAACATAAAGTCTAATTTTGAGCATTTAAAAAGAAACGCATTCGTATCTCCTTGGCAATTGCCATTCCATTTTCATATTTTCCACCTTTCCTGAATATTTAAAAAAAATTTTAAATCAATTTATCCACTCAAGATTAATATTTTTTCACTTTACCCAAAAACTCCCACCAATGTTGCGAGCAGAAAAAAAAAGTAATAATTCCCACAAATCGATAGCTTAATTAAGCGTGAGAGTTTCTTCGGTTATGTATTAATAGGTTGCCTTGGAGAGCTCGTTTGTAGGTGTAACCAAACGAAACTACTCGCACTCAAGCGACCGCAGGTCAATTAGTCAAAATGTTGCTCGTGTCCAGGCTAGGTGACTGGAGGAGTCTGCTTCAGGCTAGTCAATATTTGCTCATTTAAACGTGCCTTAAAGTTGTTAAGTGTGACACATGTCCCCTAGCCGTGTCGACAATTTTGGTAAATGTGTAAGGTTAAAGCTAAAAATATGGTTAAATTTGCCTCAAGGCAAGTCAACTCTTTGATTACAGAATTTCGTTCGCCGCAAAGTATGCAACAAGTATTTGGGCAGGCCATAAATTAAGTTTTGAAACTTGGAAGATCATCCAACAACTTGGGGGAAACTGTTGCTTAACATTTTGTTCTTATTTCTAACTGGGAACTGATGACAGGACATGTGCATCTAAAATTACAGGCAGTTAGTTAAAACTGCTGACACATTTGCCACTGTTCCTCTGGTGGGAGACAACCTGTGTTGGCAGCTGCTGTTGGTGATGCGAATGAATTACTGCGTGTGTGTGGGTTGCATGTTTGTTGACACGCTTTCTACTTTCACTTATTTTCATCAGCATAATAAAAAAGCTCTTGCTTTTCTCCGCCCCCCTCGCTACATCTCTTTTTTTTGGCACAAGCAACGCGCTAACAAAGGCAATTGTGTTGACTTGACATTGTAGCCCATGCAAATGGATAAGACGCATAGCTACTTGAGAGGAACTGAACTATGTGCGCCAGAGATAATGCCATCGCGTGTTGCGCTTTTTGCGTGCAGAGGCTTTTGAATTTACTAGAAATCAGTTTCTAAACCAAAATATTTAAGATTACACTTAGGTGTAATTATAATAAGAACAGAACCAGTAATTGTATTTCAAAGTTACGTACGCCCAATGAATATGTTCTTAAATTATACAGAGTCACAAAATTTGGTGATTTGGTGGTGACTCTAGATGATTTTTAGTAATTTAAGCTTAAAGTAGCCTAAAATGATTTACTACGATTTTGGTGTGGCTCAGCGGCTAGTGTGTGCGCGACCGCTGTGCATGAGGTCGTGGGTTCGATCCCACCTCGGAACATCTATTGAAAAGTTTTTTCTTTGAATAAACTTACACCCCCAGTCACCCCTCACTGATGTATCTGTTGTAGTAATTAGCAGAGCTCCCAAAATATGCTCAACCAAAATTTCACAAGCTGTCTGCTCACTGAAATAACAGGGAAAAATTAGACAGACTCGCTCACTCTCTGAACAGAACACTTAAAATTTGTGTCTCTCGTGTTTTCTGTTTTATGCTGATCGGTGAGAGAACACACGAAGCGCTCTTGCGACAACAGTTTGAATGGGATATTTTTGCTCGGCGCTCCTCAACTGAGCCTCGGCAACTGAGCAAAACGATTTGCGTTAAAGCAAAAAGTGTCTTTTTTGTTGTTGTTTCGTTAGTGCTTTGTTGTTGCCTTATTTCATCAGAGGAAAAGCGTGAAAGATTGAGAGAGAGAGAGAAATGGTCACTTGATGGGACGTTAATCTATGCGTATGCAACACACATAAAAAAAAAAAAAACTGTAGGTCCTTTTTCTTGTGCGAAAATTAGAAACGCACAAGCCAGGAGATTGAGAGGAGCTTGGCTTTGGCCCATTGGGGCTGAGTAAAGCCATTTACTATTTACATATAACATTTTGAATAAGTGGTTTTAAGTAGAAAAAATTTGATGCTGTCCCATTTCGGTCCCAACCCAAGCTATCCTGTCCCATCACGAACCCGAACCCAAATTTTCAATTTAGTCTCGTCCTGTCCCTACACAAGTTGTTATACCCTTTCAGAAAGTATTATTAAAATGTCCGGATGTTTGTAACGCATAGAAGGAAGCATCTCCGACCACATAAAGTATATATGTTCTTGATCAGCATGACGAGCTGAGTTGATTTAGCCCTGTCCGTCCGTCGGACAGTTTCTATGCTACCTCCTCCGACAGTTTAAGAGCTATCGACACCAAATTTTGCACGAAGTCTTTTGGTACATATACGCTGCACATTTGTCGGAACCGGCCGTATCGGATAACTATAGCATATAGCTGTCATGGGAACGATCGGTCGAAAAACTACTTTTAGTAAGAAAAACTTTTTCGTTTTCAATGGGATCGCCTTCAAACTTCGTATTTCTTAGTTTGCGATGCTTTTCCATGATTCCACCAAGTTTTGTCGAAATCGGATGTCTATATAGAATAGCTGTCTTAGAAAAGAAGAGTTTGAAAAAAAGTCTTAGTTTGAAAAACTTTTTTGTTTCCAATGGAAATGTCTTAAAACTTATCATTTATTTGTTTGGAATGCTTTCACATAATTCCACAACTTTTGGTCAAAATCGGATAACAATAGCTTATAGCTCCCATAGGAACGATCGGTCGAAAAACTTGTTCTTGTGAGAAAAACTTTTTTGTTTTCAATGGAAACTTCCTTATCATTGGCGTATACTTATTTTATACACAAAGTTTTGTCAAAATCGAATGACTATAGCATATAGCTGCAGTAAGAATAATCGGTTGAAAAAGAAATTCTAGTGAGAAAAACTTTCTTGTTTTTTATGGGATCGCCTCCAAATTTCGTAATAGTTAGTTTGTTATGCTTTTCCATGGTTCCACTAAGTTTGTTCGAAATCGGATTTCGATATACAGGCCTGTTCTCGTTTCCGAGTGGGATTAAATAGTAAAACGATCGCAAATCCGAATCGTTTTCATTTCGGTGTCCCCGTTTCCGTGTGAAATTGAAATCGATTGTCTTTTCGAATGAATTTTAATTCAGCCATAAGACTGCCTTAACTATTTCGATCAGCACTGCGCATGAGCTGATGCGGAATTGCGAACAGCTCGGTTTCATTTCGATCGATCTTTCGTTCGCTCACACGCAATTGCCGAGGTACAAGCATAAAAAAAAATGATTTTAAATAAAATTATACGCACGATATATCAATGAATACTTTGCAATATTGGACATGTTACAATAAAAATATTTGCACGATGAAAAGAATCACCGTTGCCTAGAAAATTGGCATTTACTTTCATTCCACTGACTCTTAGGCAAAACTTTTGAAACCGAATAACTTGATCGTTTTTCGAAAACGGGAACTGCTACCAATTCCGATTACGCATGATCTGATCGAAATCGGAAACGGGAACAGTCGTGATAGTATAGCTTCCATAGAAAAGTAAGTTCAGAAAAAAAGTCTTTGTGAAAAAGCTATTTAGTTTTCAATGGATACAAAACTTTGGCGGAGCCGAAGTGAACTTTCCTTAAATTATGTTTACACTTAAGGGGAGGGGGATTCTCCATGTCAAGGCTGTTTTTGGACCTTTTAAAAAAAAAAATTTTCTTTGATATGAGGGCTGTTCAAAAAGTTCTCGCCCGTCAATGTGAGGGGGGTTAAAAAAAAAATATTGTGCTGGCGACCACGATCTGTCGTCTGCAGGTTGTCTGTAATGAAAAGAAAAATACGGGGATTTAATCAGTGTAGATGTCATTCTGGTCTGATACCATTTGATGAGCTATCTGCGAAATCAGAAATCCTAAAACCCATATTAAAACAACTCTGGTTGCTTATTTTCTTCGTTACAGCGATTTATTCTTTCTTACATACGCATTTTATTTGTCCTATAACAACTGAATGAAAGGAATTCGAAAGTTAGATCGATAAAGTTAGTAGTGTGTGTGCATTTTTTAAGGGCAAAATTGAAATTTAGTAACGGCGCCACCTAGAAAGGTTCCTTTTGTATTATAAATAATGAAATTTCAAACAAAAACAAAAAATCGGTATTGATGGGCACGACGTGGCCATAAAGTTTGTTCTAAAAATTACGTATACGCCCCGAATTCTACATTGAATTTTCAACAATGGGATCTGTGCTACATGAGTCGAGTTGTCACTTTTGAAAGTCTGGTAAGGTATTCGATTTTGTTAAACAAAATTTCCGAATTTTGTCATGAGGTCGACAGTCGACTGCGCTAAGATGTCGACTATCGTGTTTAGTACGCAAAAAAAGAGTGGCTCAGGGGTTCATCCAGACGGAGAAATTTTTTTAAATTTTAGTGGAAGGGGCTTGTCTTGACAAGCCGATTTTACTTTACAAACGTGCCAATCAAAAAGTTCGCACAAAATGTTCTTAAATCACTGTTCATGATTTAAGAAAAAGCGGGATTACACTTGGGTTTGGGGAAAAGGATATCGAAAGGTCTCTTCAAAAGGTCTGCTTTGACCAACGCCACATGTTAGTCCTCCACGAAGTTCTCCAAATAATTTTTGTCTTAGTTTTTGGTCTTCTTTGAATCCATTTATTAAATTGAGTGCTCAATTCTCGAAGGTACCTTATGAAACATGTCTCTAATCAAAGTCTTAAGAGTAAGCTTATTCCTCCAACATTTTTAGTATTAATCATTTTTTTGGTATCGTCCCTTATGCTTTGCAAACTTTAGTTTAAGCCTGAGTAACCTTTTGAAAGTACGAAAACATTTTGTTAGAAATCAACGTCAACTACAAAAATATATAATGTTGAAAGGCAACACTGCGTATGAGTAATATCAAATACTTTGGAGCCCCGTCGCGTCCATTGAAAAGCAACTTTTTGAGCTTTTTTCTCGGTAAATATACACCATAAACTAGCGAATAAGGGGGCGCCAGTATGACCTTAAATTTTCCATATAAAAAAAATCCGCCCTAGTGTGCACAAGTATTTAAAATGTTTTATATATCTTCGCTTAATAAAATCGTAGATTTGTTTGGGATATTTTTTTTTAAGTTAAAAAATACATATAACTTTACAATAATATCAAGGAGAGCCAAAACATGTTGAGCACACCTAAAATTTTCAATTGTGATATTAAATTGATAAGATATTGCATCAAATTAATACTAAAAAAATAATTGAAGAATATTGCTTAGAACGCAACCCTATTCTTTGTCTTCTTATGAAATGTAATGTAGCTTTAAGGTGAGTACTGAGAACGTTCGAATTTTCCTTTAGCTGTCAAATTCCATATAAAAAAATTACTTCCTTGAAATCCTTCCTTCCTTCCTTTTCCTTCCCTGATATTGTTGGTTGATACTCAGAAACAAAGCAATACACAAAGCTATTTTGAGAATTGTCACCAGAGCTGGCTCGACTGTTGTGGGTGGTGTGCATTCTGCTATCGAAGCGTATTCTTTTGGGCCTCCTTCAAGCGAAAAAGGAATATCTAGTAAATTTCTTGAAGGAAAATTCGATCGTTCTCATTACTCACTTTTAACTAGCAAAAGCAAAACAAATCGTAACTTAAGTTAAAAGAACAAATTCTTATATAACTTATTCTCTCTCAAAAGATTTTAGCTTCTTGCTTGTGAAGCTTCGCTATCTCTCGGTGCGTACCACTTTTGAGTTGGGACCAAAGACCAATTCATCTTCGCAAGACATGAATCTAACATTTTTAATAACCCCAAAACACATCACAAGCCAAATCACGCTTCTCCATCAACTTCACGAAAAGGCAAACAGTTGCCATCATTTATATTTTATTTGCTGTCAAATGTGTGTTTTATCCAGCTCTTCGGCTCTTATAAGTGAAATTTTCGTCAGTCCTTGGCACAGCTTCGCAACAGCTTAGGGCTGCTTTCTTCGATTTCCTTTGACCTTCGTCTTTTCATTTGTGTCTTTTTCCGGAAACTGGCAATTGAACTGGCACTGACCAGAGTGATGGGTCGTTCTGGCCAGTTTTGTGTTGTAATTACACACGCAATCAAATGGACAAAATCCCTGTGACAGTTTTTGAAAAGTTGTTTTCTTGTTCAGTTTTTTCATTTTGTGCGTCACAAAGTTGAGCAAATTAAAAACAGGTTTTTGTTGTTGTTGCTCTTTTTTTTATAGGCGCCACATTAAGCTCATTTCCCCAGTGCACTGGGCGTCAAAATGTTGGCCGTCTGGACTTTGGGGAAGTCCTTACATAATTGAAAGCCCATTAACATCATTTGCACATTGAAGCGTGAAACAAGCGACAGTTGGTTGAGGCACAATTTGTGTTAATTAATTAAAAAATTTCACTTTGGGTGCGGGTTAATGTGGCAACTTGTCAATGAAAGATTTTAAAGCTATTTACTTTTTTACCAAACTCCAACCCATCATTCTTGTCTGCTTAATAATCCAGAAAACTCAACTCTCATTAAGTAAGCTTGAAAATTTCAACCACTAAGCTGATGCTTAAGCCACAGCAACAACAACACTTGACTTGAAAAGCTGCTTACACAATAACGAAAGTGTACATTTTAACATTCATTTGTAATTAGAGCATAAATTTCAATTTCACGCTTGCCAACTCAGGACCACGCACATCTCTTTGCCCAGCTCCCTTTCCACCAGGCCCTTGGCTGGGCGTTAAGCCACACTTAACATTTAATTCTGAGAACCGAACCACACGCTTCGCTCCGGTCTAAATGCCAAATGTATAAACATGGCATACTTTGAGGGCTTCCTTATCTTTGCTTTTCAATAAGTTGTCCCCCTCGATTTATGGCCATGTTTTATGGCTCTGCCTAAGTCAAACAATGTGCTGCTTGATGGCTGATAAGTGTAGGTGCCACAAATTTCATAAATTAAACAAATTGCTTATCTTTGCATAAATTTCCAAAAATTGAACTAAAAATGTGGGCTTTAAATTTGCCAAAAACTTGACATTGTTATAACGATTTTTTCCGGTCATAGTCCGTATTAACGAGGTCGATTTCCTACCTCCTATCACATTGACCAAGAACATAGCAAAGGCCACACATCGAAAGGCTGTCAAAGTTATTGCTGTAGCTTTCTTTTATTTTGTTTTCCAGCCACTACGTTTACATAGCTTTTTTACATGACGCGTTTACTTTTCTCATTTCTACATGAGGCATGTAAAAAAAAATTCTACTTACTCTATACTATTTACACAAGGGAGTATAGGGAGGAGGGTAGTGCCTTGAGGAATGGGAGCAAGTGGCACAAAGAGGGCAAGGTCTTTCTTCTGAAAATTCAATTGTTTCCCCTTACCTTGTCTGGGGTTCGGACTCACAACCTAGTTACATTGTCTTGGGAGTTTAGAATTTAGGCAATGCCGCAAATCACATATATAAAGGAAAGTGACGCTGAGCGATTGGGATCAACCACATGTTCCGTGTAGATTTTCTAATTATAGCATTCAGCATTTAAAATCCTTACGGTTTATTTAAAAAACCTACATGTCACCTGTGAAGAAAAGTTTTCTAAATGAAAATTATAAGTTTTCTGTAATCATTTTGAGCTACAGTTTTCGTTTAGAACTTCCAGACGCCCATGTAGGTTTTCAATATCTAAACAATAATGCAAAAAAAACTACATTTTCGTGTGGTATTTATATTCTGAATTAAAAATGCAGAAGTTATTTAAAAATAAGATGGTTTTCTCAAGCTGTGTTCAATTAGCCTTTGTCCACGCAGCATTTAACTTATCAACATGATTCGTTTCATTTCTTATTTCTACATGTAGAATGTAGTTTTCTATACGCCACGTTTCACTTTCTATTTTATAAATTTTTCGTGTGAAATTTAGTAAGGCGAACTACGATTCGTTTAGTATTGCCGTTTCAATTAAGTTGTGCGAGCTTACGATTCTCTTACTTATATTCGGAAGTCAGCTAACTTACACACTAGAACTGGCAAACTATCGATAGGGGCGCCTTTCGATATTTTTAATAGTTTTAGAATTAAGATTCGATACTATCAATGGGCGTATTCATCAGACAAATCCGATTTTCGATTACCGATTTATGAATGCCGATTTGAAGCGGTGAATGCAGTGATTGCCGATTGCGACTGATTAATTTTATAATCATGATTGGTGAGACAGTTTATCGGCTGTACGGCCAAGTGTTAACGCCAAAATTGATAATGAACTGCCGAACTGACAGCGTTAAAAGCCCTCAAAAATTGTGACAATGTATTTTTGACCAAATGTAATAAGCCAGAGAATAACGGAAAGAAAGCATTCAGTGACAATCAACAGAGAATCATCAGAAATTGCAAGTCGTAAATCAGTAATCGTAAGTCGGATTTAACTGCTGAGTACGCCCAATAGTAACTTCAGTTCATATTTAACCTATTTAACTCCAATTTTAAATTAAACATTTTATTGAAAGTGTTCTTCATATTAAAATATTTCATCTTGTTTCAAAAAATTAACCAAAAAATCATAAACTTTAAGTTGGTCTCAGATCCATTCCAAAGTCTTATATATGTTTCAATCAAATAGTTATCCACATTACTTCAAAGTCATAACAACTAAAATTAGTCAGAGATCTATGCATTTTTTGTCTACATGCTTGGCTTTAAACGAAACCCAAAGATTCCTTAAAATTAATCCAGTCTTACTGAAATTTCTCTCCGATACTGTGGATGCTGCAGGGATGCACACCCTGTAGTTCAGCTGGTGTCAAGTCACTACCAGGCATCTGATGCATCACTGAGCGACAGTCGCGTCGTTAACGACAGGTAAGGCATCACAGCGCTAGTCTAGTACGTTGTTTAGTGTCTAATTCACTCAATTTGGTTTTTGTCCGCATGTCTGATTGTTCAATGTAAGCAACATACTGGCGTGGCAACCATTTTAGAGATGGCTAACAAATAGGCAACATTCCACAGTGGATTCAAATTAGTTTGAATGATCGCTGATCGTCACAAGGCCCAGGTGAACAGCGATTGGAACAGCACAGATCCAACGAAGCGGCCTACAATTCAAACCAACACTGAACAGCTAAACAACTGAACAGCTGAATAATTGAACAACTGAACAAGAACAACTGTACAAGTGAATAAACAAGAACAAGTGAAAATGTTCAGTGAAATGAACAACCTTTAGCCAACACAAATACTTATTCATATAACATTTTTCCAATACCATCCAATAGTTAAGCGGATCCATATCCTCAGTGGGATGTTTCATTGAAAATTGCTGATGAATATACTTTCGTAAGTTAGATGTTAGAAGGGGTACAAAATCCCTGCTTTTTAAGGGATACCGATGTGAAACTTACAAAAATTCTCGTAAAAAACTATCGATAGTGTAAAAAGAAAAATTCTATAGTGACGATAGCGACAAAGATTCGATATGTCGGTAGGGCCATCGATAGTTTTCCAGCTACGAGGGCGATCCCAGAAATAGCCGACCTAACTACTAAAACACAAAAATTTATCATTTTTATCCTCTAAGGTCGATACACTTTTCCCAGCGATGTTCAATAGCTTCGATACCTTTTTTATAATAAGAACTGTGAAGCTCTTCAAAATAGGCATTAGCCTCGGACTCCACCTCTTTATTGTTACCAAATCTTTTTCCTCCGAGCCATTTTTTCAAGTTTGGAAATAAGAAATAATCAGAGGGAGCTAAGTCTGGCGAATAAGGGGCGTGAGGTAGCAATTCAAATTTTAATTCATTAATTTTAGCCATTGCAACGGCAGAGGTGTGAACCGGCTGTTTTTGTTCTGAAGTCAGCAAACGCGGCACCCATATTGCGCATAACTTTTTCATGTCCAATTTTTTGGTCAATATGCGATGTACAGCACTTTTTGAAATGCCTACACATTCAGCTAACTCACGAACTTTCAATCGCCGGTCACTCAATACACATTTTTTAATTTTGGCCACCATTTGTGAAATGGTCACCTCAGTTGGACGCCCATTACGATGTTCATCTTCGCAGCTCTTCGCTCAAACGACCGCTTAAACTCAGCCACCTAACATTTTATTGTTGTAAACGAGGGAGCAGAATTACCTAAGGTAGAATCCAGCTCCTTTTTAATATTGGTTGGACTAAGACCTTTTATATGAAAGTATTGTATCACATAACGATGACCAATTTTGTCCATGTTTGCAAATCAATAACAAGCGTTCTCTATTAAAATCGACCAAAGAAAACTGTGCAAGGTAAAGGCACCAAACTTCAAACTTAAGCTTTTAATAGTCGGTACTTCCCCTTTTAAATATTTTTTTGAACATTTTCCAACACTACTGTGCTAGGGCGGCCATTTCTGGGACGGCCCTCGTAACTATGTATAGTCCCCTGTATCTATTTCCTCTTCTTAATTAGTTGTATTGGTGGAAAACATCCCACATCGTGAGTTAAAGTGCTTATTAACCAATTGGTATTTTGATAAATTATTAAAAGTCTTAAATGTTCTTTGTTGCGGTCCGTGTGGAGCATGACTGCACACTCTTGAATTGTCTTCGCTCTGTGAAATTTGGCAGCGTGAATTAAGGCATTCTAATTTCATTCTGCAAAATGAATTTAGACCGCGCGGCCTTATCTCATTTTGGAGATCACGATATTTATTTTGATTTTACGAATTATTTTCGACTACAATCGCATTAAAAAGTGGGCAGTTTTATTTCATTCGTATAATGAATTAAGGTCGCACGGGCTAATTTCATTGTGAAATTGCCGCCTAAAATCATTTGGCAAAATGAATTAAGAATTTTCGCGGCCTAATTTCCATCCCCAAATAGTTTTCATAATTTTTTCTAATTATCCTCAGAGCAGCATTTCCATTTATGACGCCTTTTTTTCTTACTGTGATTTCTTATCTCCTCCCACAACCGAATTTAACCTGAACTATTTCTGTTGTGTTTTTAAAGTAATGTCCTGAAGTCATAGACAGCAGAATCGCAGACGGAGACTAAATAGTCTATTGTTTATAAATAAAGTCGTCAGTGCCATTATTATTATTATTACTCTTAATATTATCTTCCCTTGCGTGCCATGAAGCTCAATGGCAAATGCGTGGTCAGAGCGCCCAGGCAACAGAAAGCGACGGAGAAAGAGATGTCGCTCCGCAACGGGGAGGGGCTGGGAGATTTCATTGCCATTATTGGCACATTGGCTGCACTTTATGACAGCCGTGGGTGTAACTGCAGACGGGGATAAGGCTCAAACTTAGGGATTAATTGCAACTTGCAGTTGATTATGATGGATGGCAGTGATGGGGGGAAAAGCGTTTTAAAAAAATTGAATTCAATTATGTAAAATATCACAAATAGCAAGTGAATCATGCATTTAAAAATAAACTTGAGTTCTGCGCTCAAATCAATCATTATTAATGCTTTCCAAGTCTTATCAAGCAATATAAATAAACTTGCTATAAAAACGATGCATACTATATAAATATTGGATAATCTGTTAGTTATTGAAGGGTTAACTCTTACTTGCTAATTAAGCTCTCTGCAAAGATATCCTAGATACACTTAGGTGAAGTACCTATTACCATCAATCAAGGGTTCATCCAAGTAAGAGTATGCTTAAGAGCCCCAAAGTACTTCAAGAGATAAATACTTAGTTCAATTGGAAGGCCAATGAATGGCTCTTAAATTACAGAAAGTTAAAACACATATTTTGACTCTAGCTGCTGGGAGTAGTCTCAAGCGTAAAAGTTATTGACACTCCAGAAAATTAATTTTCCGGCATTTTGATCGGTGCTTTTCTTGTAATTAATAACCTTTAAGCTAAGAGACTAAAGGCGAGACTTTCTGTGACATTTCATTAACAAATGGCAACACGAGTCGAGTTCATTGAATGATATTGAATTGTCTTTGCCACAGCAAGTCGTAAATTGTATAAGCATTCCGTTTGCAGCCAGTGTACGACAGGTAGAAAATTATGTAAAAAGGATTGCCACTCCAAACAGACTCAGACATACACCTTCACGAACACACTCATGTTAAAATAAATATCAAATGCAGCTCATGTTTTCAATTGCCACTCAACCATTCAACTAGTCTTAGTTGCTAAAGTTTTTATCACAGACAATATAGTGGCTAAACTTAGCTCACTTTAACCTCACATAAACATTCCCCTTCTTATTTCAATCCCCCATACGGTTCACCGATCAGGCCAAGTGTAATACAAACCTTTGTATTCGTATGGTCGAAACTGCAGTTTAGTTTTTCTATCTCATTGTTTATTTTATCGCACAGTATTTTCAAGTGCCTTTTTCGTACCACAGAGTCTTCACTCATGTGTTAAAAATTGAGGGACTGAGTGAAAGGAAGCAGCTTTGACAAGTGTCTAGACAATATATGCGCAAATGCATTTGGGAGATTTATTTTCAAGTATTCAACCCACAGCTGGCCAGCTGTCCACATAAACTGTAACTATTACATAAGTGACAGATCAATGAAATGTTGCAGAAATGCGCACAAGAAAAAGTTTTAAGCATTTTGCTTGAATTTATTGAGTTTAAGCTATAGAAAGCAAGAGTTTATAATGATGACAATTGGCATTATTAAACTAAATTGAATATTATTCTAGACTACTTAAAAGCTGGTTTCCAGAATGCACGAAAATAGTTTTTTATGTCGAAAGAGATGTGTCTAGTCGAACGTTACGAGTAATGATTTCCTCGAAATTTTGTCCATTTACAATATTTTAAGCAATATGATAAGTTTTGTTAATAATAGGGATTAATACCGAAAGCGGAACCGGTAACCAAAATAAACCCTTTTTTAATCACGTACCGGAACCGATACAATTTTTTTTTTGAGAACCGCCTACCGTCATTATTGGAACCGAAAGCACGGGAACAAAACAGAAACGTTGATCGTAAAAACCGGCTTCGGTTTTTTTTTCGACCTTTGCATAGCGCATCGTAATTTTGGTCAGAGATTTTTAACGCAAAGAAGGAATCATAAGACGTCCTTTACACGATGTCAGATTTTCTTGTCACTTTTCTTTGAACAAGTAATACGTCTGGTAGATGACGTCCCCAGCATTTGCTCCAATATTGCGGCCGCAGATAACGACTTTTTTCTGCATCGGAAAGTGTAGGACTCAGTTCTCTAAATTGAACGCATATTAGAAACAGCTGAGGTGGCTACAACTAAACTTCAATACGAAAACTTAGTTTCGGGTGATTTTTATAACATTTGGATACACTCCAGGCAGGAAATATCTAAAAATGCATCTCTCTAGCGATATCGTTCTTTCAGAAAATAGAAAAGCGAAAGAAATTCCTTTTTGAAAACAATGTTTTTTTATGTGGCATATTTTCGGCCTGATCAAAATTCTGGTATTATTCTCTTAACAAATACTTATGCTCAAAGAAAAGTCATAAGTGTTGTCAACAAATGGCTACTGGATTCCATTAAAATTTTTCTTGCACAGAGAGTCCTCTACAAAGTTCCTAGAATTTTTTGAGATTATAAAAGTCTGTTCTAGCTAAGCAGGCTAACGTTGAACGCCTATACTCTGGCGTCAAGTTTTTAATGAATCCGCTTAGAAGTTTCAAGACTTAACCACATTTAACGAAATTTTGTTACTATAAATAAACATAGACATTAGGGTGTCCCAAAAAAAAAATTTTTTTGCACCTGCATTTTCTGAAAGCTTATAGAGTAAAGTATTTTTGAGATTTTTTCAGATTTTCGGAAGACGTTTTGAGGTCGCGCAAGTCGACTTTTCCCCTAAAATCGAGTATTCCATACTGTTTTTGAATTCTACCTACAACTTGGTCAATATCCACGATTTTCTGAGTTTTCAAATAACCATCTTTAAAGAAAAATGTAGAAATTTAAATTTTATGAGCACAAACCATAAGTTTTTGCTATGCTTTTGCTCATTTATGTACCATATATTACATTTTATCGTAACTTTTTTTATTAATTTCATAACACTAGGCATCAAGGTCCAGTATATTGAAGGGGTGGTAGTGATTCTAGATGATTTTCGGTTGCTAAGCAAGACTGCGTTTTCAGAAATTGTCCATCACGTCGAGATTTTTAGTAATTTGAGCTTAAAGTTGCTAAAAGTGCCTATTTTTCCCTCTTTTTAGGAGCGTTTTTCGGGGAATCCATTCTATTGTTTGGACTCTCTTTGATACCATCGGAAAGTACCACTTCTTAACTTTGAAATGAACTCTCCCAAACCATGGAGATATACCTCCAAAAATATTCTATATATTTCAGGTGCCCGAAACTATGCAAAGGGTGGTTGAGACTCTAATATGTTTTCGTTTCCTAAAAATAGTAAAATTGGCTGGTCATTTGTAATAAAACATCAACAAAATACTAAAAAAAAAACCTCTCAAGGCTATTCAGTGAGAGGCTCCACCAGGATATTAAAGAAATGGAGAAAAGGTATCAAGGAAGGTGGGCGTTAGCATGTTGGCAGATTCCTGTTAATGCTTAAAGAGAGACGATTATAATAAATTTCATAAACGATGGCCAAAAAAGGGCAGATATTTAGAAACTGAATAGCCTGAATAAGCTTGTGTGGTTTTTTTTAGTATTTTGTTGCTGGTTCATTACAAATGACCAGCCTTCTCTACTGTTTTTAGGAAACGAAAACATATTAAAGTCTCTACCACCCATTGCATATTTTTGGGCCACCAGCAATAAAAAGGATATATTTGGATTCTTACACAAATGCTAAAAGAGGTATATCTCCATTGAAAAAGTCGCAGAATTATTTGGGATAGTTTATTTCAAAGCTAAGGAGTGGTACTTTCCGATGGTATCAAAGAGAGTCCAAACAATAGAATAGATTCCCCGAAAAACGATCCTAAAAAGGGTCCAAATAGGGACTTTTAGCAACTAAATATATAAAAATCAATGCCACTTTTCGTTGTAATTTTATAACTCAAGAACGGGCATACCTATCCAAACCAAATGCTTAGGCTTTGTTCGGACTATTTAGTAGATGGTTTATGTGAAGTTTGCACAAAATCGGTCGAGCGGTTCTTCATTTATCACACTTTTTGTAACAAATGAATTCAATAAATGGCGGATCATTTTGTTAATGGGAATTTTGCTGCCGATTGCAGAAATGGACCAGAACGGGGAAGAAATTTGCGAAAATTGACAGTTTGCTAAACACATTGGGGAATGGTTCGACGCTTGCCCGGAAAGGTTTCCAAGTAGAAGAAATGTTCGCAAAATGGTCCGAAAACCGCGAAATTTACAAAATGTTCGATTGTGATGAAACTTTGGGAAATTATTGGACGCTTGCCTGCGAAGGTTTCTTAATAGAAGAAATGGTCGGAAATGGTCCAAAAACCGCGAAATTTCTAAAACTTTACCTCTCATCCGAATGCGATGAAAATGTGGCCAATGGTTGAACGCTTGCCCGCGTAGAGTTCTATGGTCCAAAAAGATCGCGAAATTTTTAAAATTACCTTATGAGTATTTATGACAGCGCTTAATGCTTATATTACAATGCAGGCGTTGGTAAATGGAAGCTGTAGATTACACGGTGAAAAATTTTGCGAAAGCTAGCAATTTTATGATTTGAGAATTATAAGGACCCGTGCGATGCCGGGAAATGGTCCAAAAACCGCGAAATAAGCAAAATTATGGCGTTTATCCGATTGTGATGAATCTTTGAGGATTGGTCTTAAGCTTGCCCAGGAAGGTTTCTAAGTTGAAGAACTGAGCGGAAGATGGTCCAAGAACCGCGAATTTCGCAAAATTCGCAAAATTTCCGATTGCGATGAAACTTTTGGGCATGGTTGGACGCTTGCACGGGAAGGTTCCGAGCTAAAAAAAAATGAGCGAAAAATGGTCCAAGAACAGCGAAGCTTAAATAATAATTCAATTGCGATAAAACTTTGGGGAATGGTTGAACGCTTGCCCGCGAAGATTTCTAGGATGAAGAAAAGGGTAGAAAATGGTCCACAAGCGAGAAATTTGCAAAGTTAAACCGATCACTGCGAACAAACTTTGAGGAATGGTTCGACGCTTACCGGCAATGGTTTTGAAGTTCCAAAAAACCTCGAAATTTGCAAAATTATCTAATGATCATATTTATGAAAGCGTATAATTTTTAGATTAAAATGCAGGCGTTGGTAAACAGAAGGAGGTGTAAACCAAAGAGTCAAAGAAGTCGCAAAATTTTCAAAATTTTTATGAGTTTAGATTATTATTTAGACGGTCAAATATGTAGAGGCGAAGATCGAACGGTCAAAAATATCGCGATTTTTTCTTATTTTAACGTCTCATCTCGAACGCGAAGACTATCAATTGGATTCCCAGTCATAAATGCTTAAGCAGACAATCGGTTTAAAAGTGGTTCACCTACACCTTTTGAATAGAGAAGTGGTATTTATGTTAATAATGTGAATGTTAGACGTTTTACAAGTCACAGAATTTAGTAAGGCTATGAACTGGAAATTTGGTGAATGGGCTGGAAATTCGTAGATTTCCTTATGTAGAACGGTTAATATCGACTTTTGGTACAGAGTATAACAACCGAAAAATTCACAAAAATATAATATACTAGAATCAATTTATATGGCAGAACAAAGTTTGCCGGGTCAGCTAGTTAGCCATAATTTAATGAGTCAATAGTTTTGTGAACTATGACTAGAAATTCATAGATAGATCAAATCAGTAGGAAAGTCAATGGGAAATTTGATTCATCTCATGCAGGGCTCTAGTACATACGATGAAATTGATTCTGTGTAACAGTAGCGAGTATCGCTAGAATATCTTACCAGGTGATGAGTAAGTGGATTTAGGACTAATTTGCATGAACTATGTGAAAGCATTCCAAATAAATAAATGCCAATTTTTTGGACATTTCCATTAAAAACAAAAAAGTTTTTTTAACTAAGTCTAATTTTTAGACAATTCTTTTCTATGACAGCTATACTATATAGATGTCCGATTTCGACCAAATTTGGTCGAATCATGAAAAAGCATAGTAAACTAAGAAATACGAAGTTTTGAGGCGTTTTGATTGAAAACAAAAAAGTTTTTCTCACTAAAACTAGTTTTTCAACCGATCGTTTCTATGACAGCTATATGCTATAGTCATCCGATCCGGCCGGTTCCGACAAATGTGCTGCGTATTTGTACCAAAAGACTTCGTGCAAAGTTTGGTGAGGATAGCTTTAAAACTGACGGAGGAGATAGCATAGAAACAGACAGACGGACGGACGGACAGACGGACGGACAGGGCTAAATCAACTCAGCTCGTCGTGCTGATCAAGAATACTTTATGATACTTTATGATACATACTTTATGTGGTCGAAGATGCTTCCTTCAATGCGTTACAAACATCCGCACAATTTTATAATACCCTCTGCAAGGGTATAAAAATCATTAGACCAAAAATTTACTTTACATAAAAATCCCTGCACATTGCCTCTATCTCTCTCGCTCTATCTCTACACAATCCTCTTTCCGTCGTTTAGCCTAAAAACTTTTCCAACAATTTGAATTTGTTTTATAGTTGTTTTGCTTGTCCGTTGTTGTGTGTGTGTGTGTCAACTCTTCCATTCAGTCACGCCTAAAAATATGCTAAAGTATTTGCCAACAAAATTAAGTGTCGCCAACAATTTGCATGACCATAACGACAAGAGTTGGCTTTGAAAGGTCAAGAGCAGGCTAGAGTATGGGCGAAATTCTTTTTCGCTTCAATTCAATTTTTTAGAAAATATAATTAAAAATTGTTTTATTCACTCTTTCGCTCAATGCGCCCCGCTTAATTAGCTCACATTCTTTCAGTTGATTCATATCCGGTGAGAATTCTTAATGAATATTGGCAGCAACAGCTGTCTGAAATGCCTTCCGTTTCCTTAGGAAAAGCTTTAATTATCATTTCAGGACATTTTGAAAATGATTTGATGTTTTGCTTTAAAGAAGTAAAATATGCAGCTGTCAAAAGGAAATAGAACAGCTCCCCAAGGATATATAAATGGGGTAAAACACACAAGAGCACGTGCCCCCAAAAAAAAAAAAAAAAATATGCAGCATACGTAGACACAAATGTATTTTTTATGTATTTAGAGTAAACATGAGATTTTTGTGTGCCACTTGGCTAGTCCCGTAAGAGCCAACAGGCGTTGATTTGTTGTATTGCTTGTAACGAGCCTAATATGTCCGGCTTAGCCGCATTTTATTATAGCACATTTTAGAGAGGCTAATCAATTTATGCCGCATATTTTTCCAGAGGGAGGGAAATTCTCATGAATTTATGAAAATTTCTATTAGGCTTTAAGGCTCTTTGCCTTGGTTGTTGTGGTTTGAGTTTCTTTTATGAACAGAAGGCGACAGGTCACATGTGTTGAGCATAAAAATCACACACAAAATTGAATAGAACTGTGTATTTGTTAGACTGTAGGCTCTTAGACGGGGACATAAAATTCTATTTTTTCTAATTTTAAGGCACACTTTATCCATACAATATTACGCCTCGAAAGGGGAGCCACTTCAGTTCAGTTAAAGTTCTGCCCAACAACTTTAAACCACAAAACAGACTTCAAATGAGCACAGTTTCTGCTTTGAAAACTCAATTGAAATGCATTTCAACTGCTGCAGCAAGAACCAACGGACGATGCTGAATGACACAACAGTGTCAGCTTACAGAGGGCTTACTTAGACATGGGCCAAATAGTGGCCATCCACTACTAAGTGCTTAGTGTGAAATTTGCGTAAATGAGTAGAACAGGCGACGTCGATGACGGACGCAAAGCAAATACAAGTGGAAGAACTCCCAGCGCCCAAACGCAAACCCAAGTGCCAGCCAGCCATTCACCTCTAAAGCTTGACTGCATGCCACATTACAGTTTACAACTCAGCCAACTGACGCTAAAAATCGACCACCCTCTGGCTTCCCCTTACATCCCTGGGGTTGAGGCAGCCGAGTAGCTCGAAAATCCCCAGCAATTTGTCGCAACAACTCGCATTACATTACAAAACGATGTGCAAATAGAAAATGGGAATGGCAAACTAAAGGGATTTGTCCATAATGGTTTGCCCCAAAGTATGCTACAAGTTTTTGCTTGGTGTTTGGCAAAGGCTTTGTGTTCGCTTCTATTAAATAACGCGCAAAAGGAAGGGAGTGAGTGAGTGAGTGTGGCTTTGTCATTTACTTTGTTTGCGCTAGTTTTGGGCATGCGTTTTTAGTTTGAAGCGAACACAGCCTTGAGGCATCAAATGTGATTTCCTAACCGCAAGCGTGCTTTGGGATTAAAATGTATTTATTTATTATATTTCGCTCATCCGGGGTGTTACCGGCCCTGCAGTTGACAATCATTCCTATTTTTAATTGGTTATAAAATGGGGAAAATTGGGCAATGCTCGAAGGGGTTAACTAACGGCTAGATTGCTTTGTAAGTGGGTGCAGAATTTTACTAGATATGAGTTATGGATGAGGGTTGGAATAACTTTTATATATTATTTCATTACTTTGTTTCCATTTTTGTTTTATTCGGATTTATTATTCACAAGTAAAATGTTTCAAATTGCAAATAAAATATCAAAAACAGGAATGCGAGCTGAACTGAACCAAACCGTACCGAACCGAAAACTCTTGATCGTAACCATACCGATGTCCTTTTGGAAACACTGAACCGAACAAAAAACTCAAAAAGAAAACGGTTCGGTTCGACTTATCATCAAATTTGATGACGTTAAGAGTGTCTTTAAAAACAAATTAGATTGCAAAATTAGAAGTAAAATTCAGGGCAATATTTGTGGACGTACCCAACATAATCAATTAGCTATAATTATAGTCTTTGAGTATAAGGAGTAAACTTCTAAACCGAACCGTATCCGTGGTTTAGTTAGTTTCAAAAACCATTTTATGAACCGAACTGGAAGTTAGTTTTTTGTCTACCATTGAACTTGACCAGTTCAAATTCACGAATGGTTTGCATCTCGAATAAAAAGAAATTAAAAATTATACATTTTGATGATAGTACAAGACAGAAGGTCGATCAAGCCCGACTGTAATATACTCGGTACCAACGAAAGTGAATGCTCAGTGTGTACTTTGCTGTTGCAGGTGTAGCTTCCAGCAGCGCTGCTGCTGCAGCTTACTTTGTTTTGTTCATAACTTGACTATCATTCATCCGATCCTTAACATTTGCTTGGTTTATAATCTTGATTACCATATATGTCCACAAGGTACGAACCAGAGACCTGCAACAAGCCTCTCATGTTCGATTACACTCGTGCGTTAACTTGGCTCGACACACTCTGAATGATCGCAAGCACATTGAATCAGAGAGAGCAAGCTCTTTGCTTCGCTCGAGTAATAGTAAGAACAAGCTTTTCATAAGACAAGTCAAAACAAGCCTTTTGCCAGCAATGGACAAACCTTTTCGAAACTCAACGGCGAGCTTCGAGAAGCCTCTTATGCAATTGTTGTGTTTTGAATACTTCTAACAACAACTTTCCTCAAGAAGGATAGAGAAAGCGTATGCAAAATACAAATGCAAAAAAATAGGCCATCATGCTATCTCTTTTGCTCTTCACAAATTGTTGTTTTTTGAGTGCTTGTGACGATTATGCACAAGCGTTGATCGTAACAGCTTACAGCAGATCTTTGACTTTGGCAACAAGTACTCGCGAACTGAACGAACTTTACTCATGACGGCTCGCAGCAGAACTTAGATTTCAGCAACAAAAGGCTTGCGACGGCAATACTCCAGTTTGACAAGGCTTGAGCGCTGAGCGAGTGTACTCGCGGCGACTCGTTGCAGTTCTTCGGTACGATCCATCTATCTTCTAAACTGTGCGATATACCCCTTTTTTTTGCAAATTGCAGGGGCGGGAGGGGACGTGGCCAAAATGAACAAGTAAGGGAGCTGCAGTCGAGTGCCACGACTATAAAATACCCTGTTCCCTTGATTTCGTGTGTTTTCCTTTACATAAACACACACTCACACATACACACACTGCAACATACACACAAACTCATGGCATGCGGCCGCGCGCGATAACTGACAATGCAGACCCCCCCTCTCTCCCACAAGCCAAATTGATTCGTATATAACTTCGGTGTTTATTGTCCGATCTTAGTGATCTTTTCAGAAAAGATAGATATTGGGCCTAACTTAATATATGTGAAGTGTGGAAGGTCTATCTTAAAAATTGTGGCTCTGACAGTTTTTTGCGCTTAATGGGGGGTATAAAAACGAGATCGTAAGTTTAAGTCGGTCCTGCCCGACTTCGATATACCCGTTACTCAGGTCAATTAGTGTTTAATAGCCTTTCCTTATGCCATTCAACAGCATTTCAACAGAATGTAAGCAATCAGCGCATGCCGCGCCAAAAAGTATGCAACGTTTTTGTAACCTTCCTAACTCTGCCATTTTTTATCCGATCTTTATGCAAATTTTTAGAGATTGTAGATATGGAGCGCATACACTACGCTGCAAAATATGAGCTTGATATCTTCAAAAGGGGGGGCGTGGCCAAAATTTGAAATAAACTTGATCCGAGTAGGGTCAATAGAAGTGCGCTTACAAAATTTGGTGGCTCTATCTCTTCTAGTCTCCAAGATCAAGGTGTTCATACAGACAGACTGGCATGGCTATATCGACTCAGCTGTCGATGCTGATCAAGAATATATATACTTTACGGGGTCGGAGATGCTTCGTTCTGCCATACATTTGTACGACTTCAATATACCCTTTTTACTCTACGAGTAACGGGTATAATTATCCAGTCTCTCATTGTGCGGAACACTTTTTCTCGCACCCCATGTGTTTTCTGTTACGTGTTTTCGCTTGAGCAAAACAAACGTGTCGGTCTGTAAGCGACCTCTGACAGAAACACTTTTAAGTGGGCGCTCACCAAACAACTGTCTGCAAATGAGCAGAAAAGTGCGAAAAGTGTTTTTTATGTTGTTGTTGTTTTGCTCGTGTGCAGTCGATGGGCTTATGAACACACATAATTAAATAAATATGTTAGTATTTTTGTGCTAAGCAAAATCAAAAATTAGTATTTTCTTTATTTAGTTTGATAGGTTGTAAATGATCCAAACGCATTCAATTCACACAGCCATGCGACGTTAGTTATTCAAAGATTGTTGTCAAAGACACAAATACACACGGGCGCAACACACAATTACGCAAAAAACAGTTTGGAAGTTTGCTCACGGCAAAAGAGTCAGTGAAAGACATGAGAGAAACAAAAACGAAAAAACTGGTCTTTGCTCTGAGCGCAACAGAATTGAGCAAAAACAGAACAGCAAGTGTTTTTCGGTCCCTCTTTTCGTTGTGTCTGTAACCAAAATGGTTTTTGTTGACACGCTAAAAATGTTGAGACTTATTTGCGTGCTCAGTTTTTTTAGGGATTAGTTTGTGTAGAAACAGACAGACAATGGGACGGACAGACGTACGGACAAAGCTCAATCGACTCAGCTCGTCATGCAGATCAAGAATATATATACTTTATGTGGTCGGAGATAGTTCCTTCTAAGCGTTACAAACTTCTAGGCAAAACTATAATACACTTTTCAAGAGTATAAAAACATAATATGCATAAGTTCTCAATACGATGCGCAGTAAATTCTAGTTGTTGGATTAACAGCTTACTACTATTCAGGCATATACAGGGTAGCTGATGAATATTGCTACATTAAGAAACTCAAATAGCTTTTTTTTCAGTGTATGGAATTCATTTTTCTTTTATTCGTGTTAAAGTTAATTAAATTTTATTAAATATAGCTTAATTAGTTTTAAAAATAAAAGAATTTAAATGCCCCCTGCTCGATGATGCATCTTATCAAAAAGTTGTTCATTACTGCTCGAAAGTTGAGACAGGAATAGCCGCAATTGTTGCTTTAGTTCATTAAAATTTGTCGGTTTTGTTTTGTAGACTTCCTGTTTGCAAAACCCCACATGAAAAGTCAGGTGCAATAAGGTCAGGCGATCTGGGGGGCCAACGGTATGTGGAGTTTCTGGATGTCAGCTTATTGGGAAATTTTCGTCGCAATTCTGTCAAAACAGGCTGGGCTATGTGAGGAGTTGTACCATATTGCTAAAACCACACAAAGTAGAAACGAATTCTCCTTCGGCGTAATTCTGAATAGAAAAACTCTCTCATCATGCTCAAGTAACGGTCTCCAGTAACAGTAACGGTGTGTCCGTTTTCTTCGAAGAGGTAGGGCCCGATAATGCAGAGTGATAACACTGAACACCACACTGTGACACGAAGTGGATGCAATTCCGTCTCATGGTGTATCTGTGGGCTGGAAGCACTCCATATTAGACAATTTTGTTTGCTTATGTTGCCAGTCGAAATGGGCCTCGCTAGACATAAAAAGACAGTTCAACATGTTTTCGTCCTCTTCCACCATCTTCTGTCAAAATTCCAAGCGAATCGGCAAGTCTGCTGCGTTCAGTTTGTTGGCCATTTGAATTTTATTTGGGAATAAGATCAAATCATTGTGCATAATTGACTGCCTTTGCAGTGTGCTAATACCCATTTGAGCAGATAAGTTTCTTGTCGAAACTCTTGGATTGTTTTGTAAGGCAGCAGCTGCAGCAGCGATTGTTTCCTCCGTCCGTCCGGGTTTCGACGGTAGGGTCTTCTTTCGACTGTCCCATGCTCGGCCAAAGTCTCATTATGGTCCATCTGCTCGGAGGATCTCCTCCAAACACGGACTCAGGGCGTGATAGCGGCGGACAATCGAAATTCTTATTTCAGTGTCCCAGCTATCCATTTTTCTCAAATTTAAAGATCAAAATACAAAATAAAAAAAATTGAGCAGATTCATCAAATAGAATTTTGTTTTGGTAGCGGCTTTCATCAGCCACCCTGTACTATAATTACACTGCTCGACAAAATGGAAGTCGATCTTCCCCCAATTCCCCAAACCAACTTTTTCTAAAGTATTTTGGCCCGCTGAGCATGAACAAAAAAAAAATCTGTCGAATCGTTATCGAGATATTATCGATAAACTGTTTTTTCGATTTTTTCAAAAGTTGTCTTCACTTAAACTCTCATAACTTTTTGTTTCTGCACCTTTTGAAAAGTTTGAAGGCAATTTAAAAAGAACACACCTGGCCAAAAGTTTAGTTTTCAGACATAAATGTGAAAGGGTGAGGGCTTTGATTGCTATGGGCCCCAATGTAGAAAAAAATACCTACTTTTTTTGAGGTAGATAATGTGAAACGTTTTGGGTACTGGTTTGGTACTGAAATTCAACAAGTTTAAATAGTAGATCGTAATTTAAAACTGCTACGCAGAACGCAGACCTTGGAAGAAAGTTTCTTAGGCTAAGGTACGGCTCAGTTCTCGCAAAAACTATCATGTCGACTTTACACTATGATCTCATCTTAACATTGTTAAATCCGAAATAATTCAAAAGTAAATTCTAAAAAGTACTCCAGAGAGCTAATTGACTCAATATCCAGGACAGTAAGTGGGCTTTAAGACTGCAATTCTTTATTTCTTCAACTAATTTCTGTATTCTTCTGTATTGCTTCTCCACAATACCAAGAATCATAATCAGTTACTCGCTTCACAGCTTAATAGCTAAGCTACTTTGTTTGTTTTTAATATCAACTAGATCACAACTTCTTCTTTCTGCCCCAGTTAGAGCAAACTGTTGGCAAAAACTTTTCTTTTCCTACTTTTTCTTGCTTTCTGTCAAAAAGTTTGTCAGAAAGCGAAAAAAAATACTCGCATGTAGATTGGGAGAGGGGCCAAGTCATAAGTTTGCAATTTGTATGGTTTGATAATGAGAAGAGGAAAACGTAACAACTTACGGTTAAGCTGATTTGTGGCACACACACGCGCACAGATTCAATTTTAAAGCTTAAACATTTTACGCTTGAAAAGGTTATTAGATGCCGCACGCAGACCAAAAAAAAAAGACATCAATAGCTGCGAAATTTTAGACATTTCTGAACTGGCAAGGATACACAAGAAGTCAGCCGGCAGGCTCGAAATTTATATATTTTGTTAGATTTTTCATAAGCACAATGTTTTGGCCCTTGACTGAGAAAACACATATTTGAAGTGGATATTGATGAATTTGTATTGGATTTGGGTTGCACGGCACGGTGAATCCACCACTCTCTCTCCCTCTCGCTTTCTATCGGGTGCCTGTTTGGAATTTGAGATAAATTGATGACCCATGTGGTCAGCCGACTTTAAACGTGGTCATGGCAATTAATTTAAGGTGAGGTTTAAATCAACTTGCCACGTGCCATTCAAAGATTAGGCCAAAACCCATATAAAAATACATTATGTTAAACTTCTTAAATGGAACTAAAAGCTGCTTATGCAAAGATTTCAAATGGAGCGACTATTTGGGACACCAAAAGGGCAAAGAGAGAAAGAGAAATACAGGGTATGGGAAAATGCCTTCTTTTTTAGGCAAAGGCATATTTCTGGAATCAATCTGAAGTTTAGTATCTTTTAATGGTTTGCATCTTTTAAATCCTTGAGGTTATACACGGTTATTAACAAGAGCTGAAATTTATCTTACACGAGGCATCTATCAGTCGATCCTTTCACTTATTTGCTTGGCTAACAAACACATACTTATTGACCTTGTTGTTGTCTGACCCAAAACACCCCACAAAAAAAAAAAAAAAACAAAAAACCTGTACAAACAAATTGTGGAGATAATCTGCCTTTCCCAGTCCCCAAGCTTCGCCTAAGGGCTGACTCTTTGTTGTTGCCTTCGTCACCCTGACACTGAGTATTCTAATTCGAGTTCCTTTTGACACACTGAGGGACTTCAGTCCAATCAATCAAGGCAAAAAAAAAACAGCAAAAGCTTTACATTTTTGACAGACCAATTGAAGTCAATTTTCCTAATCAACTTTAAGTTTTGCCAAACTTGAAACAGCAGGTGGCATACCACTAAAAAAGACAAACGATTCCCCGCAAAAAGTAAATAAAAGCCAATTGTTAAAAAACAACAACCGAAAATTACATTCATTTCCTGGCTTCCGGCATCACGTAGCCGCAACGTAGTCGCCATAGCCAGCAGGCCACAAAGTTTAACAAAAATTTTAAACTTCCGGCGTGAAGAAATATGCACAAGGACAGCAAGAGCATAGAGAGGAGGGGACATTTGGGCGCGTTGGCTTGTGGATAATTGTTTAAAAAAGTTTTTAGTTGCTATTGTGCTTGCATTAAAGTGAAGAGGAACGGGTTTCTGATTATCTATTTAGATTTGAATGATAATATTAAAATACCCTTTTAAACACACCGAAGATAGTATTTTGATCTCATAATTTATAAATATATACATATTAGCATGAGCAAGACACATCCGAAGAGAAACCGAACATACAATAACTAGCTCAATATCCCCAGATACTTACTTTAATCATTTGAAAGCCACAGTGGTGCCTTACAAGCCCGAAAAATTTCATAATAAACTGGGCTAAAAGCCGAATCTTATTTTTCATTGCACCGATTCGCGGGCTCCTACCAAAATTTGCCAATGACAATTGTTTGGAAATATTTATAAGCTTCAAGGTTTTTAAGAGCAGGTAAGGAAAACAAACAATTATGTTCAGTCAATTATGTTATAGTCGGGCTTGACCGACTTTCTTTCTTGTTTTTGAGTTATGACAGTTTTGAAGTAAGTGAGCGTTATGATTATCTGCCACGTTTAAAGACGCTATCATTAAAAACAAAAAAGTTTTACTCACTAGAACTAAAAATAGAACTAAGAACTAAAAATAAAAAATATAAATGTTTTGAGGTCGCTCACGAACCCTAAAAAAAAGCATTTTTCTTATTAATCAGCCATACAACTAGTTAAAACAACTCAAAAAATCTAAAATATCTAATTTTTTTATAAATTTTCATATTCTATGCAATCTTACCTTTCCAAAATGGGGTTTAACATATTAGGAATTAATCTGTTATAAGATTTTTATTCTCTGTACCAAAGGAACACAGACACAGCTAGACAAAATGGATGTCAATCTTCCCCAATTTCACCAAGTTGGTTTCTAAAGTATATGTGAGTTTAAGTGGAAGCATCTTTTGTAAAAATCGTAAAGACGGTTTATCGATAATATCTCGATAACTATTTTGAATAACCTCATTTTGGAATTGTAAGATTCTTGTGAGGAAAACTTTTTTGTTTTTAATGGAAACGTCCTTTACGTTGGCATATATTTATTTTATATTCGTTTACACAATTCTACAAAGTTTTGTCAGAATCGGATGACTATAGCATATAGCTGCAGTATGAATGATCGGTCGAAAAAGAAGTTCTAGTGAGAAAAACTTTTTTGTTTTCATTGGAATCGCCTCCAAATTTCGTAATTAACAGTTTGCTATGCTTTTCCATGATTGCACTAAGTTTGGTCGAAATCGGACATCTATATAATATAGCTCCCATAGAAAAGTAAGGAACGAACAGTAGTCTTATTTAGAAAATCAAACTGCAAGGATATACAAAACTTCGGCCGAGCCGAAGTTAAGTTCCCCTATTTTTTTTTATCTATAACTTTGTATATTTTTCTATAATATCATTATTTAAAAAAAAATAAAAATTTTCTGAGTGAAAATAATTTTTTCCTTAAAGTCTATAAGAGAGAAGGCCAACGTTTTTTTAAATGAACATGCTAGTGATAAAACGCAAACAAAAACCGCCTTAACCACAATTCTCATCGGATTTTATAAGTTATTTATGCTTTATTACAAAGATTGCATCAAGGATTTGGTCGAAAGGACCTAACATACGTACTGGAAAATGTCCCGCTGGCTTACGACCTGGCGATCGGATATAAGCGAATCCTGTTGTTCTTTGATATTTGGCCTGATATTTTTGGCCTTCAAAAAAATTCTTCAATTGGACGACACTGAGGCAAGTTTGGGTTCCGTTCCTTTGGTACATAAGAGATATTACCGTCCACCGACATTGAGATTTGACAGTTTGTATTTGGTCAGGTGTGTAACTTGGTGCTCTTTGCTTACGTCTGGCAACAATATTTTTCTCTTTCAGCACTTCACTGATGTTGGCTGTTGGCTGCAATTAAATTTTTTGCTGCATCTCGTTGACTTATGTTGTCTTTATTGTTAAAAAGTTGGTTTATCTTTCTGACGGCTTGGCCGGTCATAATGTTTGTTTTCCGACCACTTCCAAATTCTCTTTTTATTATTTTTCGTTGTTCGTAGTGCGTTTGGACTTGCCTTCTTGGATAAAATGGTTTACTGTAAACACTTTACCTTTGTCAGCGTGCATTTCGTAGAATTTTACAACGCGATCACAAAGACATTCTTGCTCGGACGGCATGATGGCGACTACTTGTCAAAATTTTTAAAAACGTGTTGGCAGGAGAACAAAGAGAAAGAAATGACATCCGGAAAGCTTTTCTATAAAGCTCAGCTAAGCTCAGCTTTGTGCAGATTTTTAGTTGTTACCCGTTATACGGGGTCTTGCGCCTTTTGCGCCCAGCGAGATATTTGAGATCAAAGTTGCAAGATCGAAGGGAGAAGGTTTTTTTTGACAAGGTCAACTACTGCAAAGGCTGTGCATAACTGTTCCATTAATTGTTTCAACTGTCGCCTAGTCAGCTGAGAAACATTTTTTAAGAATGTAAGAGGAATGGTTAAGGACCTTTATTGACTTTGAAGCTGCTGAACAGAGAAACGGGAGGGAAGGACGGATGGAACTTTCCGTTAAAGCTGTGTATTGAGGATACATTGGCATTGGCAAGGTCAGTTGTCGCGCCATCAATATAATGATTGTTCATTCTACAATGTTGGCTTAGATTTTTTGAGTGTCTTTTGCAATTGTCTTTTCAGTTGTCAATACAAAATGCAAGCAAGAACAACTAAAGAAAAACAAATTGTTTTAGAAACAAAGAGAAAAATTCAAAAGGCATTTATGAAGAAGCTGGCTTAATTGTGGATCAGCCTGAGCCCGGATTTGGTAACTCCAATGATGAATATACTGCCAGGCGATTTTTTCCAAATGCTCAATTTTCTGCAAAAATAACGGACATTGATGTCAATTTGATAAAAAAAATTCCATATAATAATGATTTTTGTTGCTTCCGGTCATGAGGTAGACACAGAAAATTTCCGAAAATGTTCGTACAACACAGCTAGATATTATGTGGAATTGTTCCGTGGTACTACATGCCTCCCACGGTGAATATATTTTGTATACATGGTCCATAGATCCTTCAACATGCTCTGTTACCGATTGGCCAATTATCAGAAGAAGCACAAGAAGCTCGCAGCAAGGACTTTAAAAAGTATAAAAAAATTCGCTAGAAAAATGAGTATGATTAGTACTAATCAAAACATTTTGAATATGCTTTTAGTCAGCTCTGACCCTGTTATTTCTAGCAAACGGAAGGTACAGAAAAAGGAAATAGAATCGCTTTCCCAAAGAAGCGTTGGAGTTATGCTGGGTTTATACTGCGTCACAAAGTGTCACATTTTAGTGTCACAATGTCAAATTCGTATGGAGCTGTGACATTGTGACACTGAAATGTGACACTTTGTGACGCAGTATAAACCCAGCATTATTAAGGGCATCAACAGTTTGTCAGTCACTTGTCAGCGGTAGTGAAACTAGCGACACATAATGACAGCAGCGATGAATACTCTGATTATTAATTGACACTTTTATCAAATAATAATAAAAAAAAAAATAGTAAATGAAAAAATGAAGCTAATTTTTTTGATAAATCAAATTTATTAAAGCAGAAAAAAACAAAAAAAAAACTAAATTCTTGTTCCATATTTAAAATTTAAATTTGGTAGCTTATATCAAAGCTCCTATATCCCTCTGCTAGAGTATAAAAATATGAACTTTTCTGAGAAATTTCACTTTTCCCCAAGTTTAAGAACTCTTAAAATTTATCTGCCATTTAAAAAAAAGGCCAAAATTAACTAGTTAATAGAACATTGGGTTCCCAAATTTACTACATTTACACATTTCAAATATCGCGTTTCGATCAGTTGTTGAATATATGATTAAAAATTTGCTTAGGTACAGAGTCAGCTTTATGCAACTTCTAAGAAACAAGTCAAAGCTATTCAGAAAAAGCTATTCAGAGTTATACAGCTTGTTGTTTTGTGGGTTTTGGATGAAATGCAACTCTGTTCTTTTCATTGTTTTTAAATAAATGCAATTTTTTTATGTAGTTATAAGTAAGGGTGTTATCCCCCAATTACAGTTCGACTCCGTTTTGAAATTGGTTGTTGCATAAGATTGCTAGATCCTTTTGCTGAATTTGGAAATGGCCAGAATGTATTATTTTTTCTTAAGTTTTAAAAATTTGTAGAACCGCACCGGGAACCGTTGTGTTTAAGACTGCTGAGTCGAACCGAAACCCTCAAGCAAAACCGGTTTGGCTCGGCTTATTTCACCGACAATCTTGGGTCAAAAATGTCGGTAAATTTAGAGAACTCTATAAGAAAACTCAACTGTAGTTGAATCGTTGTAGCATTGTGAAATTGTTCTATAATGCTCGAATACTAAAAGTGAAACACTGATCCGAACTGAAACCGCGTTTTGGTTTCATTCACAAACCATACTAAAATCCGAGCCAAGTCCTAATTCACGACCGGTTTGCGTCCCTGGCTTGCAGCCCTGGGCAGTGACAGAGGTGTGTTTAGTTGTCGTATTGTTATGCCCGTCGCACCAACTTCTGCATCTGAAGTTGCGCTGTTGGCATAGCTACATGGCTTGCTTTCCTGCTGATATCCCTTCGACTTATGTTTACTTATGGTAAAGGAAGGATAGATTCAATTGGATTGCTTAACTCTTAGCCTTGAAAGCCGTGTCGAAATCCGAGTAAATTGAAACTGAAGTGTTCCTCAAATTTTGCTCAATTAGAAGCACGCCTGCTTCCAAAACAAACCCGTGATATTCTAAAAGGAAGCAACTAGAATTTTCCATCCTACCATATTATTTTGCACAACATTAAAGGTCTCTTCAAATTTTTGTTTACAAAATTCTACATGATTGCACTTGAATGTTCGATGCATTTTTCAACTAGTTTGACGGCAAAAATGTATCTATAAAATATTTTCCATCCAAGGGCTCAGCTGCCTAAAGTATGTTTTTGCATCCATTAGTGGCAAATGTTTTATGTAGAAAGGCCTAGAATAAAAGGTGTCACGGACGTAATGGACAACAACTAATGGTTTTCATGATTAAAGTTAAAAGCGAAATCAATAAAAATTAAATTTTCAAATGCATTGGAACAATAACACACACACAAACACAAGCAAGCGTATCAATTGATATGCAAAAGATGTGGTGCTAAATAGACTTCGTTGACGCTTTGTTTTTTTTTTTTTGCAAATTCATTTTAAGAACAGAGCAGAAAATGTCAATTGAATTATTTATAAGTCGAGTTTCACCTTAAGACAGGCTGTGAAGGCTCTTGCTCAAACAATAACATCGAACGAGTATGGGCATATGCTCTGCACAAGGAGACACTTGAAATTCTTTTTTTTTTTGCTAAAGGCGGAAGTTGCAACTCAAGCCTTTTAAATGCATAAGCAGGAACAGCAGCAGCATCCTTGCGCTTGGGGTTAGTGTTAAGTGTGCAGGCGAAATATTTTTGTTGGGGGCATGCGATGCAACTTGGCGTATACGTGATATTCTTTGTAGACGTGATGTCAACGCAAGCGGAAATTGAATTGTAGTGCAAAGGCACGTGATTGGTAGATACTCATACTTGATGTCAACCTAAGAGTGAAGCTAATCAGTCCAGTACACAAGAATTTTTACTTTAAAAGTAGATATTATTGGAAAAGAAATGAAGGCTAAGCAATTTTTCTCGTCTTAATGCTTGGATTCTCCTGATTTATCATTCAGCCATCAACTGTTTAATACAGATTTAAATATCATTACGCCTATGCAATTTCGGCTGCCCTTTTTCTCCCAGTCAATTTACTTTCCCCTCTATTTTTTCGTTTTTGTGCATTTTCTTTGTCAATGATGATAACTCGGAAATGTCTGACTGAAAATGATTTGTGGGCTTTACCCAAGCCGTTCGGAAGCTATGGCCAATTGCCTGGTCAGTATGTAAATTTCCTTTGTGTGGGTGACGAAATGTGCTCCGCTACTCAACAGCGCGACATTTGTGACGTTTGTCAAAATTGAAAGTGATTTATCATCGTTGTCTTCCCGCTTCGGCTTTGCCACCCTGTTGGCTGTTCGAATGACGAATGAGTTGTGCGATATTTTCAGATAATGATGGTATTTATGTCCTGATCTAAGGCAAGTCATTGTCCTGCAAGGTGGATGGGGCATTAAGTGTCAAACAACAAATTGAACATGACAAGAAAATTGAAGTGGAACAGTGCATACCAAATTGACACGTAATAGGCAAAGCTATTAACACAATATAAAGCCTAGAGTAGCCAGGATATGCCTCAGCGAATCTGGTGTCCAGTAAAACCAATCCAATGCTACACTGCCCTGCAAACGAGTGAAATAGAGAAAAATATGTTTCGGCATCGCTTTTCAGTTCTGACTCAAAGCACAGCCTAAATGGCAAGAGCTAGAAAGTTAGAAAACTGTACAGTAAGTTTCATTTGTGATGAAAGTGAGCACTAAGATGGTATTTTTGAAAAATTGGGCACATAAGAAAATAACATTTTTCATGGTATTTTTTACTATCCATAAAAAGAAAATTAAATTGTGTGTACAACCTATAGGTTAAAATCGTAAGTGCTTTTGTTTTAATAATACTCTGTACCAGAGATATCAAGTTTGTGCAAAAGTATGCAACAGGCAGAAGGAAGCATCTCCGACCCTATAAAATATATATATATTCCTGATCAGCATGAACAGCCGAGTCGATTTAGCCATGTCCGTCTGTCCGTCCGTCCGTATGAACAAACAGATCTCAGAGATGGTAAGAGATAGAGGATTGACATGTATGGGACATATGTTTCTTATACTTGCAGGCAGATCAAGTTTATTTTCAAATTTTTCCACGCCCCCTCCCGCCCCCGCAAATTTGAAAAATGGTATATCTCCCACAGTTTATAGGTTTGTTTCTTCTGGACATATTTAGTAATTAGGATTATTTATCGAACCGCCAGAGGAATGGAAACGATCAGATGAACTATAGTCGAGTTAAAAGGAAAACAAACAATTATGGGCAGCACCGGTCGCAACGGTGATGGGCAGCACTTCACAGGTACAGAGAATAGTGCCCGAAAAAGCTTCTATTGGAAAACTATTTTTTGATCCGACTGACCTTAAACTCGTTTTTGAGCAAAAATGAGATATAATTGAAATCGTAATTTATCGATTTCCTAAATTCCGCCCGCCCTTAAGGCAAATGGGTGAAAAATGTAGCTTGCAAGAAACTATTTTTCATCCTTTTGACTTGAATCTTGGTTTCATCAAAGATATGCCAACTTCCCAACCTAACCTTTGGGACTCAAGCCAGTGAAACTTTTAGGGTTTGAGTCATGTAGCGGGTTTAAAAGGTTGGCCCAGGCTCAGATAAATTTTGTATCTTCATTCCGAAAACATTTGGGATCAAATCACGATTTCATGCACATGTAGTATACATTGTTTGTAAAAACCCAAGACGCTTGTCGAAGTACTTTTACATTTGGAATATTATATGAAAATTTGCATAATAAGAAAAATTAACTCTTTCGGACTTTTCAAAAGTTCTGAAGTCTCCAAACCGGTGTGCATCTCTGATTCAAAATAATATGACATGCGATTTTTCCATGTGCGAAAATCCACCTCTAAGGCTGCGCGCACACATGCGGCTGAAAGATGAACTGAAGGCAGAACTTAAGCCTGATCTTGACAAATATTCAAACACCGTGCATGCAACTGTGCACAACAAGCATTGGATTGGTTTCTAAAATTCAGTTGTAAGCTCATCTTTGTTTATTTCGGCTTGTGACATGCTTAAAAATCTTCCTCAGCCTTCAGTTCATCTTTCAGACACATGTGTGCGCGCACCCTTAGAGTTGGAAAATGGGTTACGGGTACGGTTCAAGGCCAGTCTATGGACCAAATCAACTTTAAAACAAGAAGGAAAGTCGGTCAAGCCCAACTACAATAACAGGGCTGCGTCAAATAATTGATAACAATTTTTGTTCATAGCTATATTGATGGTTTCAGACTTACCAGCCCTGTTTGTGTCTTTGCAAAGTTCGCTAAGTTTTCGTAGGTTACCGAAGTCGGTTTGGTTGGTTTGTGTATTGGCTTTGGTTGGTTTCTCCAAATCTAAATAAATACGAGAGGTTTGAAACCAACCGGGTCACCAAGAATTGGTTTTGGGTTGGAATTTTGTTAGAAGAGATTTCTGGGACACCTCCGAATAAGCCTGATTTCTAAATATGGTATGAGGTTTTTCCAAAAAAAAAATTTTACGCGACTTTGAAACTTTTTTTCTAAAAAAAATATTATTTTTGGGCCTGTTTTTTTTTTCATAAAACAAGAAAGAAAGTCGGTCAAGCCCTACTAGAACATATTATGTACCCGTGAAGAGCTGCCCATCACCGTTGCGACCAGTGCTGCCCATAATTGTTTGTTTTCCTTATGACCCGACAACCGTTCATCCGATCTTTATTATTCCTTTAGCGGATCGATAAATAATATTGATTTTAAAATATGTCCAGAAGGTTCGAACCTTCTATCTATAAAACTGATGGAGATATGATGATTTTTATAAATTGCGGCGGCGGGAGGGGGCATGGCAAAAATGGAAAATAAACTTGTTCTACCTGCAAGTATAAGAAGTTTTTGTCCCATACATGTCGAACCTCTATCTCTTACCATCTCTGAGATCTGTGTGTTCATACGAACAGACAGACAGACGGACGTACAGACGGACATGGCTATATCGACTCGGCTGTTGATGCTGATCAAGAATATGTTTACTTTATAGGGTCTGAGATGCTTCCATCTGGCTTTTGCACAAACTTAATATACTCTGTGTACCTCTGGTACAGAGTACAAAAAAACAACTTTACCCCTTTTAATTATCCAAATTCAGCTTTTAGCCCCACATCTGCTGAACATTCCCTAAAAATTTCAAGGCTATCGGTCAAGTCGTTTTTGAGATATCATGTTGACCAGTTGAAAAAAAGTGTTAAAACTTTCTATCGACATCGAATACCGAAAAATCCCTGTAACCCCACATTCTACATAATTTATACATGCAATTTATGAAAAAAAATTATTTTCGATTTTTTGAAACCATCAACCCTCTTTAATTCTGATAGAAGGGACTAAGCATCACCTCTTACCTAGTTTTGTGGGTGAATCTTTAAACTGCACTCCATTTCGCGGTTTTTTGGCAATATTTGCAATAAATTTTTGCAATTGCCCATGTAAAATGTAAAATGGCTTGACACAGCCCCAAAGGGCCAAAGCCGAGCCTCTCACAATCTCTTGGCTTGTGCGCTTCTAATTTTCGCACAAGAGAAAGGGACCTACAGTTTAACGCCGAATCCGAACGGCAGTTTGAGAAGCTTTCCATGGCTAATTACTGCAAAGCTGGCGCCAGCAGAGAGGGGTGACCGGGTGTAAAGTTTATTCAAAGAAAAAACTCTTTCATGAGATGTTCCGAGGCGGGATCTAACCCACGGCCTCTTGCACAGCGGTCGCGCACACTAGCCGCTGAGCCACCCGGCCAATAGCCCATTATGCCATTTAAATTTGGATTTTAGTTAAAATCTACCGTGCGGTTTTAGAAATATTCAAGAATTTATGTCTGAAAACTTCTTGCGGTATCTTAAACCATTGTACGATTGAAGAATTTTTGATTGCTTTTCCAATGACCCTGTCCATGTTTGCTGAATTTTCGACATTTTTATCTTGAACCATTCAAAATTAACTTGAAATTGTTGTGTGTTCTTAGTACACAAGTACCCATTTACCGCGAACCTAGGTACAGTTAAAAAACTGGCTATGAGGTGATGCTTACAAAAGTCAGTTTTATCAGAATTTAAGGGTCTCATCCCGGGCTTTGTGCAGTGTCATACTGTGTTATACTATTTAGCAATATGTTCATACGGACAGACTGACGGACGGACAGACGGACACTTTTGCACAAACTTATTATACTCTGGTACAGAGTATAAAAAATCACTTTTTTCAACTTTTTGGTTTTTTCTGATTTTCGAAATTGTTTCTAAAATTAACATAAAATGTTGTGCAAAACCGCGTTTTACGTTTTGGTGGGCATTTCGAGATCTTATTTCGAAAAATTTGGCTCAAATCAAAAATGGTGAGTCTGGAGACCGTTTGGATTGGAAAATAAAGACCCATATACGCTAGTTACACTATTAGCCTTAAAATTAAAAAAAAAAACATTTGCCAAATGACAAAAACCACATGAAAGAGAGGGAAAAACACGGATAGAACCAGGTGCTGTATGAGTGAGCTCGCCTAATATGCTATTATTTCGTTATTATTTTAATTTATTATTTCTTTATTTTTTTTATCTTTTATTTATTCTCATGCGGTTCATTTCTCTATTAGTCATCATTTAAGTATTTAAATAATTTCACATAACATTTGCGTCTTAATTAAAAATTATTCATGCTATTCTATGCAAAATTTAAGAAGAATTTTGATGTAACATTCAAATAAACCATTTTTGATTGGTTTTTGTACTTCTCAGAATTCAAAATGTGGTAGCCAAGTGTAAATTGTGTCACAACCATTTGCTATTGAAGCGTAAAAACACATTGACGAGGTTTAAATAGCCTTTTTGGGGACTCGGTCAAACTAATACATTTAACACCCACCCAGTTCTTATACGCATACAAATACAAACACGCACACGCACAACAGGTTGTTGCTGATTCGTGTGTGTGTGTGTGTCTCACACATTTTTATTTGCCTTTTATTTAACAATTTTTATTTCGTTGTGCGTAAAAGGTCATATGTGGTTGGCCGAAAAAAAAATGAGACCCAAACTGGGAGCTATCTGGCTTTATAGGACCCCTAGTTCTAGTCCCCCAGCATTAAAACGTTTTGACAAACACATTAGATCCCTTTGCCCTTCGACCCTTTTTTGGGGACGAGGCGTAATCTTTTGTGTTTTATCAACATATTTGATGAAACTTTGCTGCTGCTGCTGTCGCTGTTGCTGTTATTGTTGTTCTCTGACTGCCATTTTGTGGGCTTTGTGTTGCCTACTTTGCGGCTTTGAGCGTTAATCATACGCCCCGAAGGCGGGTGCGAGCGGTTGGTTAGTTTTTGACAGGCATTTAAGTAGACAATGTTGCTGAAAATATTGCCAAGTTGGTTCCATTTTTTTTTAACTCGTTCGAGCAATTAAACAGAGTTGCGTAGCAGCTGCTCTCCGGGGGAGACACATGTGTGACACAAAAATATTTTGCATGCGTGGGACATGGAATAGAAAAACCTAACATTGAATGTTGATTAAATTTTGTGGCACTCTGTTTTTTATTTGATTTTCCTTCCTATTTTTTTTTTTTTTTTTGCTACTGCGGCCGATGGTAAACTACATAGTTTTACGATGGCTGTTTGGAGTCTGGGATTCAGTTAGAGGAAAATTTATGGTTAGTGATTTCTGAGGGAAGCAAACAGAGGCAGAGGAGGTGGCAGACACAATGGCAGACTGGAACTTGCATAATGAACAGATAAAGTTGAGTTAAAGTTAGGTGAGTTTACCCAAGAGTAAACAATTTACCCAGACATTATCACATTTTGTCAAGAGAATTAACTTATTTGCTGGGGTTTTTTCTCTGTGTGAAAGAACAATTTGTGTTTGTGTTTATACAAGGAAATATTCAGAGGGACTTGAGAGATTTAATTTTTGTGTAATTACCCTGAAAACATTTTGTAGGGGTTTTTTTTATATTTACATGGATGTCTTCAAAAACTTTGTGAAAGTGAAATTTCAAAATATTAAGCTAACCGAATGTAAAACTATTTTTTTTTTCTTACAGCTCAACAAAGCAAACAAAATGTTGCAATTAAAGTCCCACCCCAATAAGACTTGCCTTTTGGTCATCCTTTGCTGGAATCTCATGCTCTTACAGTCATCCAGCGCTGAACTAAACACACTTTCAGGTAATTAATAAAAACAAAATCCCACCTATCTCTTAACTTCAATTATCTCACCTCTTTTTCTTAGGCGAACCCATTAGCAATCTTTATGATAATCTCCTGCAACGCGAATACGCCGGTCCTGTAATCTTTCCCAATCATCAAGTGGAACGCAAAGCTCAGCGTTCACCTTCGTTACGCCTGCGCTTTGGACGCTCTGATCCAGACATCTTAAACAATATTGTGGAGAAACGTTGGTTTGGCGATGTCAATCAGAAGCCCATAAGATCACCATCGTTGCGTTTGCGTTTCGGTCGACGAAGTGATCCCAATTTACCTCAACTGCGACGTACCGCCTATGATGATTTGTTGGAGCGAGAGCTCACTTTTAATACTCAACAGCAGCAGCAGCAACAACAGTTGGATGGAGGAGTTGATGAAGCGGATTTGACCGGTGATTATGATGGTGTCTTTGAGCGTGTGTTGCGTAAGCCTCAACGTCTACGTTGGGGACGTAGTGCACCACAGTTTGAGACAAACCGTGTGGACAATGAGCAGGTGAGTTGGATGTAAGAAGAGGCCGAAATAGAAAATTGTTGTATTATTAAAAATAATTTTAATTCTCCGTTAAAAACATAGCTTCAAAAGTAAAGTAGTTCAGGACAGAAAAAAGCGTTCCTAGTTAAAAAATAATTTTTTGTAGTTGTATTCAGAATTTAGTACTAACCGTACCATGACCATTAACAGATAGACATTCTGGATTTCATACACAAAGCTACACCCAGAAAAAGTAGAATGAATAAAAATTTGATTCGTTCTACAATTTTAAAGAATTTTGATCTCCCTTTAAAGGGAAGTGAGGAGAAATGCCTAGTAGTCGCAATTGTTTTGGTACTCGTATTGAACCAACTCGTTCTCGAGAACCATTGTACGCATCCACTTTAACCTTACGGCTATTTGACAAGTGACATTTATTCTATATAGCTGCATCAAAAGTATTTGGCGTCAGTTGTTTGCAATCATGGAAAAGGGTTTGTTTGAAAATCGTGTTGACGTAATTGGCCTGCATAAATGCGGCTACGAAAACTGTGAAATATTTTGGATAACCCGAAACCCACTGGAAATCACCCGAATCGTTTTGTATCGTATCGTGAAGTTATTTGAGGATACTGATGGAGTAAAAGACCGCACGAAATCCGGCCGTCCGCGCACTGTGCGAATATCAGCAAGGACAGCATGTCGCGCATCATAAGACGTGACTAATTTCTCGTACATACAAGAGGCACACTTGCCACTTGCTCATAACAGCATTGAAACAAGAACGCATGCATTGCGTCGCCAGTGCGCGAGCAGTGCCGACAGACGAATTCTGATTACTGACTAGAAAATTTTCTCCATAAAGGATTCGTTCAGCAAACAGAGCGATAGAGTGTATGCTGTGTTATAGCGGCCCAGTCCCTTCTAGAACACACCATCAAGGAGCATAACATTCATCTGGCAATACTGAGCGAACCACACCACAGACAGAGCGAATGGACAAGGCCCTGGGCATCTGACACAACGGTAAAAGCGGCTCTATGGATATGTGGGATTTCAGCTTTTTGTCTGAACTAGGTAAAATGTTTTGGTGGATGCGTGCGTGAAAAGTTTGGAAACCTGTGGGCCTAGAGCTGCTACCTTGCTCCGAGCCTGCACCTAGACGAATTTGAAATGGCACTAACAGCTCTTTCAGACGATGTCAAGAGCTGTAACATAGCGCTACTAAATGTTGGTTTTCAGCATACTTTAAGCAGGGCAGGACGTGGTTCAATCATTGACCTTACATTCGCAAGCGCAGCATTGTATAATGTAGCCCAGTAGAGAGTCTCGTCACGGTATACAGCTAGTAACCACGAGACCTTTTTATGCTCGTTTGGCGGTCGTACTGAAATGAGGCCTAAGAAGCCAATGAGGGAGAAGGACTATCGGCTTGAAACCTTCAACTCACGAGCGTTCTCAGATGCTCTCGTAGCTTTTGCATCTAGTGGAACCGCAGAAGATAGAGCGCAGCAGACCGCTTTTCAATTAGAAAGAGCCTGTGACGCGAGCATGGCTAGGCGCAAGCCTTATAGACGGCATGAATCAACATATTGGTGGAACGAGCTTATTGCCGACACCCGTCGTGCGTGCCTTGACGCCAGGAGGCTGTACCAGCGTTCAAGAGGAAGGCCGAGTTTTTCACGGAAGCATGCAGATTACCAGGCGGCTAGAAAGATGCTAAGAGATGAGCTTAGAACGAGTAAGCGAGAGTGCTTCCTCCAGTTGTGCGACTCCGCTGACCACGACCCTTGGGGTCAGGCCTACAAGATAGACGTTAAACGACTCTACGCCAATAAACAGGCCACACCAAGCGGGCCGTAAAGTGAGCTGAAAAAGATTGTTGAAAATCTCTTTCCGACTCGCTTGTCTGAAATACTATAGAGGAGATAACGGAATCACAAATACTGGCGGCAGCGATGAACCTTCAGCCCAATAAAGTACCCGGACCGGATGGTGTACCGAACCGAGCTGTGAAACTAGCCATGACACTGCATCCAGTATAGTTTGTGGATATTTTTAATGAGTGTTTGTGAGAAGTAATTTTTTTAACCATTTGAAAAAAAACAACTACTGATACTTTTTCCTAAACCAAGAAGTCAACCAAGAGACCCACCATCCTATAGACCAGAGGCAGGCAAGAAATACATTCACATTTTTGCATTGGTGTATGTGAGAGCAGCGCAAAAATTTCTCTCTTTTCCAGTAGCAACGACTGCGTCGCGAACACGTAACACAGCGGAGCTTTAACAGTTTATACCGTGTGTGTGGAAGCAGCGCTGCTTTGAGATTTTTGGTATGCACGCCAGATAGCAAGCTGCCGGCCCCTGCTATAGACCAATCTGCCTTCTCGATGCGGTCGATAAGGTACTGGAGTAGCACATAAGCCAGAGACTCGACGAGGCCATCAGTGGAGCAGGTGGGCTTTCGCCAAGTCAGTTTGGTTTTGAGAAAGGCCAAATCAACAGTGGATGCGATCGACAAGGTGGTTACAATTGCACGCAGTGCTATTAATGGCTCTAGCTGGAAACGAGGATCTAAGGAGTACTGTCTTGTGATCACCCTAGACGTGAAAAATGCGTTTAACAGCGCTGACTGGAACCAAGTCCTAAGAGTTCTAGGTGAATTTGGTGTTCCGTTGTACCTTCAGGAAATTATCAGGTCGTACTTCAGTGGTAGGGTCCTTACGAACCCCACGTCGGAGGGTAACAAAACCCATGTGGCTTCTGCTGGGGCTCCACAAGGCTCCGTGCTTGGACCTGTTTTATGGAACGCCATGTATGATGGGGTCCTCCGACTATCTTTCCCTCCAGGAATGCATTTAGTGGGCTTTGCTAGACAAAGTGCTTCGAAGGACCGAAGAGGCGTGTAATTCTGGCATTGAACGCGGGTCTCGAGCTTGCGGCGAAAAAGAGAGAGGCGGTTCTAATTAACAGTCGGAAGAAGGTGGAGTCTGCCTGGGTCAGAGTCAATGGAACCGCAATAAAATCCAAAAGAGCCATTAAATACCTTAGAGTAATGCCGGACACCAGGCTATGCTTCCGATAATATCTGGCTTACGTCGGAGAGAAGGCAGCAAAGTCATGCAGCGTCTTAGCTAGGATCATGCTGAACACATACTTCTGCGTACCCCACTGTGTCGGAAGATCCTGCTTTGGTCATTGCCGGGATGATTCCACTTAACGAGCTGGCCACAGAAGCAAACGTGAGGTACCGGGCTTCACGGTTGAGTGGCTCAAGTCAACCAAACAGTGGTACTCAGCAGCAGTAAGCAAGGCAGCGGTGCATCGAGAAGTGGCAACAGCGTTGGGACCAATCCACGAAGGGTCGCTGGACCCATGGCCTAGTCCCGAGATTGGTACCATGGCTGTCCAGGAAACATGGTTAGGTGAACTTTCACCTAACTCAGCTCCTTAGTGGACATGGCTGTTTTAGGAGTTACCTGAAAAGATTCGGCCATGATGATAGCGAGGAGTGCACTTGCTGCGAAGAAGACCTGTGGAGGACGCCAGACACATCTTATTCGAGTGTGTAAGGTTTCACACCGAGAGGGCGGAATGATCCAGGGCGATGGGCGGAGATATAGCCGAAAATAATTTAGTACCTTACATGCTGATGTCGGAGGAAAACTGGAAGGCAGCGTGTGACTTCTCAGCTAACATTATGGCAACTCTGCGCAGACTGGACTTGCAGCGTAGAATCAGGGACTAGGTGGGTCATCAAATTTGCGAAGCAATGCCTGGCGGCCGTACCGTAGGTTTTAGATGTTCTGTCAAACTTTCCGTGATTTCATGTTGTCCCAAAGTGCCTTTTTGTAAATAGTAGTTTTTTAAAGTTTAAAAATAAAGAAAAATAAAATGCTGTGTCAAAAAAAACAAGCGTTTTAACTCATTCCGAGAGTTCAGAGAAGTCACCATCCGGCTAATGTAATGGTTTGGTGGGGAGTCGGCTATGATGGAGTCTCCAAGCTCCATTTTTGTGAAAAAGGAATCAAAACTCCAGCGAAAGTGTATCAATTTGAGGGAAGGCACAAGGCGGCCATTTCGAATAAGCTGTTCTTCGATTTGTAGCCATTGAGTTACCGAATTAAAAAAAGAAAAATGTTTTGAAAAATATTTATTCGCTTTCATTTTATGACCAAAAACCGTGTTCCAATTGCGAGTACTAGGTAAAAGCGTTGAAAGCAAGCGAAGTTGAAAAGAATAGCGCTTAAAACTCTTCAATCAATAAATTCGGAATCAAATATTCTGCTTGAATCAAGAAACTCGTTCTTGGATCAAGCACTTTCATTCTCACCGTACTTTTGAGATTAAAAATACTTATTGCAAGTTCCAAAAGCTCTATTTGTCTCTAATCGTTGAAAGCAATTGAAGTTAGAGACTCTTGGATTCAGATCATAGATTCATACTTGAATGAAGAAACTCGTGCTTGGGTCAGGAACTTTTTTTCATACCGTAATTCTTGGTCCAAGTACGAAATTCTCTTTTCAAAATCGGTTCACAAGTAAAGCTCTTTTTCTCTCTATCTCTCTCTCCATTTATGTACCCAAAAGCTTGCACGTAATCAGCTCTATCATTCGCTTTTGAATTCGGAACAGATGCGTCGCATGCTAATGGCCCTACAGCCATATGATGCCAACGGACATGCATATGCTGAAATTGATACCGTCGAGGAGCAGGATGAGGATAATGCGGAATTCCAACGTGAGGTACGTAAGCCGATGCGTTTGCGTTGGGGACGTAGCACCGGTGGCAAAGTGCCCGCCGAGCAAAAGGTAAATTAGGGATACAAAATGTCAATTGACCTGCTAATTTGTGGACATTTCTTTAGCAAACAACCGATGAAACCTCATCGGCCTCGCCCAAGACACAGAACTAAATTCAAAAGCAACGCCTGATGGACTTAATGAGTGGAACTAGTAAAATGCCAAATATAAGATGTACAACTTGAAGCAAAAAGGGGGTGTAGGTGTCAGAGGCAAGGGCTGAGGAATACATACAAATATATATATATATACAAGTATATACCAAAACATAACCAAATCAATGTCTAACAACTCCAGAAACTTTAGCAAAAAAAAAACCATTGAAAACTTAAAATTTATATAATTTAAGAAATGTTAAAATTTATGTTAATTTGTTCCTTGTTTTCTCTTTAAAGCTTTTTAACAGAGTTTCTACTTGTTTTTTTTTTT
Organism: Lordiphosa collinella; assembly: GCA_018904265.1. Lineage (NCBI taxonomy): Eukaryota > Metazoa > Arthropoda > Insecta > Diptera > Drosophilidae > Lordiphosa > Lordiphosa collinella. The sequence continues at coordinate 121,048 of JAEIFV010000070.1, read as the reverse complement.
AAACTTTTCTATTTAAACTCTTAAGATGCTCAAAGAAAAAGCTCCCCCAATTTGTAGTCTCAATTCGAAATATTAGACAAAAACCAAACTATAAATGTATATAACATAATCAACACCTTTTTAAACTTAGTGCAAGTTTGTTATAAATTAAATCTTTTGATTCTATTAACGTTATGAACCCCAAAACCAACAACAAATGTTTAAAAAACATTTTAAAAGAAAAGGGCCCCCGAAAGGCATATTTATCTGCAGCAAATGTTACATTCTGTGTGCTAAAATAACTGTATATGTATCTATATACATATATATATTCAAAACATATATTAAATGATATTTGTCTACCTATATACACAAACATATATATTTAAAAAACCAAACTTTTATTGATGTACTTGAACAAAACGCAAACCAAAAGAAGCTCTTTTTGTATATTTAATTTACACCATCAGTGAAATTTATGTAAATCAAAAACAACCACAACAACTATATATATATATATATATATGTACATGTACACCTACTAAATATATAATACAAATTTAAACCTAATTGAAGTACCAGGAATGCATAATGAAGATGGACTTGACTCGAGAGGCAGCAATTTTCAGAAAATTGTTGAAACTGTTTCCCCACGACCGATTTATCAGAATTGAATTGAACATGACTGTAAATAAAAACCAACCAAAAAACGCAAAAATATTTTAATCTATATAAAAGATACTATATACAACACAAACATATATGCAACATAATTAATAAATACTACCTATACTGGTAAAACTCTGGATGGAGTAACAAAAACTGTGAATTTTTTATGGTTGGGAGCTGATATTTGAATGGGACAAACGTAAGTAATGTGACAAAAATAAGGATATTCGCTTAATTCAGTACAGCTTAACGAATCAATTGAAAACTCAGTCAGTCGAACTAGAATATTCATATTTTTGTTAGAGTTCCGTTAGAGCTCGGTAAACCCCAATTTGGTTTTTTATTTGTGTGGTTAATCAATATAACTTTTGCGGAAGTGGAACTGAGAACAAGGCTGCTAATTTTAAATTATTTATTTATTTAGAGACCTTAAGGCTAAATTTTACAATCTACTGTTACTATTTGAAGTAACTTATATTGTAGGGGGATGTTATACTATTAATTTATTTTGTTGCATGTTTGGGGTTTGTTTTTTAACTCTAAGATTAAATTTAAGGTTGGTAAAGGGGGTATATGGTTTTAAATTTGTCTAGCCGGTAAGTTGGAGTCTCAATCAGGTTGTGTGCAGCCAATTCGTTGTCTATGCTTGGACTAAATCCTCCGATTAGCCAGGTCACCTGGGTGGATCCTTAGGAGCCTGCGTCTTGCCCTGATCCCGTTGATCCTACGCGATCGGAGTAAGCGCCTGTCGAGGTTGTTTGGGTGGGCGGCGACCTTATCCAAGTACCTCGCTGCTTGATTGTGTCGCCAACCATCGGAACGCCACACTCTCTCTCAATATGTCGAGTTCGGATGAACCACTCGGCTCCAGTAATCCTCCTCAGGATTTTGGCCTGGAAGACCCTGATTTTGTTCAGGTGGGTCTTCGCGGCGATGCCATACACCTGAACGCCGTACCTCCAAATCGGTGCCAGGATCACTTTGTATATGAGGACCTTGTTCCTTAGCGAGAGTTTGTTGTTTGCGTTGAGTAGCCAACTCATCCTCTCATCTCTCAACTCATCTGTTGTTTAAAGGTAAGCCTTTTGTCAAGTGTCACTCCAAGATACTTGTGGGCCAATTTGTGAGGGAGGACCTATCCATGCAGGATGACGCCAGGGCTACTGTCTCTTCTGAGCGTATGGGTGACAGATACGCACTTTTCAGGGTTGATGGAGATGTTCCAACGACTGGACCAGTTCTCAAATCTTTTGAGATACTCTTGCAACTGTTGGATATCCAAGTACGCTGCCACAACGTACTCCATGGCGTGGAATCCTTCCAGGACGAAGTTGACAACTCTGTGTAGCTGTTCCGGTGTGCCATGTCCCATCCGCCAAACCGGCATTGGGATCTTCCGTTTGATTGCTGGAGTTTCCAGGATTCTCCGCAGTAGACATCTCTCCAGCAGTTTGCCAAATGCTGGAAGGAGGCTTATGGGTCTGTATGACTCCAGTTCATCTGGATGCTTCCAAGGTTTGTGAAGCATTTGGCATTTTTCCATGCAATGGGAAAGTAGCTGAGGCGTAGAGCTGCATTGAAGATGAGCAATTAAAACAATACCGCCTTGCGAGGGAGTAGCTTTATTGTTCTATTGTCCACTTCGTCTTCTCCGGGAGCCTTGTTGCTTTTTAGCGAGCCTATTTCAAATTTGACCTCCTCAAAAGTAATAGGCCAGTCAATGGCAGCTCCATTTGTAGAGACAAGGCTGCATACTCAATTTGTATGGACTAAAAAAAATTTACCAAGCAGTTGTCAAAATCGTAATCTACGACGAATTCTAAGAAGGTTTGCCCAAGAAACCATGGATCTAAAATCAAATCAAAATTTTTAAGAAGAAACTTTTCGTATTTTATAATTTCGGATGCAAAATTCGTCGCCAACGTTTAGAGGTCCATAAATCCTCCGAAGAACTTTTCTCTCGAACACGCCAATTGCCGCCTCATCCGTTGATGACATTGTCCATGCTTCTGCGCCGTATAGCAGGATTGGGATGATAAGCGACTTGTATAGCGCAATTTTCGTTTTCCGAGAGAGGGCTCTGCTCTTGAACTCCTTACTGAGCTCGTAGTACGCTCCAGCAAAACGGGTGTACAGTCGGCATGCGAAGCCCGATGCGACGCCCCCTGTTTGTCCCCAAGGAGATGCATTGCTCTGTTACCAGGGGTTACCACGGGGAGGTGGGAGTCGACTTGGGACGCAGTAAGCCAGGATCGCGCTGGGTTTTCCATGTTAAACCGGTCAGCAAGTTTACCTCACTACATACGCCCCCATAACCACAGGAGAGTTCCTGCCTTCCGAAGAAGCCCCCATATGATGATTCTATTACCATCAAATGGCCAAAGAAGAAGAAGAAGTTAAAAAGTAAAAGTGGGTTCGATCCCGCCTCGGAACATCTAATGAAAAGTTTTTTCTTTGAATAAACTTTACACCCGGTCACCCTTTTCTGTTGTTGGCTCCAGCTTTGTAGTAATTATCCATGCAAAAGATTCTCAAACTGCAGTTCGGACTCGGTGTTAAACTTTAGGTTGCTTTCTCTTGTGCGAAAATTAGAAGCGCACAAGCCAAGAGATTGAAAGAGCTCGGCTTTGGCCCTTTGGGGCTGTGTCAAGCCATTTTACATACATTACAAGTTAAAAAGTCGACTATAATGTACTCTGTACCACCTAAAGTGATAAGGTGTGTAAGGCCTGAACGGCGATGGGCGGCCTCACACACCTTAACACAAACTTTGGGAGGTACAGAGCACATTATAGTCGGGCTTGATCAACTTTTTAACTTTCTTATTTCTCCAACAACAAGAGAACGAGAGCGGATTCATACATGTGTCCATAAGCTACGCACTCTTACGAAAATAAGGGTCCGTTCACGGCTTTATTTGCTGTTAGAATTATTTTAAATTCTGTAAAACTTGCTCTAACATTTGCAGATACATACGCCAATTTATTTATTTTGGTTGTTTTTATTAAATGTTTTTAAGCTCAAAGTGATAGAAATGTCAAAAGTTCGGATACAATCGACCCGGCAATTGTATTTCGGGGTCCTTCAACTGTCATTACGAACGCTTAGAAAAAGTAACCTTGTACTTAGGTGTCATATTTCGAAAACAAAACAGCCTGGAAATGTCACATTCTGGTAAATTTTTTTAGTAAATAAGACCTTTTAGTTTGAAGTTATCGCCTTTTCGTCCTTTAAATTTAAGTGAGCAAGAAACTTTTTGCAGTTTCTGCCAAAAAAATTTGCTTAAATACTGAATAACATTAAAGTTTGGTTGAAAAATGTTAATGCAAAATCAAACCAAAAAAAAAACTTTTGCATTAGTTTTTGCAGATGAGGTTCAATGTGTTTTTACGCTGTTGCTCTTTCATTTGCATAGTCGCTCATGAGTCGGGCGGAGACGGCGGTTTGCTAGCGTTTTTAGACGCACACTTGGCAAGTTGTTTTGTTTGTTTGTTGTTGTCGTTGCTGCTGCTGGCTGTTGTTTAAACACAACTGACTACGTATGGTTGGGTGTGTGCGTGTGTGAGACACATTTGTGTGTGAAAAAGTTAAGCGCTTTTAGGCGCCGCGACATTGTACTATAGTGAAATATTTCTTATTTTTTGGGGAAAAAAATTATAAAATTCTAAATTGAAAACAGTTTTCGGGTCCAAGTGGATGAAAAACTTGGAAATTTTCAAAAAAGAAAATTTGACTTTTACCCAATTTTTCTCGGTATACAATTTTGTTGTTTGTCTCATTTGTTAGAACTAAAAATTGTAAAAATGTATTACAGGGATGGGGAGGGAAATAAAGACTGGTTCGGTTCAATGGTTCGCAGTGGGCCCCATTAAGTGAAATGAAAGACTCACACAAATTAATAAGCAACTTTCGAGAAAGAATTGCGAACTGATCACAGGTATATCAGGTAAGTCATCTTATGTTTTCCACCCAGCGTCCATAGACTATAATCATATTTATGAGAACTTCATAAGTCATCACTAAGGATTAATTCCGCAGCGATCCTAACCGAATGTCGGATAAAACCAATTTTGGGGAATCGTTTAAAATACATCAAACCTACTCGTTTTGTGGATTTTCTGAATAAAAAGTCTGGTACATAACACTTAATACCAATGCTTTAATAACTTTCGCCATAAAATCGACTAAACTACCTATGGTACATTGTAAGCGAAGCTATGTATCCTTTGTGTATGTGTGTGTGTGTGTAATTGCATAATATTTGCATAAATATTTGCCAAGTACTAAGTAACATTGGGCGTCATATAATACATACAACATTTAAATAGGAATCATAAAACTTTTGACATTAGCACGGCGAAAAGTTGAAAGTTAAATGTTGATCCTACACCGTCGCCCTTCATTAAGGGATTACAGCTGCTTGAGGTTAAATGGTAATAACCAAATGAAACAAATTTGTTGTCGGAGTTTTGGTATGATACATTTAAATAAATTTCCATTTTAGTTGCAACATTTTAGTTAGTCATAATTCTAAATTGAGTGCATTTCGATGTTTTGGTCCTTGTCAATTTGCAGTTGAAAAGTTAATTATCAGAACAAACATACAGCCCGAAATGGGGAAAGTTAATGTTAATGGTAGCCACACTGCTGGAGACAGAGTTTTGCCATCGCCACAGGTAGTCACCTTGTTTGTTATTATGCACGGGAATGTTGTTATCCTTCTGCATACACTCTCACACTCTTTTTGTACCTTGTTTGGTGTTTGGGTTTTATTTTCATGGTTGTTATGTGTTCTCACATTTGTTGCTTAATTGCGCTCAACGGTGAGTGGGTGTTTTTGGAGGATGTACCTTAGGTGATAATTGTTTGAAATTTTAAAGTGGATTATTTTGAAAGTGTTTCTTTTTTGTTTTGTTTTGTATTCTAATATGCAACTAAATGTGCAACAAAACTTTGAAAATGAACTGAAATTAGATTTTGGTTTTATGTGAGGAGATTATTTTAACAGTGGGATTAGAGTGAGGAGCAGCACAGCAGAATATCAAGCTGGTTTTCGGGAAAATTACGCAACAATTGACAATATTTATAATCTAGTCTCTAAGTGAAACTCAAACTCGAAGAAAAGAATAAGGTATATGCATTTTCTTTTTGACTTTAAGGCTGCGTTAGTCAAAATTCCAAGACTACTCATTTTTTATAAATTGGACTTGTTGGGCGTATCGACAAGGACTTCAAGATTCATAGATAAAGCGCAGTATGAACTGGTTTAAAGCTTTCTGATACATTTGAAACGAAGAGTGGTGTTAAACAAGGATGCCTGCTGTCGTCGCTACTATTCGCACTTTATCGGGGGTTACACAGAAACCTCTTCCAACCGAAAACCAATTCTTAGGTGCCACTGAAATCTCTTCGGTTTTTGTTAGGAGCTTTTATAAAAACAACCAAAGACAATAAACAAACCATCAAACCTAATTCACGAACCTACGCGATTTAGCACAGTGTTTGTAGTTGGACCATAATCTTATGCACACACCTTTTAACTCGACTTTCGAAAAAGAAAACAAAATCTCTCGAAGTTCTGTTGCACCGACGAATTTTTTGAGAGATTTGATCTCTAGAGATTTTTCGTTGTCACCCCCGTATTTGGACGACTTGAAGGAGGACTTTGCATTGACGACATGAATATTAGGATATTACTATTTGCTGATGACATTGTAATACTTGCTGATAAAGTAGAAGTGTTGCAAAATGATCAGGAGAAATGGGGAATGAAAGTAAACCTGATGAAGTCACAAACCATGATCTTCCGAAAAGGAGGACGCCTGACGAGCAATGAGTCTTGGTATTTTAACGAAAATAGAGTCAATGGAGTACAAATACTTGGGAATAAATGTCACTCCTCGGCTGTCTTTTAAAAAACATATACAAACAAGAAACCAAAACAACTATCAATGCAACAGGGAACCGATTTGTAAATAACAATGAAATAAGCCTTAAATCTAAGTGGCATTTATTTAACGCAGCCTGCCGAGGAGTGCAGTCTTATGGTGCGCAAATTTGGGCCAGTACTTGCATCGATGAAATGGACACGCTAAACAGATACTTCTGCAAAAGAATAATTAAACTATCGGACTGCACGCCGAACTACGTACTCGCTCTGGACACGGGCATGGAAGATGGCCTTCACCTTAAATATGTTGGCAAAACTTTTTGTACGAATACAGAAGCAGCAGACTCCCCAATATTTTGTCTAATAAAATATATGAAAAAAAATCTTGCATGGCGGCGACTTACGAAACAACGCAACTCGAGATGACTGGAGAAGTACAAGAACAAATAACCAACTACACTGAAAAGGTAAGAGCTTGCGATAGTGGAATACACAAATATCTCGAATATACGAAAGGACCATTATATTGGAATGAAAGAAACACTGTAAGACACGTAACATGGTTTTAAAAGCTAGAGGCGATTTGCGGAACCTTGTGCAACATGAGAGATGACGAATCAATTCACCATTTCTTAAGACGACTCGCAGTATTAAACGAATTTAGAGTTAGGTATTTTCACAAACTTACATCAAGCTACCAGGAAATAATGTATTAAATGGGAAGTGGGTTGGGCTTGTAAATTAGTTAGAACATGCCATAAAGTACAGAAACGATCGGGTAACTCGCGATCAGCTTCACAGCCCGGTGTAGTACCAGAAGGTTCATCGTGGGAGCGAAGCCAATAGTTGGGCTGACGGTTCTTTAAAACCATGCCTAAATGTTTATTATATAAGAAGCAATACTATATTGTTGTAAGAAAAGAAAGAAGCCAAATAAACTACTACTACTGTATGAAACCAGAAACCAAAATTTCGGTGCAGCTTTAGTGGGTGCAGCGAAACATGAAACCCTAAACAGTCTTTATAGCGGTTTCCATTCGAACATAGATTTCAACTCTTAAAATGTGTAAATCAAATTCAAAAATTTATTTTCTTAGCATTCTAGCTGCAGAGTCCAAATATAATTCCTTATGACAATAACAGAATACGATTTTTGTTTAGTTACTAAACAATTAATGGATTAAGAATACGTCAATTTATCTTCTGGGAATGATCGATCCCTTAAAAAAGTTTTACAAAATGGCTTGCTGTTTCAAAAATAAACCTACACTTAGACAACATGTAAAATTAAACAACCGCAAAAAAATAATGTACTTGGTGGTGGTGTTGGAAAGTCGCCAGGTGTGGGGGAAAAAAGTTTTGTTTTCGCTTAATTTTTCCAGAAAATTAAAACTTTTTCTCTCAACGCCGCGATCGTTTGGTGGGCGGTTCAAGAAAATTATTTTCCTCCTCCTCAATTTCCAAATGATCGAGTTTCATAAGCCGCTTGGCTTTGTGCAGCATTTGAGTGTCGCGCAACCAATTGGATTGTAGAACTGCATCAATTGAGGGTCGCTTCTCGGGATCCACAATGAGCATTTGATTGATGAGCATTTTGGCACGTTGTGAGACCTTTTTCCAGGCCGGATGTCGGTAGCCAAATTTACCTTTTTTGATTTGATCAGCGGCGGGAGTGCCATACTCATCGGAGAAGGGCAAAGTGCCACTTAGACTAGAAAAAGAATTGAGATTAAATTGGAAAAATTTTGTTTTTAGAATTCTTACCAGGTAAATAGCACCACACCCAAACTCCAGATATCCACCTTTTTGGTATAGGCAGCTCGTCCGCCGGTTATTAAAACTTCAGGTGCAACATAAAGAGGAGTGCCACACAGCGTTCTCATCACTGAATCCTTTTGCACGAACTTGCTTAAACCAAAATCGGATACCTTAAGCAACGTATCCTCGTCAATGGACTCCAGCAAGACATTGTCCGGCTTTAGATCGCGATGAGTAATGCCTAAGATTGAAAGATTAAAGGTACAATACATTTTCAGCTAAAAAATAGGTTGAACCTCGATTTGTTACGAATTTTCGTTCAGAAATTATTTGACAATGGGACACGGCTCATACTGCATCACAATGTTTAGAGGTTACTCCTCCTTATTCACATCGTTTTTGTCCAATGACAAGCAAACAATGATGAATTCTTTTGGGATGGATGGGAAGATTTCTGGAATTAGATTTTTAGATTTCTTTCGCAAACAAAATGGGGAGTTTGAAATTAAAAAGTTAGTCAATTCATGATAAATCGAGGTTCATTACCAAATTTAAAACCCACCTCTATTATGCAAATACTTCACCGCATGGCACATTTGATAGAAATACAGTTTGGAGGTCTCCTCGGACAGTAGTTTTTGGCTTATAATGCGATGTAGCAAATCTCCGCCACGCATAAATTCCAATACCATATACACCGAATCCGGTTTATCCACAATATCATGCATACGCACCACACAAGGATGTGATAGATTCTTCATGATCTTGGCCTCATTTAACACCCGCTCGGGATCACTCAAGTTCAGGTTGGGTTGGGCACTGCCAGCTAGCATATTTTTCTTGACAATTTTCATGGCAAACTGTTCACAGGTACGTGTCTCGTAGACCAATCTTACCAAGCCGTAAGCACCTGAACCCAATTTCCGATTTATATAATACGTTTGGGTAATCTCCTCGGGCAGGCCAATGGCCTCGTTTGGGCTCAAATCCTTAAAGACAAAAGCTGCACAGGTGGTTGAAATTTGAATAAATGAGAATTTGCAAAAGTAGGCAGGTAGTCAAGAGCAGGTGTGTTACCTTTGTAGGTGGGATGCGAAAGTGAAATCACATCGTCATTCTTCAAGATGCGCGTTTTGTTTGTGCCAATCTTTTCATTATTCACAAATGTCCCATTGCGTGAGAGATCCTAGGAAAAATGAAACGAAATAATATGTAGAGCAATTCAATGATTTATGACATACAGAGGGCGCATCTAATTAAGGCCAGGCCCAGAATGATGGCGACATTTCCGTAAATTTATTAGAGGAGAGGAATGGGAAATGTATTTAAAAATTTTGAAAGTGAAATCTATCTGAATGCAGAAATGCAACAGAATTTTGCTGTGAAACCTTGACAAGTTGGATATTATGATTACAATATAGCTTTGCAAAATTTCGTAAACAAAAGCAAAGAAAGAAGCCTTTCGATCCACCCTAGCGAATGATAAAAGTAGTCGACAAGCATCGTTTCTTTAGAAAAAGAATCCTAAAGCTATCCGATAACATGACAAACTCTTGAACAAGAGTTAAAGACCGTAGCTTCTATACCATTATTCGCTTCATTCATATAACTCGATTAATGATTTTCTACAAATGATTACACAAACTAGACTATGAAAAATAGAATTTATCAAAATGCGTCCTCTGTTAAGAAAGTTCATCGCGCGCTTCTTCCATTTTATGGTCAGTTTAGTCGACCCACTGAAGCGGCTATTCGGGCTATTGTGACTAAATTTCGCACCAAATTTACATTGTTGGACATTAAACCACCAACACGCTTACGTAGAGTGCGAACTGAAGAAAATATCGCAGCTGTATCGGCCAGTGTTAATGATGACCATCAATTATCGATTCGTCGCCGTTCGCAGCAATTGGGCCTCTGTTATTCAACAACGTGGAAAATTTTGCGGAAGGATTTAGGTGTGAAGCCTTTCAAAATACAGCTGGTGCAAGAATTGAAGCCGAACGACCTACCGCAATGTAGAGTTTTTGGTGAATGGGCTCTTGGAAAGTTGGCCGAAGATCCACTTTTTTACCGAAAAATTGTGTTCAGCGACGAAGCTTATTTTTGGCTCAATGGGTACGTAAATAAGCAGAATTGTCGATTTTGGAGTGAATATCAGCCAGAAGCATTGCAAGAGCTACCAGTGCATTCAGAAAAAGTCACAGTTTGGTGCGGTTTAGGGGCTGGTGGCATCATGTCTATACAGACAAGCCCGCGTCAATTGACGTATTGAAAGACAACATTGAAGCATTTATTCGTGAGATACCGGCCGAAATGTTGAAGAGAGTATGCCAAAATTGGACTAAGCGGATGGACCATTTGAGGCGCAGTCACGGTCAACATTTGCATGAAATAATCTTCAAACATTATATTATATGGACCGTACTATCGATTCAAATAAAGATTTCATGCATTTTTCTGAATTTTATGTGTTTTTTTTTTTTAAACTTTCCTTTAGCTCTTAAAAAATCACCCTTTATAATCAAAGGCTTAGGCAATGCAGTACGAGAACTAAATTATGCAGCCTTGTTCTCAATTCAGCTTCGGCAAAGATTTGTGAATTAGAGACCAAATCTAGTCCAAAAACCGGTTTTAAATCACAAAATTTTTATGGAAGTGGAACTGAGAACAAAGCTGATAGATAAACTTCAAAGAAACGATATTACATCAATATACAGACAGAATATTATTCATATAAGCAGATAAATAGGAAAAATCTAAGAAATAAATAAGAGATTTTGGTATATGGCAATGGCAACCTCCTTCCCCTTCTTCTCCCCCAATCGAATCCCTTCTTCCACTCATCCTTTTTTACCTGTATATAAACTGGATTTGTCAGCTCACAATTTGCTCGCTTGATGATAAAATGCACTTTGGATATGCGCGTCAGGATCTTCTCAGGCAAATCATTGAGGGTGAGTATCAGATCATTCGCTTCCCCACGTCCGGCCGTAAACTGTTCGTTGTTGAGGTCTGATAAGAAAGCAGAGAAAATCATATTTGCCCCAATGTTAGTTTCTCCAAAAACAAAATAGTACACAAAAAACATTTAAGATTTTGATTGCGGTTACCCAAGGACAAGGACGAATGCGTATAAAGTATTTTATATTTGAAGCTCGTACCCAGGGACTTGATTTTGATGTTCTTTCCATACAAACGGCCCCACACAATCTTCTCCATAGGCTGACTCTCCACTTGTGTCCAAATGTTGGAGGCCTGGCTCTGGGTGGCCCCTTGGGTGTCGCGTGCCATGCTGCCGCCTGCTTGCCCTCCTGTTAACTGTAAAGATCTCGTTGTTTTCGCTTTGGGTTCGACGGCGCAAATCTCCACAAACAGCAGTTATTTGCGACTCACACACGTACAACTACACTCGCAGAGAAACACACAACACAAACACACGCACACGAAGCGAAACAAACAAATAAACTGCGTCAGAAGGAAATCAAATTTTGATGTGCCAATACTCAGAATTGCTTCTCTTTAGGCACTTTACAGCTTTGAACAAATTATTTTTAACAATTCACTCGTTTTCACTTAACATTCTGCACTGAGCGGTACACTGATCTTTTCTATCTAATTTTGTAAGCGTGTGAGTGCCGCCAACCGATATAAAAACGATATAAATCGTTCAGTGTTGCAAAATTTAATAAGGATAAGGGAGATATCGTTATTAGATATGGGCGCGTGCGTGATGTTGGCGTGACTCCCGTGAACTGTGAGTTTTGTGTGATTCGAGACTCAAAAACTATACTAAACTATACTTAAGGCCGAATATAATGAACAACGGCTTCCTCGTCTCTGAAATTGGAAGGTGGCCTCACCTACCACCTTATTACAAAATATAATTACTTTGACAATTACTTAAATAATTGTACCTGTAAAGGGGGATTATTGAGAATTTGTGCTTGAAATGTTGAATTATTCATGTATTTCTAGGTGTAAACTGAAATTATTTACTAGTTTCGAATGCTCATACATCCAACAGCACATAAATAAGTCCCATTTTCACACACAAGGTTTTAATTACATGGACTTGTTTAAAAATATTTGCATTTTTTTTTTATATTTTCAATTTTAATGTTGGGTTTCATCTCAATCAATTTCTCAAACAAAAAATCAGAGAGCGAATGCCATCTTGAGTCGTTTATGATACTTGCGAATGAAATTATTCTTTGCTCAGGGACTGATGTCGTTAGTGGAGTGCTGCACAGGATGCTTAGGTCAAATCGCACTGGAACTGTTCTCTGGGACATAACGGTCGCTGTGCAAGCATTGTTAGGGAGGATTTCGTTAAGGCATTCTATGAGATATTGCTGTGTGAGTAGCTGGTTGTGGCTCTTCACTGGCAGTATCTTCGTTTCCTGATGTACATAGGTGTTCTGGGTGAGTCATTATATGATAGCCCGTGGCCGCTCTAAATGCCTCGTTTTCCGCTAGCTGAAGGTTACGCCATTGTGTCACGCCTAATGCTGGGGACTAGATTGGTGCGGCGTAGTTTAGTATTGATCTGCCTATTGCTATAAATGTTGTTTTTATGGTCTCTTTATCTTTGCCCCAGGTGCCTGAAATGGCTTTGAGAACTTTATTTCGACTTCTCACTTTTTTTATAGTCTATATAGTGTCTAGTAAAAGTGAAAAGTGGATCGAAAGTGACGCCTAGAATTTTCGGATATTTTTTGGTGGGGATGTGTTGGCCGCTTATGTGGATATCGAGGGTCAAGTTCGCTTCCTTTGTCCATGTTGTTAGTAGGGTTGCAGTATGAGCGGATAGGCTGAGGTTCCTACTTGCAAAGTAGTTAGACAGGCTTCTAAGGTAAGCTTTCAGCCTTGCTTCTAGGGTTTTTCTGTCCCTCCCGGTAGTGATGACTGTGCAGTCATCTGCAATTTGAAATAATCATTGAATAATTGTTTTTTCATTGTCTAAATAAAAAAGATTATTGTAATGAAAAGTAATAAAATACGGGAAGTATTGATTACATTACAGCTCTTACATTACAGCTCTACCAGTCCCGACGCACCAACCCTATTAAACCATTAAAAAAAAGTTAAGTGGAATTCTGCAAAATTAAGGTTTACTTAAAAATATGTTTTATTATAGCTTCTGGTATTGTTAGTGATTTCGTCACAGTTTTTTGCTATCCTATTGTCTTCTGCTCCTGTACATTCTCGATGAACGTTTCAGCAATAATTCGCCAACATTGAACATTTCGGACTACATCTCTATAAATCAGCTTTTTTATAATTCGGACATACTTCTACTGTTATTGTACATTTTTAAAAATTTCATGTCGCCTTTTTAGAACTCCCATAAAAATTTTGGTGGAAACCATAAATTATCATGATTTTTGGGTTTAACGCGCTGTAACTTTGCGAATGTTCCTTACAAAAATTAAACAAAATTTCCATAACTAGTGCATATGTTAATCTAAATGGTCATATGTTTTCTATAAATATCTGACAAAACCAATGGCTGGTAGCAGGTGGTCTAGTTTGATAAAATTGCTATAAATCAAGTAAAATTTGACTTTAAAGACCGATTCGACACCATTGGCATTGCTTATACCGCGAGTTTGATTTTTTCAGTTGTATTGACTATCCCAGAGGTTTCATAAAATCATAAATTAATGCTTGGTGTGGCCTACAAAAAATACTAAAACTGTTCAAAGTCAGTAAAATGGTTGTCTGCGAATAACTTGAAAACGGAAACTAAGTTATGACTTTGACCTTCTAAAGATCCTCGGGATACTCACAAAAGTTCTCAATTCGTAGTTCTGTGTTATTTTTTGAGTACCTAATTAAATAATAATCCAAAAATCATAGAAGGCAACATAATACGACTTTTTCCAGTATATTGAAGGGTTGGTGGTGCTGAACACGAATCTGTTTTCAGAAATGGTAATTTGAGCTTTAAGTTGCATAAAATGCATATTTGGACCCTTTTTCGTTTACATATTACTAATCGTAATCATTAGTTATTTAAGTACTTTTATTTAAAATGAAAAATTGTCATTACATTACGATTATTTTCAGATTCTCTTGATTTCTAACGATTATAAATAATCAAAAAACAATCGGAATTTTTTTCAGATTACCATGGAACTCGAGTTCCACTGGGAGAGTGCTAAAAAAAAATTTTTAATTAATAAATATTATTATGAATTTAGCCTTTTCCTAAACAATATAAAATCAGCTGGCTCTGATTCTCTCATTTATTTTCATTTCAATTTTGGTAAATTTCAAGAGCAGAACAAACTGTCCGAAAACTATTATATTAAAAATTTTCTATTAAGCTCAATTTACACGAACTGTTCGCTCAGCTGAGTTTTTCTGACGAGTGTCAAAAAACTCAGCTGAGCAACTTAGTTCAGCATTTACACATGTCTGAGAAGCTTAGTTGACTCAGTTGCAAAACCAATGGTTCATTGAGCGTTCTGCTGTGCGGTCAGCTGAGTAGGCTCAGACTCCAGCTTACACGGGCTGACAGATACTCAGATACCAAACTCACCTGAGAGATCAGGTTGTGTAAATTGGGCTTTAGCTAGTATATTAGTCTCCTAAATATCTAATTTGTCAAGCAGCACTGTGGAGTAGAGGTGATATCTTTGGCGCTTGTGTAATAAGAGACGTGGGCTCGAGTCCCACTGGGGGGAATGATTTTAAAAAGATTCTAGATGTGTGGCTCAATAACTTTCATATGAGACATCACATATCCCTATAAGACCACATGAAGTCATACCTTAAGGATCCATAATGTTAGTCCTAACAGGACTTGTGATTCATCATATGAAAGGTATTGACACATACAACATGAATGTTTTTAAATTTTGCTAGTACACTACACAGCAGTGTTGCCATTTCAGCTATTTAGCTGCTAGATCTAGCATTTTTGAAAGTGGAAATGCTTATACATTTTCGGAAATGCTATTAGCTATAAATCTAGCAACTTTAAAATTATGTTTAGCTATTTCTAGCAATTTTTGTATTCTTAAGACGAAGTGCAAAATAACGCATATTAAATTGGTTTGAAACCTTTGCTATAGAACTTCCCCTGAGTAAGAAGTCTTAGAAGTAAATTTCCGAGTGATAATTTAAGGCATAATCATTAGAAATTTTAGTTGAGTTCACTACTCATGAGATTTAGTACTTCAATTTATGCCTAAAAAGCGAAAGTCATTAAAGATCGCATTGCCAGCATTAGATACATGACCAAAGAGCAAGTAAGAAAGCCATGTTTTTAGTACCAACTTTTCCAAATCAGCGCTAATTTCAGTACTGATTCGGTACTGAGCCTCCTGACGGGTTCTATCCACAGTAGTGTTAGTCGTATGAAAACATGCAGGGTGTCTTCAGTCTTTATATTCTTTCGTAGAAATTGACTACTATGAATTGGCAAAATATTTTTATTATAATGAGCAAAAAAAAACTAAAATTTTGCTAATATGGACGAAGTAACTAAATTCCGGTACATAATTCTCAGTAATGAGATCGGCATTTTTTGGCCTTTCAGCTTTCGTTGCGCTTAGATTCTGGTTTGGCTCGGACTCCACAAAAAATAAGGGAGAATGTGAATTCATTGCGGGACTGTCCTTTTTAAAGAATTTGTTAGTGTTAGCACCTTGAAATGCAAATTGGGGTAATTGTTTCCTTCGATACTCCGCGAATTAAGAAGAATTATCATTCATGGTTTCTTTTAAAATTAATATTAAAGTTTGCTGATGCTGTACCGAAATTAAGTATACTAGACAATTACCGTTATTTTTAAGTTATTGTTGGATTTTAGTCTCAAAAACCCTTTTTTCAGTTTTACCATTTACAATTTTTAGCTATTTCTAGCAATTTTTTGCGCAAACTTATCAGCTTTTGGATCCCTTAATCTGGCAATACTGTTCCAGAGCGGTTTGCAGACCTCATTTAAAGTATTTTTGTTTTCGTAACTCATTACATATTAATTTTTTACAAGAATCTATTGGATTTCAGTCCGAAAACAATAGTTTTTTAAGTTTTATTTCTATTTCTATTTCTACCTCAAGTTCTGGCAACACTGCCACACAGTTCAAAAGATATTAACATTCAATTTTTATTTTCAATTTTTAAAATAAAAATCGAAACATAACATTTTTTGTTAATTTTTTTTAATATAAATTAAAATTTAATTGTTATTTCGTAATTAATTTTTTTATGCAAACTTAAGCTCAAATTACTAAAAATCTAAACCTGATGGACAATTTCTGAAAACGCATTCGTGCTTAGCACACTAAAATCATCTAGAATCACTACCGACCCTTCAATATACTGGACCTTGTTGCCTAGTGTAATCATTTAAGTTTGATTTTTATAATATAACTCTTAATCATTACGGCCCTGCTCTATTAAGCACCCTAAATTATTTTGGTTCTCTAGTTTTCTTTCAATATAAAAAATTTTTAATATCGGTAATGCTTTTCAAAAAAGATGGTTAATAATCTAAACTGAACTTTAAAAATAAAAAAATGTAAACTAAATTTAGCTGAGAACATTTTGGCAGTTACAAAATGGTAATTATTTAACGCGTACTTTTGATTTGTGTCTGTCCAAAACGGTTTTATATATATTTGTTATATATTTCTTATTGTTCCTTCAAGATATATTAATAAAGTTGTTAATTGGTCGTAAAGCTTGATAAATAGTATCATAACTAAGTCAAGTGGGTGTAATGATAACTTATCATATTATGAATCTATATAAATCTAGGGTGTAAAAACTAATGTATTCTCGATTTCACTTTAAAGTGAACTGGCAGTAAAGCTTTGCCAAAGTTAAAGAAAAAGCACCTAAACTATCCTTTAAACTATCAAACAAGAGGGTTAACCAAAAAAAAAAAAGTAAAGTGGCAAACTTAAATTTTATGCACCACCATTTTGCGACCATGTCCTATGGTGAGCAAAGTTTGCTCATCTTTCCAAACGGCATCGGTAAGACGGCTATGCGTATCTTGGTGTGTGTATACAATCTTTTGAGATTCCTTCACATGTGAAATCTTCACAGCAGCCGGCAAGTTGCCCATAACAGCCAGATGGGGACTGAAAAAGGAACGAGATTGAATTATACAAAAAACAACTTAGCGAAGCTCCAACTTTACCCATTGATCAGCAGTCGACTAACATGACTATCCTCAAAATAGGACTTTGTCTCTAACAATTGGCGAGGCACACGCAAATCCAGCGTATGCAATTGGCCATCATAGTCGCCTAGATACACATAATTGTCACCCTGGAGCTCGCTGGGGGCTGCCCAGGCGGCGCAGGTAAAGCTTAGTGCGTGAGTGGCATCATCATATATGGTTAAGGAGGAAGGTGCCGTTGCTCGCACATCCCAGAGGCGGGCACAACCGCCACGATCACAGGTCACGAACTGTTCACTCGTGCCCAGGGGTGTGGCTAATCCCGTGAGCTTGTCCGAGTGTGCGGAACGAGCACGATAAGAGCTACTTAGATCTGCGCCCGACAGATCCCAGACCTGCAAAGCACAAAGAAAGAACTAAGTAAGATTCGAACTCCTCCCATGCCCCCTCCCCCTTTTCTTACATTCAAAGTGTTGTCCAGTGAGGCAGACACCGCCTTCTTGGAATTGCTCTTGAACACACTTAATTGACTGATGGGCGCACCATGGGCCGAGGCTTCTCCCACCATAAAAAGACAGTACGGCGACTTGGGGTTCCTCACGGTGGAGTAAGTGGACCAGGCCTGAAGCCGCGTATCACCCAGAGCCACCAGCAGCACATTGTTATCCGCATATCTCAATATATTCACTGTGTACTCCGCTTGCAGCTTGAAGTCGGCATTGTCCACTGTCATGCTCCCTAGATGGGCCTTCGAGTAGCCAAAGAACATGCCCCACCACTGCCTTCCCTCGCGCCTGTTGGTGGCCAGAGCGAAATGCTCGTGGTCATTGATCGCAATGCTGTCCCAACAATCATGTAGGCGCGGCGACAGGTTCTCCAGGCGTGCATTGAGATCTTCCACATTCAGATTGGGATAGTCCACATTGTCGGCCAGTTCTTTGGCTGCCGGAGGCTGATGCGAGGCGGGCGTGCGATAGACTTCCGAGCTGCGTTGTGGAAACATGTCGAGGAGAGGACAGGGTGGATAGAGAAAGGAAATTCAAACTAAATTGACAGAAACAAAGTCAACAGCGTGCGGGTTATTTAGGGATGGGTAAGATGGCGAAAATCATCGGAGACTTATCGCATGGTTGCTACCTGATGCTTACGTCAAGTTTATCAACACTGGTTAAGTGGCGATGGCACTGTGGTCGTTGCTCTTTAGGAGGGAAAATGAAATCACCTGCAACTCGAAAATAACACCTCTACAATGCACTGTGGTCCAAAAATCTTAATTCTTTTGACAAAACTCTGGCATTTCCATACCAGGCTAGTTAGGAATCTAAAATATTAAGAGGAATGTTCTTAAAAGATTGAATTTATTGTCCATAAATTAAAAACCAACAAAAATTGATTGTATACGTGACAGTTTTTACGACCTTTAACAAAGTACTCAGACAAGCTAAATCGATTTAGCGGGGGTCAACTCCATATACAAAAAAGCTAGCTTAACTTTTAGCTGATCCCATAGCTTGAGCCAGTTATCATGCTTAAGCTTTAAAAATCAAAATAAAACACAACCAATGCGTTACCCATGACTTCTGCTCTCCCAATATTATCCAAATACTCCTGCATTTTCATTTTATTTATTTTTGTTTTATTAATTATATCAATTTATTTTTAAACAAAACACCCAAAATAAACAACACAATGCAGAGTGACCGTATGCCATTTGGTGGGATTTCGCTATTGTAGGGTGGTATTTTGCTATTGTAGGGAGGTATTTTGGCGTTAAGTAGTCACACTGTACCCTTAGCTAAGACCCCAGCGGAAAAATTTGTCTTTTTAGCAAGGTCTAGATTGAGTTTTGCTGAGTATTTTGCTTTTATACCAAGTAAACCAGCAGTCTCTAGCCGGCTCGAGGCCATGTTATGCTTTCGCAACACCACAAAGGAGGCTGGTAGATCATACATCTGATTAATGGGAAGCCACCCTTAATCATCAGCGATCGTTTGCCTACTTCTGAACCGCCCAACAGCAGTTATTCCATGCCTGCGTTGCTATAACTGTTTCGGAATTTCAAAGCAGCATGCGCTCAAAATCTCGAAAGACAGCTTAAAACAGACAGAAGCCTGCTCCTATAGCCTTATCGAATTAGTGTAAAAAAAAACTTGCTCACCTCTGCTATAGCGATGACCAAAAAGTTTGCTGTATTGTGTGTTTGTTGTAAAAGTTCAAGCAGCCTTAAGCTAACTTTCGCCGAGCCGAAGTTAGCTTCCCTCCATTTTTTTTTTGGTAAATGTTTTGTAGAGCTACCCCACAGCGAAAATACATCAAGTTTTATTTTGCTTTTGGTCTGTGTTATGAACTTCGAATGCTATTGCTTACCTAAAAATATCTTTTAATAGAATAAATGACAGTTAAGGGAAGGAAGAATATGGGCATTTCCAACGAAAGGTCCACCGGGACCAAAAAATTTAAAAGTATTTAAAAAAACTAAGTTTGATCATATTTTCACTGGGAAACAGTTTCATTAAACTAAAGTTAGCCAAACTTAAATTACAAACGTAAGCGCCATTTTCCTCATTTTGATAGTTTTTTGCACGTTTTTTTCTTAAAAAAAGTGCATATAAATTTCATTGACTTTTGATATCTAAAATTGTTTTAATGGTACAAAGAGTTAAAAAACGATGCATAAGAGACCATAACAAACTATGTGATTGCAATTAACTCTAAGTTTTTGCTTGGCCTTAAACAGAAACCACTTAAATATCTTGATGGAAAAAATGTCGCGCTCGACATGTCACGTATCGACACACATAAATATATTTTTTGAAAAAAAGTACAGAAGATTTTTAAATCAAACAAAATACATTTCAATGGACAATTCATTAGGAAGATATTAAAAATACTTAAGCTTAAGAATTGTGTCAGGTTTCGGTAAACTTTGTCTTTATATAGATGGGCTCGAAAACCACTTCTGTCTTTGTCACGTTAGAATCGCTTCTTATTTTGCCAATATTTTTGAAACAGGATTGAATCAATTTAATATGCATATGTGGTCGAACATATATTTCTATGGGCAAAGGTAAAATCTTTGAAATTCCATTAAAAAAGAATTATGCTCGAGCGCCAATTAATGTCTACACGTAAATTCTTCATAATTCGCGGTCCATCGAGTAAAAATTGGGGCTCATTTACCGGGACGGTGCTGGTAAACGCCAGAAGTGAGCGAATGTGAGCCAGTGCTGGTAAACGCCAGAAGTGGACACTGGCTCGGTAAACTGATTATCGATTGGCTTTCGAAATCGGGATATCGATAGCTTCGAAAATTCGAGTTCGAATTACTATTACATACATATACATACATACGTAAAATAAAAATGCTACTAAACTAAACTCGCTTAATACCAATAGCTGTTGATTTTGTTAGTTCAGGTGTTGACTAGTACAAATAGCAGCAGCGAAGCAGCAAATAGTAACAAACATAGCAGAAGTACAGCGCAGAAGACGGCGCTGCCGCTGCGAAAATGTTTTCCGGCAGCAGCAGCGGAGGCAGCGGAGGCCATGCCCATGTCAGTTGCGATGCTGTGCAGGATTGCGATGGCTACGACTTCACCAAGAACGAGAATGCGGCCCGCTGGCGTGGTCTGTTCATACCCTCGCTGCGCAAGGTGCTGGAGCAAGTGCATCCGCGGGTGACGGCCAAGGAGGATGCGCTGCTGTATGTGGAGAAGCTGTGTCTGCGCCTACTGGCCATGTTGTGTGCCAAGCCGCTGCCGCATTCCGTGCAGGATGTGGAGGAGAAGGTGAACAAGTCCTTCCCCGCTCCCATCGATCAGTGGGCCCTTAAGGAGGCCAATGAGGTGATCAACTCCAAGAAGCGTAAGAGTGTGCTGCCCACGGAGCGTGTGCACTCGCTGCTCCAGAAGGATGTGCTGCAGTACAAAATCGATAGCTCCGTCTCGGCGTTCCTGGTGGCCGTCCTGGAGTACATCTCGGCGGATATACTGAAAATGGCTGGGGACTACGTGTGCAAGATCTCGCATTGTGAGATCACCAAGGAGGACATCGAGGTGGTGATGAATGCCGACCGTGTGTTCATGGATATGTTCAGCCAGAGTTCGGACCTGAAGACCAGCCTCATTCTGCCCAGTCCCTTGTCGCTGCCCGCTCAGCGGGCCAGCGCCACCTACGAGGAGACGGTCAAGGAGCTCATCCACGATGAGAAGCAATATCAAAGGGATCTGCACATGATCATAAGGGTCTTTCGCGAGGAGCTGGTGAAGATTGTGCGCGACCCGAAGGAGCTGGAGCCCATATTCTCCAACATAATGGACATCTATGAGGTGACGGTTACACTGCTGGGATCGCTGGAGGACGTGATTGAGATGTCGCAGGAGCAGAATGCTCCCTGTGTGGGCAGTTGCTTTGAGGAACTGGCCGAGGCGGAGGAGTTTGATGTGTACAAAAAGTATGCACATGATGTGACCTCACAAGCCTCGCGCGATGCACTCAGCCAGCTATTGGCCAAGCCCGATGTGAGTATGGGGTGGGGTTAATTGCTACCGAGATCCTTTCTAATCCCCGTTTCAATTGCCACAGGCTTTGTCCTTGATCTCGGCTGGTCATGGCTTTCGCGATGCGGTCAAGTATTATCTGCCCAAGCTACTGCTGGTTCCCATCTGTCATGCCTTTGTCTACTTTGATTATATCAAACACTTGATGGATCTCAGTTCGTCGCAGGATGACATTGAAAGCTTTGAACAGGTTCAGGGTTTATTACATCCGCTGCACTGCGATCTTGAGAAGATTATGTCGAATTTGTCTAAGGAGCGTTTGGTGCCAGTTAGTGGACGCGTGCGTAGACAAATGGCCATTGAACGCACACGGGAGCTGCAGCTGAAGGTGGAACACTGGGATGACAAGGATGTGGGACAAAATTGCAATGAGTTTATACGCGGTAAGACTGGAATACCTCATATCAGCCATAGCTGTAATGTGATCATTATTTCCCGAATTTTATTACTTTTCATTACAAAATAGTCTCGATTATTCAGACAATGAAAAACAATTTCTAATTAGGATTTTTTTAGTAATCGTAATTTTAACTAGGAATTACGATTATTCAATGATTATTTCGACCCCTGTAAGAATTCGGACGCTGAATCCGAACGGCAGCTTGAGAAGCTTTTGCAAGGCTAATTACTACAAAAAGCTGGCGCCAAAAGCTGTGAGGGTTGCCGGGTGTGAAAGTTTATTCAAAGAAACAACTTTTCATTGGATGTTCCAAAGCGGGATCGAATCCACGACCTCTTGCACAGGGGTCGCGCACACTAGCCTCTGAGCCAAGTTCAACTTAGGGTTGCCGAACTTTTCGAAAATATCTACGAGGTGTGTTCAAAGAAAAAGGTGAATTTTGTATTTTCGAGAGCTGGGTACATTCGATTATCGATATTTTGTTTTTGTTCTATTCGGACACATATGTTTATGATATGTTTGCATTAGCAGCCAATTTTGATAAGTAGTTTGTTTTTGGCAACTGAAAAGGTTAGTCACGTTTTTGTGTGCTCTTCGGGTTTTGCTAAGTTTTGAGCAAAAACAACGTCGCATTATATCGCTCAGGATTTGTTGAATGAAGTCAACGACGATCCGGGTTTGCTCAAACGGGTCATAACTGGTGACGAAACGTGGGTATATGTTTATGAAATCGAAACCAAGGCCCAATCATCCCAATGGAAGCGTCCAGATGAGCCAAGACCGAAAAATCACGCCAAGTTCGATGAAATGTTAAGGTTTTGCTCACTGTTTTCTTTGATTACAATGGTGTGGTGCATCATGAGTGCCTGCCAAGAGGTCGTACAGTTAATAAGGAATACTAAAAGGAAGTTATGCAACGTTTGCGTGAAGCAATACGGCTCAAACGATCGGAATTGTGGAAAACAAATCGTGGATTCTGCATCACGATAATGCACCACATCAATGCTTTTTCGTGATTTTTTGGCCAAAAATAACACACAGTAATCATGCCTCAATCAACGTATTCACCAGATTTGGCTCCCTGCTACTTTTTCCTATTCCCAAAACTAAAGAGACCAATGAAAGGAACGTGTTTTGCCACAATTGATGAGATCAAGTCAGAATCGAAGAACGAGCTGATGGCCATACTGAAAAGCGCATTTTAGAAGTGCTTCGAGGATTGGAAAAAGCGTTGTCACTAGTGTGTTATATCCGAAGGCGATTACTTTGAAGTTGTCCCCTTGGATATTGATGAATAAATAAGTACTTTTCAAAATAATTCAAAAATCACCTTTTCCTTTGAACATATCGAGATTTGACGAAAATGGAAAGTATGATTTCGATATAAATATTTTAGGGTAAAAATATAGATATTTTAACAAAATGCGTCTACATGGCTATGTGTCTTTACAATAAGCAGGTCTGTTGAGGTAATTAAAGAGTCAGCTGATGCATAATAAAAACTAACTGGTGAGAACTAAAAATCTGCACAAAACTTGAGAGAGCGCGTCCTTAGCTGAGCTTTACTTAAAAGCTTTCGGGATGACATTTCTTTGTCATTTTTATTTTCATTTTTCATGCCCCCACTGACAAAACTTTTGACAAGTAGTCGCCATCATGCCGTCCGAGCAAGAACGTCTTCGTGATCTCGTTGTAAAATTCTACGAAATGCACGCTGACAAAGGCGATAAAAGTAACTTTGTTCTAAGTACGTAACCCAACAAACTTGCCGCAGTGTCGACCAATTGAAGATTTTTTTGAAAGTCTGAGGTCGTACAGGACGCCTTCGGAGACATTTTCCGGAAGCTACGTCGAAGGGTCGATAACGGTCCTTTCGATTAAATCCATTGATGCAATTCTTTGGTATATGTAGTCATAAAAAAACTGTCAAATTTTTATAAAGATCCGTTGAGAATTGTGGTTATGGCGGCATTTTAAAGTTTGTGCAGATTTGTCACCCGTTACAGTGGTCTCAAGAGAACACATAATCCCCAAACATGAATTGTATGATTTTGACGAAACCGATAGGGTAACAAAGTTCTTCGATGGCTTCTGATTCTACAATTTAATGAATTCTGTGTCTTTTGATTGAATTTCAAAAGCCGATGGCTTGGCCAAGTCAGAAATCTTGAAAGTCAAATATTTCTATTAAAATGAACTATTATACCCTTGCAGATGGTGTATTTAAATTGTACAGACGCTTGTAACGAATAGTTCTTGATCAGCATGGTGAGCTTAGTTGATATACACAGAGAAAACCAATATGTAAAAACTACATGAAAATGTAGTTTTCTTACACGTTTGACAGGGATTTTCCACACACTAAGTTTATGTAGCTTTTCTACATGCCGCGTGTACTTTTCTCATTTCTACATGCGGAATGTTGCTTTTCTACACGCCACGTTTAAGGCCCAGCCCATAAAAAAATAAAACATGAAGGAAAGTCGGTCAAGCCCGACTATAATATACTCTGTACCTCCCAAAGTTTGTTTTAGGGAGTGTGAAGTGCTTGTTTTCCTTTTAACTCAACTATCGTTCATCCGATCATTACCATTTCTTTGGCGGATCGATAAATAACCCTGAATACTAAATATGTCAAGAAAGATCAAACCTTCTATTTATAAAACTGTGGGAGATATAACGTTTTTCCAATTTGAGGGGGCGGGAGGGTACGTGGCAAAAATTGAAAATAATCTTGCAAGAATAAGAAGTATTTGTCCCATACATGTCGAACCTCTATCTCTTAACATCTCTGAGATCTGTGTGTTCATACGGACAGACAGACAGACATGGCTAAATCGACTCGGCTGTTGATGCTAATTAAGAATATATATACTTTATAGGGATGGAGATACTTCCTTCTGGCTGTTGCATACTTTTGCACAAACTTATTATAAAAATGCACGTACACCATAAAATTTTCACAAGGGAGTGTGGGTAGGAAGGGGCACAAAGAGGGCAAGGTTTTCCTTCTGAAAAACATTATTTTTTTTTACTTAAGCTGTATTTTCACTTGTCTGAAATCTCATAAAAGTTTCCCATTTCAAATATCAGACAAGTCTAATAGTCAGTTCGAGAAGCACTAAAATATATGAAAAGCTGCATAAGAAGTAGGCTATCTGAGTTCTTAAATGAGTTTTTTGACAGCCAACTCTCAGTAAACTGAGGTATTTTTCAACCATCTCATATGAGATCTCGACAAGTCAAAATACAGCTTTACCTTGTTTAGGACTCGGACTCACAACTTACTTACCTTGTCTCGGGAACTAAGACACAATTGCCGGCATCTTAGCAAATCACAATTACGAGGGAAGCGACTATGAGCGATTGGGATCAACAACATGTTTCGGGTAGATTTTCTATACGTAGCATTCAGCATTTGAAATCCTTAACGTTTATTCGTGAAGAATAGTTTTCTAAATGAAAATAGAACTTTTCTGTACTAATTTTGAGCTACAATTTTCGTTAAGAACTTCCACACGCGCACGTAATCTTTCAATATCTAAACGATAATATAGAAACCCTTCATTTTCGTGTGGTATTTATATTCTGTATGAAAATTGCAAAAGTTTTTTGAAAATAAGCTGGTTTTCTCATATCGTGTACAATTTGCCTTTGTCCACGCAGCATTCAAATTTTCAACATGTTTCGTTTCCTTTATTATTTCTACATGCAACGTTAAACTATATTTTTTCTACATTTTGCGTTTGAAATTAAGTAGGGCGAACTACGTTTCGTTTAGGATTGCCGTTTCTACAAGCGGCGTGTAGCTTTTTTTGTTTTCTCTGTGTAGCTATGTCCGTCCGTTCGTCTGTTATTCCGTCTGTTTGAAAGCCATCTTGACCAATCTTTGCAAATTGTCGGGAACAAACGAATCATGGAGGTGGCTTCTATTTGTGAAATGAAACAACTAGCATTACTCAAAGTAAAAATACAATTGTATGAAAATTGTTTAAAATCTCTATTTATACGAATTATAGAAACTGCAAGAGTAAATATAGTTCGGCGGAGTCGAAGCTATCTTTTTAACTCAATTAAGCCCAATCAACAGAAAATGGAACTAACGCTTCGCTATAAGTTATTACACTCAATATTAAAGAACAGTTGGGAAGATATTTACTGGATCCGTGGACAAATTTCGATAAGCATCATTTTTGAACAAGCCCATGTAATTGATACCAGTTGGGGGTATTTATTTCAAAAATTGGATGTATGACCATACGAACTAGTAAATAATTTCGGTTTGCACCTAGAAATACATGAATAATTCAACATTTCAAGCCCAACTACTCAATAATCCCCCTTTACAAGAACAATTATTCAAATAATTGTAAAAGTAATTACATTTTGTAATGAGCACTTAATAATCACTTATAATCGTAATTTCAAGTTACAATTACGATTACCAAAAAATCATAATCAGGAATTGTTTTAAATTATCTGAAAAATTGTAATGGTAATGGTAATAATTATGGTAGTTTAGAGCTCTGATATCAGCTCAAAATTAATCTCTCTTATATTCCCACAGAGGATTCTCTCAGCAAACTGGGCTCGGGCAAGCGTATCTGGAGCGAACGCAAGGTCTTCCTTTTCGATGGCCTGATGGTCTTGTGCAAGGCCAATACCAAGAAGCAGACACCCTCGGCCGGTACCACCGCCTACGACTATCGACTGAAGGAGAAGTTCTTTATGCGGCGAGTTGAGATCAATGATCGTGCGGACAGCGATGAGCTTAAGAACAGCTTCGAGCTGGTCACGCGCATGCAACCGGCCATCGTTTTGACCGCCAAGAATGCCCAGCATAAGCACGACTGGATGGCCGACCTTATAATGGTCAACACCAAATCAATGCTGGACAGAATACTTGATAGCATACTGCAAGATATTGAACGCAAACATCCCCTACGCATGCCCAGTCCAGAGATTTATAAGTTTGCCGTGCCCGATAGCGGCAAGAATATTGTATTGGAAGAGCGCGAGAGTGCAGGTGTCCCCATGATTAAGGGCGCAACGCTGTGCAAGCTCATTGAACGACTCACCTATCACATCTATGCGGATCCTACCTTTGTGCGCACTTTCCTCACCACATATCGTTATTTCTGCTCGCCACAGCAGTTGCTCCAGCTTCTTATTGAACGTTTCAATATACCCGATCCCAGTTTGGTTTATCAGGATGGAGCTGGTGGTGCTACTGCTGTGGGTAACGTTTGTGATAAAGAGCATAAGAACTCGCAGCGCGAGGATTGGAAGCGTTATCGCAAGGAGTTTGTACAGCCCGTACAGTTTCGGGTGCTTAATGTGCTGAGGCATTGGGTGGATCATCATTTTTATGACTTTGAGAAGGATCCCACACTGCTGGACAAGCTGTTGTATTTTTTGGAGCATGTGAATGGCAAATCGATGCGCAAATGGGTCGACTCTGTGCTTAAGATTGTTCAGCGAAAGGTGAGTGTTTGTGCGTTTACGTCCCAGATCAACCCTAACCCTTCTCCTTTGCAGAACGAACAAGAAAAGAGCAATAAGAAAATCGTCTATGCTTATGGTCACGATCCGCCGCCCATTGAATATCACTTAAGTGTGCCTAATGAAGAGATCACTCTGCTTACCCTACATCCCCTGGAACTGGCACGTCAGCTCACTCTGCTGGAATTTGAAATGTACAAGAATGTGAAGCCCTCTGAGCTGGTCGGCTCACCCTGGACCAAAAAGGACAAAGAGCTAAAAAGTCAGAACTTACTGAAGATCATGAAGCATACTACTAATGTGACCCGCTGGATTGAGAAATCCATTACCGAGGCTGAGAACTATGAGGAGCGTCTGGCCATTATGCAGCGTGCCATTGAGGTGATGATGGTCATGCTGGAGTTGAACAATTTCAATGGCATCCTGTCTATTGTGGCCGCCATGGGTACAGCCTCGGTGTATCGTTTACGTTGGACATTCCAGGGATTGCCGGAGCGCTATAAGAAATTTTTAGATGAGTGCCGAGAACTGAGCGATGATCATTTAAAGAAATACCAAGAGCGCTTACGCTCAATCAATCCGCCCTGTGTGCCATTTTTTGGTCGCTATTTAACAAATATTTTACATCTGGAGGAGGGTAATCCAGATTTGCTGGCGAATACAGAGTTGATTAACTTCTCCAAGCGGCGGAAAGTGGCGGAAATCATTGGCGAGATTCAACAGTATCAGAATCAGCCCTATTGCCTCAATGAGGAGCCCAGCATAAGACAATTCTTTGAGCAACTCGATCCGTTCAATGGTTTATCGGACAAGGAGATGTCCGACTATCTGTACAATGAGAGTATGCGTATTGAGCCGCGTAACTGCAAAACGGTGCCCAAATTTGTGAGTATTCAACAAATCAAAATGTTTTAGATTTCAGAAATGTAGAGAATCCGGAATAAGAAGTAAAAAAAATTAAATAACAGACCGGAGCAGTAGAAGCAAATGGTACTGGTTCGGTTCAGTGGTTCACACAGTTTCTGAACCGCTGGTGTGGTTCATTACATAATTTTTGAAGCTAACTGAACCGCGGTTTCGATTCGGTTCAGTGGTTCAGAAAGGCATATTATGAAGTACTATAATTCTGTGTAATGTGACTTTTCGCACTTTGAAAGTTGAATTCCTATAAACGATTTTGATACCTTTAAAATCCTCTGAAGAATGTCTAAAATTGGCAGGATTCGTCTTAAGTTCCTAGACGAAATGCCCTTTGAAAACAGAGAATGTCTGTTAGAAAAGAATACGTACCATGCATCTTACAATCCTCTTGGCTAAGATTGAAATAAGTTAAAAAAGTACTACAGAAAATTGAAAATATTGTCCACTAGAGGACGACAAATTAATGATCAACTTTCAAGAATAGGACGCAGATAGATGAAAGGTACAGGGTGGTCCATTTAAAAATAAGAATTAAATTATGCTGTTAAAACAAAAACGGCTCAATATTTTTTAAAAGTAGCCCATTCGATCCACCCAATTTTTGAGAACATTTTCAACTGTTTTGGCACGTATGTCAGCAATAGCAACTCGTATCTCGTTCTCCAACTTATCAGTTTGTATGTTTCAGGATTGTTTGTCACATTTGTCCTTGACCGCCCCCCAAAGATAATAGTCTAAAGGTGTCAGATCACAGCTTCTTGGCGGTCAATTCATATTTGCTGATTATTCCATTTTCCAAGATAGGGCGCAGAAGATCGATTGTGGCGTGCGCTGTGTGGCACTTAGCGCCGTCTTGTTGAAAGCAAATATCGTCCAAGACTTGCGCTTCGATTTCCTCGAAGAACCAATCACTTAACATTGCGCGGTAGCGCTCACCATTCACCATTCATTTTCAAAGAAAAATGGACCAATGATGCATTGAGATCAAAATCCGCACCAAACAGTGACACGTGGTGGGTGCGTTGGCTTCTCGACGACGATATGCGGATTTTCTGTGCCCCAGATGTAAAATTCACCATCTTCGGCCAAACTATCTTCCACCCAATTTGCGAACTGTAGACGATTCCGATGGTCAATTGGCTTTAGCAGCTGCACCAATTGAACTTTGTATGGCTTCATGACAAGGTTTATGCAAAATTCGCATCAAAGAAGTGCGCGAAATGTCCAATTGTTGAGATCGATGGCGAGTTGACCTTGATGGTTGCACATTTTCTGCAACCGCAGCAATGTTTACGGTCGAGCCACCAACATTTCAGTTTCACGAACTCGCTTCACGAATTGATCCACAAATGGAGTTTTCGGGACAATTTTTTTGTAAAATGTTTTTTTCAAATTTCGCACAGTTTAAGCCGAGGACTCACCACTTTGGAAATATGTTTCAAATATTTCCCAACTTTCTTCAAGCGAATAGCGACCCATTTCGTAAATGTCAATGTTTTACTAAATATTATGAATAGTTCAAATTCCAAACACTAGATGGACCACCCTGTATATTCAGAGATCGGCGCACAATTGCAGAAGACTTACAGGATTACATGTTGTAAAATTTGTGTCAAGGCATCCTTAAAGGTTATATCGATCGAAAATATCCAACTTCATAATACCAACCTATATACCAAATTTCAAGTTCGAATTTTCAATAGCTTCTGAAATATGGCTCTGATCCACTTTTGAACCGGTTCTCCACCAGTAAAATATCCAACTTCAACCCTACATTTCAAGTTTCAAGTTCTTAGCTTAACTAACTTTTGAGAAATAGCTCTGAGCCAGACCAAATATAAAGTTCTTAGTTTAGATAACTTCTGAGATATGATTCTGAACCACTTTAGAACCGTTTTTAACCGCTTTAGAACCGGTTCACAGACATGTCACATAGCGGTCTAGACGCTTTTAAGGAACAAACATACTAACTTACAAACATTCATATTTTCACTTTTTTTTGTATGTATAGAAGATATATGTATAGATGAATAGATAAGAAATTTTAATACTCTGTACCAAAGGTACACAGAGTATATTAAGTTTGTGCAAAAGTGTCCGTCTTTCCGTATGAGCAAACGGATCTGAAAGATGGTAAGAGATAAAGGATTGACATGTGTGGGACAAAAACTTCTTATACTTACAGGCAGATCAAGATTATTTTGAATTTTTTCCACGCCCCCTTCCGCCCCTGCCAGTTGGAAAAAACATCATATCTCCCACAGTTTTTTAGACAGAAGGTTCGTTCCTTCTGGACATATTTAGTAAACAGGATTGGTAAGGATAGGATGAACGATAGTCGAGTTGTAAGGAAATCAAACAATTATGGGCAGCACCGATCGCCAGGTACAGAGTATGTTATAGTCGGGATTGACCGACTTTCTTTCTTGTTAATTATGAATTTGAAAGTATTTAAAATTTTTTTGGCTTTCGACTTTTTAAAGTCGGAAGATCGAGATCAGGAACGTTCTTGTTAAAGTATGAGCTGAGCTGAAACCTTGGTTCGACTAGCTTTGAAAAGCATAGCAGAAACGAAAAAATCAACCCATCAATACCTCCCAGTCTAATTCTTTCTGCATTCTCTTTCAGCCCCGAAAATGGCCGCACATTACGCTCAAATCGCCTGGCATCAAGCCGCGTCGTCAGAATCAGAGCAACAGCAGCAGCAATAAGCCAGCCACAGCTACAGTGGCACCACCAGTGGCGGTTCCTACACCAGTCAGCAGCATGGAACCCCCAGCTGCGGTGATTGGTGATCAGAGTCCACAGAATAATCCACATGCCTACAGCGTATTCGCTCCCGTCATTATACCTGAAAGAAATGGTGGGACTAGCTGGAGTGGCACACCATTACATCATCAGCAGAACAATGGAGAGATAGCGGTGCCGGCACCACATCTACCCAGGAAGCCGGGGCCGCATGTGTGGACCAATAATGTTTCCATGGCACCGCCTGTACCTACAATGGATATGTTTAGTCCATTGCTGTCAGAGCAATTGCCGTTGTCGGAAAGCAGTAGCAGTAATCCCTTTGCCATGTCCGAGGCAGATCATCCGCCGCCCTCGCCGTTGCCTAAATTGATGGTCAGTCCCAATCGTTCACCATTCCATGCGCGGACTCAGTACAGTCCTACGCATAGCATTGCCAGCACAGTGACATTGACAGGAGCAGGTGGCGGCGATGTTAGCCCCCAAATGGGTGGCTTTTACTATAATAGCGCCCATCAGACGGGAGTGGGAGCTGTGCCCATTTCACCACATGTGAATGTCCCTACTGTTTCGCATATGGAATATCGAGCAGTGCCGCCACCACTGCCGCCACGTCGCAAGGAGCGCACCGAAAGCTGCGCCGACATGGCGCAGAAACGGCAAGCACCGGACGCACCCACAGTAAGTTCAGACTAATCACTGCAACTGAAGCATCTTTTCTAAATTTTCTTTGATCTTTAAAGTTACCTCCCCGCGATGGCGAGCTAAGTCCACCGCCCATACCGCCCCGACTTAATCATTCCATGGGACTTAGCAACTATGGACGACACCACACCAAGGAATTTGTAGGCAAAAGCAGCTTACTCCTGCCCCATACAAGCAGTATTATGATAAGACGCAACTCGGCCATCGAGAAGCGGGCAGCGGCAGCGTCAACAGGAAGTAATACCACTTTGGTCACCGTCTCTCAGTCCACAGTGGCGACTGATGAACAGCAGCAGCATCCGCCGCAATCGATCTCTCCCGCATTGAGCTCATCGACCACCACATCACCCATGACACCCATGACGCCCATGTCGCCGCACATTCCCAACAATTTGAAGCAGCAGCAACAACAGCACCAGAAATCTCATCTCATGTCCCAGCATCATCATCCTCATCCGCACCATCCCAGCCAATCACAAGCACACTTGTCCCCAAAGGAGTTCTTTCCCCTGGCCACCAGCCATGAGGGCACACCCAAACTTCCACCAAAACCTAGTCTAAGCGCTAACTTCTATAACAATCCAGGTAAGTGAATGCAAACCAACACTCACCTTTAAACTAATTTGAATCTTCCTGCAGATAAAGGTACGATGTTTCTTTACCCAAGTACAAACCAAGAATAATATTTATTATCTGGCGATGTGATAGAACAAAACAAAGTACGAATATGATCCGTAAAATGCGGCGGTTTGGAAATGTCCAACATGAGATATATATACAAACAAACAAACATACGTAGGTACAGAGTCATGTATTCTAGTAGAAAGAGTTATGCCATGCAACAATACGGACCGAGTTATAGTAGATCGAACGGATGAATTTGATTATTCGCAACTCACACACACAAACGGAAATTATGTTATTATATAATTATTATTATAAACTTATTATAAACAATTGTAAATATTGAAAACATTGTATTGATCGTAGAATGTAAAAACAATAAAGTATAACACTATTGTTAGACATTGGGTAGAAATTAATCAATCTTATGCGGAGTGCTCAAGCAACACCCGATGGCGAGAGTTTCAGCAAAAGTTGGAATCGCATACCTTACAGCAAAAATTAATCACTAAGGCAAATAGTGCTCGGATCTAACTATCCACAACTAAGAAAAGCAAATTTTTGTTAATATATTGAAATTGAGATGTGGTATATTTACCAGGGTTTGAAAATGCCATGCTATTTCGTAGTTTCGATATTTTGCTCCTGCTCAGAATGTGATTGGAGCAGAACAGTAGCCTGAGCACAAAATTCTATCTGGAGCACTATAGCTTTGCTCCGTGCTGTCAATTTTTCCATCACTATAAAAATAGCATACAAAAAACTACTATCAAAATACTATTTGGCCATAGCAATCGAAGCAAAGCAGGCATAGTGCTCCCAATAATGCTACGTGTAGCTGCTCCCATAGTTGTTTCAAATTGATACCTAAAAAGCCACAGCCTCCTGTTGATGGGTCTGACCAGCTCCTTTGAAGGGCGGAAGCATTTGCGGAAAATTTAGAGGACAGATTTAAGTCATTTGAAACCACTTCGGTAAGCCGCAGGAGACATGTCCTTAACACCCCAGACAGCTAACGCCCCCAGTTCCACCAATTACTCTGGAGGAGGTTCAGGGCCAAATCAAAAACTTAAACAATAAAAAAGAATGGTGAAATAGGGTCATCAAAGCCCTCCCAGTAAAAGCGGTGTCCTGGTTTAATTTTCAACGCGGCATGCGACTGGGTACTTTCAAGGTGTGGAAAAAGGCTCAAATCGTTATAATCCATAAAAAACCCAAAGGAAGTTGAAAGCATCGGAGGTCGAGTTATACCGTCCAATCAGTCTCCTATCCACAATATCGAATGAGAGGTGCCTACTAGCCCGAATTATGGCAATCGATGGGGTGTGTGGCATGATACCTCCCCTTTCAGTTCGGGTTTAGAAAGTCACATGGGACCCCTGAGCAGCTGAATAGGGTGACTAACTTTATTTTCGACAGATTTCAGGCGAAGGAATACGTGGTTGTGGCTTACTTTGATTAAACAGGCTTTTGATAGAGTGTGGCATGACGGATTGCTCTACAAGGTAAAAGACATCCTTCCGCCTCAGCTTTACTCTCTTGTGAAAAGCTTCCTCACGGACCGGACCTTCTCAGTAATCTTGGAAGGAGATGTTTCGGACCAACCCTATACTCTCTATACACTTGTGACATGCCTGCAGGTGGAACAATACCCATTGAAGACCCCCAAGACTTACTCATTGCAACATTTGCTGACGATACTGCTTTTATGGCGAGAGTCCCATGCATCTATAATGCCACCGATGTCGTTGGGCTAAACCTGGATAAATGTGCCAGTGTAACATATACACTTCGCGCGATGGTGCCTGCGTCTTTCTAATGAGCGCTTTCGGCACTTCCTGGACATAAATATTTGGGAGTATATCTGGAAGCGCCTTACATTCGGAACCCATATCAACGGCTTGTAAGATTTAACTGGGATATACTTCACTCCGAAACAAAGTGCATATTTACAAGGCAATTATAGCACCAGCTTGGAGATATGGGATCCATATGTATGGAATAGCTGCAGAATCTCATCTAACAAAGATTCCTGTCCTCCAGTCCCTGGTATATGTGCACAAGACATTTGGAGAGCGATCTCAACGTGCCGAAGATTGGAGACGTTTTAATACACAGGAAGGCAAATACGTGGATAGGTTGAGAAGTTACCCCAACACTCTTGCCAGAAGACTGTTGCGTAGACGAAGGAAAGCCGGAAGCATAGTAAGACGACGCCTCAAGAAGATTTTCCCTAGAGAACTTCCAAACAGACAAATACCCTTGCAACCCCCCACACACTAGACAGAACCAATACACTAATTTTACACATATTTTATATCATCACAATCAAGCCTCCCATAATTAGACTTACGCGAAGTCACACTTACACAAAGTAAGTTTAAATGAATGTACACATCAATCTAAAGAAAGTTGCCATTGACAGGTGACAGAAAATTTAGATAATAACAATAAAAAAAAAATTTCTGTTGTTAAGTTGCTTACAAAACTACTGCTCTCAGAGATAGTTCTGAAGCTTATGAATGGCTTCGAATATCTGACTTTTTCTACTCCGTACCAGCAGTTCTTCATCAGCAGCCTAGTCGATATAGCCATGTCCGTCTGTCTGTCCGTCCGTATGAACAAACAGATCTCAGAAATGGTAAGAGATAGAGGTTCGACATATATGATCTGGTTTTGTTATTGATTGCATTTTTCAACAATGCCATTGTGAGTGTTGTACTCACCCAAATAGTTGCTTTTAAGATAAGGTTTAAGTAGTTTCCCCTCCATTCTCCAGAATAAGATATTTTTCTTTCAGCTGCAACTATATTTTTTATACACTTGAAAAGTGTATTATAGTTGTGCCCAGAAGTTTGGAACGCATAGAAGGAATCATCTCCGACCACATAAAGTATTTATATTTTTTTTGAATCTAGTAGTAAGGAATATCCTGATTTGGGTCCCCAAATCTTTCACAAAAACACAATTTCAACTCTCAGTTTTGTGGCTTTAACATAAAGTTAAATGAGTTTAACCTTTTAGCTGCAAATTGAATGTTCTCTCAGAGAAAGCAAATCAATCGAAGCCATTCTCCTAGTATGAAACATTTCAAGAATTTACAATTTTTTTTAAACGAAATTACTTCTTTGATGAATTATGGAACGCCCCTTACATATGTGGACCAATGACCTTGCTAGTTCACAGAACTGTGCCATTAGCTTAGAGGCTCTTAGACAATACACACACAACATCATTTCCAGCCTAAGTTTAATGCCATTAACATATATCGTTAATTAGTTCAAGTAGGAAAACCCTCAGGGGGATTGTCTCTAACGATTGTAGGTAGAACAGCTAATTGTTGCTGCTTGTGCATTTTTTGTGTGCAATTAATTTGAAATAAAAACGATCAGCTTTTTGTTCTGGTGCCGTTTCCTTTCGCTTTTCGAGACTTTAGCGACGTCATTGAAAGCGGTTGGCTGAAAAATGCTTCCTGAATTTTTGGGTTCATTGCTGTAACAGGTTTGTGCATTTGAAGTTATTATTTTATTTTGATATGTGCGGCTCATAAAATGATTTTGTTTACAAATGAGGGAGGGTTATAAAACGCCTCCAACCGCAACTGCTCTCGTTTTTTTATAACTCCAAGTGGATTATGCGTCATTTGGCTTGATTGGTGAAGCACCAAATATTTTTATTAAATGGTCCGAGAAGGGGTTGTCCCGCGATACGTCATCAGAGAGAAATTTCCTTGAGTAATTGTATTAACTAGATGGGAAATTTCAGCTGTGGTT
Source organism: Lordiphosa collinella (assembly GCA_018904265.1). Lineage (NCBI taxonomy): Eukaryota > Metazoa > Arthropoda > Insecta > Diptera > Drosophilidae > Lordiphosa > Lordiphosa collinella. The sequence goes on along the minus strand of JAEIFV010000070.1, from coordinate 84,378 downwards.
TGGCAATTATTTATAGAGAGAAAGAGAGAGAAATCAAAATAAACAACAACCCAAAAGTGCATGCCAATGTTTAATGACTAATGTCAAGGCCATTGCCCAAGATCAGTTCCCAGAGAATAACCAACTTGACCAACATCAAAGCACATAGACTTAACGCCTCAAGTAACCTATCACGTATCACGTTTCAGTTGCGCAATTTAGACAATAGTTATTCAAATTATTCAATAAATTTGCATTTAATTTCTTGTTTAATTTTTTTTTTTAGCTAATGAGAGAGAAACCACAAAATAATTGATATCTGCACACACATAATCAGCAACGTCATTATGCCAGTAATTATTGTACATTGTATTACATGATCACCATATCAAGCGAGGATAGAACAACGACAACAGAACAATTATCTTTCTAATATAATAAATATTTTAAAATATTTTAGAGGAAAAGTCTGGAATTGATCCACAGGGAACCGCAAGTTTATTGTATTCTCGATGATCGAGTTCCAAAATTGAGTTCAAATATTTTTTCATTATTTTACTTATGTCTTCAGTTAATGCAAATTTTTTAACGTGTCTCACTTATGGAATTCAATATCATATTTTTAAAACTAACAAGTATTTTGAATTGACTTATACTTTTGCCTTAAAATCAAGAAGCCTTTTTTAATGATCCTTCTCGCTTTAACAAATTTATTTAACTCAAGGCTGCAAACCGTTCCGGGACCGAGACACGCAGTACCGTGGACCGGACCTTCTATATATATGACCTCAAATAGTTTGGTAAGTTATTAGCGTCCTCTTCAACAAAAATAAGGACAAGCAGCCTTCAATTTTAACAGAGTATCTAAGATTCATAGAAAAGAAACTCAAATTTTATCAACCAAGGTCCGAACCAAAAACGCAGCTTCCACAAGTTATTTTTAACGACGTTTCGATACTCCAGACAGAACCATGGGCAGAGCTTAAGAGGTTTGATTCCTTGCTTTGATCTCTCATTAATGTTCAGTAAATAAATTTATTTTATTCTTGGTAAAAAATTTGCTAAATTTTAGGCAAATATGACACTAAAAGCCTTAATAGCTTCTAAGTCGACCATCTGAGTGAGATGAAGAGAGATGATTAATAGGAAACTAAACCAAATTTGGTAAATCGTCTAGGGAGCTAAAAATACGTATACATATCAAATTTAAGTTCAATAGTTTAAAAAATCAACAAAGTTAGTGCAAGTCGGACGGATCGGTTATATGGCAGCTAAATACATATATAAAATAGTGTAGCGTACTAAGCTAAATTTGGTAAGTCGCCCAATTTTAGTTGAATTACTTAAAAAACCACAAAAAAGCAGATCATCTACAAGACAGCTGTATAAAATAATGGTCTAAAACGAGCAAGACTTGCTGGGACGTCTTGGAGGATCAAAATATAAGTACAAACCAAAATTAGGACATATATCTTAATATTTGTAGTTTATACCAAGCATTGGTTAATGTTCGAAAACTTAAGGCTCGGGGTTTTTGGCTGAAGGTTTGGGTACCCAATTCAAATAGAGAAAGAATTTATTTATTATATATACAAAACAACTTACCAAATTTCTTCATATTTGGAAAAGATTATTGAACTTAGACTTGAGGTTTAGAAGATTCGAAGGTCCAAAAAATATCATATATCGATTTATGATATGGGCATTTCCGCCGAATGGTATCCCAGGCGTACGTTCGCGACCACATGTTAATTGATGAAACTGAAACTCGACGAACCCCATCTTTTGCAATAAACATAGAACCAACCAAATGCTACAGAATCGCAAAAAAAGGGGGGAAAATTTTTCTTTTCTATTTTTTTTGTACATCAAAAGGTCGCGAACGAATGCTCGCGACCCTCGGAAATGCACATATGCGTTTTTAACAGTATCAACAGCCGAGTCGATCTGGCCATGTCCGTCTGTCCGTCCGTCCGTCTGTCTGTCCCGTCTGTCCGTATGAACAAACAGATCTCAGAGATGGTAAGAGATAAAGGTTTGACAAGTATGGACATATGCTTCTTATACTTGCCCCCGAAAATTGGAAAAAACGTCATATCTCCCACAGTTTTATAGATAGAAGACTCGTTTCTTCTGAATATATTTAGTAATCGGGATTATAAATCGATCCGCCAAAGGAATGGTAAAGATCGGATGAACGGTTGTCGAGTTATAAGGAAAACAATCAATTATGGGCAGCAGCGGTCGCAACGGTGATGGGCAGCACTTCACAGATACAGAGTATATTATAGTCGGGCTTGACCGACTTTCTTTCTTGTTATACCCCTGCAGAGGGTGTTATAAAATTGTGCGGATGTTTGTAACGCATTGAAGGAAGCATCTCCGACCACATAAAGTATATATATTCTTGATCAGCATGACGAGCTGAGTTCATTTAGCCTAGTCCGTCTTCACCAAACTTTGTACGAAGTCTTTAGGTAGAAAGACGCTGCACATTTGTCGGAACCGGCCGGATCGGATGACTATAGCATTTAGCTGTCATAGGAAAGATCGGTCGAAAAACTAGTCTTAGTGAGAAAAACTTTTTTGTTTTTAGTGGAAACGCCTCCAAAGTGCGTATTTCTTAGTTTTCTGTCCTTTCCCGTGATTTCACCAAGTTTGGTCAAAATCGGATGACTATAGCATATAGCTGCCATAGGAACGATCGGTCGAAAACATGTTCTAGTGAGAAAAACTTTTTTGTTTTTAATGAAAACGTCCTTATCATTGGCATACACTTATTTTATATACTTTTACATAATTCTACAAATTTTGGTCGAAATCGGATGACTATAGCATATAGCTCCCATAGGAACGATCGGTCGAAAAACTAGCTCGAGTGAGGAAAACTTTTTTTTTTTAGTGAAAACGTCCTTTTTATTGGCATATTCTTATTTTATATACTTTAACACATTTCTACAAAGTTTTATCAAAATCGGATGACTATAGCATATAGCTGCAGTATGAATGATCGGTCGAAATAGAAGTTCTAGTGAGAAAAACTTTTTTGTTTTAAACGGGATCGCCTCCAAATTTCGTAATTAACAGTGTATTATGCTTTATATAGTGCATCTATATAGTATAGATCCCATAGAAAAGTAAGGTCCAAAAAGTAGGCTTAGTTAGAAAAACTTTTTTGTTTTCAATGAAAGCTGCAAGGGTATTCAAAACTTCGGCCGAGCCGAAGTTAACTTCCCTTATTTTTAATTAAACAATCCTATTGGTTTCTTTAAGAACAACCGTCTGGTTCGAGCTTTATTAATCAGAATGAAAAACACTACTCCGTCGGGGTCACCAAAATCCACTCTTTATGAATTAAACCACCCAACAGATGTCCAAATTCAAATGCAAATCATTGTGAACAGGTGTACTGGCTTCATTTCCCCAATTAAAAAAAAAGCAACGGGAACCAGAACCGAACATCAGAATCTCATAACGTTGACGTCGTCATATCGGCTCGTTGGTTGGTTTGAGAGCGTCGGCAACCTGTTGGAAGTCAACAAGCTTTTATAAAAGCAGCAACAACAGCACAAGTTCATTCAGTTCGCCCGCGAATTGTTCAGTGCCAGGACAGGAGGATTACCGCCGTGATCATCAAGCTTATTTAGAAAATCAAATAAAATAACAAAATCTTTGGTTTGCCAACAAAATGCTGGCCAGTGAGAATTTTCCCATACACCACTTCAAGGAATCTATATATAAGCCATACAATGCAGACGCTTCCCCCTCCTCATCCGACGATGAGTTGTCAAGCATTGGCAAGGCATCAACATCGAGCACGTCGTCATTGCCTGATGCAGCATCTTCCGGTCCCGTGGGCATAGTGGAAAACGATAAGGCGCGCAGAATGTTTGCCAATACCAACAATAATAATTTCATTAATAATAACAACGCCAAGGATGATCTCTCCAGCTTCGTGGCCAGCCATCCATCAGCTCATTTCGAGAGTTTCATACGCGCCTGTGTGGACGAGATCATTAAGCTGGCTGTGTTCCAAGGCACCAATCGCTCTAGCAAGGTGGTGGAGTGGCATGAGCCCGCCGAACTGCGCCAACTCTTCGATTTCCAGTTACGTGAGAAGGGCGAATCGCAGGAGAAGTTACGTGAACTGTTGCGCGAGACAATTCGTTTTTCGGTGAAGACAGGACATCCGTATTTCATCAATCAACTGTACTCGGGTGTGGATCCCTATGCTCTGGTAGGCCTAAACCAAACACTTTCTAATTTAATACTAAATCCGCCTTCAGATAGGTCAGTGGCTCACCGATGCTTTAAATCCTAGTGTCTATACATATGAGGTGGCTCCGGTTTTTACGTTAATGGAGGAGCAAGTGCTTGCGGAGATGCGACGCATTGTGGGCTTTCCCAATCAGGGTCAGGGCGATGGAATATTCTGTCCCGGCGGCTCGATTGCCAACGGTTATGCAATTAGCTGTGCGCGTTACAAATACGCACCCGAGTCCAAGGTGAGTACCCGCCAAGCATAATTCAAGGCCATCATCTAATTTCTAACACTCAAACAAATGGTTTGGGTTCGGTTATGTTTGTCAAGCCAAATGCGGAAACCAAAAGCAGTTGTCGCTCCTCTTGCCCAGAGGCGTCAAGTAGTCAATCAATTACTTACAAACATTTAACGAGCGGATTGGGAATTGAAGTAAATTGTCTAACATAGGTCATGATATTGCTAAGATATGTGAAAGGGAAAGCATAGCAAAGCTGAGCAAATAACGGACCTGCGCAATGCGCTTCTCTCGCGAATGCAAAATCGATTGGAGCATACCTTTCGAGATTTTCGACTGATCCTTAGCTCAAACAGAAACATCTCTCATTCTCTTCTTGAACAGAGCATAGTCGGCATAAAAAAGTGTACTTATTGGAGATTGTAACAATTAACAAGATTGCTTTTTTGCTTTCTGTTGAATTTCTATTGTAAGCAAAAGGAAGAATTATTTTGTTGACACGAACAATTATTACCAGGGAATAATAAAACCGTAAGAAATATCGGTTTCGGTTAACGCTGCGGTCATTCAAATCAAATTGTTACGGTCACGGTTTCGGTTATTAATCGGGTATACCGGCTTAAAAGAACATTTTGTTGATTCGCTTGGATACCCTATTTATTACTAAAGCTAAGCAAACGAAATGTTGTTTTTGAGAGACAATCGTGTAACTGGAAACCCGTTTTGGTTCGGGATATTTTGATCCTTTGAACCTAACCATGAACCGAATTTCCATCATTTACGATTTCTAAACATGAACGTGAACCGGATTAACTGTTTTTGTACAAAGGATTCGCATCGTTTAGATGAGCTTTGGAAATCATATCCAAACGCGGGATGCTGGGAATTCAAGTTAAGTTAAAATGTTGTTGGGATTAGCGACCTGTTATTAGGTATTTAAGAAATGAGCCGGTTATCCACCATTTGTATACACTTGAAAAGTGTACTATAATTTTGTCAAGAAGTTTGGAACGCATTGAAGGATTCATCTCCGACATGGATATGTTATAAACAGGGATGCAAACCACTCGAAAAAAGTACTGGTTCGGTTCAGTGGTTCACACAGTTTCTGAACCGCCGGTTCGATTCATTACATGGTTTTTAGAGCTAACTGAACCGCGGTTTCGGTTCGGTTCAGTGGTTCATAAATTCATTTTATGAAATACAGTCGAACTTCTATGTAGCGAATCTCAAGGGGAAAAAGATAAACTTCGTTATCAAAAAAATTCGTAATAAAGAATTGTTTGTATATTGAACGAAATTGCAGTGTTCTGGAAATGTATTCGGTATAAAGAAAACTTCGTTGTGCAGAAGTTCGTAATAGAGAAGTTCGACTGTATTATGACTTCTGTCGGAATGTGACTTTTCGCACACTTTGGAAATTGAATTCCTATAAACCATTTGAGAATCTTTAAGATCCTTATAAGAATGTCCAAAACTTTTCAAGGCAGATTGGTAGGATTCGTCTTAAGTTCTTGGAATGCGCCAAGAAAACGGTGAATGTCGGCAAGAAAAAATACGTTCTATGCAATTTACACACCCTATTAATCGTAAGAGAACAAAACTCTCCTGGCTAAGATTAAATTAAGCTGAAGAAAATATTGTTCAGTAGTGGACGACAAATCAGCATTCAAGAAAAGAATGCACACTGGTGACAGGTATATTAAGAGATCGGCTGGCAATTGCGGTAGACTTACAGGAGTAAGGATCAATTCGGTTAATCAGTGGTCCCCTTGGCAGAGGGTGAACTAAATTTATCTTAGGAAAACGAAATTAATAAGTATCATTGGCTAGAGGAAAGTGATTCACGTTTTAAAACTCATCAGAGAACTTAACCGAACCGTTTTTCTTTGTGGTTTTCGGTTCGGTTCACCATTTCTGAAAGAAAGCCGGTTAGGTTCGGGGTTCGGTTCACCAGCTGGAAAAAGCGGTTCGGTTCGGTTTAGTTCGGTTCGGTTCAGAACCGGTTTGCATCGCTGGTTATAAATAACCCTTTAATATCCGTTTATAATATCCTTTTTATATCCATTTGATCTGATATTCCATTGATGTGTTATTTAGATCATTTTTATATATAAGGCAGCAATCAATTTATTAAGATTGAATAATATAACTTTAATACAAATCTAAACCGCTGAACCGATCACAAAAGTGTCATAGGCTATGTCTAATGTCAGAGAAATGGTCCAAAAACCGCGAAATTTGCAAAATTATACCGTTCGTCCGATTGCAATGAAACTTTGGGGAATGGTTGAACGCTTGCCCGACAAAGGTTTCTAAGTTAAAGAAATTTGCGGAAAATGTTCCAAAAGCCGCTAAAATTTCAAAATTTACCGTTTTTGAAAAACTTTGGGGAACGGTTCGACGCTGGCCCGGGAAGGTTCCCAAGTAGAAGAAATGGGCGGAAAATTGAAAATTTTTTTTTTAATGTTCGATGGTGATGAGACTTTGGGGAATGGTTGAATGCTTGTTCGCGAAAGTTCATAAATTAAAAAAATGGGCGAAAAATGGTCAAAAAACATCGAAATTTCAAAAACTAATCCGTTTATCCGATAGCGATCAAACTTTGGGTATTGGTTGGAAGCTTGTCCGCAAAGGTTTCTAAGGTTGAAAAACCGCGAAATTTGCAAATTACCTTATGAGTATTTATGAAAGCGCTTAATGCCTATATTACAATGCAGGCGTTGAGCCCGACTATAGTATTTTGCTATAGTATGTATTTTGCAATAGCAGCTGATCGCATTATAATCTTGATTACTACATATTTCTAGAAGATACGAACCACCTTTCTTTAAAACTGTGGGAGATATGACTTTTTCCCAAATTGCTGGGGCGGGAGGGCGCGTGGCCTCTATCTTTTACCATCTGTGAGATCTCTGCGTTCATAGGGACAGACGGACATAGCTATATCGACTCGGGTTATCAAGAATATATACAGATTATGTGGTCGGAAATAAATATTTCTGTGTTGCAAACTTCTGGCCAAAATTATAATACTCTTTGCAAGGAAATAATAACTGTTGCAACGGAAACTGTCGAAGTAAAAATCTATGAACCGAATCCTTAGGATCGATAACCGATCGTTTGACACTACGACCCGATCAAATCTCCCGTTCAAACCTTCTGCAGAGTTTCAGAGGTTTATAGCCTCGGTTTCAAGTTGAACATAGCTTGTATAGTTTCGGACATATTATGCTTCTTTGTATCTTTGAGATGGGCGCTCCTTTTGCAATATCAGATCTCTCTAATTTGGCAATCTTCCGTTTAATATTGCCCCCACCACTATCTTTTAAATTGAGCGATTATCCCAATTCGTACATCGTCATTAATCAGAAGCGAAAAACATAAATATTTTTTTTCTGACTAATTTTCTGAGCAAACGAGAGGGGTGCAGGGCGACATCTATAATTTCCGGAATCTCAAAAGAAAATAATCTTCATAAGAAGGTTGAAACATTTTGAGTCACATTTGTTGGTCCTTATAGGAATTTATTTTGCGAATGTAAGCGATGAAAAACTAAAACTGCTTTACAGAGAACCTAGACATTATTTGCCTTTTTGGCACCTGCAAATTGGTGGAACCGAAGTTTGAGGCTGTACAAATAATCATCTCTGATTCAAATAGGTTTGGGACTCATGAAATTACCCATAGACTCTGACGGTTTTACGCTCACCGGGCTTGACTCTTCCTGTTGTTTCGATTAATATTAACTCTTTTGTACTCTTTTTTCTTTCAGAAAAATGGACTCTTCAGTGCCAAACCTTTGATCATTTTCACATCAGAGGATGCCCATTATTCGGTAGAAAAGTTGGCCATGTTCATGGGTTTTGGTAGCGAACATGTGCGTAAGATAGCCACCAATAATGTGGGCAAAATGTGCCTCAGTGATCTGGAGCAGCAAATAAAACTGTGCCTGGACAACAACTGGCAACCTTTAATGGTTTCTGCTACAGCCGGCACCACAGTGCTGGGAGCGTTTCGATGATTTGGTGGGCATTTCGGAATTGTGTCGCAACTATAACATGTGGATGCATGTGGATGCTGCCTGGGGTGGTGGCGCACTCATGTCCAAGAAATACCGTCACTTGCTTCAAGGAATTGAACAGTGAGTTGATTATGCAAAACAATCTTATTAACTAATATTCCTAACACAATCTTTTAATCGATAATAGGGCTGATTCGGTGACCTGGAATCCTCACAAGTTGTTGTCTGCCTCCCAGCAATGTTCGACCTTCTTGACACGTCATCAGCAGATCTTGGGCCAATGCCATTCGACCAATGCCACGTACCTATTTCAGAAGGATAAATTCTATGATACGTCCTACGATACGGGGGATAAACACATACAGTGTGGACGTCGGGCGGATGTGTTTAAATTCTGGTTTATGTGGAAGGCGAAGGGTACCGAGGGATTGACGCTCCATGTAGAGCAGGTCTTTCGCATGTCCAAACATTTTACGGCCAAATTGCGCGAGCGTCCCGGTTTTGAGCTGGTGCTGGAGCATCCAGAGTGTACCAACATCAGTTTTTGGTATATACCGCCCAGTCTGAGGCAAATGGAGCGCAATCAGGAGTTTTATGATAAACTTCACAAGGTGGCACCCAAAATTAAGGAACAGATGATCAAAAAGGGTTCCATGATGATCACATATCAACCTTTGCGACAATTGCCCAACTTTTTCCGCTTGGTGTTGCAAAATTCATGTCTCGAGGAGTCGGATATGATCTATTTCCTTAACGAGATCGAAACGCTGGGCCAGAAATTGTAAAAAATTAATGTGGTTAAGTGTGTGTTAAACATTCTCTTTAGGCATACAAATATTTTAGTATTTTAAGAATGTTACAAAATGAAAGTGTATAATAAATAAATATGTTTGAATAACCGAACCAAAATATTAACACAAGCAGAAAAGTTATCTTAAAGGGTTCGGTGAAAAAACAAGTAAGAAAGTCGGTCAAGTCCGACTATAATATGCTCTGTACCTGTGAAGTGCTGCCCAACACCTTTGCGACCGGTGCTGCACATAATTGTTTGTTTTCCTTATAACTCGACTATCGTTCATCAGATCTTTACCAACCCTTTGGCGGATCAATAAAGAATCCTAACTACAAAATTTGTCCAGAAGGATATGACTTTTTTTTAAATTTCGGGGCCGGGAGGGTACGTGGCAAAAATTGAAAATAAACTTGATCTGCCTGCAGGTATAAGAAGTTTATGTCCAATACATTTCAATCATCTATCTCTTACCATCTCTGAGATCTGTTTGTTCGTACATGGCATGATCGACTCGGCTGCTAATCAAGAATATATATACTTTGTAGGGTCGGAGATGTTTCCTTAGTTAACTAGCTAAATAACTTATATGTAGGTATACACATTGAAAAAAGATAGTCCACTTTTCTGATTAATTTAAACAAATATTAAATCGTTTTTTTAATTAAAGTTCTTGCGACTTCAAATAGTCGTGAAGTTATGATTCTAACATTCATCATCAACTCTACTTTGCTTTAATCCAATCCCACTTATTGAGATCATTACCGCCTGCCATTTCAATAGCCTGACCAATAGTTAGACTTTGTCCCGGCTGTATACCATAACCTATACGCAAGCCATGCGGATTTGATGGAGTCTGACAGTCCATAGAGCATTCTTTGCGCAACACAGTGTCCACCTCGACGGAAGAGAAAAATGCCACTGACATGGGCAGATCCTGTAAGCCAATGCGGGAGGCACAAAACGAGCGGGTAAGCAAATTCGTTACATGCATGGCCAAGGCTGCCTTGGGCGCCAACTCCTCTCGCACCAGATATCGCAATTCATCATGAAAACTTAAACAGAATCGAGCATGTGGTCCCATCAACCAGCGCATGCTGACCAGCATGAGATGAAGGAAATCGACAGCACCACTCTGGACCACCCAATTGATGCGGGTGGGCAGAAATCGTTGCTCCTGCTGTCCGGCTGCCAAATCGGTTTCCAGTGCGCGACTTAGGCGGCCACCCAGGAATGGTGTCTGAGGCTTGGCTTGTGTGGCTATTTCTTCCAGACGATTGAACATGGCACTTTCGGTGCCACCCTGCCATTTGGGACGATGGAAGACTTCGCCTAAGGTGCGATTTCGTTGAGTGGCCAAGCGTGTAGCCTCATAGCCGGAGTAACTAAATATATATAATTCCAGAATGAAGGACAAATCTTAGTTCCAAAATACAATAAACTTACGGTCTATCCTCCAGTTCATCATGAAACTCCTCACGCAAGCGATAAATTCTCTTTCCTTTGGTGATGGCAAACATTTTCATGGCCTTGGCCTTGGCTTCCGAGGCACTAAATGTGGGATTGAATTGCCTGAGCAGAGTCTCCGCAAATTGTTGACCAGCTCCATAGATTCTTGCATAGTTAATGACCTTGGCATGGTCACGGGAAATACCTACCGCTTTTGCGGTAACAGAGTGCATATCGCTGGCATTGGATTTGCTGCCACTTAAAGTCATCCAGCCCAGTGGTGTGGCTCCATGTTGACCACAGGCATAAGCATCACCGAGCACGGAGGCTATCCACAATTCCTGTGAATCAACATCGGCTCCAACTAGTTTATAACCAGGTGGAGCTTGGACCATGGCTCGCAGCTCGGAACCCAAGCGATTGGGTCGCGAATTGGAGGCTGTCATCCAGGTGGGTTCCATGGCCCGACGGGTAAGGGTGCCACAAGCGACCACCTGTGGGCAAATGGCACCAAATGAACCATCTGGCAGCCAGACCACCATTTGTCCCATGATACGATCTCGATTGTTACGCCAGTAGGACGTCATACGCGCAATCTCAATCACTCGAGCCGCCGCCTGGCTTGAGTCATCACCGCTACTTAAAACATTCTCTGAGAATTTGTTAAGGAAATCCTTGGATAAGGGATTGCCCACACGGTAGGAGGGTCCATTTTTATGCGGTAGCTTGAGAAAGAAACAAGAATCCTCCATTATCTGATTGCACCAGACACCAGAACCTAAAAAAAGGCCTTAATTAATATTGAGCTAGATGCAGTTGCTCTCTAGCAGAGCTGTAAACTACAATTATCCTTTTCATAACCATTTTTCAAGTAATTAAAAACAATTTCTGATTAAGATTTTTTAGTAATCGTAATTGTAACTTGGTGATTATTACAAATTGTAGTTACTATTACAATTCCTTGAATAATTGTATCTGTAAAGGGGGACTATTAAATATGTTTGGGGTATAGATTATTTTAGTCCAATATTATAAAAAGAACTGTTTGAAACTGTAATATTACTATTTTGAATGCTTATACATAACATGACCTGAGCCAACCGGCTAAAAATCTGCAGGTTTAGTTATCTTATTTATTAATTATTTCGCTTAGAAAAGGAAGTCAAGTATTATCCGATTTTGAAACTCAATGGTTTTGGGGGCTTGTACAGTAAATTGAGGTATTTTTCACCCATCTCATATGAGATATTGACAAGTGAAAATACAGGTTGAGTTAGATTCTTAAAAAAAATTATATTTGATGTTTTCCAAACTTAATTGGTAAAAAATCATAACTTTCACCTACAATTACATGAATAATTCAACTTTTCAAACACACAAATATTCAATAATCAGCATTTTACAGGTACAATTATTCAAGTAACTGTAGCATTGCAATTCAAAATATTCATTGAATAACACAGGCCGACAAAATGACCAACTTTGTGAGATGCAGCCTTGTCGTTGTATAAATATGATAAATTTATGCTCACTGATTCCAAAACTGGTTTCGGTTTAGCTCCATCAGCTCTTGTTTCCAAGATATAGCGGAAAAACGATTCAACAATCACTTGAACTGAAGTGCTCTAGACGTATTTCCTTTAAAACACCATCCATATAGTGGCTTTAAACCAAATTGTCTCCTTGAGTATAAAATGGAAGAAGTTTTTATCAAGCATATTTTTTTCCTTAAAGGTTCGTATCCAGCACTCCGGAATTTTTGATTTCGTCACAATACTTTACATAAATAGAAACACTTTCAAGTAGCCCATGAGCAGCAAAGCAAAGCAAAGTGTTTCTATTTATATAAAGTACTAGATGGCCCGGCGAACTTCGTACCGCCTAACAATAAATAACTGTAGTGAGTTAACTTAAGGCCCTCTTCTGGTCTAGACGACATTGAAAAACCTTGTGATATTCAACATTTTTAGTTTTGTTATCAGGAGCAAAAATAAATAAAGCAGAGGGTTTGCCGACACGTGAACATGACACGTACAATTCACCATGAGAAAAACATGCATTTTCCAAATTCAGACCACAAATATTTAAGGGCTGGTCTTGTGATTTGTAAATCGTCGTGGCGAATCGGAAATTGAATTTGTCCTCGGAATGAGAACTTCTTTACCTTTAAATTTTTCTTTGATTATCGCCGCGTAAATCACATTGGTCATCAATTTTCTTATCACCAAACGCGTTCCATTGCATAGTTTTGGTTGGCTTAGATTTCGAAGCATGATGACTACCGTGCCAACCTTTAGTTGCAAATTGTGCGTTGGTAGTCCAGGCGCATCCAAGGGGTTTAAAAATTCTGTTGCATAGTTGGTGGCATCGTCCACGTTTGTTACAGAGTCGATAGATTTGAATGAATGCAGAGTATCAATTATCTGATTCTAAACTACAAAGTTTAAGTCATCCACATCTTTATTCTTAGCCGCTAAAATTGCTCGCTCATTCAACCATTCAATATTATTGTGGTTAGCAATGATGTTCGGAAATACTTTTTTGATGAGCTCGTCTTTCGATGAGACGAAATTGCAAAAATTCGGAGGAAATGAAATCAATCCGCTCGATTCATCGTCAGGGACACGACCATTACCTTTATTCAGCAATTGCTTGGAAAAATCTTGAGCAGATGGATCGTTCTGCAATGCAACTCTCATGTTAGCTGACAGCTGAAGTTTCTTTACATAGCTCCACAGACTGGATGATTTGAGGCAAGAGTTTATTTGATCGGCAGGAGTCGATTTTGGAATGACTGGCGGTGTTTGGCGGAAATCGCCAGACAGTAAAATTATTGCGCCTTCAAAACATCTCAAGTCATTGCGCAGATCTTTTAATGTTCGGCCAATAGCTTCCAATGCGTGCTTGTGCGCTATTGTGCACTCGTCCCAAAATGATGATTTTTGCAGATGCTAATACTTTGGTCATTGCCGAGTGTTTCGCAATTTTGCATGTCGGTTGTTCAATAGTTTGAAGGTATAACGGCAATTATAACGCCGAATGAGCTGTACGACGAATGTGGCCGCTATTCCAGAAGATGCAACTGCTACCGCAATGTCGGATCGAACACGAACAGTGGCCAAAATCAATGACATGAGAAATGTCCACTAGGGGCATCCAAAAAAAAATAAGCCACCATTTCCATCATGAATTGCCTTCATTAATGTATCATAGACTTCCCTCTGTTGAGGGTTCAACAGGGGTAGATTCGTTTGAACTGATTGGTGTAATTCATGTCGATCATATTCAAGATCACGCTCCAATTCTCTATTAAATGCATCATTCACTCCACGATCTGGCGCAGGCATTTCTAACCTGACAATCAAACTGTCGCACATAACGTAACACATGTCTTCAATCAAGAGCAAAGCCTTGTCATGCATCTCCTCATTCGTCTCAAGATCGGGAATTCTGCATGTCGAAATGATGATAGCAAATAATGTGCGTATCTGACTTGGAGATTCAGATATGATTGCTTCAGCGATTGTCGTGTCCCATTTATGTATTTATTAAGTTTGCGCATATATACGTAAAAGCCAGAAGGAAGCATATACCAAAAATGGAGCTTAATAACAAGAAGGAATTTTGCTTGTTCATATGTAATCTTTGTTGATTTCTGCTGATTATTGAATTATAATCAAGCCTTGACCTTGAGCCGGCTAACAGACACTTTGACTAAAATAAAAATAGGTCACTCAAACCCATATTTTTCATGTTCGTGGAGATTAATTCTGAAAAAAATGCAATAAAATGGAATTTTTGGGGCCAATTAAAAGACACTTTCCGCTATACTTTCATTTTTAAAGATGCATTGATATGTGCTCTGTCGCAAATAGCTCATAAATCCATATATTTGTACCTAAAGGGGCCTCCATAATTCCGAGAGTGCCAAAAATTCTTGGAAACAAGAGTTGATTGAACAAAACCAATGATGCAGTTTTGATCCGAGCAATTTATATTAACATAATCAGATCAAAATAGACCTGCACCAAAATCTCTGTTGTGCTGTGTAATCGAAAACCCAAGATACAATTACGATTATTTCAAAAATCGTTATGAGGAATGGTTTTTTCATTATCTAAATAATCGAGATTATTCTAATGAAAAGAAATTAAATACGGAAAGTAATGATTACATTACAGAGCTCTGCTCTCTAGTTACCTTTATATTGGGTTTCCAATCTCTGTTGTCGCTGAGAGAGCTTCTTAAAGAATTCCCTTTTACCCAGTTGCTCATCGAGGTCTGACGGCAGCGTTGCTAGTGCCAGATGAGCTTCCTCTGCGCTGGCACATTGACGAACAAATTCTGGCACTGGACAATGGAGCAGTAGTTGCTCGAGTGGTAAATCGCCCGAAGCTGGTTTATCACTTCGAAAGGGTACTAGGAAACCCCAGCCATGTTCTTTGAGGTAATGCAAAGGATAGCCCTCCCAGCAGAGGGAGAGTAGCTTGGGGGCTATCTGCATGCCCGTACTGATCTGACTGGCACCCGGTGTCCACTGCTCTTCCTCCTGCTGCTGCTCCTCATCTTGATAGCTTGAGGGAGGCTTAAGACATAACTTGCGATACCATTGCGGATAACCGGGCAATAAGGGACGTCGTGCTGGCAGCAAGCTACGCTGGTCATACAAATGCTGAAATTTTGCCTGAAAAGGCACTTCCGAAATCCTCTCGGCTCGCTCCGTAGGTGGGCTTAATTTCTTTCCTTTAGGTTTCTGTTTCATTTTCAAAGCCTGCACACTCCAATCCTCAGCCCAGAGCCAAAGATGTTTCCTGTACTCCTCATTTTGAAGCAGGGAACAGGCCTCTTCAGCCCGTCGACCCAAATGATATTTGGCCTCTATGCTCAAATCCTCGTAGGTCAACTGGGACTCGCGTATATAGCGTTCCCAGTTGGTGTTAACCGGCAGATAAGCCGAACCCATCTCTAACATGCCCGCCAAAGAGGCGGGATGCGGAAATCTCTGGGCATACAAAGGATACAGCTGGTGGAGTACGCGATAAGTGGCCTCCACATCTTGGGCACAGTATTCGGTAAGGGATTGAAAGTTTTGACGCACCTGCTCCAGCGTTCCCTCCACAAATATATTCCGTGGCTCCTTGGAGAGGGCCGGTCCGCCACAATACAAGCGATGTACCTCCACCAGGCTATTGAGCGAACTCTGTTCCAGCCAATCCAAATCCTCGGGCGCCGGTTCCTTTTTGGACTTGAGCAATGCACGCTGATAGCTGGTCACTCCACTTACACACATATGCAGGGACATGGTGTCCACAAAGCGCGTCTGTGTATCCTCAAGCAAATACTGCTCTTTTAGACGGGCGCGGTCGTAGGAGACATTGTGACCCACCACCAGACCAGGTTCACCACTCCCACCCAAGGGTATTAGCTCATGCGGCAGGTGGTGAGGTCTCTCGGTGTCTACATCCCCATCGCAGGTCTCCTCCATGGTAGGAATATCCAAACGATGCTTGCTCAATTTGGGACTGACCCAGGAATACCATCTCTTTGTGCTTACGGCTGTGGCCAATACCGGTGTCTGTCCCGCACTGACACACACCTCCACATCCAGTATCAGACCTTTCTCCAATGGTTGATCCACTGGCATGGGATCGGCCTCTCCCTTGGGATCATACGCCGTCCAACCCGAGAGGAAAGACCAACGTTTGGGTTTGGTGGGCAGCTGCTGACATTCCACCAAAGGTAATAATAAATCCTCATAGGGTTGCACCTGCTCCTTGGCTATATTATAGAAATGCTCTTCAATGTTGTTACCTCTCAGCTTAGGCAGCTTTAACACCATTTCATCCATGGGTGAGTGTCCATCAATGTCTATGCCATGTTGGCGTAGCTCCTTCTGGTACTGCTCGGCCACAGCCGCATCGGCTAAGGATCTGGGTGATTGCGGAAAGATTTGTCTATGCAAATTCTGTGAGATCATTTGAATCTTTACCAGATTCTCCATGTACTCCTCAGTTGCGCCTGCGGCCGGCGCCGGCTGGGAGGGGATGGATTTGGATTTTGGTGCTGCAGTCTTTGGTTTACGATAGATTTTAATGCTGCTACTGGCATAGTGCTCCCTCGGAACTCTACTAGCGTAGGAACGTAACAGTTGAAGCTGCATTTTCTTTTATTTATTGAATTACCAAACATATTCAAAATATGCTTCTACAGGTTGCTACAGTGTTGCGAGCTCAGCCATTTTTCCGCTACTTTTAGCTATTATTAGCTAAGTGCCTAATGAACTGTGAACCAGTAAGTGGTACGCGTGTCACGATGAGAACGTGAGCAAACACAACGTTTCGTGCGTGAACATCAGTGATCCGGCCGTGTTTCAGTGGTATTCCTGAAATTAATTTGCTTTCGATTTTGATTTCGGGAAAGCAGTTGACGGAACGACCCTGATTTTCTTTTGATTTGCACTCGTTTCGGATGAAATTGTGAAAACTGATACTCTAAGCTTTTTAAGTAATAGCAAAGATTACACAGGGGAAGAAAATTACTACTTTGTATGTTGCAGCCTCTTTTGTTTTAAAGATATGGCGGAAAATGTGAGGTTACACTGAGCAAAAATTTCTGTGTTTATGAGTCTTATGCGACAGAAACCATATCAATGCAGACCAGACTTGTTTTTAATTACTATTAATAATGAGTCTAGCCTCTCGATTTATTTATTAGCTCAATGTGTGGTTTTATTTTGTTAAATTCATTGTTATGGATATGCATTTAAAGTCGATATCATTATCGTGCTTGAGTAATCGTGTCGCGTCCTTACCTCGTGGATAAGAAGATTTTTATTTCGTGAGTCGTTCGTGACGTAAAGAAAATTCGCTCACGTGCACAGCTCTACTATAAAGTGTGAACTTGCAAATTAAATCAATTCCATGTTCGACATTTTCTTTGAAAATAGAAATTGAGAAATTAAAAAAATAAACGGATTGGCTACATTTTTAGACACGGTGGTCGGTGGGATGATCTAGTTCAACTCTAATCTGCTGATTTTACTCATCTCTAGTGTGCTGATTCTGCTCATCCCTAATATGCATTTCGTGTCGTAATAGAGGGTACAACATTTTGTAAATTCTTAATTAAAAAATCACTGAAACCTACCACAAAATGGCACAAAGTAGGCTGGAAAAGATAGGCACCATCTTCACCAGGTCAGCGAGCAGCGTCATCTCTAAGCAATTCCCCAATGGTTTAACCAAAAATTCACTTTCCATCACAGAGTTCAGGGCCTGTTGAGGGGTCAGGCCATGAAAGCGGAAGATAAACCCATTTGGTATGATGTCTATGCAGCTTTTCCGCCAAAACTAGAACCACGATTTGATAGACCAGCGGAGAATGTACCAGTTCGCAATATTTTCTATCAAGAAGATGTGATCAGAGCGTGAGTTTTGTTAAATCCTACGCCCTGACCTTTTGATTCGATTTGCTTAGTTATGCTTACAGGAAGCTCCACAAACAAAACAGACCCAGCGAGACCATCTCCCTGTTTGACCATAAAAGGAAAACACAATCGCAACAATTTCTGCAGATTTATAGTGAATTGAAAGCCCAAGGAGCCTTGGATGAGCAGAAGATCTACGAAACTGCTTTGGATTTGTTGGCAGAACAGAGGCAATCCCGTTGGGAAAGCAACCAGGAGGAGTCGCCCTTTAGTGAGCCTGCGGAAGAGATAAAGAGTCAGCTGCTGAGTGACTTCAAGGAGGCGGAAACAAACAAATCTTCACCGGAAAAACCCAAAAAAGAGGCAGCCGTAGGCATCAACATAGACAGCTTGTTCAAGGATTAGACTTTATTTTTACATAAACTTACAAAATAAACCCCACTATTCAGACAGCCAAAGCATCGTTCTGGGATTCATGACTGAGCTGAGTCTGAAGATTCGACAGTTTGTTCTTCAGCACCTGAACGCCCATTACAACAATATTCTCGGGTTTGAGAGCACCCGCCGACTCCACATTGAAGAAGAACTTGTTGGGTTTGGCCTCCCAATTGTAGGGGGCCTCGAATTGATCATCCTCCAGTTCGGTGTGCTCACTCTTGGGCCACTCATCCGGCTTGGGATACAGCGTGTGTCTCATGGAGTTATCCGGGTCATATTCAAAGCACACCCCCGCCGTGGGATTCCATTTGGCATGCTCCTTGCCAAAGCCCTTCTTGGCATAGGCTCTAAGCTTCAGCTCCTGTCCCTTGCGCAGTTTGATTATGAGAATCTCGTCATTGCTCTCGCCATACTCATTGTCCTCCTCGCTCTGGTTGCGTGAGGTCACCGGCAGGACCTTGACATTGCTAGACTTCAGATCCGCCGTTGTCACATGACGTGTCTGCTCCTCATTGCACTTCACATCCAAAGTGAACTCCACACTGCACTCCGGGCAGAAGTCCAGGCAGATGCAGTCTCTGGTGTACTGCAATCGCTCTACCACGTCATCGGAAATCAGTGGAATCAAACCGATGCGATGGGCCAGAAACTCATCCGACAACACCGTGGAATTGGCCTCCAGTTGGACCCAGTCAATCGCCAATGTGGGAGTCTCGGCAATGAAAACGCGACGTAGACTGTTTGCCACGCTCAGTTCGGTGTCCTCGAGCACAAATTTCACATTGTCATCGGTGAGTTCTGTGATCTGTACGGAAGGTTGATTGGCATACGGCATGATTGAACCGTTTTAAAAGGATTTAGCAGTGTTAATTGTTCCAATGAAAATTCGGAAAATGCCGCAGACGAGCGGCGAAGAGTTAGTGATGGGAGTAGTGCAAAGCGATAGCAATAAATCGATATCGATTGGAGATGACAGCAGCCTTTTTAATACCCTTGCAGAAGGTATTATGGAATTGCTATAATTTACCCTATCAAGTATAGATATAAATATATTCTGGTCTACCTTATGATAATTAATAACTGGACCAAACTCTAAAAAAAAACTTGTTCGGAAAAAAAGACCCACTTCCATATTCTGTCACATCAAGTATGCCTTTTTGTCTGCCAGTAGCTTGGGACCTTCTCTTTCTACAACTCCCAGTTTATACATTAAAAATAGTGCTACTAAAATGCTATTCAAAAACCAATATGGGCAAATTTATCTTGCATATTTTCTTTGTGTTTCTTTATGATGAAGGTTAATAAGCTCGTATGACTGTTTTCGATTGCGTTTACAACTTTACAAATTTACTTTTGGTAGACTTTTTTAGGAAATGCCCATGTCTCGTTTTAATTTTTTATGTAAAGTTGATATTTATTTTAATTTTTTTTTGAGTTCGATGTATTTTCTATACAATAAATATTTTTTTAAATATATTTAATAAAATTTTTTAATATGGCTTATTGATTTTAATGTTTTATTATTTTAATTTTTGTAATGAGTTGTTTTTAGCAACTTTAACAGAAAATAATACTTCTTTTTTATGTTGGAAGGGTATTAATTTTTTGTCATTGATTTTTTAACTCGATAGTTTTGGGTAGTAATTTAAACTCTCGGGTGTAATCGAATGGCTTAACATTAATACCAAAAATAGTCGAAGACGGTCTCACTAATCGCTATCGAAATCGAGCCTACACCTAGCCCTTAATCGCGTAAACGGCCCAAAAACCTAGTTTTAACTCCGGAAATCTTAAAGCAGGACACGTCCACTTCGCCCTAGCACCTAGCCTTAATCGTGTAGACGGCCCAGAGTCCGCGATTAAAACTAGAACACTCTTGATACACTCAGGGGAAGCTACGCTCAATCCAGCGCAAAAAAAGAAAGAGGAAAAACTACGTGTGGGACATCTAATTAGCTCCAATTCCATTCTTCGTTATGGCCGAGATCTTTACCTTTGGCAATTCGCTGGCCGCCATTACGTGTCATGCCTGGAATTATGATCGCACGAGTGAGTAATCACAAGCATACCCCCCACTCCCCCCCAGGAACACCTTGCCTTAACCATGACTCATTTCGCCCCACAGAAATCGCCTTATCGCCCAACAACCATGAGATTCATATCTATAGTCGCGATGTTGGTGGCTGGAAACTGACGGATGTACTGAACCAGCATGACTTACGCGTTATGGGCTTGGATTGGGCCAAGAATACGAATCGGATTGTGAGCTGTGCGGCTGATCGGAATGCCTATGTGTGGAGCCAGGGCGAGGACGGCAAGTGGAAGCCCACTTTGGTGTTGCTGCGCATCAATCGGGCGGCCACCTGCGTCAAATGGTCACCGGGGGAGAATAAGTTCGCCGTGGGATCCGGAGCTCGCCTGATCTCGGTGTGCTACTTCGAGTCGGAGAACGACTGGTGGGTCTCGAAGCACATCAAGAAGCCCATACGTAGTACTGTCACCTCACTGGACTGGCATCCGAATAATGTGCTCCTAGTGGCTGGCTCCACGGACTACAAGGTGCGGGTGTTCTCGGCCTTCATCAAGGACATTGAGGAACCGCCCTCGCCCACTGCCTGGGGCAATCGCAAGCCTCTGGGACAACTGATGGCGGAGTTTAAGAACTCCTCCAACAGTGGTGGCGGCTGGATCAATAGTGTTAGCTTCTCCAGCGATGGCAACAAGGTGTGCTGGGTGGGGCATGACAGTTGCATCAGCATTGCGGACGCCAACAATGGCAATGCGGTGATTCGCTGCCGCACCGGCTACCTGCCCTTCCTCTCCTGCGAGTGGGTCTCACCCACTTCCGTAGTGGTGGCTGGCTACAGCTGTGTCCCCCTGCTGTACAGCCTCACCGCGGATGGCAAACTGGTGCTTAGCGGCAAGCTGGACAAGTCGCAGAAGCGCGAATCGAGTGGCATTACGGCCATGCGCATCTTTCAGTCCATGGATCGCAATATGCGCACTGAGAACACGGACACGGTGGTGGACTCCATTCACCAGAATGCCATCACCAGTGTACGGCACTATGTGGGTGACAAATCGCATACCGTCACAGTGTCCACTTCCGGTGTGGATGGCCAGTTGGTTATTTGGACTGTGGAGCAGGGAGGCGGCGGGGGCATCAATGGTGGCATGCGTAATCTGCAGATCTAGACATCAACTGGTGTGTGTGTGTGTGTGCGTATGTGTGAAAGTATTCCATGTGTATGTGAGACGTGCACAGAATTTGCCAAAATGTTTTCCAAAATCGCTTTTAACTTGATCAACTGAAGAGATTTGTTTTTTTCTCACAACTTCCACAACAGTTTCAAGAAAACAAAACAACAACTAAGTCTGTGTATGTATTTTAAAGTGTTTCCTCTTTATTGAAATTTTTGCCTAAAGAATAAAATGTTTTTTATTTGAAAATAAAATGATTTGGAGGGTTTGAATTAACAGAACTTACACTTATGCTTGGGATGCACACCACTCGAAAATAAGTACTGGTTCGGTTCAGTGGTTCACACAGTTTCTGAACTGCTGGTTTGGTTTCTTTCATGGTTTTTGGAGCTAACTGAACCGCGGTTCTGGTTCGGTTCAGTGGTTCATAAATTCACATTATGAAATATAATGATTTCTGTCGTAATGTGACTTCTCTCACATCTTTAAAATCCTTAGAAGAATATTGTCCACTAGAGGACGACCAATTAATTATCAACTTTCAAGAAAAGAATGTAGATTGATAACAGGTATGTTAAGAGATCGGTTGGCAATTGCAGAAGACTTGCAGGATTACATGTTGTTAATATTGTGTCGTCATTCTTAAAGGTTATATCGATATCTGGCATCGCTAAGGATTTCTTTCAGTGATCTACTTTGTACAGGGCCGAACGAAATGTCATATAAAAATGATCTTAGGGAAACGATTCAAATTCCCAAATTAATAAGTATATTAGCTCAATACACGCCGTTGCCCGGGGTCTTTGCATTATGAGAATATGTTTCAACTGGTTGCAAATCAACATTAACATTTGAACTCGCCCAACCTTGTTCGAACAAATTTTTAAATATGAAAAATAATGTAAGGTTAACTTCGGCTCGGCCGAAGTTTTGTATACCCTTGCAGCTTCCAAAGAAAACAAAAAAGTTTTTCTAAGACTTCTTTTTCGACCTTACTTTTCTATGGGATCCATACTATATATATCTACATCTGTCAGTTTTCGACCAAACTTGGTGAAATCATGGAAAAGCATAATACACTGTTAACTACGAAATTTGGAGGCGATCCCATTTAAAACAATAAAGTTTTTTTCACTAGAACTTCTTTTTCGACCGATCATTCATACTGCAGCTATATGCTATAGTCGTCCGATTTTGATAAAACTTTGTAGAAAAGTGTTAAAGATCATAAAATAATAATGTGCCAATAAAAAGGACGTTTTCATTAAAAACAAAAAGTTTTCCTCACTGGAACTAGTTTTTCGACCGATCGTTCCTATGGGAGCTATATGCTATAGTCATCCGATTTGGACCATACTTTGTAGAATTGTGTTAAAGTATATAAATAAGTGTATGCCAATGTAAAAAAAAGGACGGAGGCGTTTCCATTAAAAACAAAAAGTTTTTCCCACTAGAACTAGTTTTTCGACCGATCGTTCCTATGGCAGCTATATGCTATAGTCATCCGATTTCGACCAAACTTAGTGAAATCATGGAAAGGGATAGTAAACTAAGAAATTCGGACTTTGGAGGCGTTTCCATTAAAAACAAAAAAGTTTTTCCTACTAAAACTAGTTTTTCGACCGATCGTTCCTATGGCAGCTATATGCTATAGTCATTCGATCCGGACGGTTCCAACAAATGTGCAGCGTATTTGTACCAAAAGACTTCGTGCAAAGTTTGGTGAGGATAGCTTTAAAACTGACGGAGGAGATAGCATAGAAACAGACAGACAAACAGACGGACAAGGCTAAATGAACTCAGCTCGTCATACTGATCAAGAATATATATACTTTATGTGGTTGGAGATGCTTCCTTCAATGCGTTACAAACATCCGCACAATTTTATAATACCATCTGCAAGGGTATAAAAATATCAGACTAAATATTTCCAAACCACACACAAAATATTCAGTTTATAATTTAAGTAAATTTTGAAATTTGTTAAGCGTCACCACACATTATAAGCCTTCAAACCACTTTTCTAATCAAAAGGTGAGGACCTAAATCATTTTTGAAGTGGTTCAATTGGATGGCTCGAAGCAGATAGAGTGTCCAACTTCATAGGACCAGGCTACACATCAAATTTTATGCTCTTAGCTTAAATAACCTCTGAGATATGGCCCAAAACCACATTTGAACCAGTTCGAAAACGGTTCTAAGCCAGTAAATTATCCAGCTCCATAATACCAACCTTCATACCAAATTTCAAGTTCTTAGCTTAAACAATTTCCTATATATAACTCTGATCCGGTTTGAAACCGGGTTTGAACCAGTATAATATACAACTCCATAATTTAAACCTATTTACCAAATTTCAAGACTGATTCATGAAAAGCTTCTGAGAAATGGCTCTTTGAACTGTTTTAACCGCTTTTGAAACGGTTCACAGACATGACACATAGCCTATGACTTTTTCCTAATCAAGATGAACATACTGTATTTCGCGAAGATCGGTCTAGATCCCCAATCTGTGAAGTAAGCACTTAGCTAGCAGCGCCATCGGAGTCTCTGCACAGAGAAAAAAATCCGTTCTAAATGTACCAAAATCGTGACCATTTGGTGACGATAGTCTCCTAAGCCCGCTTTTTCTCAATTCAGGAACATATGTTCACAGTATGCCATGAACATTTTTTCTCACTCATTATCGATTTGGGCTTGTTTCAAAAACATTTTGTGTTCGAAAAAACAAAAATTTATCAAGCTATGCGTGTGTGTGGGGGGGGGGTCTCGCCACCCGGCCTGGACTCACCACTACCCCCCACACTTCCACCCTCCCTAAGATTTTAATTATTCCTTAATTAATTTTTTTTAATTACCTTGTCTGGGATTCGAACTTAGGACCTCGGGCACTCTACACGAATGACGGACATCTTAACGCTCACCGATACAATCGGATCGCGCGTGACGCTGGCGAAACGACAGTGAACAATAAAATCTAGGGCTGGGTATATACTGTGTCACAGACTGTCTCAATTTAGTGACACAGTTTCAAATTCGTATGGAGCTGTGACACTGAAATGTGACACTCTGTGGCGCAGTATAAACCCAGTATTACACGCCGGGTGGTCGAAAGGCAAGACATTTACATTTGCCTTGCAACGGCGAGGTCTGGGTTTGAGTCCCATTCAAGGCTTTAAACATTGTTTTTAACATTGTCGATATTTTTTCAATATTTTTTACAATGCATGGACATCTTTTCTGATTTCATAACCACCGTTCAATTTTTATGAACGGAGAAAACAGACCAAAATCAAGACCATTTGGTGACGATTTTTTAAAGTCATATTTTTCTCTGTGGAGTAATGGTTTTGAAGATACAGTCTGAAAAAGCTGCGCGCTCCAGGGTATAATGGAGCAGCTGCACGCGTATTAAATGCATTTTTCTCAAAACTGTGTTTTCAAAGTCGGTTGTCAAGATTTATCGAGAACTGCTCAACCGATCAATTTACAAGGACTTGGACGAAAGATATTATTTTTGTTTAGTAACAACGGCTTAAAAAAATGCCGCGAAATTTTAACCAACATTTTTTATACCCTTGCAGAGGGTATTATTAAATTTTGCGGATGTTTGTAGCGCATTGAAGGAAGCATCTCCGACCACATAAAGTATATATATTCTTGATCAGCATGACGAGCTGAGTTCATTTAGCCTTGTCCGTCTGTCTGTTTCTATGCTATCTCCTCCGTTAGTTTTAAAGCTATCCTCACCAAACTTTGCACGGAAGTCTTTTGGTACAATTACGCTGCACATTTGTCGGAACCGGCCGGATCGGATGACTATAGCATATAGCTGCCATAGGAACGATCGGTCGAAAAACTAGTTCTAGTGGGAAAAACTTTTTTGTTGGCATACACTTATTTTATATACTTTTACACAATTCGACAAAGTTTGGTCGAAATCGGATGACTATAGCATATAGCTCCCATAGGAAAGATCAGTCGAAAAACTAGTTTGAGTGAGGAAAACTTCTTTGTTTTAAATGGGACGGCCTCCAAATTTCGTAATTATTAGTGTATTATGCTTTTCCATGATTTCACTAAGTTTGGTCGAAATCAGACATCTATATATTATCGATCCCATAGAAAAATAAGGTCCAAAAAGTAGTCTTAGTTAAAAAACTTTTTTGTTTTCAATGGAAGCTGCAAGGGTAAACAAAACGTCGGACGAGCCGAAGTTAACTTTCCCCTATTTTTTTCTCGTAAAAACCTCAGCCAAAAATAAAATTTTTACTTTTTTTTCTGTTTCCTTTGTCCAAGTTCAAGTTTAAAGTCTTAATTAAACACGTATACTTTTAATTTTCTCTTCGGATGATCCTGCTAGGAGTTATGCTGTCAACGCGGACGCACCTTTTTCCCGAGGGCTCTCTGGAAATGACGTCACAGTAGTAGAGTTTTTAATATTTTTTTTCAAAAATTTCAGTAATCCCATATTAAATCTGTATTTTTAAGACAATAAAAAGATTGAACTAAATATTTCATTTTTATATTTTAAAAAATGATTGAACGAGCACAAAATGCTCAAAGCATGCCCAAGCCGTTTATAATACTGTTCATTGCTTCTCAACGAATGGGCTTGTTTTCTGCAGATTTTCTTCTTGTAGTAGTGAAGATATATGCAATGGTTGTCTGATCTAAACCATAGTCGGAATTATTGTAGAATGGCTCAACATTTATGCATACGCAACTTTAGGTATATTTGGAAATATTTGATATTAACTTTTATTTCTAAGTTTTAAAATAATCGTTACAAGCTAACACTTATTTTTTTTAATCAAAAATAAACGTTGACAAATAACTCTTTATTAATATTTTTATAATAAAACTTACAACTAAGTATTTGGTCCCTAATAAAATCAAAAGAAAAAAGGTTAATTTCCTTCCTTGCCCGCTGGAGGGTTAAACAAACAGCCTCAGTTATCGAAAAATCGATTAGTGTTGTAAAACTCTTGCAGTGTTGGCGCCATTTGCTGTAAACAAAAAATCGCCTACGCTCGGCACTCACGCGGACCAATGTTAACAACAGTAAATAAATGTTAAATGTTAACAGTCTCGGCTCTTAACAGCACAGCAAGTAAAAATATCGATTTTTTTCCATCGGTCATCGATATACCATTTTAATTTTGTGTGCAATTTTTAGTGTGAAATTTTGTGTGCAATTTTTAGTGTGAAATTTTTGTGTGCAATTTTTAGTGTGAAATTTTTGTGTGCAATTTTTAGTGTGAAATTTTAGTGTGCATTTTTAGTGTGAATAGTGAGACCATAGGCATATATCTTGGATTTACTACTTAATATTTATTTGGAATATTTGGCGCCAAAAAAAAAAAAAAAAAAAACAACAATAAAATGGAAAAAATCTGCTCCGCTTTGGAGTCCCAGTTTCCTTGTCGCGAGACAGCCATTAGCGCTTTGGGCGAGCTAATTGGCGACAGTCGGGAAGCCTATCCTCCAGCCATTTATCTGTTTGGACACAGTGGCACGGGCAAGACCGCCCTGACCAAAGCCTTGCTGCAACAGTGCCGCCAGCAGCAGCTGGTAAGGATTGCTCAATTGAATGCCATAGAATGTTATACCACAAAAATACTGCTGGAGTATGTGTTGGATGGGCTGGCTCCCCAGCAGGAGGAGACTGCCACCTCCATCCGTGCCGACAATCTGCTGGAATTTGTGGAACAACTGCGGCGTTGGCATGTTCCGAGGGCCACACCACAAGGCTTCCTCATAGCCGTGGACAATGCCGAACGTTTGCGAGATATGGATGCAAATGTGTTGCCTGTTCTGTTGCGTCTCCAGCAACTGACCAGTCTCAATCTTTGTGTGATTCTGCTCTCGCAGCTTCCCTTCGAAAAGTTCCACCAGAAGACGGGACTGAGTGAGGTCATCAGCCTGCATTTGCCGCAGTACAACAAAGCCGAAACTCAGCGTATACTTAGCTCGGACTTTGCCCAGGTGAGGAAACAATATCTGGAGCAACTTAAGGGCCAAGAGCAAAGGAGCAAGATTTGTGGGGAAGCCCTGACACTGGAGTTCTACAACAACTATGTAAATCTCTTTCTGAGTGTGTTCTACAAAGCCTGTCGGGATCTGCCCGAGCTGCAGTTGACAGCGCGGAAATGTTTCTCCATTTACATGGAGCCTGTGCTGGACAGCACTGTGGAGGCCAACGATGTGTCCAGGCTGTGGCGTCATATAGCCGGTACACTAAGATCAGCCCTTAGTCAGATCTACCTGCGCATAGATACCCCCTTGGAGGAAAAATCAACCGGAGCTCTACAGGATCAGAGTGTGCGCCAGCTGGCCCAATCACTGGAGTTGCCCTATTATGGCAAATATCTGCTTATTGCCGCCTTCCTGGCCAGCCATAACTCAGCC
The DNA here is from genome assembly GCA_018904265.1 of Lordiphosa collinella. Lineage (NCBI taxonomy): Eukaryota > Metazoa > Arthropoda > Insecta > Diptera > Drosophilidae > Lordiphosa > Lordiphosa collinella. The sequence continues at coordinate 56,161 of JAEIFV010000070.1, read as the reverse complement.
AAGCAGGACAAGCGTCTGTTTGTGAAGCATCACGGCAAGCAGAGGAAACGCATGCAGACGGTCAATGCCAGGGCGAAGACCATCGACAAGATGTCCACCACACTGGGACCCAAATCATTTAGTATCGATCGCTTGCTGGCCATTTTCTATGCCATACTGGAGGAGAAGGTGGGTCTCACCTGTAATCTACTGTCCCAGATCTCCACATTGGTGCACCTCAAGCTGCTCAGCTTTGTGTCGGGCGAACAGAACATCATGGAGGGTTCGGCCCGTCTGCAGTGCACGGTGGGATTGGAATTTGTGCTCCACATAGGCAAGGTGGTGGGTTTCAATGTGCGCCAATATTTGTGCGACTTTATGTGAAGGAATTCAGTTTTTGAAAATATTTAATAAATAATCTGGTATGTCGCTTATGTGTATGGTTTCCTGGAGTCTGGTATCTCGACTGCGTAGGTGTAGTAAGCCATTTTGTAAGGTTCCCTTGTCCAGGACTAAGGTATAAGGCACGCCCAGCCTGTCTGTTTGTTCCACATAGTGGAGCAAATGTTTCGAGTCTTGGACAAAGTTACAGCTGTCAGCTGGGCAGAGGCGCAGGCCGGCTCTTTGGAGTATATATTGGATATGCTGATGAAGTTCACTCAAGTCATTTGTTGTTGCACCTTCTTCCTCTTGTAAACAAACAAGGCCACATTGATAGGGAGCCAAGCGACGATTTAAAAGCAACGATTGGGCTTCCCTTCCATGATCACAGCCATCCAGCAGCAGAGCTAGAAGTGAAGTAATATCAAATTTTTTAGTTAATATTCTTGACATATGAATTATGTAAGGAAAAGGGGCTTTTCCTAGAATATAGAGCAGGGACCGTAACTGTTCCAGATGTTTGTAACGCATAGAAGGAAGCATTTTCGCGGCAAAAAACATTTTGGTTACGGACACAACGAAAACAGGGAGCGAAAGACAGACTCAGTTCTGTTTTTGCTCAATTCTATTGTACTCAGAGCAAAGACCTTTTATTTTCGTTCCTGTTTCTCTCCTGTCTTTCACTGATACTTTTGCCGAGATCAAACTTCCAAACTGTTTTTTTCGTATGTATGCATGACTGTGTGTTGCGCTCGAGTGTGTCTTTTACTAAATTTATGCTTGCAAAAAACCATGATTTTTTGCGCTTAAAAGTATGCCAACTTTATTTCCATTACCAATTATTTATTTGAAACAGATAATTGATTGTCATTTATGGCAGTTTTGAACCTAGTCCACTCTATACATTCACTCAGGTTGTCTGAATAGTTAAAGGGGTACCAATTACATGAGGTTTATAAAATAAATCATTTCCATAATGATTAATATAGTGCTTTGAAACATGGAGAACACTAGCACAGGAACATAACGTAAATTTGGAGGTGAATAACCCGATTACGTGGGAGAGATCCCACCGACTAATCTTGGAACGAATAATTCAGAAAACTCACACTGATTTTAGGCGCCAGGCGAGAAGCAGCTCGACGAGAATTTAGTACAGGCAACTTAACTACTCATTGGGGATAAATCACTATTTTCACGACAGACACAGCCAGAGCCAAATATCAATTAATTTTAAAGCGAGATGCGAAATGCTGAATCAAGGTTCTTGCCCATACATATGTCAACGACACGGAAGCCAACTGCACCCTCTGCAATTTAAACGCTAAGGAAGACACGCTGCACTTTATTGCAGTTTGTCCAATATTACAAAAAATTAGAAAGGCGTACTGGCGCCAAGGAGAGTTAAGCCAAGAACAAGTCATAGAAATATTAAACGCAGAAAATTGGAGAAGTCAGTACAAATTTTTAATAGAAGCAACAACTTATAGAAATCAAATTATATCAGAAAATTTTTTATATTTACAAAATTGTATGCCAAAACTAAATTGTATTATAGCTTATCGCAACAGCTGACGGCTTTAAGCCAAAGCTGAATTTTTTAGAAATCATTCTAATTTTGTAAACCTTGACCTTGGCGATCCAGTCTCTCGCGACGAACGGGGAATCCGGGTGTAGTACGAATGTGTGTCTATAGGTATCTTAGGTATAACCCAAACCAAATTTGTGAATAAACAAAACCTACTACTCAAAAAAAAAAAAAAAAAATAGGGGAAAGTTAACTTCGGATCGGCCGAAGTTTTGTATAACCTTGAAGTTTGATTTTCTAAAAAAGACTACTTTTCGGACCTTACTTTTCTATGGGAGCTATACTATATAGATGTCCGATTTCGACCAAACTTCGTGCAATCATGGAAATGCATTACAAACAGTTAATTGCGAAATTTGGAGGCGATCCCAATTAAAACAAAAAAGTTTTTCTCACAAGAACTTCTTTTTCGACCGACTATTCATACAGCAGCTATATGCTATAGTCATCCGATTTTGACAAAACTTTGTAGAATTGTGTAAAAGTATATAAAATAAATATATGCCAACGTAAGGGACGATTCCATAAAAAGCAAATATGTTTTTCTCACAAGAACTAGTTTTTCGACCGATCGTTCCTATGGCAGTTATATGCTATATATAAAACAAATACATGATAATTTTGAGACCATTTCCATTGAAAATAAAAAAGTTTTTCTAACTAAGACTACTTTTCAGATAATACTTTTCTATGACAGCTATACTATATAGATGTCCGATTTCGACCAAATTTGGTGGAATCATGGAAAAGCATAGTAAACTAAAAAATACAAAGTTTTGAGGCGTTTCAATTGAAAACAAAAAAGTTTCCCTAAAACTAGTTTTTCACTACTAGTTTTAGTAGTCATTCGATCCGGACGGTTCCGACAAATGTGCAGCGTATTTGTACCAAAACACTTCGTGCAAAGTTTGGTGAGGATAGCTTTAAAACTGACGGAGGAGATAGCATAGAAACGGACGGTCGGACAAGGCTAAATGAACTCAGCTCGTTATGCTGATAAAGAATATATATACTTTATGTGGTCGGAAATGCTTCCTTCAATGCGTTACAAAAATCCGCACAATTTTATGATACCAAGGGTATACAAATTTTCTCACTGGAACTAGTTTTTTGACCGATCAGTTCTATGACAGCTATATGCTATAGTCATCCGATTTTGACAAATTTGTGTAGAATTTTGTGAAGGTATTTAAAATAAATATATGTCAATTTTATGAACATTTCCATTGAAAACAAACAAGTTTTTCTTACTAAGGCTAAGTTCACACAGGCAAATAAATTGGATAAAATTTCGGTAGAAATTTGGCTAAATAAGCCTGCACTTTTTGGCCATATTTAAGCAAATAATTTGTAAATGGAACCATAGCTTAAGTTTTAAGTCATACAAATTCTGCCATTATTTATGCTACGATTTCACTCTAAACTTTTATGACCTATAATCCAGTCCTAATCAAACTGCATTCACAGTTTTTAACGTAATTTTAGTCAAACCTAAATGATGTTGAGCACTGTGTATCTTCTCTGGTTAAAAAGTTGTCTTTTTTTTTGTAAGCTTGTGTTATTTGCTGCTGTTCAATGTCAATCAACAACTGTCAAAAGTATAACACAACTGTTACAAGCTCAAAAACTACACGAATTTTTGTTATACAAAATTGCTATTTACAAGTGTGTAGACAAAACGTAGCGAGAATTTCCCATTACGTGGGCGCCTAGTGTAATGCATGTTGTGGGCGAAACTCATTCAGCTCTGAGCCGCTGGGATATAAATTAAAGGGATTTTTTTAGATAGAAATTGCAAATAATAATTTATCCCTAGTTTAAATGGCCCGTTCGAAAATATGATTTTAGGTACGCCCCCCTTTCATAAAGAACCTTTAGTTAAAAAAAATTGGTTTTTTCATAACTTATTTTCGGTCCCTAAAAGAATTAGTAATTTACTTTTCGAAAACTCACCACATGTGGCCTGTTTCATTGGTATGACAGATCTTATGACCAGGGGCTGTAGGTTTAAGCCAGTTCTGCCATGCGGCAGCTGAAATTCTGTTTCATTCAGCTCCACCAGACTCAATTGCTCCACGGTTAATTCCAATTTTCCATTCAAATTAGTTTTTATGTCTATGCCTTGGCCTTGTGTCGCCTCCTGGTCCCCATCTTCACAGGGTTTGAGCGCATAGCGACTGGGATTGGAGGAGCAACGCATCCACCAGATTTTACTCTCACGTTGCATGTTATAAAAATGTTCGCGTGCTCGTGATGGTTCCACCAAAAAGTCAGTGATCAAATATTTAGCAGTCGAAGAAACGCTTTCGTGTTTAATTAAGGCTGGACATTTGGCCTTGCGAGGATGTTGCTGCTGAAGCTGTAGGAAATGAGCCCTAAACTCTGGACTTTGGGCAAATGAGAAACGTGTCGGGGGCGGAGGGGTGGTTAAAGCTACCCAGATAAACAGCCAAAGGACGTAGTTGCAGCCATTGCTGCCTCAACAGCTCGGCATAGGTTTTACCCTGCTCAAGCAGCTCCATTTGGCCATTCTCAAGCAGCTGTAGAAATCCTGCGGCATGCAGGGATTTAAAACAACGACTTAGACGTGTCATTGTTCCAATGGTATATTTCCAGGTGGTGAGACATAATAGTCCTCATCCGTGACTCGGGCGTTGCTTAGAACCTCCTGGCGGCAGTTGCCTTCTGTGACCTGGTCGTTGCGTAATTGCAGCTGTTGGTTCTCCAGCACTGTGTACAGCGGACTTACGCCCTCTGTTTGGATGGAGGCTATCTGATCGGCAAACTGTATACTGCTCTTGAGCGTATCCAAAGCCTGTTCGCTGTCCAAATCCACCAGCGAAAGCCGCTCCAGCAGTTTTATGGTCTCCGGACTAATGTCAATTTCGTTGGCAGCGCTGCCTGGTGGAAAGGCGGCAGACACTGGCTTTTGGGGTACTTTGGTGATATGATTAAGCTGAGTGAAGTCCAATTTGGTGGGTTTTAAATCAATTTTCGTGGATATTTTGCAATAGAAACGAATTTGTCGCCACATTCTGAGACAGTGCTGGTAAGTGCCAGGGCAAAACAGCTGTTCTTATACCGATAGTTCGTGTGTTTAGTGTGCTGGTTTCCAATTGGGTCATACCGCTGCTAAGCATTTTCCGTTGAATGCCATACGGTCACACTGCTGCTCAGATTCCAGCAGAAGAGTTTAAATATCGTAATTTTGTGCGTGTGTTTGTGTTTTGATTGTTTGTGCAGGTGTAAAAATCGATTTAAATTGCCAGAATATAATAATAATGCTTAAACAAAGCTTTTAAGTCGAAATAATCCCCAGCGAATTGGTAGCGCAGCGCCTGCTGCGTATCGGAGTGTGTGTGTCTGTGTGTATGCGTGTGTTTAGTTTACATGTTGCTGCCTGTCTCCGCTCTTCTGCCGCCGCCGCCGCTTCTTCAATTCCAATCGGCAGCAATTTAAGTTAATTACAAAAAAGAAAACATTAGTTACCGCCGCGGCCGCCTCCGCAATGAGTAATTATCATCCGCACTCGTCGCATGCGCATCCTCCACAACATCATCAGAATCATCTCCAGCATCCGAATCCAGCATCAAATCAACAGCAGCAGCAACAGCAACGTCTCTATACGACGCCCACAGCAACACCCCAGCCGCTAATATCAACGGCCTTGGCCATCCGCCAGGAGATTCAACGTTTCGAAAGTGTTCATCCTTCGATTTATGCCATTTATGATTTAATCGATTTGCTGCCTCTGCCGGATGCACAGATTGCGCAGTCAATAAGGGATCATGTGGTTTGCATTGAAGGTGAGTGGATGAAGGGTTAAATGGGGTGAAGAGGGTATGGGAACTAGGTGACCAATTCAATCACCGCCTCTTTATTGGTTTTTAGACCACCAAAATCTGAATATAAGGTCCAAAAATGGGTTTTAAAGGGCTGACCAATTGAATTACTTTCTTATATCAAAACCTAATAAAATCCGATAGCGACTAAATAATTTTTTGAAATATAAAACTGATCAGTATTGCCACCTAATCTCAATGGCTGAGCAAAAAGTGTTAAAAATTAAGTATTTTAAATTTTTTGCTTGTCCAAATTTCATCTTTTGTCTTATAGAATTTTTTGTAATTTTGTTATAAATGTTAATTTAATTCTCCGTTTAACAAACGTTGTCATGATGAGTTTCTTGAATCTTATTAGTAATAAACTTAGTAATAGTAAATGGTTCTTTGGCATAACAATGGCTTCTTATGCCATAGACCAAAGTATAATTTATTTTCAATTCAAGCCAGAACAATGAAAGTTAAGTAGCTTTGAGTACAATAAAACCCGAAATACATATTATACAAACAAAAAGAAAGAACCAAAATGTTGTGGCTAGATTTAAGTATAGAGGAAGACAGCATCTCCCAGTTGTCTCCATTCAACCAGCTTATAATCTCGGTTTCCGATAGGAACGGTTTATTGAGGTACAAGCTTCGCAGTTCGGCCAAGATTGGGCATACCCCGATCAGTTGCGCAACATTCTCAGTTTCACAAAGGTCGCAGAGTGTGCAATCACTATTGATTGAGTTTACGTGCTGCTTGAAGTTAAGACTGAGCATCTCACAATGAGAGCGGATACCGATGCGGTCATGAAAGTAGATCAGAGTTCAAAGTTTGTGGCTCAGTTTTTTTTTTTTTAAATATTTCTGGACTCAGTTAAAGACGCCAGGAATAGAAAGTTTTGTCTTTCTCGAAAAGTAGGAGATGATTTGCAGGAGAAAACAGTGCTGTTATATACCGAACATCTATATTATAGCTTCAAACAGTAAGAACTCCGATTTTAAAAGGTTCTGTTTAATGGGAGAGTCCCAGAAATCGCGACAAACGCTTGGACTTTGAACTAAACTTGGAGGACTTTTTATGTAAAGTGACAAGAATAATACAGATTATTGAGAAGGAAAACCGTACATATCAAATCTACTTGGCCTTGAGCAGTCGGTTTTAAATTTCTCATCTTTAGTTATCTAATTGTTAGTAGCCTGACCGCTTGGATTTTAATTCGAAATGAAAAAGTTTTAGAGATAAAATTAATTCAATAAGCTGGGGTCAGATTAATGCTCAATTGGGACTCAATATAACATGGAGTAGGATTATACATATAATCCATAAAAAACCGTGCCTTCAACATACCAGTATGGTAGCTAAACCTAAGCTTTTCCTCGGCTTATAATGGCGCACATTGCGTTCCCACATAAATACCAATTCTGGGACGCGGAATAGCCTAATGTCATTTTTGTGACGAAGAAAAGTTTAGTCTGGACAGTCCTGATAGTTGCAAGAAATATTTGGCTGATATGCGACAGTATAGATTCACCTGGCAAGAGCTAGGCTATGGTATGGTTATTGTAAGGACTAAATTTTGCTATTAAGGAAGGAGTTCGACGTGTTTCAAATCGATCAAAATGAACGTTCAAATGTATGAGGAGCTATTGGACGACAAGTTAGTGGAGTTTTTCAGTCAGTTATATGACGTTGCACTTTTCAGAAGGAAAATGCCTTAATTAACAGCGCGAAGCTGAAAACAAAGTTAATTAATGACAGAAATGTACCAGTTTGAAAGTGACCAGCAGAAAATAGAGCAAGAACGGTCAAACATTGACCAATTCCACCTAAAATCATTGGTTAATTCCATGCCGTTTCTACAAAGTTCAGTATAAATGAATACGTAGGTTTTTTATGTTTGTCCCTTATGGGCGTCTAAGCCGCTGAACCGATCTTCACGAATTTTTCACAGTATGTTTATGTCGATCAGGAAAGTGTCATAGGCTATGTCTCATGTCTGTGAAATGGTCCAAAAACCACGAAATTTGCAAAATTTACCGTTCATCCATTTTCAGTGAAAATTTGGGAATGGTTGAACGCTTGCCCGGGAAGGTTTCTAAGTTGAAAAAATTTGCGGAAAACGGTCCAAAAACCTCCAAAAATTGATAATACAATAAAATTTTGGTCAATGGTTAGAAGCTTGCCCGCGAAGGTTTCTAAGATCCAAAAATCGCGATGTTTGCGAAATAACCTTATGCTTATTTATGAAAGCGCTTAGTGCTTATATTACAATGCAGGCGTTGCACAGTGGGCGAAATGGCTCATCTAGCGGCGTTTAATTAATTGCTCGTAGGGTAAAACTTTTTTTTGGTGTCAAATGTTTTTTTGTAGTTGCAAATTGATTAAACTACAATGTAAAAGAAAACAATAAATTCTAAAAATTTATATGTATACAGTTTTTTTTTTGACAAAGTTTGGACTTTTTATCATATATTGGACATTGGTTCTTACAAGCAGGAATGCATGATAAAATGTTTAAATTTAGAGTTTGATATTTTTTTCTCTAAAAATATACTTTAATTTAATATAAAAATCAATTTCTTTCTTATTTTTTAATTTTTATTTATTAATGTTTTTTCTGATTAAATTGCCCTATTCGGCCCTTTTCAGTCTTTTTTTCTAATATTAATAATCAATTATTTTCAGTTTATATTTGCATTTTAAGATAGTTCAGACTCAGAATAACATGACATGAATTATACCAAAGGCAACTTTAGATCAAATTTGGCAACGCACGTAAAAAGCGCGGAAGAGCCTAATGATGCACCTGCTAAAACATATGTTGTGTTTGACTGCTCACAGCTGATCAACTACAGCATGTCAATCGAAATAGAACCTATCGATAAACTCAGTGCGATATAAGTAATCGATAGAGACTCAATTTCGACACAAACACTTTGAAAATTGAATTAAACGACGCTAGATCAACCATTTCGCCCACTGTGCGTTGGTAAATTGAAGCTGTAGATTACACGGTCCAAAATATTGCGAAATTTGCAAGTTTTGGGTTTGATAAAAAGGAGGTATAAGCAAAACGGTCAAAAAAGTCACGAAATTTGCAAAATATTCATGAGTTTAGATTATAATGAAGATGGTTAAATAGAGAAAAAGATCGAACGGTCCAAAATGTTTTTGGCGACTTGCAGCCAACACTAGCTTGAATACAGTCGCTCTCATAAGAATCATAAGGACCCAGGCGAGGCCGGGTATTCAGCTAGTTCTTTATAAAACTCAGTGCGATATTAGTAATCATAAGAATCATAAGGACCCAGGCGAGGCCGGGTATTCAGCTAGTTCTTTATAAAAGTAATAACTAAGCCGGGATTTTTTAAATTTGGGGTCAATTGTGCTACAGTCCTGTCGAAAAGAACTTAATACGAACTCCGAATTTTCTAATGTTCTCGATTCCAAAAACCAATTGTGTTATGCGGTTTTTAACTGCACGTTTTCGTTCCTCCTAATTCATGTTTTAACTGTTTTTATACACTTGAAGAGTGTATTATAGTTTTGCCCAGAAGTGGAACGCATAGAAGGAATCATCTCCGTAGCATGACGAGCTGAGTCGATTGAGCTTTGTCATTCCGTCCGTCCGTCTGTCTGTTTCTACGCAGACTAGTCCCTCAGTTTTGAAGCCATCGAGCTGAAATTTTGCACAGAGCCATATTTTAGCTGCACACTGCACATATGTCGGAACCGCGAAAATCGGATGGTCACTTCTTGTAGCTGCCATACAAATTATTTTTTTATTAATTTTTTTATTGACACAAGACACAAAGCTTATAAATTAAGTCATTGGTCACAAAATTAAGTTAGTGGTCACAAAAGTTTCAAGTGTATTTAGACTTTGCCACAGACGAAGTTAGCTTTGCTTTCTCGTTCCTAATCGTCTCTTGGAATTCAAAGCCGATCGATCGAACTCGCAAATGAGAACACACCTGATTATTATATTTTACGGTTTTCCAATTTGGTTCGTAGGCTTAGTATGTTAAATATTAAGAAAATTTGTTTCCCGTTTTGGAGAAGATCCTTACCTAAGGGTAAAAATTGAGGGACAAGATTTATTTTTTATTAAATGTTTCGACTTACAGTAAACCAATTTATTGAAAAGTATTGAAAAGTAAAGACGCCTAACCAATTGGCTTGATTCATATAAAACCGACAGTGAATGAAGTTAGATCAGGAGAAGGTCTAAGGGTAAACACCCTTCACCATGAATATCGAGGTTCATTTTCCTGTTCCATACATTAGCCTAAACTTATTAAGCTCTTTGTACTCTTCGTGAATTAAGTATAAACATAACCAATTTTCTTTGACAATCTTTATCTTTTCTTTAACCTTTACAAATCAAAAGCTTAAATAAATATTAAAAAAAACTTGAAGGATAACTTGAAGAATATGAATACAAAACTTTTAATTACATAATGGTTCGCAGAACTAATTCAAAAGAAACGATATTCGAGTATGTATTTACATATATACATAAGTAGATGTTAGGCAGCCCTTGATACTTCAGGTTCTTTCCTTACTATTGTTATTTGGCCTGGAACATTGTGGTTTAGCTTTTATTTGTTGAGTAGGGCTGTGTTTTTTATGCCAATCCTTTAAAGCAACAACAAATCTATGAAGCCAACCCCCTTTTTTGTGATTATATTAAGTTGCCAAAATGTCCATTGAAGCAAGTCGATGCTATTGAAAGTGGGGATTGTTGTTGGTTCGTCACCCAAAAAGAAAGAGCTTCGTTTTTGTTTAAAACAAGATTTTCATGCTTAAGTATGTGTGTGTGTGTGTGCGAGGCATGAAATTTGATGCTTGGTTCTGCCTCTTCTTCGTTGTCCTCTTCCCAAAAATCAAACCGAGACCCGAAAACCGGTTCTAAAATGGTTTATTAGAAAATCTGTGGACAGCCACAAATACAACAAAAAGTAAACAAAATTGTTGTTGTTGTTGGATTTTCAGTTCGCCTTATTGTTCAAACCAGAATACGAGAGCTCATAAACCGTTTTGTTATTTTGCACGCGACTTTCTAGGCATTGGCATTGACCTGAACACGAACTTGCTTAAACGACTAGTGAGTGCGAGGAGATAAAAAAGAGAGAGAAAGAGACACATAAATTGAGAGAATGATGGATGATTTTCATTAGGTTCTTATTGGCATTGAGTTTTTGTTATAAGTTTAAATAACGGAGCATTTTGGTTTTCTATGGAAAAGGTCACGATGTCCACATATCAATTTGTACGAAGGGTTGTACTTATTGATTGACTTAATGTTCTATTGATGATCAAAATATTTAAATACTTAGCGACAGTTTAACAAGTCATTGACTTTCTGACTTTCATACCTAATTTTTGACTGACAAACTCGTGAAATTCCAAAACGGTGCGTATTTAGTAAATTCACGGCCACAAGGGCAGTTGCGGAATCAAAAAAAGGGATCCTTGAGCGTCGTCAAATTTGTTTAGGAAACAAACCTAACTGAACTGTTTTCCTTTCAGGTTCATCACTTTTTTAAACTTTTGGTTTAATTTGATTTAGTAGCTCAAATTACCAACTAAGCTTTCAGTACTTTCAAAATATTGCGTCAAGTCCTTTTGCCTATTGCGGATAGATGTAATAGTCTTTCCTCTTTTTAAATAGTTTCCTTTTGTGGGTCAACTAAAGGTTCATTTTGAACATTTTTTTGACCAGGTTCAATGTAAACGAAGCATTCCATGAATGTTGTTATTGTACATTTCAATAAACATTTAGTGACGCCAATGTTATATCAAGTAGCCTTTTTAAAACTCCTATAAAAATTTTTTGTGGAAATTTAATTGTCCTCCCATAAATTTAATTCTTGACACGCTGTAACTTTGCTAATGTTCATTACAAAAATGCAAAAACATTTCCATAATTAGTGCATATCTTAATCTATATGATCAGATGGTTTATATAAATGTTTGACAAAACCAATGGCTTGTAGCAGGTGTAGTTTGACAAAATGGCTGTAAATCAATTAAAATTTGACTTTGAAGGCCAATTTCGACACCATTGGCATTGCTTATACCGCGAGTTTCATTTTTCTTAGCTGCATTGATATGTTGACTATCCTAGAGGCTTCATAAAATCACAAAATTATGCTTGGTGTGGCCTACAAAAATTCTAAAACGGTCCAAAGTCGGTAAAATGGTTTTCCGCGAATATCTCGGAAACGGAAACTAAGTTTTGACTTTGATCTTCCAACTCGTATTCAGGATGGGCTTGTCTACAGGAATTAGTTAAAGATCCTCGGGATACTTTTTACTGTAGAACAGTGCTATTGAACTATAATTATAATCAAACTTCGACCTTGAGCCTGCTAACATTCACTTTGACTAAGATCAAAATAGGTCGTTAAACCCATATTCACGTACTTCTTCACCTTAATTTAATCGTAGCCAGGAGAGTTTTTATACTCTGTACCAGAGGAACATAAGTGGTTTATAGGAATTCAGTTTTCAAAGTGTGCGAAAACGCACATTATCATAATATTTCATAATCGGGGGTGTCCTGGAAATCTCTACAGATTTTGTCTTCGGTTGGTTTGCAAATCGCTCGAAAAATCCGTCGGTATCCCAGAACTTCGAGAGTTTCCATTCTCTTAGTGGGAAAGAGAATTGGTTCAATTGGGATCAAAATAATTGTCCATCCAACAAAACAGGGTTGCATCACGCGCAAACAAATTTCCCTTGTATTAGTTTTGAATTAATTTGATGTTAAACGGAAATCTGTTAATTGTGGCATAAGTTTTATGATTCATGCTAATATTATAATTTAAATTAAAGTCGTGTTACCCAAAATTAAAATGAAAAATTTAAAAATATTTTCGCGACAGTCATAAAGCAACACTTTCCAACTCGTTTGTTGTTAACAAATTTCCCATGTGGTGCTACTGAGGAGGCAGATGGCGCCACTGGTACGACGCCACTGGTACGCCTTGCTTAAACTGCATTTTTACCCTTTTGATAGTAAAACAGTAAAATATGCCGAAAATGCTGCTTTCGATCTTCCATCTTCAATAGGGACCAAACAAAAACTATTCCAAAAAATTTATCAAAATTTTTTTAAACTAGCCTTAGTGGCTGGGAAAAAATTCAATAAGATCAGCTGTTGTCATCAAACGAAATTACTTAGTGAACGACCCAATATTTAGTAACCAGGATTATTTATCGATCCGCCAAAGGAATGGTAAAGATCGGATGATCTATATCAGGGGCAAGCACATTGCTATCTAGTGTGCATAGGAAAAATTTCAATGCAGCGCTGCCTCCACACACACAGAATGAGCTTTACATCGCCGCCGTGGTGTTGGCTTTGCGCGTGTTGCTACTGAATTGGAGCATTTTGCGGCCCAACACACCATCAAAAATGTGAATGTATTTTCCTGTTGATCTATATTCGTTATGAGCAGAGTTGGCGAGCGCTACGTTTTAAAAGATTGCCTAATTTGTTGGTCCGAGTATACTACGTCGGCTACCGCTTCCCTTCTTGTTTTCATTATACCCTTGCAGAGGGTATTATAAAATTGTGCGGATGTTTGTAACGCATTGAAGGAAGCATCTCCGACCACATAAAGTATATATATTCTTGATCAGCATGACGAGCTGAGTTCATTTAGCCTTGTCCGTCTGTCCGTCTGTTTCTATGCTATCTCCTTCGTCAGTTTTAAAGCTATCCTCACCAAACTTTGCACGAAGTCTTTTGGTGCAAATACGCTGCACATTTGTCGGAACAGGCCGGATCGGATGACTATAGCATATAGCTATCATAGAAACGATCGGTCCTAAAACTAGTTTTAGTGAGAAAAACTTTTGTTTTTAATGAAAACGCCTCCAAAATACGTATTTCTTAGTTTACTATCCTTTCCCATGAGTTCACTAAGTTTGGTCGAAATCGGATGACTATATTATATAGCTGCCATAGAAACGATCGGTCGAAAAACTAGTTCGAGGGAAAACTTTTTGTTGTCAATGAAAAGTCCTTATCATTATTTATATACTTTTACACAATCACAAAGTTGGTCGAAATCGAGACTATAGCATATATAGGACGGGAAAAAAGGAGAAAACTTTGTTTTTAATGAACGTTCTATTATTTTAAAAAAAATGGTGAGAAAGAGAGGGGTAAAAGTTGTAGATTGTTTTTAAGAAAACGTAAGGAATTTATTAGGTGGGATATGAGAGGTGAAAAAGGTAGGAAAACTGTTTTAATGAAAACGTCCTTTTATGGCATATTCTTATTTTTATACTTAACACATTTCTACAAAGTTTTATCAAAATCGGATGACTATAGCATATAGCTGCAGTATGAATGATCGGTCGAAAAAGAAGTTCTAGTGAGAACAACTTTTTTGTTTTAAATGGGATCGCCTCCAAACAGTGTATTATGCTTTTCCATGATTTCACTAAGTTTGGTCGAAATCAGAAATCTATATAGTATAGATCCCATAGAAAAGTAAGGTCCAAAAAGTAGTCTTAGTTAGAAAAACTTTTTTGTTTTCAATGGAAGCTGCAAGGGTGTACAAAACTTTGGCCGAGCCGAAGTTAACTTTCCCCTTTTTTTTTTTTTGAAGAAATAAACGTAAAGAAAGAGCACTAGCTGAAGCCTTGACCCTTATCTGAGTGAAGGAAGCAAAATATAAGTAACAATTTGGTAATTTAAGTAGGCTTGGATATCACTGATTTAAAAAATCAACAAATAACTACATTTAAAACAATATTTCAACATTTGTAAATAAACAAAGTATTATATAGTCATTTCCCCCTCTCACTTACTGTACAATCTGCATGTCAGGTATTTGTTACTTATCGCACATGTTTCGTAGGTCGTTAACTTTTATGCCCTTAAGGTTTGTGCAAGTGTAATGAATCGTGATTAAGTTACTTGCATTTCTTTCTATTTTGAATTGTTTAAAAATAACATTAACAAAAAGCAAACTTTATTTAGTTTAGAGAATTATTGTGACTACCATTCGCATATCTGTCGCATTCGGAAGTGGCAATTATTGTTGTTGTTGTTGTTTGTTGGTTCCGATACGCTTGAGAGGGCGGCGACATAAAGAGCAGAATTCAAATATCAAGCGACAACGACACATGTGCAACTATGTACAACGCCGCGCCGGCAGAGCAGAAAACATGCGTGTCCCCTCCCAAATCTCTTTCTCTTCCATCAACTCTGTTTATTTTTAACACAAATTGCATTCAAAATATCATGCACTTTGCTTGCATTTGCTAAAAAAAACTTTGTTTGCAAATCAAGAAAACAACAAAAAGAAATTGCAAATTCGATAAAGAATTCGTCAAGTCATCAACGGGAAGCCGAATTTGGCCTGGCAATGACTCAATCAAGTACTTATCATTTCCGGATGGAGTTCAGTGAACATTTTAAACATTTATTCAATTGTGTTTGGACAATGCATTTTCAATCTTTTCTCTTTCAATGTAATCCTCAAATGCCTTTCCCACAACTTGTCCACTAAATTTGGCCATTTTAAAAAAATAGGTAGCCACATCGGTGACAAAGCTTTTGGTAATCTCTTGCAATTTTTCGTCCGTCAGTAGAACCTTGTATTCCTTATCGCTTAGACCCGTCTCCGACTCCTTGTTCAACAATAAGGGAGATTTACTGAACTAAAAAGGGGGAGAAGAAAGAATATGAATTAGAAATTTGAAATAAATTGGGTAAAATTGAATAAAAAGAGGTAAAAAAGTTGGAAGAAAATTTAAATAGAACTTAAAGGGTATCTCCGAAACAAATGCCTATTCTGAGGATAATCTGAGGACGGGTTAAGGAAATAAAACAATATACAAAGGCCAAAGACCCGCCTTACACCGACAGCGAAGCGAAGATTTTTGAGTTAGAAATGCGAAAGTTCTGTAGAAGTCGGTAATTTAATTTTTTTATTGGACAAAATAATTTATTGTGATCTGTAGAAAACCTAAACATTTTTTTTATAGAACTAAACAATTTTTAAATAATATATTTTTTCCTTTTTCTTTCAGGTAAGCTTTTCCAGTTGATTCAATATTCGATTTGAGTGAGTTATATTTCATTGAATTGCAGGTTAATTGAGTTTGAAAGCTTTGTCAAGCATATTTAAAGCTTGGCTTATTTTCTCGAACTTTCTAGGGTATTTCCAACTTGTTTTTAAATCAGTTTTTGAGGATTGGGTCGCAAACTGGTTATTAATCCCAACGGTTTGGTTCTTAACTTGGCTTAAGCCCTTAAACAGTTCACTCAAAACATCAAATTCGTATTCCTCCTTCTAAATTGCAGAGTTTAAAGTTTAAGAAGCTTCTTGAAAAACTCTTAAAACTCTCTGTTTGTTACTTGAGCTTTGAAACGCATTCTTTAATTCTTACCTCATCAAATATATTCAGCCACATTGCATCCTTTTTGTCCAGGTCATTTTCGACTATGGCCTCATTTAAACGGGACACATAAAGCTCTATATCCCGTGCTCTTTTCGTTTGTTGATTCAATTTGACCCTGACCCCACTGAAGTAGGCAATTTGTGCTCGAAAAAGTGCATTCAATAGGTTCACCGTCTCGGTACGAGCCTGGGCTTCCAATTGCTTCTGCGAGACATCGTCCCGTGCGGGTGGGGCAGCAAGCAGACACTACAATTTTCAAAATTGGCCATAAGATCAATTGGGAGACTTTCAAGGCAACTTACTACACACCTGAGCTAGCAACAACAGCAACGGAAAACATTTCAACAGCATTTTATATTGAAGATGGGTATGTGCTTCTCTGGTCAACTTTAATATTGAACTGATCTTTCAAAAATAAAAGCCGCACAAGTATAATCAATGCCCGTGGGATGTTCTAGGCATTGATAAGGTAGCCGCTGAAGGTTTTCCAGCAATGCTTATCTGGCGACGCCAACGAGACGTTTTTGGCGATCTGTACGATGATTGTATATTTATATAATTAAGTAATAATTCAAATATAAATTGCGCCGTAAATGATCTGATTTTTTGGCACGTTTTTCATCAGACGGTGAGAGTGAAAAAACAATTTCAAAGTCATACAGATTAAAACTATTTATTTTCCTTTAAAGACACAACACAAATAGTCATCTTCCGGTAAGGCAAATTTGACAAAATATAGTTCCAGCACAAGATTTTCATGTTAAGGAAGGGAGTCGCAACAGTTGCAAGTGAGAGCAATAGTTCTCAGTTCTGAGCTGTGAGGCACATCTCAAGAGCCGCGAGCTAGCAGTCATTTCGTAAGCCGCATCTCTCGGCTTTGAGCTGCAAGCCACTGCCTTTACTGCCCCTTTGTTGTTTAATTTTTTTTACCCTTGATTAAAGAATTGTTGAACAAAGTTTGTAACTAATTGAAAAAGGAATTCTACATCGTCATGACGAGCTGAGTTGATTTTGCTGTATCCGTCTCTCTGTATTCGGTTTGTATGAGATTTTTTAAAACTGTTTTTAGGCAATCTAGATGAATCTTTTCTATTCACAATAGGATGCTCAGCCTCACCTGACAGAAGCTTATGAAGGAAAACCACACTTAAGTAGATTCTGCGATTGGTGACGGATGAAAGATCCAATAAGTGGTAGATGCCTTTAAGAATACCAAATCAATAAAGAATTAAAAACTGTTTTTGTTCAGATTCGAGTTGATTCTGTTATTTTTATACTCTGTACCAAAGGTACACAGAGTATATAAAGTTTGTACAAAACTATGTAACAGCCAAAAGGAAGCATCTCCGATCCTATAAAGTATATATATTCTTTATAAGCATCAACAGTCGGAGATGCTTCCTTCTGGCTGTTACATACTTTTGCACAAACTCTGTATACCTCTGGTACAGAGCACACTGGGCCGGATGGCCAAATCTTGGCATGAAGTCATATTTTACATGAAAATATTTTTGATGTAAGCTATATATTCTAAAAGAGAATACTTTAAATATAACAATTCCAAAAATGAAAGTTATCGGAGTGCTTTCATGGACATTTAACAGGCCTGCAAAGTGCGATCTTCGCTTGGCTGTTTGATAAGATAAAAAAGCGCGAAAATTTATCTCATCTTTGCTATAAGAGACAATGGCTGCTGGTCAACAAATAATTTGTGTAAGATATGTAAAATACAGTAAAATGTATGTACAACGTAAATAATATTAAGCAATTGTATTATACTTTTTAAATAATTAACATTATTTCGGTTTTGATACGTCCTTAATCTGAGAAGACTTTTGAAAAACCCCTTTTTCCTGTAGACTTAAAAATAACTTTCGCCCACTTTTGTCCAAAATGTAACTATTTTAAAGTATTCTTGGAAGTGTGATTGTCAACTTGTTACTAACACTTTTTGCCCGATTTTGCCCGTTCTCCGTCTTTTATGAAAGATTAAGCTCAGCTTATGACGTATGTTTGGTCAATAATCGAAAAAAATCGAGACTTATTAAAGGATTTTTAAACAAATTTACATGCAAATCGGTTACTCCGAGAAAAACAATAATCTAAAACAAAAAATAACTAATTAAAAATAAAATAAATTACATTGCAATTTATTTTGGAAATATTTTTTCCTATTTTTATAACGAGTGTTTCCGGAAAATCTGGAAACTTGCCTACTTTTAGGCTGGAAATGTAAAATGGTACAACATTTTAAGCTCGAATTTCTGAAAAACAAAGCAAAACCGCGCAAGAGCGCATACCTCCAAGGATTGTAGAATGTAAAATGGCTTGACACATCCCCAAAGGCCAAAGCCGAGCTCCTCTCAATCTCTTGGCTTGTGCGCTTCTAATTTTCGCACAAGAGAAAGGGACCTACAGTTTAACGCCGAATCCGAACGGCAGTTTGAGAAGCTTTTGCATGGCAAATTACTACAAAGCTGGCGCCAACAGCAGTGAGGGGTGACCGGGTGTGTAATTTTATTCAAAGAAAGAACTTTTTTTATTAGATGTTCCAAGGCGGGATCGAACCCTCGACCTCTTGCACAACGGTCGCGCACACTAGACGCTGAGCCAATATTGTACAATATTGAAAGAAAATAATAAGCCACGTCGCGAGTAAACTGCAAGAGGCACTCCAGGGCACTCATAACTCAAAGTTGCCAAATGTACAAAACCCCAAAAAAATTTAAGGCTTTTGGCATTTTTTATAAAAAAGTAATACGAATGGAGGATTTTTATATTTTTTTAATAGAAATCTAGTTCGTAATCAAAAATATAAAATAAAATACTGCCAGCTGTTTCTTAGGTTCGAATTTGGAAGATCTCCAAATTTTGGCAAAAAATAGCTATAAGTATCAATTCAATTCCGACATTTGTTTTATCCAGTTTCCCAAACAAAAAAGTGGGACTTTTGACCAAAATTTCGTCCCGCTGGCCCAGTGTGCTTTGTATTAAAAATTGTATATCTTTCCTTGAAAAATTTTTTTAAATTTAATACACAGAGTATATTAAGTTTGTGCAAAAGTGTCCGTATGAGCAAACAGATCTCAGAGATGGTAAGAGATATAGGTTTCACATGTATGGGTCAAAAACTTCTTATACTTGCAGGCAGATCAAGTTTATTTTCAATTTGTGATACGCCCCTTCCCGCCCCGGCAATTGGAAAAAACATCATATCTCCCACAGTTTTATTTAGTAGTCAGGATTATTTATCTAACCGTCTTATGGAAAAACTCGAATTGGTCTGTATCTCTGAAACTACTGCTTATAGACAAGAACCTGACATACGTACATAACCTGAAAACTATTGCTTGCACAGAAAATTTGTGAGAACCAAGAGAAAGTTAATGTTATTATGTATAACTTGAAAGGTTTAAGCTATAAGCAATAGTTTCAGAGAGACAGAAATTTTAAATTTCTGAAAAGCCTACTTACGAGGGCGGTCCCAGAAATAGCCGACCTAACTACTAAAACACAAAAATTTATCATTTTTTTTTTTCTTTTTTTCAACATAGGAATCCTTTTAGGTCGATACCTTTTCCCAGCGATGTTCATAGCTTCGATACCTTTTTTATAATAAGAACTGTGAAGCTCTTCAAAATAGGCATTAACCTCGGACTCCACCTCTTCATTGTTGCCAAATCTTTTTCCTCCGAGCCATTTTTTCAAGTTTGGAAATAAGAAATAATCAGAGGGAGCTAAGTCTGGCGAATGAGGGGGCGTGAGGTAGCAATTCAAATTTTAATTCATTAATTTTAGCCATTGCAACGGCAGAGGTGTGAACCGGCGCATTGTCATGATGGAACAGCAAACGCGGCAGCCATCTTGCGCATAACTTTTTCATGTCCAATTTTTCGGTCAATATGCGATGTACAGCACTTTTTGAAATGCCTACACATTCAGCTAACTCACGAACTTTCAATCGCCGGTCACTCAATACACATTTTTTAATTTTGGCCACCATTTCTGAAGTGGTCACCTCATTTGGACGCCCATTACGATGTTCATCTTCGCAGCTCAAACGACCTCGCTTAAACTCAGCCACCCAATATTTTATTTTTGTAAACGAGGGAGCAGAATTACGTAAGGTAGAATCCAGCTCCTTTTTAATATTGGTTGGACTAAGACCTTTTATATGAAAGTATTGTATCAATAACAAGCGTTCTCTATTAAAATCGACCAAAAAAACACTGTGCAAGGTAAAGGCACCAAACTTCAAACTTAAGCTTTTAATAGTCGGTACTTCCCCTTTTTAATATTTTTTGTGAACATTTTCCAACACTACTGTGCTAGGTCGGCCATTTCTGGGACGACCCTCGTATGCATTCAATAACATTGCGACATTAGTATCAAACTTTAGCCCCAAAACAAAGCAACCTTATTGATTAGTACAACGCCTATATTTTCTGTTCGCCTATATTTTCTGTTTTAGATGGCGTAGGTTCAGCTGATCAAATGATTGGCTCCTACACCACAAAAAGCAAAACAAATCGATGGCAAAATATTGTATTTGCAAATATATTAGAAATATCCGGCTTGAATGCTTATATAATTTCTGAAAATGGGCTGAAGCTTATCAGCTTATCGAAATCGCAGACTAGCGATTTCATAGCCTAAGGCCAAACCAGATTCTTAGTATATTTATTGGCAAAACTAGGAACACCACGCACAGTTTAAGTGGCCTCTTCAAGTAATTCTACTACTAAATCAGGGGCTCGAGAGCGTGAAAATAGTGGTTGCATGAATTAGAGTGATATAACATGCTCCAATGCCAACTCAAAAAACTCGTCAGCAGCCAGTTGTGATAATTTACCTGATATTTTATTATGTGTGGTGCCTAATATTAGACGCAACTTTATTTCAATTTTACAATTTCCTACTGAAGTTATTCGACACTCACTCTATTCTCCATTCATTTGAATTCTTGAGCTTATCAATTGACTTGTGATTTTGACATTCACTCAAACTCATTTAAATGAGTGACAAAATTCATTTATTTATTTTGAGCATAAGGTCTTTCTTCTTACTGGGGGTTGTTGATGTGTATTTGAATTATATTGTTGTAGCCTAGAAGTATGCAGTGTATTTGTTGACACCTTTGTTTTCCACCTAAAACTTTTTCCGCCTAGAAGTATGCTACAAATTCCCAACAATGGCGGACAGATAATTGGACAAATATCCATTTTAATAAAATAATATAAAATAACTCATAAATAAAATAGGGATATTTTTTACCGCAGATGCAAACCGGGGCTGGACAACATGGTTCTAGGGTCTTTGGTTGGACCACAATCTAAGACGCAAACCATTAGCTGGATGTTCAAATAAGAAAATGAAATCAATGGCAGTCTTTTAATCGAGGCCCGTAATCTGTAGGGAAAAGCATGGTACACCTAATCGTAATGGGGGCTTGTTACCAAAACTCAAAAAAAGTTTATCAAAATGATAAAAAATTAAAGAACCAAATTTTATACAGAGCATGGCAAGAGGATCAAGTCAATTCCCAAAAAATAATGGTTCTAAGCCAGCCTTGTCTGTGCGTCTGTGAACATCCGACTGACTGTTCCTAAGAAAATTAGGCAGCTGAACGAATGTAGGATTTCAAGATACGTGCGGAAGTCCAAAACTACGACATCTAGTTTACCCAACATTTAGCTTTAACCACCAACTAAAAAAACAATCATAATCTAAACTTAGTACCTTAATTGTTCACCTGCCGTTAATCAGCCTTAAGAAAGGAAATTCGATTTTAACTCTATCGAAATGCTAATCTGTTTTAGATAAGATTAAGACCTGTTTTTATGGTTGTTATTCGTGTGGGTTTTTATTTTGGTTTGCTTTATTACTCGCTGTTGCCGCTGCCGCCGCCGCCACCCCCAATGAGTGCCAGCAGATCACTTAGAGTGCGATCACCAATCATATTATTACATAAGGGCGTGGCAAATCCATCAATCCATTGGGCCACATAGTCGGTATTATCATTAATAGTCAGTGTAATGAACTCCTCGATCACTTCGTTCAATTTACGGTTGAATATGCGATACTTTGAAAGATTTTCAATTTCGGACTTCACATTGCCAACCACGACATTGATATTAATGCTCTTCACTCTAAGCGCGGAAATCATCGAATAACTGATCCTGCCCGAGATATTCAAATCTTCCAAAGCCATAAAGGCGCCACCATCACGTTTAACACGATAGCCACTGCCCACATCGGCCTTGTATTTGGTGGTAACGTTCAAGCTGGCAAAGTTCAGCTCAAATTCAACGCGTTGCCGGAGAAGATTGACATGCATAATAATAATTTCATAGCCACTCAATCCTTCCAAAACTAAGTTGTCGAATTCACCAACTGCACTCATCTCGCCGGTCCGTAGGTCATACTCTTTGTGGGCAAGTGTAGCAGGATCCATAACGGGCATGCCCATCTTTTCCGAACCATTTTGCAAAATAATTTTAAAAGCTTCCAAAAAGTCCACTATGTTGCTGCTAATTGAACGTTCTTGCGCTGTGAGTACAAAAGAATTGATTTACTTGAGAGTTGTCAGGATGAAGACTACGTTTACTTACAAGCCAACGGTTCGATTATGTCTGCACTCTGACAACTGCAGAGGGATAATATGAGAAATGCCAGCAGACCAAATAGTTTCATTTTGACTTCACTGAGTGCTAAAATGGACTTAACAGAGTTCGCTACAATTTTAAGCTCTTATATAGCCACACGACGAACGAGATAAACTATATTATAAAGGGTGACTCGAAATTTTGGCGAACGATAAGTGGTGGACAAAAACGCAGTGTGGCCGAGTCACTTTTAAAATAGTACCAAACTTAATACTCATGATTGATTTCATGAGAGCAGACTATTTCGGAAAAGTTTAATACTGAGATTGGTCCAGGTTGTATAAAAGGTTTATAAGGACTTTCCTTAGACGGGACCCAGTGCAGATTTTGCCTACCATAATAGCTATCATAGAAACTGACGGTCGGAAAAGGGTCTCAATGAGAAATTTGTTTTTGTTTTTAATACTTGAGTTCTAAAACTCGGCCACTGTCTATATTATATGCTTTCAACCAGATCTGCAACATTTGGTCAAAATCGTGGGACTATATATTATTGAAAATGGAAAAGGAAGAATTCTCAAAAGTTAATGATTGGGCTAAGCAAAATGGTTTGGGACTTAGGGCCGTTTTCTCATGTTCCTGATATTGCAAATCTAGGTGGATTTGGTGAAATTGCACTGCTCATTTTGGGAACATGGAAAACATAAGAAAACGGCCCCTTATCCGCTTAAGTCCAAATGCTTAGTTTTTTACAAAAAGGCTCTAAATGTGCTGTAGCTGCCAAAATTATGTGTTGATGGTATGCCAATAAATTATGTTGAGAAAGCTTCCAACTTGGGTATCCACTTCAACAAAACATTATCATGGAATGACCACATCAATAGAGCAATTGGACGGTGGTTTGGATTACTTATGCAGCTGTCTTTATCCCAAAAGTTACTACCAATTCAGATTCGAATGACAGTAGCTATACTGTGTCTAATTTCTACTCTATTTTATGGCGTTGAGGTCTTTGGGCATTGTAATGCAGTCAGTATGCATAAATTGAAAGTCGCTTTTAATTCTATAGCTCGTTATATGGTATATTCCAAAGAAGTAGGAATGAGCATAAAACATTTTTTGCTAATAAAATATTTGACCTTTGTCTTATCGAAAGGATAAAGTTTAGGGCCATAATCTTATTACACAACATAATCACTCGCAGAGAACCAATTTACCTATATGAGAAGCTTAACTTTGCCATATCCTCCAGAACAAATAACTTAATCCCAAAATAAAACTACACCAATACCTCGTTTAACGGCCACACTATATTTAGCACCAAGTTTCAATTAGCGGCCGTTTTTACCTTGCTTAATGGCTGCAAAATAAATTTCTTAAAAAATTCCAAAAACAGCTAGAAACGGGAAAGCGTTCGAACACTAGCAAGCTTAGAAAAATATAGATGCTATGTTTTTTTTTAATAATTGTGGACACACTGTTCATTAGTGCGAATTTTCAAAAGGATTATCACCGGTAACTGATCACAAGTTAGCAAGCAAGCGATGACACCTGTGTGGCACATAAAACTATTTCCTTAGATGTTCAATTGAAAGTTTTGCGTCGTTTGAATAAAAGAGAGTATCACAGGCTTGCTCTATAATAAACTTGGCCAAATCTCCTGTTTGAACAGTACGCGCAAATGAAAAAGATACACATGCGCAACTGTGTAAGCTGAAGCTGTACCTATTAATAGCAACATGTCAACGATAAAACACTCAATTGGGTGTCTTGCAATTCACAAGTTCAAAGTCGGCTACTTCTTCACTTATATAGAGGCAATTGTTGATGGCTGTTGGTGTGGAAAGTGGTTAGAATCTCACTGACGAGTTTAGATTTGTCGTACTAGACGAAACATGGTCATGCTTGTGTCCATTTCTTCATATCAATTGTTGATTTCTTGAGGATTATTGAATTATAATCACTCCCCGACCTTGAGACGGCTAAACAAGCACTCTGACTAAGATAAAATATCTGTTAAAGTACAAAGAACCTTTGAAAAAAAAACTGTTAGGTATTCGCATTCTTGGTATTGTCCGTGATAGACCTTGCTTCATAAGATTCATGAGATCTCTGCGTCCATACGGACAGACTGACAGACGGACGGACATGGCTATATCAACTCGGCTGTTCTTTCTGGCTGTTACATACTTTTGCTCAAACTTAAATCACTCTGTGTACCTCTGGTTCAGAGTATAAAAGGTAAAATTCGGTAATATAAACAGTTCTGATGTATTAGATTTCCCCGAATTCTCCGAAAGCGAACTTAAATTATTTTTTGGTGGACAATATCAATTTTCGCAATCAATTTCTTATTTAGCGGAGTAACAAAGTATAGATCTCACCATAAATATGGAGTACTTCAATGAAAGTTTGACCTTAATGCGGATACATATAAAATCAAGACACATAAATAAAAAAATATCACATTTTTATTAAATATACACCTAAGGGCCAAACTCTTGACTGCATAATAGGATACTATTCCAGCGAACTATGGCATGCGAACTATTGGCTGTTGCTCACACAAAGCTGCAGTTATATTTTATTTAGGGAATGCAAGGTTCAAGTCAAGAATCATTAAGCCTGACCGTTTTCGAGTGATTTAAAATTTTAAAAAATCAAAATTTTACCCTTTTAGGTGCAAAACTTCCACAAAAAGTATCAATAAAGCTGAAATCTTGGGGTTAAGCTTTTCTCATAGTAAGCTTCCTTTGGTACAATTTTCATCCAATTCGAAGACATCATCTCAGAAAATATTTTTTTTTGCTTGGAACGCCCCATGTGTTCTTGATCAGCATTAACAGCCGAGTCGATATAGCCATGGCCGTCTGTCCGTCTGTCTGTTCGTCAGTCTGTATGAACACCTAGATCTCTGAGAGTAGAAGAGCTAGAGCCACCAAATTTTTTATGTAGACATCTATTATCGTTACGCAGATCAAGTTTATTTCAAATTTTGGACACGCACCCTCCCGCCCCGCAGTAAAAAATGTTGAATAGCTCCTATAATTTTGAAGATAGCAACTCTTATTTTGCATTGTAGTGTATGTGCCCAATATCTACAATCTCTGAAAGTTTCATAAAGATCGGATAATAAATGGCAAAATTATAAAAGTTATAATAATGTTGCATTCTTTCTGGCGCCACATTCTCTATTTGCTTACATAATGTTAAAATGTTCTTATTAGTGTTAATGCTCTGTTAACTAACATAAGGGAAGGCTATACAAGATTAATTCCGCTGAGTAACGGGTATATCGAAGTCGGGCTGGACCGACTTTAACTTACGCTCTCGTTTTAAATCGACGGGTGAATGAATTAACAAGAACTGTAGTGAGGATTAAAATAAACTGACTACTAAATTTTATATATTATTTATTTTTTTGTATATTAGACACTGTTGCACCACTATAACCATTTTTTTGTATTATCAAATCTGGAAAGTGGTCATTCAAAATTTTTAAAACTTTTTGACCACCGTTTTGGGACCAAAGAATTAGGAGTACAAATTCATGAATTTTGTAACGGATAAATACGTTAAATCTTATTAATTTTCAATCAACAGTGCATGGTAAAACGTGATATGAGTCCTGTTATATCATTATTTATGTTTTAGTATTTTGGCAGATTACTTGTACATGCCCTCCTAGATATTAGCTACAATTCCTGATTCAAAATATTCAAAAATCTCCTGTGGCACTTTTCCCATGCTTATTCAGCTGAGCCCTTTTTCTAAGACCTCACGTGCTGGGGGAAACGGATAGTTTATTCGAATTCAGCGCATTAGGAACGTTTGCTATCTTCTCTGGTTAAAAAGTTAAACCTTTTTATAAACTTGTGTTAAAAGAGTTTGTTAAATTTTAGCTCCACTGAATTATTGAGGTCAAATACGCCACTTTTCTACCGACAGTCCTCCTCCAAGTAACTTTAGGACTCCGTCCAACGTACTCTATTTTACTTATCCGCAGTGTATGTCATATCCAGATCCATTTTATCTCAAGCGTCCTCTTCTTACAAGCTTTCCTCACCCCTCAAAAGGTAGAAAATCTAATTAAGAATATTATTTTAACACCAAGTTTTCAGAATCGTGGGATTTTCGCAATGTTCGCAGGAAATCACGTCGGAATACTGTCCTATTTTATATTCAAGCTGTTTGACGTACGTAAGAATATAACTCTTTGTCCAATGCATATAAATAAGGAATCGAACATGCTCAAAAACCACGCTGGCTTTTTGTTTTCACAGGAGTTTCCGCCATTTCTGAATGATTTAGTTTTCTTATTTTAGAAATTGAGAAGACCTCGGCTTTGGCCCTTTGGGGCTGTGTCAAGTCAAATTTAAAAAAAGTGCTACATACCCATAAAGCCTGCGTAATTGGGTTCATTTCAAGGATGGATATAAAGAGAATGATCTTAATTTTTGCCAGTTTTTTGACTCTCTTGTATAAGATTTTGAGACACCCTTTAAAGTACAATAAGTATAATAAGTTTACGTCAATATAAGTTCGGTAGCTTTAATCGACAAATAATTTGGCAAAGTGTTTTATGTCTGATAAGTTCAACGGTTTAAGATTAGGAAACCCAATTCAAGTGGCTACTAAAATTTTTTTTTTGTTCAGTGGACCGTTGATATATTTCAATCAATCTTTAATCAGTAAAAAGGATGATCCCCTTTATTTTTAAAGAAAACCACATGTTTATTGTTGTATTTTTTTTAAACTGCTTTTTTAATCGGAGAAAGTTTCTATTTGATTACCAATCCAATTCTGGGGGAATACATGCCTCCTTCTGACCACCCTCACCATCACCACCTCCAATAACATCAGTAATGCTGACATCTTCCAAAACACTGTTGACCACTGGCAGAGCCACAGTCTCAATGGTATCGGTAATAAGGTTCTCATTCTCATTGATGGCCAACTCGACGGCCTCAGCCAGATATTCGTTCATCTTCTCATTGATACCGCCATCACCCAGAATGCCTTCAATTTCAGAATCCACCTCACCCAGATGAGTGCGCACCTCCAACGACTTAAGAGACAACTTGCCAGAAAGAACGCCCAGCTTATATTTCATTGTGCCCCAGATGACCATATCGCGAATCGAGAACTTGGCATGTCCGGCACCAATCATATTGATGGTGAAACCGAATTTCTTCATGAAGATCTCCAGATCGTACATGGTATCCACATTCACGTCCTTGAAGGAGAATTTGTAGGTAACCTTGCTGGTCAGAGCATTAACCTTCATCTCATCGATATCGAAGATGTTAAGACCATTTAGACGGAAATGATCAATGGTACCCTTGACCTTCAGTGCCTCGGTATCAATGTTCAAAGTTTTGTGGTCAATCCTCAGGGGTGCCAGTGGTGGAATTCCCATGCCGGGAAAGCCGCAAGGCATCTCCGTTTGAATGTTCTTAATGCCATCCTCAATGGAGCTGGAGATGGAATGAGAGTCTAAATGGAAATGGGGAAAAATTAGGACAAAGCCCATTTATCTCTCTCTTAGTCACTACTCACCAATGGGCTCGCCTATGGTGCCCGCATGAGCGACAGCCACAAGGGCAAACAGAGCCACGAAAATCTTCATTATTGCTTTCTGATGACTTGAAAGAGTCCTATAACTGCTCGTAGTACCAACAGTATTTATACTACTTACTCGATTCACCAGGTAGCTGACTTTTATAGACCTGATAAGCTTGACCAGCGAAATTGATTTCTTTGATTAGCTTCGGTTGGTCGAATAACATTTATAAGTGTCTTATCTCTGGTATTAACAAAAGCAGAAGCCAATTTTTTCAATTTAGATGATCTCTCTGTGTATTACACATAGATCTGACCCCCTAGGGAAATGAGTGTGGGCAGCTGGTGGTTAGTTGGGTTTGAGCATTCAAGTGCAGTGGCCATTTTGAGGGCTTTGTTGTATGTCCTTTGTTTATAACACTAAGATTAGATGGGTAAGGTTTATGGGGGAGACTTTAATCCAGCCACACATTTGGATTGTACAATTTCCCTAACTGTTCCAAGGTCAAGACAAAGTTATTAATAATGATTTACAATCAGATTTCCTGTCAATATGGTTTGATTAACAACCGTTGCACTTGAGAGATTTATTTTTAAGGATCTAAAATTACTCAATGTATGCCCTTACCAATGGGTGGGTATAATGACTTAAACTAGAAGTGGGTACAAAACGATGTGACAAGGTGTTAAGTCGATGTTAATCAAATTTAAGTATTGAATGGTTATCGAATGGGATAAAATAGAGGAAACAGTGAAAAAATATGTGTAAAATATTATTTGGTTTTTGAACAGT
The DNA here is from genome assembly GCA_018904265.1 of Lordiphosa collinella. Taxonomy (NCBI): domain Eukaryota; kingdom Metazoa; phylum Arthropoda; class Insecta; order Diptera; family Drosophilidae; genus Lordiphosa; species Lordiphosa collinella. The sequence goes on along the minus strand of JAEIFV010000070.1, from coordinate 26,997 downwards.
GTTGCTCGACAGCAAACTGCCTCTGAAGAATCTTTTTGTATATCCTAAACCTTATGTTTAATGTAATTTGTTCGCATTACCAATTATATCAACAGGAATGGATTCGTTTTTACCTGTCGAATCGTACTCTGCGAGTTTTGTTTAAGAACTCAACTGCGAAAATAGTTCTAGTCACCACTGGAGTCTGGCATGGAAGTCATCTAAGGCCACTCATTATTGATCTCCCACATGCCTGGTCCTTCTTACGTATCTTTATGTATACCGAAGATGTTAAACTGTGCTTGACTGTCTTATTTAAATAAATCCTTTAACTTACACTTGCAAAATGATTTAAATCAACTTCATTCTTGGTGTTCTTAAAAGCTAAATTCTCTCAATTATACAAATTGCAAAATAATGACGTTTTGCTTTAGTGATCCTCACCAAATAGTGCTGCCATTGAACTTATTGTTCCGAGAGCTATTTTTCGGCAGCTGGCGTCACTCAGATTGTCTCGCGCACAAGCTGACGTCAAAACAAGTGCAATTGCCTCGCTTCGAAGCGAGTTAAAGCAACAAAGTCCTCGCAGATGCCTCGCTTGTCGACTTAAGCTTTGTTGGACTGCTCCCAAACGCAAGTTACATGCCTTGCGCTACCAAATCTTAGTACCAAACAGAGTTTCAAGATATTTCCGCCCTTAATATTTAAAGGATAAGTTATACCACGAGCCATTTCGAGTCTTGGACGCAACTAAAGCAAACTTTTTAGCATTTTCTCAGTGGTGAATTATGTGGCTTCTATTAAAAAATTTATAATGCAATATCTACGAACTCGAGCATAATACCTTTAGTCTAAATATAGGATTTAAACTAGAATAGCCAAAATTATATTACCCCTTGACGGTTACATTTGCCAAACTTTGTTAAATTAGCGGCAGCCGATATTTGCCGTTGAATAAATTTCAAGAACAATTTGGATTAGTTCAGAAACACTAGTGAATTTCGCCATCTCCCTCCATACCAGCATAGACTTTGATTCATTGAACTCCCCTTACCATTGACTTGTAAGGCTTCCCCTCAGTTCAACATCTCTGTACCGCTTAAATAATAATGACGAACTAGGGCTTATTTATTAGAAGGGTCAGTTCATGAAAGATTTTAGTAATGGTGCATGGCGAATGAAGCATGTAAGGGAAGACATGTCTCTAGTACTAGCTCCTCCAAATCAGGGTTGATTTCAACAGGGCTACAAAGGGCGACCTAAAATTTTTTTCAGACCTCCGGTTGACTGTTTCAAACCAATCTTTATCAATGGTTAGAGTACGTAAATTTAAGGTTTAAGGTTTTTGGCCAAAGGCTTCGGTAAGATCCATGGATCGGATATATTTTTCAAATAATAACATAATAACCGAAAAGTCTCCGACCCGGTGGGGGAAGATTTAGTAGCCAGTCCGGCAAGCTATGCCTCTACTCATAGCTAGGTGTGGTCAGAGACTCCCGGAGATATGTATAAAGTGACTTTTTTAAGGAGAAGAGAGATAGAGATCTGTTGAAAGCAAGTGATAAAAGTGGTTATAATTTTGACACAAGACCCGAAACCGATTGTGTTGGGCATAATCATTTGTGCATCTAGAAAAAATTAACGGTTAATAGTTTCTAGTTGGCCTGGAAGGTACAGAAAAGTTAAGGCGACGTAAGAGTTCAGAGGAATCTACATCTCCAATAAATAACTTATGAAGAAAAGAAACACCTAAGACTGTTCTACGGTTAGCTAGTGAGGGAAGATCGATAAGCAAGAGTCTGCTGGAATACGATGGCAAACGAAGGTTAGGGTCCCAATTTAAGCCACGAAGGGCAAAGAGCAAGAATTGTTTCTGAACTGATTCAATACGATCAATATGCTTTTTATGCTGCGAACACCATACGGACGAGCAGTGTTCTAGCGCGGGACGGACTAGAGCAGTATAAGGAAGTTTTGTGGTGTAGGGATTATTAAATACCTTCGACCAACGTTTAATGAATCCAAGTACACCATTTACCTTATTAACGATAGAGGAGATATGATTATTGAAACTCAGTTTCGGGTCAAAAAGAATTCCAATTGTGTAGGAAACCAACAAAGGTTTGCAAGGACGAAAAGTCATAAACATACACTTGGAGCAATTAAGGTGTAAATGATTAACCAAGCACCAAGCCCGCAAAGAGTTAAGATCATCTTGCAATCCTACAGAATGCAAAGGGTCTTTAAAAGATAAAATAAGTTTTAAGTCATCGGCATACATAAGTATCCGAGAATGGGATAATATTGTGGGGAGATTATATAAAAAAAAGAGTAAAAAACAACTGACCTAGGTGGCTACATTGAGGTACCCCAGAGGTTACAAACACAGGCTTTGAAGTAGTAGAAAGTAGCACAACTTTTTGACTTCTATCTAATGATACTTTCCTGAAGGTTCGGAGACTCTTTGTCGTAATATCGACAAGATATGTATGGTAGTATGTCGAATCTTAGATTGTCAATTATTTTTGTTAAACCGAACCGAAACTGTAGGTTGGTTTCGTTGAAGGTTCGGTCACAGTTTAAAAAAGTCGGAGTTCCGGTTTCAAACCGGTTCGGTTCCTGGATTTAAGTACTGAACCCTTGTGAGTACTGAACACTTTTGAGTACTGAACCCTTTTGAGTCCTGAGTCGGTACTGTAGTCCAATGATGAAAACTGGACTGCTCAGCAGATTCCAGCTGAAGGCGTTAAATTATATTTTTAGAGCTCCGATTCAGGTTCGGCTCGGACTCCAAAAAAACATTTTTCTTCAAGTTTTTCTTGGATTTTCGTAACAAAACAATAATTTTTAAGTTTCGATTTTAGCATTTTTTTTTTAATTTTTATTTTTAGCTATTTCTAGCTTTTTTATATTTGGCAACTTTTGCCCTATGTTCTGGCATCACTGCTGCTAAGTAATAGTGATTTTCCATCGGTAAGGTAAAGCTATGCACCAATAAAGCTAGCTAGTTCGTTTGGTAGCATTTCACTTCAAGGTAATATTGATTTCCCTGAACATCGGTGGTAAACAAAATTTACCCATCTGCACGAACGAACTGCTCGATGGCCGGGTGGCTCAGCGGCTAGTGTGCGCGACCGCTGTGCAAGAGGTCGTGGGTTCGATCCCGCCTCGGAACATCTAATGAAAAGTTTTTTTTTTTGAATAAACTTTACACCCGGTTACTCCTCTCTGCTGGTGGCGCCAGCTTTGTAGTAATTTGCCATAAAAAGCTTCCCAAACTGCCGTTCGGATTCGGCGTTAAACTGTAGGTCCCTTTCTCTTGTGCGAAAATGAAAAGCGCACAAGCCAAGAGATGGAGGGAGGCTCGGCTCTTGGGCCCTTTGGGGCTGTGTCAAGCCATTTTACTTTACTTACGAATGAACTGGTGATTTTATTAACCACCAGTGGTGAGTCTTTTCGCTAGCTAGTACGGTTGGTAGCAATAAACCACTAATGATTTTCCTAACCAAACAAAATCAACCAATCTGCCAACGAACTGATGATATTAACCACCAGTGGTAAGTCCTTTCGCTAGCTCTCCGAATGCCCAGCGTTTACCAACAACTACCATTTAATTGGCTTAAAAACCTGTTTACTTTTGAAAGTTAAGTTTAGTTTATTAAATCTTTGTCCTAAATAAATGAGGAAATTCTTTTTATATAGATTGTATAAAAGTTCGAATCATTTCTTTGCGGTGACAATTATTGAAAAAACTTTGTAAATTTTTGTATAATTCGTTAAATTATTGGAGTTTCATAAATCGTAATCAGGATTTGTTTTATTTCAAATTCTGTATAGTCTCAAAAACATATCTAATCATCCATCCCTAGCCCTTTCTTTCTTAGGTATTTGTCTTTCTCTAATCAAATCGATCACTACAGCTAATTGACACCTGAATGTACAGTGTGGTCTCAACACCTGCGTGCGCAGGTGCCTTTGACGCAGTAGTAGTCCATTTGCCTATGGCCCCATTGTGTGTGTTTCGCAATGATAAGTCATATAAACCAATCGTTTTGGTCAATTGCCCTAAAGATTAGATCAATCCGAAACAATAGCCACTTGTGTGGCACAAGTGTTTTGCACTTCTGTTAAGCATTCCCTAGTTCTAAATTAAAAATCCAAATCGTAAATAATCCGCGTACAACAAGTTAATCCGTCAAAAATGGAGATTAAGTAGTTCAACAGTTCAAGTATTAATTCAATTTGCTATATAAGGCTGTGACATAGTTCCCATTCATTAGCTCTCAGAGTGCTTAACCATGAAAGCTTTCGCTTATATTTTTGTGGCCCTTTTGGCCTGTGTGTCGGCTTACGATGTAGAATTCTTGACTGAAGAGCAATGGAATCGTTTGGTCGAGAGGAATCGTGAGTATTTGGTGTAACTTTGACCCAAAGAATGTGATTAAGTCTTTTCAATTGACAGCGGTCCAGCCTGATACACAGGGTTTGATTTTGAACTCGCAGGCCAAGAAGGCGGTAAAGAACCTGATGGAGCAGATGCCCTGTGGCTGGCCTGAGTACGGCATTCCTCCCCTAGCGCCTTACACCAATGCTGATCTACAGATTCATTTGGCCAAGTCGGTGGTTGAGTAAGTTTTATAAGGAAACTCTTTGAACTCTAAACCTAACCTCTAATGTTAACTTCAAGTTCTCTACTGCAATTCTTGCGCTTCCGTTTTGATGGCTTGGATGAGATGATTATCAAAAAGTTGAAGGTCAGCTATACCTTCAACAAGAAGGTTCAGTTCCATTTCATTTTCAAGGAGCTGAAGGCCACCTCACATTTCATAAACACCGATACCTTGGTGGATCTGCTGAAGGAACTGGGTCTCACTGTACGCTATGAGAGCACCGGACCGCTGAACTTCTCTTTGCATAACCTGTCCATTCAGGGTTCGTTCAAGTACAAGATGCCCTTCATCTTTGGTTCCATCAAGATCTACAAATTTAACTGTGTTGTGGGCCTGGGAGGTGTCAACTCCAATATTGGTGGCGTCATGGGTAATGGCAGATTCAATGAGTTCATCAATGACATCATTGAGTACGAAGTGCCCGCCTTTATTAATGGACGTCAGAAGGAAATCAGTGCCAAAATCGAAAACTTCTTTGTGCCACTCGTAAATAATAAGTTGAAGGGTCACAAGATTTGGTATTTGCTGGGCATGCTATCCAATTCGAAGAGAACCTGTAATCCCACTCCAGCTCCTTGGCTGGCCTATGAACCGATGGAGCATTAAAGACATACCTTAATCTTCAATAAAGAGCAAAAAAGAAAATATTGAAAGGCGCACAGCTATCTGAAGTCATTATCTTTTTGTCTTATCGCCTCGGCTGGGGACTATAAAAAGCGTCTACTTTGGTTTTGGCCCATTCAGTAGCCAAGTTGTCTGAACAACATGCGTTTCCTGTTAGCATTGTCCTGCCTAGTGGCGCTTTGTGCCGCTGGTACTATCGCCAATCCCCAAGTACAGTTGTTAGAGCAGCGTCTGCGTCAATATGCGGACCAGAACGGTGACATTGAGCTCTTTGCCGATTCCGAGGGTGAGCTGAAGAATCGCTTATCAAAGCTGAAATTTTTACTTGAATCTATTCCTCCTTAGTTGCTCCCCAGGGCATAGTGTCCTGGCAGTTACGTCGCTTCATCTACAAAGCGCAGAAGCAAATGGAATGTGGCTGGCCTAATGCTGGCATTCCCGTTCTAGCCCCCTTAAGAATCAATGAGGCCAATTTGGATGTGAAGCGTGGTATCCTCGAGACCATCAATCATGTTTTCCGCCTGAAGGTCGCAGGTCTGAATGACTTCCTCATCAAGAAGTTCAAGTTGAACATCTTCACCAAGAAGGTGACATTTGATTTCCTTTTCAAGAATATTGATACCACTGCCCAGAAGTATGATACGGACACTATTATCGATGCCTTGCGTCAGTTGGGTCTTTCGGTGGAATATGAGGGATCCGGTGAGATTCTTTTCGACTTGATTAATCTTCGTGTTGCTGGCACTTTGAAGTACAAGCTACCCATGTTGTGGGGCTCTGCTAAGATTACCTCGCTGAAAACGACCATCTCGTTGGAGGCTGTGAAATCGGACATCACTGGATTCATGGGTAATGGCAAGATCAATCATGCCATCAATCGTCAGTTGGAGAATTTGTTGGTCAAGGGTATCAATGGAAATCAACAGGAGATCTCGGACGCCATTGAGGATAATTTGGTGCCACGTGTCAACAAAATACTGAAGGGCAAGGACTTTTGGAGTCTTGTGGATCTGATCTTGTCGAGCAGCGATGGCGAGAACGAAGATGATCCTATTGTGGTTGATTGTGTGCCCCCAGCAGATCCTTGGGCTTAAGGAGGGGAGATTACAAATAAAGTTTTTCTAAAATGGTTCACTAACAAAAATTTGCTTGTGTACACTTGAAAATGGATTAATCGGAGTGTTGCGAATGTTCAGTTCTAGTGTTGCCAGATCAAATCCGATTATGTTGAACGGCCACAACAAGTGCAATTGAAACGTGCATTTTTCCGTCCGCTGATAAACTTTGTCTATTCACCATTCAAAACCCAAGTTATACGGCCCTGTTCCGAATTCCGAGTCGGTTTTCGTGTAAACGTTTGCATCTAGAGTTTAAATTTAACAATTTTATATGGAAGGTGACAAGAATTTCAACGGTTGCTAGATTAGGTTTGACGAAAATCGGAATTGCTTAAGCAGCTGAAACCGATTGCTCAATGCCAAGTGGATTCAATTCGTCAAAAAAAGCAGACCTGATCTAGTAGCCACAGACATTTTGCTTACTTTTCATATAAAATTGTGAACTTTATCTTAAAAAAAGCAACGTTTACACAAAAACCGACTCGGAATTCGGAACAGGGCCGATAAACTTAGAAAAAAGTTCTTCTGATAGATGATTGTAGAACTAACGAGAGCGTAGTTAAAGTCGACTTTGCCCGACTTCGGTATCCCCGTTACTCAGGGCAATTAATTTTAAATAGCCTTTCCTTATGTTAATTAACAGAGCATTAACATTAATGTGAACATTTCAACATTATGTTAGCATTGCTAACTTAACAAACATTGATTGCGGCGTAGCAAAGTACTTAACGTTTTTTAAAACCTTTATAACTCTGCCATTTATTATTAGATTTTTATGAGATTGTACATATTGGGTACATACACTACACTGAAAAATATGAGCTTGCTATCTTCATAGTTATTCAACAACATTGCGCGGACTTGGCAAAAGTTTAAAATAAACTTCTAGGAATGCACTTCTATAACGGAGAATGTCAGCTAGAAAATAATACGTTTTATGCATCTTACACACCGTATTAATCGTATGGGCAAAAACTTAACTAGCTAAGATTAAATTAAGGTAAAGAAGTTCTCTAGAAAATTGAGAATATTATCCAGTAGAGGCAGACAAATCAATTATCAACTTTCAAGAAAAGAATGCAGACAAGCGCAAGTGCGGTAGACTTACAGGAATACATGTTGTAAAATTTGTGTCAAGTCATCCTTAAAGGCTATATCTCTCCTTAGGATTAATTCGGTCTATCAGTGGTCCCCTTTGTAAAAGGTCGAATTAAGAATTATCTTGGGAAAACAAAATTAATAGGTATCATTGGCTAGAGAAAAGCGATTCACGTTTTAAGACTCATCAAAGAGCTGAACCGAACCGTTTTTCTTTGTGGTTTTCGGTTGGGCTCAGCATTTCTGAAAGGAATCCGGTTCGGTTCCCCAGCTGGAAAAAGCAGAACGTTTCGTTTTGGTTCGCTTCGGTACCGGTTTGCATCCCTGCTTTCAAATAAAAATTTTAGTTTCTTTATTTTTTATAAAATGTTAAAAATCGATTGATTTGGTTTCTTTCTTTAGTATTCTAGTTCAAGAAACCATTCATAATCAGAATAAAATATGAATAAAATTATTCCAATTTGAGTAAGCATCTTTTTCCAAAATAAAGTTCAGTATACAGATGTGAATTAACGAGAGATAAAGTAAAATTTTCATACAAATTTTAAAGCATAATTTTATTTCTGATTACTTCTGTAATTTTTGAATGAAAATTTTACTTTACTTATCGTTAATTCACATCTGGATTCAGACTTTAAGTGAAAAATTTTAGTTTTTATTTCGGTGCCAAAGCAATTTCTTGACATACACTCAGAGAAAAAATAGAGAATTTCATACTTGGATCAAGAATTTCGTTCTTGGATCGAGAATTTTGAGTACGAAAATTCTTGATCCAAGTATGAAATTCTCTATTTTTTCTGTTTGATCCCGTTTTTCTTGATCTAAGTGCTGCAATTCTTGATCCAAATCGAGTACAAAAATTCTTGTGTAAAAAAAGAAGGGAGGGGAGTGGGAGTGGAATTTAGGGTGATTTCGGAGGGGGAAGGGTTGCCTGGGAATTTTGGGTGGGGGCCGGTGAGGTGTTGTTACCAACCACACCAACCCACCACCCCACCCCATTCCATTTATTGTAAATTATTTTTATTTTTTACTTACCTTTACTGCGATTCGAACTTGGGACCACGAAAGACTGAACTCGCAGACACCACCGCTTAGGCAACAGCACCACATGTAGGATGACTTGAGCATCGTCCAAATTTATATTACAAAACTGACGGAAAGCGCTCTTTACTCGATTGTTTCCCCACACACCCCTCTCCCAAAAAAAAAAAAAAAAAACCATGCAGTGAGAGCGGGTTCATCGTTATTCTCTCAAATATGCTTGCTCTCCTCTCTCAGTTTCTTTTCCTCACCCTCCTCGCCTAAAAACACCAAAAAGAACGAATTTAGCTCGATTTCAAGCGCGAAATTCTTAAAAATTCAAGAATGAATAAATTTTTCCAAGAGCTTTCGTTAAATTATTCTCTCTTTTTTCTGGGTGTACTATTTACATATATAAATTTTACCCATCCCAATTAGATCTTGAAGGAAGAGTTTGCGATCTTTTAAATTTGTGCAAAGTTTCTGTTAGTTTTTTACCGTGGTCTACTTTTAGGAGCTGCCCTTGCCAGCCTGCCCAGGTGTTTTATCTATGGCTAAACCCAATCTTATCATTGTCCACCACTTAAGTGGCTAATCGTTGTACCAAATAACAACGATTAGGGTCATTTTAAGCATTAGTTTCTAGCCCACCTCCAACATGCGTTCATCGTTTGTGATATTTTTATTAATACTTTGCTCAGCCTGGAGCTCTGCAAAACTTTTCGATGATGAGCTACGCGAATTAACCGAGTTTGTGCGTCTACAGATGCGCTGTGGTTATCCTGCACGTGGTGTACCCATTCTAGCTCCAGCCAAGCTAGCCTATAAGGCAATTAACATCCACACAGACACCTTAAGGTAACAAGTTTATCTTTTATTATTGATGTTTATGTATTAAAATTCAATTTACTTGCGTTGCAGTTGTCAATCCAACTTCACCGATGTGCTTATAGAAGGTTTGGATAGTTATGAATTCGTTAAACTGGAATGGAATAATGTATTCCATACCATAAAGTTTGACATGACGTTTCCAAGCATATCCATCACGAGTGCCAACTATAAACTCAATCTTCTGGCTCGTCTATTCGGCGGTGATTTCTCCCTGTGGGGTGATGGTCTATTTAAATTGGAACTCCTTAACTTTCGTGCGCATGGTAGCTTTGTGGTACGTCCCAATTCTGTGACGAGCGGTGTACACATTAAAAGCTGGAAGGTAGACTGGGAGCTGGGCGAGGCCAAATCCCAGATTACGGGCATAATGAATAGTCGTCTATATTCCAAAATTGTTAATGATTTCATTAGAGAATATTTGGATATTCTGATAAATGATAATCCAGCCGAAGTATCCCAATTCATGATGGGATTGATTGTGCCACCTGCGAATGAGGGTTTGCAGTACATAAGCTGGTATGAGATTACAGCTGTTATTATGGGTTTGGCCAATGGAATACTACCAGTAGAGCCCATTTGTTGAACACTTGCTTGATTAAATGCAAACCAACTTAAGTGTATGTGTTTTAATTCTGGGAAAAAGGGGAGGAAATATTTCTGAATGTTTGATTTTCATTTTATGTTTCTTTTTTTTTGCAGGTAAGTGGCGATTAGATTCGGCTATTTTTATTAAGTGAGTATAAAAATCATCAAGGTTTCAATTAATGGTGTTTTTTTTGCTTTCGTCTAATCGTTACGACCATAAATTATGGGTCATAATTATATGTGAAAGGCAGCAGCAAAGTCCATAATCGGATTTACAGCACACCAGCAGGACATCTCTATTTTGCTCTGAGTTGAGATCGAAGCACGAGCCCTAGCACAGCAGGAGTTCAACGGGTGGTCCCAACACTTTCTAGCCACAGATTTGCGAGATTTTTGTACGGGCTTACAGCAGCGGTTCTGGCAGATGTTTTTGGAGTTTTCATTTTTTTTTTAAATGTCTTCATTTGTGGTTAATAAGTGCAAATCTCTAAAACCTTTCAAAATCACATCATTTCTTTAGGGATTCAAAATTCGTTTTGGCTCATTTCATTTGCAATTTATGAGACATTTTCTTCTATCTTTTGACACCTTGCTTTACCTTTTCCTCTGAGTGGGACAGCCGTTTTTGGTCATCTTTTTCTCACAAGTACATATGTCCTGCAGTTCCTTTTATTGTTTGAAGTTGAACTGAAGTTTTACGACCTAATGAACAGCCTGCTGCATTGTCTATTGTTCGCTTCCTGGCTAGTCTTGCGGCATACTCAATGGTCCATTTGTTGACATTTACGATGCAATTTTCAAGCAAAAAAAAATCTAAGCTAGACTTTCGCTTTTAGTTTACTTACCACCCTCTGCCTTCTGCCTGAGGCATGTGCTCGACCTAGTTTGATTAGCCTCGATTTGTGTATGACCGCAGGAGTTGGGCGTTGTATATAAAGAATTTTATGGCTTTGCATCCTCTTTTTGCATATGTCGAGTGCTCTTTGGGTGGTTTGCTTTTCAGTCTGTACATTGTTTGGTACAATTCATGAAAAGTTTTTTGGTAAATGGTAAAGGGAACAGACTGTTTGTCCCAATATCCATAAACTTGTTAGGGTTTAAGATTTTGATCTATGTTTAAGTGAGGGTATTTGTTCAACTGTTACTTATATAGCAAGTCCATTAAGTTTGCGTAATTTTGACCTTGAATCACCCCCAAGTGAGGGTAGATTTTTCAAAAATGAATATTGAGCAATTCTTTGCGATATAGAGACCAAATTTGGTTCGAAAACAGGGTTTAGATCACAAAATATTTGCTGAAGTAGCCAGTTCGCCGATTTTCCGATATTTGGAAACGCGTTGTGAAAATTGGAAAACAATTTTGTCATTTATTTTGCCCGAAGATCTTCCAAATCGAAAGGTGACCAAAGCAGTGACCAAAACAGTGACCAAACAATGACTAATCAGTGACCATAACAGTAACCAAAACAGTGACCAATCAGTGACCAAAACAGTGACCAATCAATTACGAAAACAGTGACCAAACAATGTTCAAACAGTGACCAAAATAGTGACAAACACAGCGACTATATTTTGTCCGAGTTTTAGAAGGGACGAATTCCGGTCATTGTTTAGGTCAGAACACAATAAAAACGAAAAAGCAAAGCTAACTTCGTCTGTGCCAAAGTTTTAATACACTTGAAACATAAAATTCCATCAGATCCGCTCGTTTCCGACCTACTATCAGTGTGCAGCTAAGAGCTAACTCTTTGCCACCTATCCTTAACATAATATTGTAACATATGCTCTTAAAAAATCGAATATCTATTTGGGAACATTTATTTTAAAACTAAGAATTAGTTTGCTACGATGAATTCATAGTAATTTAAAAATCAATGTTGATTGCCATCAAAAAATGCCAATAAATGGTAAAAATTAAAATTTCAGCAACAATTTCTTTTGTTAAATGGAAAATATAAAAAAAAAATCAAAAAATATATAGCACTATCCATATTTTCGAAACTTTTGATAATGTCCGCTATCGATGTTTGCTCTAGCTCTTCTAGTCTCTGAGATCTAGGTATTCATACAGACGGACGGACAGACAGACATGGTTATGTCGACTTGGCTGTTGGTCGGAGATGCTTCCTTCTGCCTGTTACATAAATTTGCACGACTTTAGTATACCCTTTTTATACTCTGTACCAGAGGTTTCCAAAGTATATTAAGTTTGTACAAAAGTATCCAACAGCCAGAAGGAAGCATCTTCGACCCCATAAAGTATAGATGTGTTTGATCAGCATGACGAGCTGAGTTAATAAAACCAAGTCCGTTTGTCCGTCCTTATGAATGTCTCTGTGCTATCTCCTCTTATTAAATAGATTGACATAATTTGTTGTTTGGTCCAGTCTGAGGCCCGCTGGCCTGGGCGCCAGTTTCACACACACTCTACTCATTAAAAATTTAATTGTTGTGTGAAATAACTTAATACGAGCTTCAAGGGTATATAAACTTAGTCCAAGTTGAAGTTCGCTTTCGTCTATTTTTTAACACGCTTTTATTAGTTTCAGCTGTATGTTTGTGCTGCAAAAACGAGTCCACGCTTCAGCCGAAAAGTATGCTGCAAAAATATTTGCAGCACACTTTTTAACACGCTTTTCTTTACTACAAATACGCAGATGCTGTAATGGTGTTGCGGATGAAGTGTTTGTCTCAAAGAGTGGGTGTTGTGTGTTCGAGTCCGGGTGCTGACTGAGAATTAAAATGTTTTTTTATATTAACACGCTTATATTAGTTTCACCTGTATGTTTCTAACTGATATTAATTAATTAATAACTTCTTTGTCTTTATTTTACACGTGTCGATATCAGTACTCGGGGGTTTTTGGGTGCTCTGATTTCATTTCTGGGTATATTTTCCAATTTTCCAATTTTAGAAAGGGCGTAAATTTAAACAAAAAATTAAATGGGGTATCGTTTTATAGGTTTTTGGGTGCTCTGGCAAATCTGAAAAATCTAATGGGGCATCGTTTTTCGTTTTTGATTTTAGCCTGGATTATTGTGAAGATTTGATAGACGGCAATTGTTGACGGAGGTATAAGCAAAACTGTCGAAAAAGTCACGAAATTTGCAAAATATTCTGAGCTGTTGGGTGGAAAAGATCGAATGGTAAAATGTGACGTAGTGTAAGATAGGATAATCTGAGGAATGCAAACTTTTTTCCCATACGGAAGTATTGTTTTAGGTTGAGCAACATAAACTCAACTACCCCCTCCCATACAACTTTTCACTTTTCAGTATTAGCCAGAACACGATTATTATATAGGAGCTATACGATATTGTCACTCGATTTTGATCAAACATAGTACAATTGTGTGGAAGTATAAAAAATTAATAAAAACCAAATTTGGGGTCGCTATCACTGAAAACAAAAAAGATTTTCTCACTAGAACTAGTTTTCTATGAGTTCCTATGGTCGCTATACCATATCGTATTCCGATTTTAATAAATCTTCATAGAACTATGTGAGAGCATATACAATTAATAAATACTAAGTTGAGACGTGCTACCTTTAAAATCAAAAAAGTTTTTCTCACTAAAACTAGTCTTTCGACCGATCGTTCCTATGGCAGCTATATGCTATAGTCATTCGATCCGGCCGATTCCGACAAATGTATAGCCTATATGTGTTTCAAGACTTCGTGCAATGTTTGGTAAAGATAGCTTTTGAATTGGCTTAGAAGATGGCGAAAAAACTTGTGAATTACAGGGAATTTGGTAGAAATTGAGTTTTACATTAAAATGAATAACTCAAGGAATGTCAAAAAAGGCAGTTTTTCTTTTTTGATCATGTTCTGAGAACCCATCCGCTTATCTCCCATGTGGTGGCGACATCGAACACGATAGAATATAGAAGTTATAGTCCATAAAAGCAACAAGATTTTTGTAAATTTTCTTAATTCTTAGGTGTTGATGAAAAAACTTAAACAAAATGTTCCTGTATAGGTATTAAGCCCAGGTTTTGAAAATCTTACAGTTAAACTATTCAAGATTTAGAAAATATAATCACTCTTGGGGAAAAAAATACTTACGACATAATTTTAATCACTTTAATTGTGTGACTGGATGCAGGTTGTCAAACGTAGTTTGGCGAGCGTTGCAATGAGGTCTGTTTAATGACCGTTTCATTTTTATAAGAACAGGATACTTTTGTAGCATATACAAAAAGATCATGGCATTTGAAGCACTTGTATTTCTTGATTTATGTCGCCCTAGATTGGCCAAATTTAACACTGTGCGACGCCGGGTATTCAACTAGTATAAAATAAAATATAGTTTAAAAAAACTCGCTTTAATAACAAATCGAACTAAAAATCAGAAAATAATTTTTAACTTATATTTTATTCAACTTTTATAAAAGAATACAAACTTAATATGTTTCAATAATTTTCAAGAAATCTAAAACTATAATAAAGTTATGAAAAGAAAGTTAATTTCATTGTTAAAAAGCGTGGGGTTCTCGATAAGGATTGTTGTCATCTGTTAAGACCGCACTCTTTATATAACGACAAGCTTTGGATCATCTGTTTTTGACTGCATTATTTTTCGTTGAAAAAAGTACAAACTCTTGTAAGATGTAAGTGGAAAATCCATGTATTACAATATTTTGTACTCACCAATTAAAGTGTTCGCATAATTTTCCATCTCAAAGTGAGTGACCTCACTTCATTCATCCAGATAGCCGATTTTTATTTTTTAGCGCTTGCCTCTCGGGGCGGGTTTTTGTTTTTGCAACTCCAACTCTCCTTGATGTTGAGTGACATTGACAAAATGTCAGCTTGGGATTTATCGCCAGCCAGTCCAACTACCTGCTGTGGGCTCTGATTTATACCGAAATATCCCTTAGCACACACAGACAACACACGTGGCATTGGCCATTTTTGCAGCTACTTTTGATCCTGTTTGGCCGAAATCCCTTTAACTTTGCTCTTTGCCAAGCAATTAGTCGCCTGTCAGCATTTTGGCCAGCTAAAGGGATTTTCATCTACAATACCCGACACCTGCGCACACAGATAACTCGCGCGCCTCTCTACATGCTTATACATCGTTGTATGTGGCAACAATGCGAAAAAATAAACAGATTCCTTCTTTGGAAAGGCATTCAACCTACTTTGATGAAGCGTTCGTGGTATGAGAAATTCGCCATATGCGGCGGCTTGTTTGCTTGTACATTCATTCCATTATCCTGCCCGGACAGAAGTAGGGCCTACTTTGCTTCACATAAAAAGGATAACAGCGACAGTCAGTCAACATCAACAGCAGCAGCAGCAGCTACTAAATGAGTTTTGCTCTACATTGAAGACATAAAATGATGGAGTTTGCTTTTGCATTGTAAGAAAAGTGGGTTGACGGTTTGTTTTGAGCAAAAAGTTGTCTCCCATTCATAGTAGTAACAATGCTGTGGCATACATCCAAACTAGCTTGTCAGATGTCCTGACAAATTAGCTTAAATGTGAGTGGGTTTCCTCACACCTTCTGATTTATGAGGTACCGCCAAAAATGGATTTCAAGGAGGCAGCATACAGCTGCCTGCGGATCAATTTGGTTGAAGTGTGAAGATCGATTTTATAAATTTAAGAGCTGTGACGATTGAGTTTGTGCTACTTTTGATAAAAGGAATTAATCTATGATCTTTATAAGAAGCTCTGTCTAACTTTTTGGAGAATTTGTGATTATTTAGAACCCAACTGCCTTTAAATATTTAATCCCTTGACCCACAACAAACTGTGAAAACGAAAAAAAAATCAAATGAACCGAAAATACAAAATTCCAGCAGGAACTCCGACTTACTTCCTTGACACGGACCTAAATAGTTAATCCTTTCGTTCCTTGAGCCTGCACACAGAATTGCAAGCCATATGAATACCGAAAAGGATGTTTGGGAAGGCGCAACCGAAATACAAGCCTGTGAATTTGTCAAAGAGTTGTGCAAACATTAACGGAACGGGTAAAAAAAAAACGAAAACAAATCGAATGCAATCAAAATTAAAGCGCTTAGAGAGAGAGAGGGAGACTCTGTGTGTGACACACAATGGGGGGATTTCGCACAAAGCAAAACTCTGTTCGGGACCCTAGGATGTCCTGCCGGCAATTTAAGCGAATTAAAGCAGAATTCAGTATTGATTTAGGTAAAAGAACGAAGACATGTCCTGCTGTGAGCATAAGAAAAAAAAAACAGAGCAAGACGCAAACAAAAACAAAAATACAGCACTCCAAGCGTTTAACTTTGGTTTAAGTGTTTGCCAGGACCTCAACCCTTTCACAACGTTGCATATACCCTACACGTACATGCTTCTTCCGGTGCCGGGCTGCGGTGAGCAACCGAAAAAAAAATTCGAAAATTCCCTCCAAGTGTCATCGACACTTGTGCCCCTTCTTAAGGGTTGCCCCCGGGCTAAAGAAATAGAGAGCCTCTGGAGTAGGCCTGAATGTGTCGCCTAAGTGCTAATAATTGTGCCCTCGCTCAGTTGGCGGTCCAAATCGTGAATTGAGATCGAGTTCGGTACCACAACTAGAAAAAACCTTGCTTAAGAAAAAAGGGTAAGCAACAATGTTTTGCATTCAACGACGACGACAATAAATTTAACATCTTTGCTATTTGAATCCAGTTTATTGCTCCCTAAATTATATGAGTTTAAAAGGCGTTTTGTTTACCCATAAAGCAAAGTGAAGAGCTAAGAGCTCTAATTATTCAAGGTAATAGAGAGAAGGAAGAAGGCTTGAACAATTGTTTAGTTTTACAAACTTTGAGTGATTTATTTATTTTATCAATAAATTTCAATAGTGAAATAGGCTGCAACCCTCTGAAATTCAACGCCGTTAAAACGCTTTAGTTTCGACTATATCTCTTTTTCTAAAACGAGAAAGTTTTTGGTTTAAGCTTAGTTTATAGTTTTGTTTAGCTATAGATTATTAAAAAAGTTATCTGTATCGATATTTCTTTCGTTATTGAAAAAGTAGTAGTACTGGCTTGTTCCGGTTTTCACTTTAGAGAACTCGAATTTGGTACGTGTAGGATTTTGTTGTAAACCATTACGGTGATCTGTATTAAATCTTACAATGTTAACTGCCTTTAATTACGACGGACTCAATATGAAAGGTTTTAAGCCGATTCCGTCAATTTTGTACTACAACCAATTAAGCAAATTCGAATTCGACAAGTTTGATTGAAATTGAAAACCGGAACAGACCTGATTGTTTCGATATTTTCCATAATCTAATCTATATATAAATCTATACATAAAACAAAGTGGGGTTAGTTACACCATTTATAGCTCAAGAAAGGCTGGACGGATTTTCACGATCTTTGATTTGTTAGATTTGTATCAGCCCCACCTAACAGAATCCCTCATAAAATGTATTTAAATGGTCCAAAAGACCGCGAAATTTGCCAATTTTTCAAATGTGTTTATTTTGTTAAGAAGATTAGAGGAATGGCAATTGTAGGCGCGTAAATAGCCATTCAAGTCAGTCATTCCAACTCCTGCCGATCAAATAAACGCTTGCCTCAAATCATCCAATCTATGGAGCTATGTAAAGATGCTTCAGCTGTCAGCTAGCATGAGAGTTGCATTGCTGAATGATCAAGCTCAAGTATTTCCAAGCAATTGATGACTTTCGGTAATGCTCGTGTTCCTGTCGACGAATCGAGCGGATTGATTTCATTTCCTCCAAATTATTGCAATTTCGTCTCATCGAAAGACGAGCTCATCAAAAAAGTATTTCCAAACATCCATTGCTACCCCCAAATCAAGTAAGAAAGTCGGTAGAGCCCGGCTATAATATAATCAGTACCTCCCAAAGTTTGTGTTAAGCTGTGTGAAGTGCTGCCCAAGTTTGGTCAAAATCAGAAATCTATATAGTATAGATCCCATAGAAAAGTAAGGTCCAAAAAGTAGTCTTCGTTAGAAAAACTTTTTTGTTTTCAATGGAAGCTGCAAGTGTATACAAAACTTCGGCCGAGCCGGATGTTTATGACAAAGATAAAATTTATATGTTTGAAAATATCAGAGAGGTATTTTTTCACACAAGCGATAATAAAAAAAAATTGCCTATCAGCACCAGGATTCGAACACACAACCCCCAGTAAGTGAAGTAAGCATTTAGCTAGCAGCGCCATTGGAGTCTCTGGCGTTCGTTGTAAAAATGTGAAACTTTTTCGGCTTTGTTTTGTAGTACTTAGTATTGAATAGATCAAAATTAATTTTAAACATCAAATAAGTTTTTTCGTGTATGAATATTTTTGTATGTAATATTTAAAGTAAATCTCCGGTGGCCCATTTTTGTATGTGAATATTTAAAGTAAATCTCGCATAAGGTGTGGCTTGCTAAGCTCTCTAAGGCTGAGCTGCCAGTGAGTAAAAACGCTTGCACACTTCGCACAAGGTGAAGGGCTACTTGCTAGAACTAAACAGAAAATCTTACGAAAGCTACATCAACAAAGCGCTCAGGTTTTCGCACATGTGGCCAATGCCAGCGTCGCAGTTACGGTATTCGGTTCGCGAGCCAGTGTAGTGGGTTATTATTTAGTGCTTCAGAGCTAATAACGCTCAAATTTATTTAAAGATCACAGTTGCAAGAAATATAATTTAAACTAAATTATCTTGCAAACATTTTTTTGCACACATAACTTTCGTTAAGGTAACTCCCATTTAATGATTAATGAATGTGAAAAGTGAACTCTGTCACTGTTCAATCCATTGACCAGGCTACACTATGGTCTCGATATTTCCCATCAAGAAGTCGAACAACCGAGAAATATTTTGCGGTTTTCCTGCTGCCACTCCATTCATTACTGGCAAAAAATTACCATCATTAGCCATGAACTCTGTGCAGGAAAAATGATTAATGATTTTGGATGTTGTTGCCTGCCAGCCTGCCTGCGCCTGCGTGTAAAACTCAAGTGCAACACGCATCCGACCGAGCGAGCCATTGAACCGTTACAAATAAATCAAAATCGTAAATTGATTGAATTTTGATGACATCACACGACAAAAACGACGAATTTGGTCAGGGCACAGTTTGTTTCTTCCTCTTTTTTTTACGTTTTTTCTTATTTTTGGATTCTTTATCAATGTGCTCTCAGCTAAGAAATTACTTTCATTTATGATTTATTTCTTCTTGCTTTCTTTGTTCCCCTCTTGAAAAGACAAACAGCAAAGGCAGATCGATTACTGTATCTGTCCGCTGTTACTGTGTAGAGTAAAATGTAATCAGATATAATTTGGGTTTAGGCTTAATACAAAAACGTTTAAAGATCATTGAAGCGTATGTTGATCTTATAAAATCTTTGAGACAAAGTTGTATTAAACTGTTTTTTTTTTATCTGATGAAGAGGGCTAAGACAAACCGCAACCACAACCACAATCGTTATCAGTGATCAGGATGCATTTATGGCTTGGAAATAAAGTTGCATTTTATTTGTTAAAAAAATAAATTAAAAGTTCGCTGCCTAAAAATGTATTTAAGCACTTTACTCAATACCTGCATCCCTAAGTTTTGTAACATTTAATAATGCAAGAATAAAAATAAATTATTAAGTTACATTTATATCAAGTAAGAAGCTTACAGGTGATAACCTGCTTCATATAAATTTCAGAGTCTTAGTCTCAGGTCTGTGAACCGGCTCAAAAGAATCAAAATTTACACAATCGGTATTTGATACACCGAGTCCGCAAACTATAGATAAATCATTATGTCCCAAAGCATTTAAAAATCCCTGAAATTATCCATGCTGATATGCTGAAATTTGTTAACATTTCCAGAAAGGCTTAAAATCTCATATGGGTAGTTTTCCTTGCAGGAACCGATCGATAATTTCACAAATAAGCGTCATCCTCTTAGGGAAGTCATTAAGAGAAACGATACAAATGACCAAAATTTGCGTTGATTTATCGTCAAAGGAAAATATCAATTATCAACTATATCACCACAAAAAATATCGATTTATAGATCCGATATTGACAACCCTAGTTTCAACTATTTAAAAGTCTTTTAGACCCATATCACAAAAACCTGTTTGAAATCCAACTTGTTTTTACGGTAGGAATCTTACGCTTAAACCAAACCAATGGTGAGAGAACCTAAATTTTAGGTTTATTACTACCGAGGAAAAAAAGGCTGGTGAACTTAACAAAAGACAAATTAAATGTAGATGCAGCAAATTCAAAAATGTCAAAAAAAATTTCGCGATTTGACACTTATACAAAGATACTTTTTTTAAGATGGGTCCCTTCCGAGAGCGACATCAATTTAGTGAGGGAAAGAGAAAGGTAAAGGAGGAGAGGAGGAGTGGCAGATTAGTATAAAACAACTCAAGACGTCATTAGAGCCTTGGACTATTGCAATAACTGTCTTATCAGTACCATCTACTGAAAAATGAGTTAATAGGGCCTTAAACTGGTTTTGTCTAATCAAAAGTAAAGAAATTCTGATTTTTTTTACATATAAAAATAAATGGCAAAACACTTCAATCCTAAAATTCCGAGACTACAATAAGTGTGAGTAAAAGGGTTCAGCGTAGTAAGTGTGAGTGAGACGACAGTAGAGTATGTTGATTAACCGTTAGATGGAGCATAGGGTTTAAAGTTCCCTATTATAATAAAAAGAGTTGAAGTTTTATTTATAAAGTAATTTTTTATAATTTTGAACTTGAGGCTGTGCATTCAGAGTTTGCTCCCACAATGTTCTGCTCACTAAACATTTCGGTGCATTCATAAATTGTACACCTTACACTCGCTTGCGGCAAAAACTGCAAAGGGTCATTTTTCTTTTGCACAATGGTTAAAATTTAAAAAAAAAATCGTTCTTATTGGTATTGGAGTGTATTGGTGTGCGATATCAAAGCGACACAGCCCAGCTTTGAACTGTCCTGCTCGACTTCTGGGCATCGAGTGCAAGCAAAGAGAGCGCTGCCTACGCTCATATGCCCGACTTCCGGCTCGTGTGCGTGTAAATAGCCGATTGCGCTCGGCCCCTGGGGGCTATGGAGGAACATCGTTGATTTGGTAAAGTAAAAAGTAAAATGGATTGTCTAGTTGACACAGCCCCAAGGCTTGTCACGTTGACACAGCCCCAAAGGGCCAAAGCCGAGCTTCTCTCAATCTCTTGGCTTGTGCGCTTCTAATTTTCGCACAAGAGAAAAGGGACCTACAGTTTAACGCCAAATCCTACCGGCAGCCTGAGAAGTTTTCATGGCTAATTACTACAAAGCTGGCGCCAACAGCAGAGTGGCGTGACCGGGTGTAAAGTTTATTCAAAGATGTTCCGAGGCGGGATCGAACCCACGACCTCTTGGAGGCGCACAAGCGGTCGAAAAAAAAAAACAAAATGTGAAAATGTTTTGGTTACTCTAGAATAAATCTCTGGCAAAAAAGGCATAATAACAAACCTCGAGTTATGTCAAAATTGAGATATTCGGCGGTGTCCCCAAAATCTCTTCCAACCAAACTCCAACCCAAAACCAATTCTCGGTGTCCTAAATATCTCTTTCGGTCTTTCCAACCAATACACAAACCATCCAATACACTAGCCAACCAATAGCGACTTCACGAACCCACGCAATATATCACTGTTTTTGTAGTATGACCACAATCTTATATCACACCTTTTGAACTCGATTTCGAACTAGACTTTCGAAGAAAACGAAATCTCGAAGTTCTGAGACACCGACGGATTTCTTTAGCGATTTGCAAATCAACCGAACAAAAAATTCTAGAGATTTTCAGGACACCCCCCATTATAACCAATTTATTCCTCGGGTTCCATTTTATATTGTGTCAAATTTTCGGATGACTAGTTACAAAGATATGACGGAAAAACAAATCAACATAAGTTTTGAAAAGTCCAAATAAGTAACTGTCTTTAAGTCCAAATAATAAACTGACATCTTGATTCTTTCAAAAAAGCCTATACCCTTCAAGCTATAATGCTTTCAATCTATAAAACATTTCCACTTTACCACCAATCACATTTTTCACAAATTCATTAAAAGTTAAGAATTGCTCAGCTAAAAATCAAAAAAGCACACTTGTGCTGTTTAGCCTTATTGCCTGAGAAATGTCTCGTAAAACTTTTCAAAATCCAATTAAAATTTGTCTTTCTTTGTTATCGAACACCTTTGACAACACAACATCTATCCCAAGTTTCTTTTGATTCTTTCACAGGATCTGTGTCAACATAACATTAGATACTGTCGAAAGATCCGCTTGACTTCTAATCCTCATTATACAAAATCGAAACATAAAATAGTTTCAAAGAAACTTTAATTACGGGTAATTATTCAAGCGTAACTGACAGACGACGGAAGGACTGAGCGAGATATCCCAAGACAGGCAGGCAAAGTTTTCTCGTGGCGTGTCACAAATCCAGGATTAAAACATATGTAGTTCGAGTTTAGGGGGCTGATTTTTGTTCGATTTTTTTTTCTTCTTTCCATCAGCCTCAGAGAAAACACAGACACACGCACACACACGAATATTGCAGGACAATGCTTTGCTGCATACAACAGCATCCTTATGAGATTAAAAATGCAAATCAGCTAAAGGCAGCCGCAAGAAAAATATGATGAGCTCGAGGAGTAAGAATGACATGGCAGTTGGTAAGGAAGAAAATTTTGTAATTGTTGTCTGTTTGTTCAAAAACATGACAGCTTCTTCATGTGTAAGCGGCGGGCAGCTGCTGATCTCTTGGCGGTTTTTAGGGAAATGTGTAGACTTTTGGCATTGATTTTCATTAGCATTTACATTTTTTTTCTCTATTTCTTTTTGTTTGTGTCCTTTTTTTAACAGCCGCTTGCATGATTTGACATAATTTTGATAAATGATTTGAGTTGGTCTCAGGTTTGTTGCTGTAGCTGCTGACGGGCGGCAATAAGTTGATTTCGATGCGGTTTTTCGGTGAAATAAGTCAAGGATGGGTGCAATTTAGACTGTAGTTTGGAATAGTTTCCAAAAGAACAGCTATTGCCCATGGATTGCTTTACAAGAATCTTGCATACTAAGAGAATAGCAAAAGTAGCTTGTCAAACAAAGGTTCTGGGTATCGCCTATAATCCAAACAAATGCCACTAATTAAACATAAAATTTCCAAATACATTCACAAACAATTCAGTGAGCAGATTGTATTTTATAATTCCGCACCAATTGCAAGGGGTCGTAACCCCTTTTGACGTTTCTTAAGAACAATGGCGCCCAAAGGGTTAAAGGTGTAAACATTTGACAAAAGTGTCACATCAAAAAACCTAGAGCAAAAGAATACAATTTCTTCGACATCTGCCGACCGCTTTTTCCTTTTCGGTTTTTGTCATGTTAATGGGACAGCGAGGCTGATTCTGGAAAGTCCAACCGCTACACCGCTAGTAGTTTGACAGCTGTCAAAAGGCTAATAAGTCATATTCAATGTTTGTTGGTGAGCGGGCAAGGATTAAGGATTGATTGATATGAAGTGTGTGCTGGTATAACAAGTACCAGTAGATTGGTGAAGCATTATCCTGCCGTATAGCGGTAAATGTGGGCAGCTACTCCACTCAAAAATAATCATTAAATTCTCCCGCCTCCAAGTTGACTTCAGAAAAGAGAGAGAGAGAGAGTGCGTAGCTGAAAGCAATTAAATCAAGCAGCAGAGCAACAAATTGATTGATTTCCCCCTCTACCAGAAGTGTCAGGTCCTTCAGCGTAGATAAGCCAAGTAGCAGGCGATGCAGACGGCTGATACCTACAATTCCCTTACTCTTACTCGCATTCTATGCAAGTAGGTGAATGTAATCCTGTTACGATAAACTTTCAGCCTACCCCACAGAGCAAATGCGCAATTTTCAGCTTGACTTGGCGCATAAAACAAATTTGTGATGAGCAGAAGAAAACGGAGCAGACATGTCAACCTTAATTGAAAAAAATAAAAATGTAGCAGCATCCTTGCATCCTTTTTTGGGGCGGCTGTTCATTTACAGGACAACGCACCTTTTCTTCGCGTGCGATTTTTTCTTTTTTGGAAAATTGCGCTGCTCAATTACAGCGTTTTGCCTGCCATTTGAATCTTTTACCGTTGACTTGGCCAGAACAATTGTGTATATGTAGAGAAAGCGAGCGAGGGGGTTATGCTACTTACTACGTTTCAAATTAAACCCATTTAATGCGCAACAAGAAAACAACAACGTGGACCTTTCTGTAAATTAACAACAAAAAGGAAAAGGAGGAAACTCAAAGTAGTTTTTTTCTTTTTACAAAACGAAACGAAACTTTATTTCGTGATGGGCTTAAGGTGATGCTATTAAGTTCTACTATATAGTACCTAGGATTGCCAGATATTTAAAAAAATCTATATCGATATTTCTTTCAATACTTTCAATTTGAAAAAGAATAAAATAGATAAATATAATCGATACTTTCGATATTTTCAAAAAAACAATTTATTGAAAAATCAAGTTTATTAAGGTGTTTAAGGTGATATATTCTGAATCCATTAAAATCTACGTTTTCACTAAGCTGAAAATCTGGAGATCAAAGACTTCAAAAATTCTGGAGATGATTCGGTACGGGCTAGAGCCCATAACGGGTGACAACTAAAAATCTTTGAGACTACAAACTTTGAGAGACACGCCCTTAGCTTACCTGAAAGCTTTCGGGATGACATTTTCCTTCTCTTTGTTCTCCTGTCAACACGTTTTCAAGCCCCCCCTGACAAAAATTTTGACAAGAAGTCGCCATCATACCGTCCGAGCAAAAAATGTAAAATTGTAAAATTCTACGAAATGCGCTGACAAAGGAAAAGTGTTTACAGTAAACCATTTTACCCAAGAGGGCAAGCCCAAACGCACTATTTATAGTAGTGTGCAATGAAATATAAGAAGAGAAATTGGAAGTGTTCGGAAAGCAAACATTTTGACCGGCCAAGCTGTCGGAAAGCTAACCCAACTTTTTCACAACAAAGACCACATAGAAAATTTAATTGCAGCCAACCACACATCAGTGAAGTGCTGAAAGAGAAAAATATTGTTGCCAGACGTAAGCAAAGAGCACCAAGTGACACACCTGACCAAATGCAAACAGTCAAATCTCAATGTCGGTGGATGAGCAACCAATATCGCCTTTTGCCAATATCCCTTTTATACCAAAAGGAACGGAACCCAACAAACTTGCCGCAGTGTCGTCCAATTGAAGATTTGTTGAAAGTCTGAGTGCTGGAGCTTACAAAAACTACTGGAAGGCCAAAAAATATCAAAAAAGTAACTAACAGTATTCGCTTATGTATCCGAAAATACGACCCCAAGGTCGTACAGGCCGCCTGCGGAGACATTTTCCGGAACCAAATCCATTGATGGAATTCTTTTGTTTATGTAGTCATAAATAATCTGTAAAATTTTCATAAAGATCCGTTAAGAATTGCGCTTATGGCGCCATTTTAAACTTTGTGCAGGTTTTTAGTTGTCACCCGTTAGGAAAGTCTAGGGTTCTGTTCTCAGACTTGTTCCCTCTCTTATCAAACCAAGGTTTTGGCTTGTAGCTTGATTTATGGAATCTTAGTTCATTAAGATGTTTTTTGGTGAAATAATAGACATATTTTTAATGAGAAGGAAAGCGTTCAGATATAAAGAACACTAATCAATGTCCGAACATACCTCAATCATTATAGATATCATTCACAAAATCTCTACCACGAGTAGCAAAAGTGCCTGAACTTCAAAATGGAAAGCTATCCTCTCTTTAAATGTACATAAATATAAGGGTTTGTTTTGCCATATCACAAATTGCCTTGCGCCTAATTGCCTTTTCGAATGTTTAATATCCCGAGTTTGGATATGAATTTGAAATGATAATGTTCGATTCAGCAATGTAAAATAGTTAATCGGCCCTGCTCCGAATTCCGAGTCGAGTTTCGTGTGAACGTTTGCATTTAGAGTTTAAACTTAACAATGTTATTAGGTTTGTCGAAAATCGGAATTGCTTTTGCAGCTGAAACCGATTGCTCAATGCCAAATGGATTCAATTCGTAAAAAAAACATTCTGCTTCATTTTAAAATAAAATTGCGAACTTTACATAAAAAAAAGCAACGTTTACACGAAAACCGACTAAATTTGGAACAGCGCCGAATATCTTTTACTTGTAGTTTTTACAGGCTTCTGAGGTCTATGTTATTGACATAGCTTTAAATATTGGAGGAACATGTTGATATCAAAAAACAAGAAAGATAATCGGTCAAGCCCCACTATAACATACTTGTACATTTTTAATCCAAATTTACAGTAAACCATTAGAGATATGGAATTTCTAAAGCAGATCTCGGAGCATGGAAAACTTGTGTAGAATCAATATTTTATTTACCATTTGAGCTCTTCTGAGAATATATGGTTTAGACATTGGTAAAAACACTTTCTTGACACTTTGTAAAAAGAATTTTTTTCGTTTTTAATTTTTTATGCTAAAATCTAGATGGATTTGGTTACTTTCTTTTGCAATCTAGTTCTAAGAACCATAAAGAACTAAAATAAATTAAAAACAAAATTTTACCATTTAGAGAAAGCACCTTTTTTTGCAAAATAAGTGAAAAATGTGAGCCTTTTTACAGTGTAAAAATACTTTCTTTGACATACTGTAATTGTGGTGACCAGAGCTCGCCAAAACTCTCAACACTTTCAACGTATCGGCAAAAACAGTTTATTACGGACACAAACGAAATCAGAGTTTCAGTTCTGTTTTTTGCTGAATTCTGTTGCTCTCAGAGCAAAGACCTTTTTTCGTTCCTGTTTATCCCCTTGTCGTTCACTGACACTTTGCCGAGAGCAAACTTCCAAACTGTTTTTTGTATATGTATGCGTGACTGGGAATTGCGCTCGTGTGTCTTTGTTTAACGAGCGTCACACATACAAACAGCCTACCAAACGCACAAACCAAACCAAGAGTTCTCGCAGACACTTATTGTGTTCTGCTCATTTGCAGACAGTGGTTTAGTGAGCGCCTCTCAAAACAGTTGCTGTC